>LR738710.1:413526637-413861687 GCA_902687465.1 Secale cereale
GGGGGGGGGGGGCGGCAAGCCGCGCTGGGTAAAACTTGCGAAGATGCTCGATGTTCCAGGAATTACTCACCGGAACGGCATCCTCGGTCTCCAGGCGGACAACGCCAGGCCTGGTGACTCGTATTACCCGATAAGGGCCTTCCCACTTCGGCATCAACTTGTTCGTATTCCTGGCCGATTGAACGCGCCGGAGAACAAGGTCGCCTTCCTCAAAGCTTCGGGCATGAACCTTGCGGCTATGGTAGCGGCACAAGGCTTGCTGGTAGCGCGCTGCTCTCACAGCCGCCCGAAGACGATCTTCCTCAAGGAGCATTGCGTCGTCTTGTCGCAATTGATCTTGCTCAAGCTCATAATAAGCGAGCACTCGAGGCGACCCGTATATGAGTTCCATGGGGAGAACTGCTTCTGCCCCGTATATCAGGGCAAAGGGCATCTGGCCGGTGGCTCGATTTGGCGTCGTCCTGATCGACCAAAGAACCGCCGATAGTTCATCAATCTAGCGCCTCCCGCTCTTGTGCAGCCTGTCAAAGGTCTTTGTCCTTAGTCCTCGCAGCACTTCAGCATTTGCCCTCTCAGCTTGACCATTGCTTCAGGGGTGAGCAACGGAAGCGAAACAGACCTTGCTGCCGAGGTCTTGGGTATATTGCATGAAGGTGGGGCTTGTAAACTGCGTGCCGTTGTCGGTGATGATCCTGTTGGGTACACCAAAACGGCACACTAGTCCCTTGACGAACTTGACGGCTGACTGAGCTGTGACCTTCCTTACTGCCTCCACCTCTGGCCACTTTGTGAACTTGTCGATTGCAACGTGCAAGTACTCAAAGCCCCCGACGACGCGGTGGAAAGGGCCCAGTATGTCGAGCCCCCAGACCGAGAAGGGCCAGGAGAGAGGAATGGTTTGAAGGGCTTGAGCTGGTTGATGAAGTTTCTTTGAATGGAATTGGCACGCTTCACATCTGGTGACCAGCGCTGCCGCATCCTGGAGGGCAGTGGGCCAGAAGAAGCCTTGCCGAAATGCCTTGCCGGCAAGGGCTCTCGACCCTATGTGGGATCCACATATGCCTCCATGTATCTTTGCCAACAGCTCCAGTCCTTCCTCTTGAGGGATGCACTTCAATTTCACACCGTTCGGTCTCCTTCTGTACAGGACATCATCGACGAACTGGTACATGGCAGACCGACGGGCTACTTTCTCCGCTTCTTCCTGCTCCTCAGGAAGTTCCCCAGTCTGAAGGAATCGGACGGTATGCTGCGCCCACGCTGGAGCCTGGGGCTCGACGGCGAGGACTAAATGCATTTCCTCCACCAAGGGAGTGGCTATCTCGATAACAAAAGCTTGACGCTCCGCCGGAGTCAGCCCTCCGGTGGCGGGCTCAGTGTCCCCGGCAACATCCTTGCCGGCGGCTCCGGGGAGCTCGGCGGGAAAGTACTGTCCGGGCCTTGACTTCCTCCTCTTGTTCTGCTCTATTGATGGATCTACGGATGGCTGAGAAAGCTGAAGCACAAAGGTACCTGGTTCCACAGGTAGCTTGAGGGCAGCGCGCTTTGACAGGTAATCGGCGATGTCGTTCTCCGCTCGGGGAACGTGCTCTGCCTGTATACCGTCAAAGCGCTCTTCCAACTTTCTCACTTCATCGACGTAAGCCCTCATCAATGGGCTTTGGTAATCCTTGTTGACTTGTTTGACGACAACCTGCGAGTTGCCCCTGACAATGAGCTTCTTCATTCCGAGGTCCGCCGCGATCCTAAGACCAGCAAGCAGCCCCTCGTACTCGGCAGTGTTGTTCGTTGATACCTCCCTAGGGAAGTGCATCTGGACCATGTACTTGAGGTTCTCTCCAGTGGGCGCGACCAGCAGTACGCCAGCCCCGGCGGCCTGTAAGGAGAAAGCCCCGTCAAAGTACATGATCCAGTTGCAACTCGCCTCCTTGCCGGGGAGAGCAGTTTCCTGGACCTCTTCATCAGGCGTTGCGGTCCATTCTGCGACGAACTCTGCCAGGACTCGGCTCTGAATTGTCGAGGTACTTTCCAACTTAAGGCCAAAGCTGGACAGCTCCAGTGCCCACTCTACAATCCTCCCTGTCGCGTCTGGATTGTGCAATATCCGTTGCAGAGGGAGGCGAGTGACGACATTGATCTCGTGCGCCTGGAAGTAGTGACGCAGCTTCCTCGAGGCCATAAGAAGGCCGAAGAGCAATTTCTGCATGCCGGAGTACCTTGATCTAGCCCCCTGCAAGAGGGAGCTAACAAAGTAGACCGGGTGCTGCATCATCTTCTCTTTCGGCTGCACTCCAACCGACTGTGTCGCTTCTGTACCAGTGGCACCAGGCTCTGTTGCTGTCATCACCTCATCATCAATTTCTCTCTGCGCCACTACTGCGGTGCTGACCACCTGGTTTGTTGCCGCTAAGTATAGGAGCAACGGTTCTTGTGGTCTAGGCGCAACCAGTATTAGCGTGGAGTAAAGATACCTCTTCAGATCTTGTAATGCCGCCTCGGCTTCCGGTGTCCATTCCATTGGGCCCGCCTTTTTCAAGACCTTGAAAAAGGGGAGGGCGCGCTCGGCAGACTTGGAAATGAATCTGCTCATGGCGGCAACGCAGCCAGCAAGCCGACGCACATCCTTGACCTGTTTGGGTGCTTCAATCTTCTCTATAGCTTTGATCTTGTCCGGATTAGCTTCTATCCCACGCTGCAACACAAAGAACCTGAGAAGCTTGCCAGACGGAACACCGAAGACAAACTTCTCAGGGTTCACCTTGAGGTTGATCTTGCGCGGGTTCACAAATGTTTCTTGTAAATCCGGTAGAAGGGTTGCCTTATTCTTGGTTTTGACCACTATATCATCCATATAAGCCACCATATTTCTATGGAGCTGGGGTTCAAAACCAATCTGGACTGCCCTTGCAAACATCGAGCCAGCACTCTTCAACCCGAACGGCATTCGTACGAAACAGTACATACCACATGGGGTGATGAATGCTGTCTTCTCTTCGTCTTCTCTTGCCTTGAAGATCTGGTGGTAGCCGGAGTAGGCATCGAGGAATGACAGCAAATGTCACATCCCTAGATCAACCCCTGTGGTCTTTGCCTGATCATCATGTCATCATGTTTAAATTTTTGCTAAACTTGAAATGGGGATTGATAAACCCTAGCACCAGAAAGTTTCCAAATAGGTTCAACAAAAATCTTTTCCAATGTTTTCAAATGACCTTTAAAAATGTTCATCATTTCTGGATCAAGGAGGAAGCATCTGCCAAAAATGGTTCACATTTTTGGAGGAACTATTTGGACTTGGGATTAATTCAAACATATTTCAATTGGAGCTATTTAAATGCTATATATATTTTAGATGCTTGAAAAATGTTGGAAATTGTCAAGGATCACTGGAATAATTCAGAAAGCACCCCTAACTATTTCCAGGATTTTATCAAATGATTTAGTATTTTTACTAAATCAAAACATAATAGAATAATTAGAAAACACAAACAACTAAAGAAGAGAGAGAGAGAGAGAGAAGCTTACCCGAGGCCCACCTACCTGTAGCCTGGTGGCCCAGCACGGCCCAGCCCAACTGGCTGATGCCTGTCATCTCCCACCTCTCGCCAGGAGGACGAAGGGCGCGTGGCCGCCGCACGCCGGCACACGCCGTGGCCACCTCCTACCTCTCTGCCTGTCTCCTCGTCACCCTGAGATCGCCACGCAACCCCGACCTCTCTTCCACTCTCTTCGGCGCTTCTCCTCCCCCCTGGTGCTTTCTCTCTCGCAACCACAGAATGCCATCGCCGCCGCGCTCGCTGCCACCGCGGCCACCGGCCACCACACGCCGCGCCAACATGCTCAGAAGCACCGCCGCATTCCCCTCGTCCTCTCCACAGAGCTACGAGACGCCGGGAGGATCTGCTTCGTCGTCACCGACTCCTTCTTCAACCTCGGGTGCCGCCGCTCGTCGCCGTCGATTCGCTTCGGCCAAGCCGTCCTCGAGCCCATTTCGACGCCCCCTGCACGCGCCGTGAGCACCTGCGTCTTTCCCCTCTCTCCCCGCAGTCTAACCCGTCCCCTAGCTAGCTCCACCGCCAGACCTGAGAGTTCCACCCCGCCGGCCGCCGCTGTACTTGTCGCCGCCGTGGCCATAGCCGCCTCTGCCCGTTTTTGAGCGCGTCACCGTGCTCAGCACATCACCAGGAGGCTGTAGCACTCAGCAGTTCGTCCCCTCGTGCATCACAGCATCGACTCCGTCGATGCCCGATCGCCGGCCGCCGCCGCGAGCTCGATTCCGCCGAACTCAGGCCGCCCCAGCTCCTTCCGCTTGCACTGCCAGACGCGCGCGAGCCCCAGCTATGCGCAGGACCAAACGGTGGTCGATTTGGTCGAGCGTAGCCAAATCCCGAGCCCTTCGTCGTGCTCGCTGTCGCCGGCGGTGAGCCGCCGGCCTGTTTGGGTCTTTGACCCAAGGTTTGACCCCCCTGGGTCTATGACATGCGGGCCCGCACAGCTAATTAACCTAGTTTAGGCTTAATCTATTAGCTTAACCTTGGTTAGTATTAACCACGTTTAATTAGTCTAGCTAAGTCCCTGACTGGTGGGCCCAGGCCCCACTAATAGTTTAGTTAGTGTTAGTTTAAAACTAACTAACCCTGTTACCTAGTAGTGTCACTGACCAGTGGGTCCCACTGGTCAGGTTTGACCTGGACCAGCCCCTGTTGACTGCTGACATCACAGTGACGTCATGCTGACGCAATAAGTCTTTTTTTGGAATTTTAAATAAATTAGAAATGATTTATTTATTTCAGAAAATATTCAAAACTTCTAAAAATCATATAAAATCAACCGTAGCTCAGATGAAAATAATTTATATATGAAAAATTATTAGAAAAATTCAAGGAATCTGTTTATGGCATTTTCATGCATGTTTGAACAAGTTAAACCTGCTGATCAGGTCAAATCAATTAAATGGCAATTAAATAATCACATATGGAGTTTGAATTTGAACCTTTGGTTCAAACCAACTTCATTTAATATGGTTGCTATTTGCATTAGCTTAATCAACAGCATATTGCCATGTCATGATCATGCATGATATTGTCGCATTGCATTGATTGTGTTCTCTCTTGTTTGCCGGTGTTTGCCCCCTTTCAGTAGACGTGTTCCGACGATGTGACCGATGACACCGATGAAGACCCAATGTTATCTTCAGAAGTGCCAGGCAAGCAAAACCCCATTGAGCATTCCGATACAATCCCACTCTCTCGCTCTTGCTCTCTTTACTGCATTAGGACAACAACGCTTCAACTGTTACCTGCTGCGGTAGTTGAACCCCTTTCCACTGCATGACCTGTCATTGCCACAGTAAATAGTTGAAACCCACTAGTATGAGTAGGAGTTGTTTGAGCCATGTTGTGCCTACTCATTCATGCTTTCTGGTTATGCCTGCTATTGCTTAGAGTTGTGTCAGATCTGATTTATCGGGGATGAATTGGAATGTGGTGAACATGTCCTACTGTTGAGAGCTAAGTGTGTGAACACGATTTGGTAAAGGTAGCGATGAGAGGCCATGTAGGAGTACATGGTGGGTTGTCTCATTGAAGCCCTCCTCAGGAACTGAGTTCTGTGTTGGTTGATCCATGAAACAGCTACTACCACACATTGGGTCCTGAAATATGACCCCGCTCGACTTATTGACTGCCCATGTTCTCTGTCCAGGAGTTGCAATTAGTTTCTGGTGTTTGTAGTTTACTGGAGGTCGTCCGCAGCGCTGACCCTCGGGGTGGGCTGTGACGCGGCAGGTACGTGGCATGGTGTACCGGTCGCCCGTTTGGTGACGCGGGAACCCTGTTCACATCGTTTGGGGCCGTGAGCGATACCCCGGCCGGATCTCCCCACGGATGGAACCCAAATAGGCGATAAACCTGGATGAGAGACTTGAGTGGTTGGTTAGGTCGTGGTCTACACCCACGTCGGCTTTCGCTTGAAGTCTGCCGAGCACATGTCGTGTGCAGACGCTAAGTGGTGGAAAAATGTGTGAAGAAGTACACCCCTGCAGGGTTTATATATGATCTATTCGAATAGCCGTGTCCGCGGTAATGGACTTCTGGGTTGCCTATAACAGTTCATAGACAAGTGAAAGTGGATACCCTAAAACACGCAAGATAAGCGTGAGTGCTATGGATGGCCTTCTCGTAGGGAGACGGGAGCGGATGCATAGTGGTGTGTTGATTGGTGAATATGTGGACTCGTGTGCGCCACCTCAAAAGAGTTACTTGCAGTCATAGTTCAGGATAGCCACCGAGTCAAAGCTGGCTTGCTGCAGTCAAACACCACCACCCCTTTGTTGATACTGATGCATATGTAGCTAGTTCTGATGTAAGTCTTGCTGAGTACCTTTGTACTCACGTTTGCTTAATTATGATTTTGCAGAGAGACTTCAGTCTCGCTAGTGGTTCCACATGGACTTCGACATTTAGCTTGTTACCTCAGCTATGATCTTGTACCCTTGGGAGGGTCTTGTAGATAGTCAGGCTTCTCAGCCTTTTTCATTTGTAGTTGTCTGTACCCAGACATGTTATGCTTCCGTTGCCTGTATGCTCTGTATGTTGGGTCATGTGACCTCTGTTTTTGTAATAAATGCTATGATGGCTCTTCTGGGCCTTTATCTATATGAGTTGTTGAGTTATGTTGTGATGCCATGTTGTACAACACATACTTGCATGTTATGCGTACGTGTAATGTGTATTGCTATGTGTGGGATCCGACACCTAGTTGTTTACCCTTGGTAGCCTATCTTACAGGGAAATGTCTCCTAGTGCTTCCACTGAGCCTTGGTAGCTTGCTACTCCTCCGGAACACTTAGGGTGGCCGGCATGTGTCCTTCTTCGTTCCTGTGTCTGTCCCTTAGGGGAAATGTCACGCTTTGTTCCTTTAAGTCCTTGTAGCTTGCTACGACTTGGGTTCATACGTTGATGACCGACACGTTCGTTGCTATGTCATGTATGCCTGTCTCTGTAATTTAGTGCCACTTTTGGTTTATAACTAGTCATGTTGGCCCGGGTTCTCTGTCATATGGATGCTAGCGACACTATCATATACGTGTGCCAAAATGCGCAAACGGTCCTGGGCCAGGTAAGGTGGCACCCGTGGGGATACCGTGCGTGAGGCCGCAAAGTGATATGATGTGTTACAGGCTAGACCTGTGTGACTTAGGATCGGGGTCCCGACAGCTTTGGTATCAGAGGATGACTTCCTGTAGGATTAGTAAGCCAAACTGGTCGAAGTCGTGTCTAGAAACTCTTTAGTTATATTAAGGGAATTGATTGTGGAAGGGAACGTAAGGCTCTTTTACTCCTTTACCCTATGACCTTCTGATCTGAGTCACCTTCTTCTTCTACGGGGATTAAGAACTAGGATTCTCATTCTATTTAATAGGATCACGTTAATGTGGTTTCAACCCTCAGTTAAGTTCCTACTACTTCCGTTTGATAAACTGTTGGACTCAGAACTTTGGCTTTATGATGTTAAGTGGATATGCTACCCTTTTGCTTGGATCTCAAAAGTATTTTCGAGCATTTACAGCCGTTATGTTATCCGAGTCATCCCAGGTTTCTAAATAGTCGGATGCATTTGCAAACCTTTCCTCTCTGTTCCGATGTCCTTTTAGGCCAGATTAATCACACTAGTCGGTGTGTGGAGGTACTCTGTTACCTCGACACATGTGTTGAAGTTATTATTATGACCCTAGCTGTCTTAGAGGATCACCCAGTAATCCAACAATGCTTTATATTCTCAGCGTGATGATTCTGGCCATTATTCTCGAAAGCATCGCGTGATGCCATTTAGTTAGTAGGCATTCTACTCCTGGGTTCTTGAATCCGAGATTCACCCTACTTACCTCATGTTGATAGTATTTGCTCGTCCCTTTAGGATATTAGTAACCTTGTGATAGTCCTCGAGGTCTGCGGTTATCGTTCTTCCAATACCATGAACCATTATGGCAGAAGTTCTTCCGAACCAAAAGATCACAACCAGAGTGCTCCAGAGTAGTACTCCATTCATATTGTGACTCTGCGAGTCCTACCTTTCTGCATGGGTTATCCGGAAGAAATATGTGGAACTCGTTCGACATACTAACCTATGCATCTACAACTCAGACAATCATATGTTCCCCGAGTTGTCCCCCTTTAGTTATATTCCAATCCTCGTCTATCAATTGATAGTCAGGAGTAGTCGTGCACTTGTGTTCATCGATGCCTTTTACTCTTGTGGTCCGTCAAGCCATTCTATTCTGGAATGACTAGGAGAAACAAACTCCAGTACCTTATCCATATCCAGGATTGGGTCAAAGAAGTTGTACTTCGCAGGTGAAGAATGCTAATCCAGCTTCTAATCTGTTCTATCTTGGAGCATTACCATCTTTATGTCAAGAATGTCATGGAAATTCCACCTCCTATGAATTCTTGATGCAGTAATACTTCTTTCCATCATTGTTCATTCCTTGGTTTCCATGTTATTGTAACCGGAATGCTGACAAGTGAATTGTGATGTGGGAAATCAATAGTCCTAGCAACTTCGTTGCTTGGTAGTTAAAGGACAACAATTTCATTTTTAGCGAGTTGATTATTGAATCATCACCCTAAGGTTGATCGTGCTACCTAGTCCACTTCCCTGGTGCACTCCTTGATTGATGAGTTAGGATTTTGTTAAGTCCTTGCTCATTTGATCATATCGTCTTGCCTTGAAAAGCAAGATTGTTCTCGAGCTTAGTAACATATCGGTGGTTCGTGATTTTCCGAATATCTTCTCGGAAGTATTACCAGGTTGTTCCCTGACCGCTATGTTGAATTCGTGATCAAGTTAGTTTTCTTGTAAACCATCCCTTCTCCAAGAATCTATATTGGATACCCTAAACTAGTTGGTTAAGCTAAACATGAACTTGGAGAGTTGGAAGATAAAAGCTTGCCTGACTTAGTTCCTTCCAAGGGATATCTTTTGTGTGTGTGTTGAGGAAAGATGATATCTTGATCGGTTGATCCTTGTGAACAATTGTTGGATCTATTACCTTGTCCAAAACTTTGACTTGAGTGTGGGCTATCGTCAAGTCAAATCAGAACCAATGGTATTCGTAATGTTGCCTTACTCATGGGTGTCCCTCGAGCATACCTCATTACATCTATTAGTCTGACCAATGCTATCACTTTGTTCACATTGTCATGGAGTTCCATCTATATGGAAACCTGGATGAATTATTGTTGAGCCCATCAACAAACATCCTTATCTCTCCATGATTCATGTTGAACATTAAAGCTAACATTGGAAACTTTTGTAAGCATCATCTTTGTGTTAGCTCATGAAGTAGATGTCTTGATGTAAGAAGTGGCTTCCCCTGATTCACGAGTACTTGATGTAAGTTGCCGCCGTGAATTTGAGAACGCTTGTTTTACTTCCTCCGGAATCATCCCAAGTCAGTCATGCATACGTGCAAAGTATTCTATGGTCTGATAGACTGATCATCTTCATTCTGTATGTATTTCTAGCACAACTAGCCACTGATTGATTTGTTCAAGGAGAAGAAGTTTCTTCTTAAGAGCTAGACTTATGCAAGGACTTCAATATCCTCGTTGATGGTTCCCCCTGAACTCGGTAGTGTTTTGTCGTAAGACTACTACGTGGTCATGCTTGTCTTAGACAACGTGTTCACAAGTATGTAGCAGAACTAGCTCATGTTTTGGAGCTTGCTATCGTAGTTCACTCCCCGAGAATCTCGCAACGCCGTCTCGTCGATTTGTGTTGCAAACATTCATTCTTTCTAGACTCGATGAGTCTGGAATATCCTGAGACCAACCAGAACTGAATCTTAGGCAGATATGATGGTTGGAGCATTTTCCTAGAACTATAATATTGGTCTCTCGATAACCGGTAAAGTGGATGTCGTGGCCAACACACCCAGCCGGAAGACCTATTGTTGTAGTATCTTGATTGAAGAAGTTGGCCACTTCCCCATAAGGATTTCGTAGGATTTACTCCCTAGTTGTTCCTTATGGATTTTGTGATTCCGAAGTCCGACCTTTTACTTGACGTTCTAGATACCAAACCATTCTAATGAATGGGTTGTGCTAGCACATCAAGGAGAACATTAGAAGCGGAGTGCTAAATGTTTCTCGGTCGATCATCCAGATTTTGCCCCTTGACTTCACTAAGGTGAAATCTGAGAAAGTGTTATCTTCCTTTGCATCTGCATCGTCCATCGCTATTCATAATGGTCGTATGTTGTGTTACCAGGATCCTTGACACGGATATTGGTAAAACCTTGATGAATATGGGAATGCTCAAGTTCTTGAGAGCACGCACAAGCACTAGGTGTTATCCTCGACACAAACCGGGATTGCTCCCAGTGTTCTTGGTTATGTTATAACCTCTCAAAGAGCAATTTACTCTCTACTGTTGGGTTTCACCCCAGTTACCAGAATCATTCCCAGCATTTGCATTTTGTTCCTAGCTTGCACTAACAATGTGCCAATTTTTTCATTGGTTGCCCATCTCAGCAACTGCTGTTTAGGATTATTTTCAGGAATGGACTTGCCATGGGTCCCATCCATTTCCTACGATAAAAAAAATCATCCCTTGTGTTGTCTTCAACAAGGTAGCCCCACATCATCCATTCTGGCCCGAGAATGTCATTCTTTCGAACTCCGTCAAACGATCAAATGTGATTTGCCTCCGGCTGGTATAGAGAGTTTCAATGATCTTTATATCAAAAGTAATTCTTTTTTCCACTTAAAGGGATAATTCTATGAGTCACTTTTCCTAAAGTGCCCCGTCTGGTGACCTCGATCACTATCTTCTTTAAGTGTGGAATTATGCCTATCAAGTGAATCTTCATCGTTTGCTTCACTCCATCCCCCCGGATGTGTACTCCGTGTCTCAGCTCAAGAGATGTTTCAACGTCTCACTCCATGAGTTGATCTTGAGTTGCTCGATCTTTCAGAAGACCAATTTTGTAGAGTTTCTTTCGTCGTCACCGTGTTGGACAAAGACCTCAAAAGCAAGGGTTTCAAGATCAACATGATGCTAGCAATCAACATTCATATGAAGGGCACTTGGATCATAAAGATTGTGTTAGTTAGTGTCCCCTCTGATTCCTTACCCTACGCTTGAATCTCGGGACGAGATTCTTGTTTTAGTGGGGGTGAGTTGTCACATCCCTAGATCAACCCCTGTGGTCTTTGCCTGATCATCATGTCATCATGTTTAAATTTTTGCTAAACTTGAAATGGGGATTGATAAACCCTAGCACGAGAAAGTTTCCAAATAGGTTCAACAAAAATCTTTTCCAATATTTTCAAATGACCTTTAAAAATGTTCATCATTTCTGGATCAAGGTGGAAGCATCTGCCAAAAATGGTTCACATTTTTGGAGGACATATTTGGACTTGGGATTAATTCAAACATATCTGAATTGGAGCTATTTAAATGCTATATATATTTTAGATGCTCCAAAAATGTTGGAAATTGTCAAGGGTCACTGGAATAATTCAGAAAGCACCCCTAACTATTTCCAGGATTTTATCAAATGATTTAGTATTTTTACTAAATCAAAACATAACAGAATAATTAGAAAACAGAAACAATTAAAGAAAAGAGAGAGAGAGAAGCTTACCTGAGGCCCACCTACCTATAGCCTGGTGGCCCAGCACAGCCCAGCCCAACTGGCCGGCGCCAGTCATCTCCCACCTCTCGCCAGGAGGACGAAGGGCGCGTGGCAGTCGCACGCCGGCACACGCCGTGGCCACCTCCTACCTCTCTGCCTGTCTCCTCGTCGCCCTGAGATCGCCACGCAGCCCCGACCTCTCTTCCACTCTCTTCGGCGCTTCTCCTCCCCCTGGTGCTCTCTCTCTCTCGCAACCACCGAACGCCATCGCCGCCGCGCTCACTGCCAACGCGGCCACCGGCCACCACACGCCGCGCCAACATGCTCAGAAGCACCGCCACGTTCCCCTCGTCCTCTCCACAGAGCTACGAGACGCCGGGAGGCTCTGCTTCGTCGTCACCGACTCCTTCTTCAACCTCGTGTGCCACCGCTCGTCGCCGTCGATTCGCTCCGGCCAAGCCGTCCTCGAGCCCGTTACGACGCCCCCTGCACGCGCCGTGAGCACCTGCGTCTTTCCCCTCCCTCCCCGTAGTCTAACCCGTCCCTAGCTAGCTCCACCGCCGGACCCGAGAGTTCCACCCTGCCGGCTGCCGCTGAACTTGTCGCCGCCGTGGCCACAGCCGCCTCTGCCCATTTTTGAGCGCGTCACCGTGCTCAGCACATCACCAGGAGACTGTAGCACTCAGCCGTTCGTCCCCTCGTGCACCACAGGATCGACTCTGTCGATGCCCGATCGCCGGCCGCCGCCGCGAGCTCGATTCCGACGAACCTCCGGCCGCCCCAGCTCCTTCCGCTTGCCCTGCCAGACGCGCGTGAGCCCCAGCTACGCGCAGGACCAAACGGTGGTCGATTTGGTCGAGCATAGCCAAATCCCGAGCCCTCCGCCGTGCTCACTGTCGCCGGCGGTGAGCCGCCGGCCCGTTTGTGTCTTTGACCCAAGGTTTGACCCCCCTGGGTCTATGACATGCGGGCCCGCAACCCTAATTAACCTAGTTTAGGCTTAATCTATTAGCTTAACCTTGGTTAGTATTAACCACGTTTAATTAGTCTAGTTGAGTCGCTGACTGGTGGGCCCAGGCCCCACTAACAGTTTAGTTAGTGTTAGTTTAAAACAAACTAACCCTGTTAGCTAGTAGTGTCACTGACCAGTGGGTCCCACTGGTCAGGTTTGACCTGGACCAGCCCCTGTTGACTGCTGACATCACAGTGACGTCATACTGACGCAATAAGTGTTTTCTGGAATTTTAAATAAATCAGAAATGATTTATTTATTTCAGAAAATATTCAAAACTTCTAAAAATTATATAAAATCAACCGTAGCTCAGATGAAAATAATTTA
The DNA here is from genome assembly GCA_902687465.1 of Secale cereale. NCBI lineage: Eukaryota > Viridiplantae > Streptophyta > Magnoliopsida > Poales > Poaceae > Secale > Secale cereale. The sequence goes on from LR738710.1 coordinate 413,539,618, forward strand.
TATATGAAAAATGATCAGAAAAATTCAAGGAATCTGTTTATGGAATTTTCATGCATGTTTGAACAAGTTAAACCTGCTGATCAGGTCAAATCAATTAAGTGGCATTTAAATAATCACATATGGAGTTTTAATTTGAACCTTTGGTTCAAACCAACTTCATTTAATATGGTTGCTAGTTGCATTAGCTCAATCAACAACATATTGCCATGTCATGATCATGCATCCTATTGTCGCATTGCATTGATTGTGTTCTCTCTTGTTTGCCGGTGTTTGCCCCCTTTCAATAGACGTGTTCCGACGATGTGATCGATGACACCGATGAAGACCCAGTGTTATCTTCAGAAGTGCCAGGCAAGCAAAAGCCCATTGAGCATTTCGATACAATCCCACTCTCTCGCTCTTGCTCTCTTTACTGCATTAGGACAACAACGCTTCAACTGTTACCTGCTGCGGTAGTTGAACCCCTTTCCACTGCATGACCTGTCATTGCCACAGTAAATAGTTGAAACCCACTAGTATGAGTAGGAGTTGCTTGAGCCATGTTCTTCCTACTCATTCATGCTTTCTGGTTATGCCTGCTATTGCTTAGAGTTGTGTCAGATCTGATTCATCGGGGATGAATTGGAATGTGGTGAACATGTCCTACTGTTGAGAGCTAAGTGTGTGAACACGATTTGGTAAAGGTAGCGATGAGAGGCCATGTAGGAGTACATGGTGGGTTGTCTCATTGAAGCCGTCCTCGGGAACTGAGTTCTGTGTTGGTTGATCCATGAAACAACTACTACCACACATTGGGCCCTGAAATATGACCCCGCTCGACTTATTGACTGCCCATGTTCTCTGTCCAGGAGTTGCAATTAGTTTCTGGTGTTTGTAGTTTACTGGAGGTCGTGCGCAGCGCTGACCCTCGGGGTGGGCTGTGACGCGGCAGGTACGTGGCATGGTGTACCGGTCGCCCGTTTCGTGACGCGGGAACACTGTACACATCGTTTGGGGTCGTGAGCGACACCCCGGCCGGATCTCCCCACGGATGGAACCCAAATAGGCGATTAACCTGGACGTGAGACTTGAGTGGTTGGTTAGGTCGTGGTCTACACCCACGTCGGCTTTCGCTTGAAGTCTGCCGAGCACATGTCGTGTGCAGACGCTAAGTGGTGGAAACATGTGTGAAGAAGTACACCCCTGCAGGGTTTATATATGATCTATTCGAATAGCCGTGTCCGCGGTAATGGACTTCTGGGTTGCCTATAACAGTTCATAGACAAGTGAAAGTGGATACCCTAAAACACGCAAGATAAGCGTGAGTGCTATGGATGGCCTTCTCGTAGGGAGATGGGAGCGGATCCATAGTGGTGTATTGATTGGTGAATATGTGGACTCGTGTGCGCCACCTCAAAAGAGTTACTTGCAGTCGTAGTTCAGGATAGCCACCGAGTCAAAGCTAGCTTGCTGCAGTCAAACACCACCACCCCTTTGTTGATACTGATGCATATGTAGCTAGTTCTGATGTAAGTCTTGCTGAGTACCTTTGTACTCACGTTTGCTTAATTATGTTTTTGCAGAGAGACTTCAGCCTCGCTAGTGGTTCCGCGTGGAATTCGACGTTTAGCTTGTTACCACAGCTACGATCTTGTACCCTTGGGAGGGTCTTGTAGATAGTCAGGCTTCTCAGCCTTTTTCATTTGTAGTTGTCTGTACCCAGACATGTTATGCTTCCGTTGCCTGTATGCTCTGTATGTTGGGTCATGTGACCTCCGTTTGTAATAAATGCTATGATGGCTCTTCTGGGCCTTTATCTATATGAGTTGTTGAGTTATGTTGTGATGCCATGTTGTACAGCACATACTTGCATGTTATGCGTACGTGTAATGTGTATTGCTATGTCCTGGATCCGACACCTAGTTGTTTACCCTTGGTAGCCTATCTTACAGGGAAATGTCTCCTAGTGCTTCCACTGAGCCTTGGTAGCTTGCTACTGCTCTGGAACACTTAGGCTGGCCGGCATGTGTCCTTCTTCGTTCCTGTGTCTGTCCCTTAGGGGAAATGTCACGCGTTGTTCCTTTAAGTTCTTGTAGCTTGCTACGACTTGGGTTCATACGTTGATGACCGACACGTTCGTTGCTGGGTCATGTATGCATGTCTCTGTAATTTAGTGCCACTTTTGGTTTATAACTAGTCATGTTGGCCCGGGTTCTCTGTCATATGGATGCTAGCGACACTATCATATACGTGTGCCAAAATGCGCAAACGGTCCCGGGCCAGGTAAGGTGGCACCCGTGGGGATACCGTGCGTGAGGCCGCAAAGTGATATGATGTGTTACAGGCTAGACCTGTGTGACTTAGGATCGGGGTCCCGACAGAAAATCACACCCTGCCGTGGAGTCAACAATCTGGTCTATGCGCGGCAACGGGAAGGGGTCCTTGGGACAAGCTTTATTGATATCCGTGTAATCAATACACAGCCTCCACTTCCCATTTGCCTTGTGCACTACCACTGGATTGGCCAACCACGTTGGGTGGAGCACTCCTCTCACCAAACCCGCAGCTTCCAGTTTCCGGATCTCCTCGGTGATGAACTCTTGCCGTTCCAAAGCTTGCTTCCTAACCTTCTACTTGACAGGCCGCGCATGAGGGCAGACAGCAAGTTGTTGCTCAATCACCTCCCTGGGAACGCCGGGGATGTCAGATGCTTGCCAGGCAAACACGTCGACATTCGCCCGCAGGAAGGTGACGAGCGCGTCTTCCTATTTTTTGTCAAGGGCGGAGCTTATGGTAAAAGCCCCTCCCGAACCGTCCTCCCTAACAGAAACTTTCTTGGTTCCTGGCGGTGTGGCCCTGGATCTCTTGTTTCTGCCGGTGGAGCCCTCTGGCACGTCCTCGACGGGAGCGCGACACTCCGAGGAGGTGCGCTTGCCGGAGTGAGTGTCTGAGGTCTTGCCGGTCTTCTTCTTTCCGGCGGAGCTCTCAGGCACGTCCTCGATGGGAGCACAGCACTCCGAAGAGGTGCGCTTGTCGGAGTGGGCGCCCGAGGTCTCGCCGGTCTTCTTCTTTCCGGCGAAGCTCTCAGGCACGTCCTCGACGGGAGCACAGCACTCCGAAGAGGTGCGCTTGCCGGAGTGGGCGCCCGAGGTCTCGCCGGTCTTCTTCTTCTTCCCTCCCGGGGCTCCAGTGGCAGGAGCAAGTGCCCCGTAGCAGCAGATGCTGCAACTGCTTGCTGGTACAATTGGTCGGCGCAAATCAGCGCATCTTTCTTGTCGGAGGGGATGGTGATGATCGTCACGGGCCCTGGCATCTTCAGGGTGTTGTAGGCATAGTGTGATGCTGCCATGAACTTAGCTAGTGCTGGGCGGCCAAGGATCCCATTGTAAGGCAGGGGGATCTTGGCAACATCGAACACGATGCTCTCAGTCCTATAGTTCAGATCACTTCCAAAAGTCACGGGCAGCGTGACTTTCCCCTTTGGTTGACTCCTCCCTGGGCTGACCCCCTGAAACGTGCCCGTCTCCTCGAGGTCTCCATCAGGAACTTGCAGCTTCTCGATCACGGTGGGCGAAAGTAGGTTCAGACCGGCCCCGCCATCAAATAGCATCTTCGTCACCTTGAGGTTGCGTATTGTCGGTGAAACCAACAATGGCAAGCACCCGACCGCAGTAGTGCGATCAGGGTGATCCTCGGCGTAAAAGATGATAGGTGTGCTGGACCATTTCAGCGGCTTTTGGGCACCAGACGATGGCTCTGTCGCAATAATCTCACGCGCCCACTGTTTAAGCTGGCGGTGAGGAGCATGCAGCGAGGCGCCACCATCGACGCACATGGCATTTGTAGCCTTCTGAAACTCTTGGCCGCCGGACTCGTCGTCCTCTTCGTGATCGTCGTCTTCAGGTCTTCTGTCGCGGCCCTGGGCGGGCCTTTCCTGCTGTTTCTCTTTGCCGCGACGGCCAGCTTGGCCGTCACGCTTCTTGCTGGATCCCTTAGCGCCGTCTTGGCTCTTCTCCTTGTCCCGCCTCTCGTATTCAGCCCTTTGCTTCTCAGCAAGGAGCTCAACCTGGTGGCAGTCCTGGAGATCATGGCCCTTGGTGCGATGGATCTTGCAGTATCGCTTGCCGGAGTTTCCTGGCTTCTCGGCAGCCGCCAAGGCCCAGCAGGCGACACACCCGGCAATTTCTTTGCCAGGGTCACCCGCCTTGGTTTTCTTGGTGGAGCCGGTGTCATCAGATCCCTCGACGGCAAGCATGGCCTTCCCCTTGCGCTTCCTGTTACGGTTCCAGCCCTTCTTCGCTGGAGCGGCAGTATCCTCGTCTGAGGAGTCGGTTTCCGCACCGGCGCTTTCGTCGGGGTACTTCCTTCCCTCTTCAGCCCGGGCACATCTGTCGGCAAGAACGTAGAGTTCCGCCACATCCTTCACCTTGGTCATCGCCAGTTCTTCGCGCATCTTGCGGTTGCGCACGTTCTGGTGGAACGCGCTGATGATGGCGGCAGGGTGAACGTCAGGGATATTGTACTGTACCCGGCTGAATCTCTGTATGTACTTGCGCAGAGTCTCGCCTTCTTTCTGGGGTATGACATGCAGGTCACTCGCTTGGCCATGGGCTTGATGGCCTCTGGTAAAGGCGCCAACAAACTCATGGCACAAGTCGGACCAGGAGGAAATAGAGTCCACTGGCAAGTGCATCAACCACGACATGGCGTTAGGTTTAAGAGCTAACGGGAAGTAATTCGCAAGCACCTTATCGTCGCGGGCCCCGACAGCTTGCATCGCGATGGTGTATATGCTGAGGAACTCCGACGGGTGGGTCTTGCCGTTGTACTTCTCGCCAACGTCAGGTTTGAAGGTGCGGTGAGAGGGCCACTAGAATTGCCGCAGCTCACGGGTGAAAGCTGGACAGCCTACCTCGTAGGGTAGACCTCCAGGGCTTTCTGGTGCTGGGCGGTCCGCAGCAGGCCCTGCTCGCCTGTCCGACTGGTGGCGCGTTCCGCGCCGGCGCTCGATGGTGGTTCGAGCGTCCTCATGAGCTCGCTCCTGAAGAACTTGATGCTGGTCGCCGTAGGTCCGTGGGTCGGACGACGCTATGGAGATGGCGTCGCCCGCGACGTCTCGATGGGTCGACGCACGCGGTACCGGGCGAGGAGGAGGCGAATGCACCGTAGCCACGGCGCTGCCGGCTCTCCCGCCGCCGGTGCGTGGGACCCCATCGGAGCGTCGGCCTAGGAGCTCCGCTGGATTTTGGTCCTCCCTGTTTGCGACTATGACAAGGCTTCGGATGGTGTCTCTCCATTCGTCGAGTTTCCCCGTAACGGGAGGAAAGTTGAGGAGCAACTGCGCATGCGCCAAAGCTTCGGCTGGTGTCAACGGTAGTGAAACCTGCGCGGACCTTGACGCGCTTCGACCCCTGACCATGTCAGAGGGAGCTCCATCACGATCCCGCGGTTGCCTAACGTCTCCACCAGCACTTCGGCGGGCGGGCAGGTCTTCTACGTCCCGGGAGTGGCGCTCGGGGCCCTTCCCATGGCGACGTCCGGGATCTTCGGGGTGACGACGCCGTCCGTCGCGCACTACTTGAGAAGAGCGCGCTGTTGGCGCCGGCATGGGAGTTCTGGAGGCCCTTACGTCGCCTTCGGGTGATGCGGCCGCGACCCTGGAAGGCCCTGCGCCACCCGCGGAGGGTCAGGCTCCATCCTTGGAACTGGCGGTGTGTGGCCCGTCACCAGGCGCACAAACATCGCCACCTCCCAAACTCCCGCTGTCGGGGTGGCGTTGGTGTTCGCGAGTAGCGCCCCGAGTCCTTTCCGCAACTGGTCCGCTGCTCGCCCATGTTGGGACGGGTTGTCCGGCTTCTGACTGGCCAACCGCCACTGTCGTCTTCTTCTTGGGCGCCATGACAATGCAGGAGCGCCGAACTAACCGCTAAAGCCGATTCTCACAACTGCGCCCTCTACCTGGCGCGCCAAAGAGGTCGGTGTATTTGGATCGACACCTATGGGATCACAAGAATCCCTACTACGGTTGCGGGGCGCGGGGTTGAGAGAAGAGCGGATCTAACTGTCAGGACACTGTTCCTTTACCCAGGTTCAGGCCGCAAAGAGGAGCTCCAAGAGGGTCGCGAGCAGTTCCAAAAAGCCGAATCCCTACTCCTGGTCGCCTCGGGCCTCCTTTTATAGGAAAAAGGGGCTGCCACAGTGGCACACAGGAGGTGGAAAGGGTACAGTGATGCGAGGTTATCCCTCGCATTACTAGACAAGGTGAATTTAATGCGCCCAGCTTAGGTGTCCTTGCTTTATCGGGGACGGGGGGAGACGTTTGTCTTGCCCGTCGCCGCTCCTCCTCGTGTTGTCACGCGCCCTGGCCAGCGGTGCTTGAGGTGCCATGTAGGCAGGCAGGCAGCTGAGGTGGCGCAACGGCGGGTCTCCACGAAGATCTGTGGGTTGCCACGCAGGTGCATGTCCAGCTGGTTGGGTCAGCAGCTGCGTGGGTCGGTGGAAACCTAGTTGATGCGTGCCTGATGGTGGCCCCGTGGGTTTCCTCAGCAAGGGCCTTGCTGGGGGCCCCGGCAAGGGTCCTGCCGAGGCGCCTGCTGTCATCCCCGGCAAGGTGCTTGCCGGGGGCCTTCTAGTCCTCCTTGGTTGGGATCCCGCCAAGGGTCGTCGTCTTCTTAACTTGCATCTGATCTTGAATGTCTTCACAAAGATCTGCATGCCACCACGGGGACATCTCCCGAATCCTCGCCCCATGGGGGCGGTGGACTCAAGGGGGATTCGCTCCGTAGGCGCGGGGCAAGCTGCCGCGACAAGGGTCTTGCCAGGGCTGCCAGTGCTGGCCCCGGCAAGGATCTTGCCGGGGAGAGCCGCTTCGTCCCTTTGCTCGTTGTCGTCTTGTTCTTGGCGTCGCTCCAGTCTCCATCAAGCTTCACTCTTGCCCCGGCTCGCCTCCCTCGCCATGCTTGGTGTGGTGGCGCCGTGGCTCGGACTGCCCGTGCACAGTCATAGGGGTACAAAAAGTGTACCCCTCTTTTTGTACACCGACAGATAGACAAAGGGAATCGTATACGGGATTGATTGAATCCTTGACATCGTGGTTCATCCGATGAGATCATCGAGGAGCATGTGGGAGCCAACATGGGTATCTAGATCCCGCTATTGATTATTGACCGGAGAGTCGTCTCGGTCATGTCTACGTGTCTCCTGAACCCATAGGGTCTACACACTTAAGGTTCAATGACGCTAGGGTTGTAGAGATATAAGTATGCGGTAACCCGAAAGTTTTTTGGAGTCCCGGATGAGATCTCGGACGTCACGAGGAGTTCCGGAATGGTCCGGAGGTAAAGATTTATATATAGGAAGTCCAGTTTCGGCCATCGGGAGAGTTTCGGGGGTCACCGGTATTGTACCGGGACCACCGGAAGGGTCCCGGGGGTCCACCGGGTGGGACCACCTATCCCGGAGGGCCCCATGGGCTGAAAGGGGAAGGGAACCAGCCCATAGTGGGCTGGTGCACCCCCCTTGGGCCTCCCCTGCGCCTAGGGTTAGAAACCCGAGGGATGGGGGGCGCCCCACCTGCTAGGGGGGCAAGTCCCCCCTTTTTGGCCGCCCCCCCTAGGAGATTGGATCTCCTAGGGCCGGCGCCCCCCAGGGCCCCTATATATAGTGGGGGGGAGGGAGGGCAGCCGTACCCATGCCCTGGCGCCTCCCTCTCCCTCCCGTGACACCCCATCCTCCTCCAGTGTTGCTTGGCGAAGCCCTGCTGGAATATCGCTGCATCCACCACCACGCCGTCGTGCTGCTGGATCTCCATCAACCTCTCCTCCCCCCTTGCTGGATCAAGAAGGAGGAGACGTCGCTGCTCCGTACGTGTGTTGAACGCGGAGGTGCCGTCCGTTCGGCGCTAGGATCGTCGGTGATTTGGATCACGACAAGTACGACTCCATCATCCATGTTCTCTTGAACGCTTCCGTTCGCGATCTACAAGGGTATGTAGATGCTCTCCCCTCTCCCTCGTTGCTAGATGACTCCATAGATTGATCTTGGTGAAGCGTAGATTTTTTTTGATTTCTGCTACATTCCCCAACAGTAATAGTTTTAGAGCAAATTACAAGTAGTACTGTAAGTTGGTACTATCTATTATTAACGTACAATGCCAGTAAGCGCATTCTTTGAGGGCTTTGAACGTTGATTATCATGTGTTTGCTCAAGTTTTGTAGCCGCACCCTGGTCCTAAATACTCCCAAAATGTCCACCCGTAGCCACCGGAGACTAGAGCTGGTTACAGCTGGTTTTTAGTCCCATCTCGCCGCACGAGATGACCGCACACCGGCTTAAATTGCCGCGCCGGTGGATGGCAGCAAGCTTCTCATTTATTGCATAGGATCATGCGAGCGAGTCAGGTTGACACTTGATTAGATTTCACAAACCGATGATTGTTCATCGGGTGTCACCTTGCCTCGTTCATGTACATTGAATAATCCTAATACAATGAAAGAGATTTTTTAAATTAGGTGCGGTTGGAGATGTTGATAGATATAAGAATTATTAGAAGATCACAAAACACACGGTTTCTATGGCCTACCCGTGTGCGTTTTTTGCTTTAATGATCCATCATAATTTAGTTACCTGTGCGATGTTTCCTAATAAAGCAAGCATACCATCGACCAAAAAAATCAACTACACATGTACTTTTTTTTGGAGATGGGATCTGCAAATTTTCTCTTTTCTCGCACACGGGTGTTTTACGCACTTCGTCTGCATTGTATGTTCCCCCGCCCAAGTTTCAAGTTTCGCAGCAAAATTTTCATTAGGCGCGCGATTTTAGAATTTATTCCTCCCACCACATCCCCACCCATCAAATTTCATCAGTATCTTCCCCCTCCCCCCTACCGGCAACTCAAACTGCCGCCGCCACAACCACAGCTTCAACCACATCTATGTTTTTGCCCGAGCATCGTCGATCTAATCAGGTCACCCACCGACATCTATGATGGCCCCGACCTAATTGCTTAAATGGCGCCTACGAAGCATCCTCATGCCTCCAAATCCCCACCATCCTACCTCTAGAGCATCATCACGCAAGCCCAGCCACATATCACGTGGAGGCCGAGGAGCTGATGGCGGTCGATGGCGCGATGGCCGTTGTTCCTGTTGACCCGGAGGAACACCTCGCCTCCGTCGCCGACGACTTGGTGCAGGCTCTGGCCCAGATGAAGTGCAATACTTACCAGGTATGATCTGACCAGATTAATCTTACCTATACCACTTGCAATGGCTATGTTTTGTACGGTTAATGTATTAAGCGTGTTCGTGCATTGTTTATTTCAGTACTGCACACTGTGTGATGCTCAGATATTAACTGTCCAGCTCAATTTCACCAATACCACCAACAAACTTATAATACATGACTCATGATATCACTAGAGGTGCTGCCCATTTTCTATATTTGGTGGATGCTAACCCTATTGTACTTAACATGCATGTCCATGTACTTGCGCAGGGTCATAACGGGGGATGCTGTTGTTTGCCGTTGAGGTTAGCTGCATCCCATGTCTTAAAATATTTCACATCATTTGTGCAATTGCAGTTTAACTTCTAACATTTACTGGTTGCCTGTAGGTACACATGTCAGCGGCATTGATCCATGCTTCGACCTGGAGGAACAGCTCGCCTCCGCCGCCACTGACTTTGGGCGGGCTTTGGCCAAGATGAAGTTCCCTAACAAAAACCTCTCAGAACTTACCATGTGTGAAATCACCAGTTCAATCTTACCAATACCAATTGCAATTAATGTCTATGTTTTATACGGTTGATGTATTAAGCATGTTGTAGTAAACATGCCGAACACGTTTTAGCTATTTCCCTACATTTTAATAGACAACTGGGCCATTCTCCGCTCTGGCAGCACCTGCCTTGCGATGTTTAACTCTGCCAATTGAATTTTTATCAGTACCGGTTAAATTGGCTATTAAGCATGTTGCAATTAAACGTTGTATCCATTTTTTAACAGTTGTATTTCAATGGCTACAAACTTACAAAACATGACTTAGGATGTTGGTAAGCCTATTGCAATTAACATCTGTATCCATTTTTTAATCTATCTCTTTCCTACCGTGCTACTCTCCGCCATGAAGATATACTAGAGAGGCTGCCCATTTGCTATTTTTAGTGGATGCTAACGCTGTTGTACTTAACATGGCTCTCATGTACTGACGCAGGGCAATAACGTGCAATGTTGTTGTTTGCCATCGAGGTTAGCTACATCCCATGTCTTACAGTTTTTTACATCATTTGTGCGATTGCAGTTTGGCTTCTAACATTTACTTGCTTGTTGTAGGTACACATGTCAGCGGCACTGATCCAATCTTCAACCCGGAGGAACACCTCGCCTCCGCTGCAGCCAACTTGGGGCAGGCTCTTGTCCGTATGAAGTGCCCTAGCAACTACCCCTCGGGACTTACCAAGTATCAACTCACGAGTTGAATCTTACCAATACCAGTTGCAATGGCCATGTTTTGTACGGTTCATGTACTAAGCATGTTGTAGTAAACACGCCTAGACCATCTTATCTATTTTCCCTACCTTTTTATAGACATTAGGGCCATTCTCTGCTCTAGAAGCACCTGCCTTGCGATGTTTAACTCTGACAATTTTATTTCTATCAGTACCAGTTTCAGTGGTTGTACTAGGTTGTCTGTTGCAGTAAACAATTATATCCATTTAGTAATCCGTCCCTTTGATACCGTGCTACTCTTTTGTAGTGAAGATATCACTAAACATGCTGACAGTTTATTACCATTTGCTATTTTTGGTGGATCTTAACACTGTTGTAGTTAACATTGACTTTCCAAGTACTTACATGAGACGTCTGCAACGTATCTATAATTTTTTATTGTTCCATGCTATTATATTATCTGTTTTGGATGTTTAATGGGCTTTATTATACACTTTCATATTATTTGTGGGACTAACCTACTAACCCAAGGCCAAGTGCAAATTGCTGTTTTTTTGCCTATTTCAGTGTTTCGCAGAAAAGGAATATCAAACGGAAACCAAACGGAATGAAACCTTCGGGATAGTCGTTTTTGGAACAAATACAACACAGAAGACTTCGAGTACACGCCAGGGAAGGAACGAGGTGGCCACGAGGGCAGGGGGCGCCCCCACCCTCGTGGGCCCCCTCTTGCTCCCCTGACGTGCCTCTTCCTCATATATATACCTACGTACCCTGAAAACATCGAGCAGAACCATGAAACCCTAATTCCACCGCCGCAACCTTCTGTACCCGTGAGATCCCATCTTGGGGCCTATTCCGGAGCTCCACCGGAGGGGACATCGATCACGAAGGGCTTCTACATCAACACCATAGCCTCTCCGATGAGTTGTGAGTAGTTTACCATAGACCTTCGGGTCAATAGTTATTAGCTAGATGGCTTCTTCTCTCTCTTTGGATCTCAATACAAAGTTCTCCTCGATCTTCTTGGAGATCTATTCGATGTAATTCTTTTTGCGGTGTGTTTGTCGAGATCCGATGAATTGTGGGTTTATGATCAAGATTATCTATGAACAATACTTCATTCCTCTCTGAAATCTTTTCTGCATGATTTAAATATCTTTGCAAGTCTCTTCAAATTACCAGTTTGGTTTGGCCTACTAGATTGGTAGTTCTTGCAATAGGAGAAGTGCTTAGCATTGGGTTCAATCTTGCGGTGTACTTTCCCAGTGACAGCAGGGGCAGCAAGGCACATTTTGTATTGTTGCCATCGAGGATAAAAAGATGGGGTTTACATCATATTGCATGAGTTTATCCCTCTACATCATGTCATCTTGCTTAAGGCGTTACTCTGTTCTTATGAACTTAATACTCCAGATGCATGGTGGATAGCGGTCGATGTGTGGAGTAATAGTAGTAGATACAGAATCCTTTCGTTCTACTTGTCACGGACGTGATGCCTATATACAATGATCATGCCTAGATATTCTCATAACTATGCGCTCTTCTATCAATTGCTCGACAGTAATTTGTTCACCCATCGTAGAAATCTGCTATCATGAGAGAAGCCACTAGTGAAACCTATGGCCCCCGGGTGTATCTTCTACCATACCAATCTTCCATCAACTATTTGCTTTTAATTTACTTCTACTTTGCAATCTTTACTTTCAATCTATAACAAAAATACCAAAAATATTATCTTATCATCTCTATCAGATCTCACTTTTGCAAGTGGCCGAGAAGGGATTGACAAACCCTTTTTCGCGTTTGTTGCAAGGTTCTTATTTGTTTGTGCAGGTACGAGGAACTTGCGTGTAGTCTCCTACTGGATTGATACCTTGGTTCTCAAAAACTGAGGGAAATACTTACGCTACTTTGCTGAATCACCCTTTCCTCTTCAACGGAAAACCAACGCATGCTCAAGAGGTAGCAGTACACAAGGCTACAATAGGCGATGTTGTTATTTGTCATCGGGATTAGTTGCATCCCATGTCTTATACACCATCTTTTTCTAAATATAAGTATTTTTAGAGATTCCAATACAGACTACATAGATAGCAAAATGAGTGAATCAAGATTCTAATCTAAACTATGTCTATAATTCTATATACATATGTATGTAGTTCATATTGAAATCTCTAAAAAATTCTTGTACTTAGGAATGTAGGAAGTTGTATTTTACATCATTTGTGCAAGCTCAGTTTAGCTTCTAACATTTACTAAGTGCTTGTAGGTACATATATGAGCGGTACTGGTCCATGCTTCGATCCCTTTTGCATATGGGGCAATGAGATATTCATGAACAAGCGTCAAGTGAGGAAACTAAGAAAGGTTGTTAGGCGAAAGAAATGGGTGATGGGAGTTAAGCTCTTTATTTACACTTTGTCCAAGACAAAAGTGAACTTTAGGATGGTAAGTAATGTGTTGCCTTTTCCACCTGCCCACAACAAGTAACTCTGTTAGACCTGTGTATCTGAAATTGTTCTCTTTTCAGTTGTTTCTGAAGCTATTTACTGATTATTGCCTTGCAAACTACATGACCGGAGTGGAGGCAACTAAGGTTAAAGTATATAATTCATGCTACCATGATAATGCTCTAGAAGTCATCCTGAAGGCGGTGAAGGATGGGCGGGCGATCGTCGCAAGGGGTTGGACAAAAGTTGTTCGTGCCTAGGGCATGCAGTAGGGCACTGTCACGCCCAAGATGTGATTATATCCCGATCACATGATGAACTCGTGATTGGGGCATAACCGCATTTCGGGCGCTTAGTAAGATGTATATCATTACATCGTACCATTACATACATACATTGGGGATACATACAAGTCATACAATAGTCACATGAATACAACATCATGATATACAAGACATCCGAGTACGGATGAAAACACATGAAAAGACACAACATCCATCTATTATCCCAGGCTGCCGACCAGGAACCTATCCCAAGACTGACGAAGAAGAAGAAGAAGAAAGAACTCCAACACAAGTAAACATCACTCTCACGTCAAGTCATCAGAAACCTGCACCTGCAACTCTTGTTGTAGTATCTGTGAGCCACGAGGACTCAACAATCCCATAACCATGAGTATCAAGACTAGCAAAACTTAATGGTAAGGAGGGGCTAAGTGGTGAGGTTGCAGCAGCGGCTAAGCATTATATGGTGGCTAACTTACGAGTATAAGAGTAACATGAGCATCTACACAAACAGTCGCAAACTAGTAATGATCGCTTAGAGATCATGAACTACCTACGAGCCAAACATAATCCCACCGTGTTCTCTTCTCAAAATGAAAAGAGACGGTCACGGTTACTCACACAGTTGTGTATTTTATTTCGGATCCTCTGTCAAGTTTTCTACAACCGGACATTAACGAATTCCAATCTGTCACATAACCGCTGGCACGGCTTTCGAAAGATCATAACCATGCAGGGGTGTCCCAACTTAGCCCATCACAAGCTCTCACGATCAGCCGAGGTAAAAAAACCTTATCTTAGGGACAAGCCGATCAGACTCGGAATCCTGGTGCACAAGACATTTCGACAATGGTAAAACAAGTCCGACAAGACCTCTCGGCGTGCCGACACCCTGATAGTAGCCGCGCGTATCTCGTCTCAGGCCACGACTGGATGAACACTCCGTACAACTAAAACTAATCCTCGAGTTTCCCCGTGGTGGTGCTGCAAGGGGCTCTAGTTTGGCCCAACAGTTATGGGGAGCATTGGCCCAGGGTTGTAAATTAAGTCATCAGGGTCCGGAAAGTCCCTATGCAAGTTTTTAGTTATTAGGCAAATGGTAAACCCAAAGTTGGGCCTTGCTGGAGGAGTTATATTCAAAGCGAACTGTCAAGGGGTCCCCATATACCCAACCACGTTAGGAGCGCAAAATCAAGGAACATAACACTCGTTTATCGGTTCTTAAGGCGGCATGAGTGGAACAAAACACCGAGCAAAAGGCCAAGCCTTCCACCCATTGCCAAGTATATATGTGCATTAATTATAGTAATAGATATTGAGATATTCCCAAAGTATCCAAGTTCCTACATGGAGTAATATTCATCTTCACCTGCAACTAACAACGCTATAAGAGGGGCTGAGCAAGCGATAACATAGCCAAACAACAGTTTGCTGGGATGGTGTCAAAGGTTAGAGGTTTCATGGCAACAAGGAGGGGCTCACAACAAATAGATAGGTAGCGCGACATATAGCAATAGCGTCGAGACAACTAGTATAGCAATGATAGTAATGAGATACAAGGTGACGGTCATCTTGCCTGAGATCCCACAAGGAAGAAGAAGGAGTCCATGAAGAAGAAGAAGCCACGAAGACGAACCAAGTGTAGTCGAACAAATCCTCACGGTCACAACGAAACAGGAACTAACGAGAAGAAGCAAACAACATGGTAAACATACGGCACATAATCAAGACAAGATGGTCAACCAAGTATGATGCATGACAAGGATACAAGAAGCTACTCATGGCAAGAGATGAAGCACATAAGATCAACACATGAAGCAAGTTTAAATGAGGCCGGGAACAACATATAACAATTCCGGTAAGTCCTCATGTGCAAATTTCGAAATTGGTCCAGATCTGAACAAATCTTATGTTAAAGTTTTTAAACATAAAGTTAACATGCACCATGATGATATACTCTAAATTCTAGTCAAGTTACATATAAGGTTCATTTAATTCGGAGCTACGGCCTAGAAGATATGAGCAAAAGAAGTCAAGCATTTCATTGATGCAAAATGCATCTAAACATCAAGCAAACACACTCCAAACAGGTACACAACATGTTATTATGCATGTACATGCAAAAACACACAAGTTTCATATAGAGCACGCTCAAAACGGAGCAACGGTTCAACACATACACATGAAACAAGATATAACAACAATATGTCCCAAAACATCAACTAGGCACTTTGCAATCATAAAAAACAACATGCTACATGAATATTTCAGGGCATCAAAGGGCATGGAAAGCATGTACATGTCAAGCCCTACAAGCATGATCCCTGAGCTACTGCCAAACACCACTAGAACATGCTCATAACATCATGGAAAGATTGCAAATAATAACAGTTTCACAGACTTAGTGAAATAAACTGAACATGGCAGCAACAACGACAAGTAGGCATGTTTGCAAGCTTGTGCAACTCATCTCAGATCATATCATGGCATGTGAATATAACCAACATCAAAAAGACATGTTTATGAAGCTAGTGAAATAAACTGAACATGGCAGCAACAACGACAAGTAGGCATGTTTGCAAGCTTGTGCAACTCATCTCAGATCATATCATGGCATGTGAATATAACCAACAGCAAAAAGACATGTTTATGAAGCTACCCATGGCAAGAACATGGTCATAGGATACATAGAACACTAGCTATTCACATGGCAAAACTGAACTTACTGATAATAGGCTGACAGAAACATTTTATAGCAATTTGAGAGCAAGAAAGAGACAAGCTTCATCAACCTATAATTGCAAACAATGACATGGATGGGTAGAGCATAACATGGACTTCAAAACATGGTCATTGGACAATCCAAAACATGCATGGATATGACTGGGGCATCAAGCAAACATGGCATCATGATTTAACCGTTTCAGACTTTGAAGTTTTCAACAAGTCTCGGAAATCAGCAAACAGCGAGTAGATCACTTTGCAAGCTTGTTGCACTCACCACAAGGCATATCATGAAAAATGGATTGTACCACAACAAAGGTGACATGATTGTGCTCCTAACACATGTTAACATGATGCTCAAACAAAAATCACACAAAAAGATATGAAAAAGACAAATCAACAAGTTATATTAGTTTTCAGCACTTAATAGCAACATTCACTTTTGCAACAGGGATTAGCATGGCAAGATGCACCCTAACATGAATGCAAAGCAGACCATCATGTAGAGCACAGAGAGATGAACATTTTGACATATTATATGCTCAATTTGGATAAACATGCATAAAGTTATCAACATCACAACAAGCACACATATTAACAGTTTTTAAAGGACTTAGCCATTTTTAACAGGAAAAAAACACAAAGTGAGCGCAAGATAACAAACTGGTGCACTGGGCGGGATTAGGTGGGCCTCACCGAAGAGGGTCGAGCCCAGTAGCAGAGGAGACCGGAGCTGGGCCTGAGGGAAGATGGGGATGGGCCGACCTGTGAGCAGGCCGACACTGGCGGGGCAGCTGGGCCGCGGGCAAGGCCGGCCCACGCATGGCGAGGGAGGCCGACCCAGGGGCGTTGGGGCTCATCCTCGTCGTCCGCCCGATGAGGACGATACCGGCGGCTACGAGGATCTCTAGTGGCAGGACAACGGCTGGAAGCGGGCAGGGGTCCAACAAACCACGACAATGGGCAGATCTGGGCAGCGCAGGCCCGGAACTGACCGGAGGCGAGGTAGCGGACCGGTGGCAGGGCGTCAACGGCGGCGAGCTCGGCTTCTTGGCGACAACGGTACAGGCGAGTGGGGGCAGGGGCTCAGGGCGAGCGCTCGGGCTCGGTGGCGGGGATCCGTTCATGGCTGGGCGGCGCGGTCCGGCGAGGTCGGGCAGCTGCGGGCCGCGGCAGCGCACAACTCGGGCCCAGGATGGTCCCAGATGGGCTCAGCGGGCCGGCGCAGTGGGAGGAGACAGGGAGGCCACATGGCGCCTCGTGAGTGGCTACGGGCGGCAGATCTGCTGATATGGCACCCCCGGATTGGCTGGGCGACGTGCCCGGCTGGACATGTCCGGCGGCACGAGAGGCAGAGGGGTTAGGGTTAGACCGCGAATTTGGACGGGGAGGGCTAATTTCTAGGTAGAGGGAGTTAGGAGAGTCCAAGTGTGGTGCGGTTTTCGGCCACGCGATCATGATCCAACGGCGAAGAACATGGATGGGGTTTAGATGGGCTAGTGGGCTGTTGTGGAGGGGTGCTGCGCTGCAAAGAGAGAGGGCTTCTGGCAGTTAATGCGGTTAACCGTTGGGGCATCAAACGGACTCTGAATGCGATGAAATTTGACAGGCGCTCTACCTACACTATAATAAGACCACACACGAAGTTTCAACCCATTCGGAGAACGTTTTCGGCCACTTGCAAAACAAGGTTTCGGAGGTGCCGCGAGCGCGTGCGAGTGTGCCGGGGCTCAGAACGGACAACGGAAAGGACAAGGAGGGCTCGGTGACTACGGACGGATGCCAGTTTTGAAAACTATGCAGATGAAATGCACATGATGACATGGAAAAGTGCAATACGCAAGAAGATGACATGGCAACGATAGTGAATAACTGGAAGACACGTGGCGAATCGTTCTCGGGGCGTCACAACACCCCCCTACTAACAAGAGATCTCGACCCGAGATCTTAGGAACGAGGCGGAGGAGGAATAGGAAGAACAAAGGAGTGAAACGGAAGAATATTTTGAGGTTGAGCCACTTGAGAGGAAGAATACAATGGAGATGAACGAGGTTGAGATGCTTTGGTAAAATGAGGGAACAAAGCATACAACGAGAATACAGAGCTTAAATGACAAGAGAGGCATTGAAACTATTCTATAAGCGGGATAGACGAGGGATAAGAAGAAGAAGAAAAAATTAGACAACACTCTGGTTGAACATGAATGGAATAGAATAAGAACTTGACAAGATGTAACGATACATGATGAAATGAACAAGATATTCACTCTGGAAGAATAAAAATAATGGAATGAAAAGAATAGGGAAGAACATGACAACTTCCATGAATGAATTTGAAAGCATCCTTAGAAGGAAGGAATGAATGGAGTTGTTGAGAAAATCAACAAAATAATAAGCTTGTTGTGGGCTTATGAAAATCATCCCAAAACTTGAGGTGAATTTCAGCCACTACCAAAAGATTAAATAGATGAGATGAAGGAAGAAATGCAAAACTCCACTTCAAAAGAATACGGAGAATTAATTGCATCTCGAGGTGCAAGAAGAATAATGCTTGAGCTTCTCCACAAGGATTTTGAAGAACGCTTGAAGAAAGAATTAAATCATGATGAGCCACCATGAAGAACTCCGGTAACAAAAGGACGATAAGATAGAAATGAACATGAAAATAATATGATTAAAGCCTTGCGATAATTTAGATGGTTGTTTCGACGAGATAGCTGAGAAAACTTTGAACTCCGGGGAAGAAAAGATTACAACACTTGGGACTGGAGTTTATTCATAATGAACAAATTCCAAAGGAAGGAATTAATCAACTTGACGAGAAAGAATAAGAATTATGTTATGCTCATCCTCCATCAATTTAATTGATGAAATCAATGGATTCACATACTACTCATTCTCATTGAAATTGGTTAACAAGGGATATATCGTGAAACTTGAGAAAGTCTTCATGGACCACCAGTATGATTGAAAAGGAACGAATGGGTTGATTTGATAACAAGGAAAAGAACTCTTGAGAGAATCACCGTAAGGAATTGAAACTGAGTGATAAAAAAGAACAAACCATCATAAGGAATTGAAATTGAGTGAATACAAGAGAATGAATCGCCGGGAAGAATAAAGCACTTGGAGAATTTAAATAAAAGAGAACGAAGAGATCGTGAACTGATTAAAGAACACTTGAAAGAAGCACCGAAAGAATATGGAGATGAATGAAGAGGCATCAATGAAGAATAGTTGGAGGACGAAGTTCAAAACTAAGAACAAAGAAATCTTCTGAACTGATGGCCTTCGGAGGATCACAAATGGAAAGAATTCATGAAATACTCCGGATGGTTAAAGATAAGAATTTATGACAACGGAATAATTCGAGAGGATAACATGAAGCTAGAACCACGAATCTTCGAGAGAATGGTCAAGGATTAGAGAGAAACTCTTTTCGGTCTTGAAATGTTGAGAATGTGGATGCGAAACAGCACCAAAAGTATTGAGATACTCTGGAAAATGAAAAAGAGGAGATGTTGAACCAATGATGAGAAGAATTTGAAAGCGATTTTTGAAAGGCACGTGACTGATGGAATCCGTTCTTACATCACACTTTGAATAAGATTTTGGAATCACTCCGAAAAAATTGACAGAGTTAGGTAAGATCCTGGGAAAGACCTGTGGGTTAGGGCTCACTGACGAAAACCACCGTTGTAAAGGATTGAAAAGGAGATGATGCACCGGAACGATTGAAAGACTTGAATGAGGTGACAACCTCGAATTAATTGGAACAGAAACGAATCTCCTGAGATGTCTTCGGCACTCTGGAACAATTAAATGGCAATAGGCGAACGAGCAATTGGAAACATCTGAGCCGAGGAAAAAGAATATGAAGAGCACCGCAAACTTGAATTGAATCCACCCGAAAAGAAAATGTATGAAGAATGTTGAACGGGAGGATAATTCAACAATTTAAGTAATTGAGCAAAGAAAGCAAACACTTCGCTCGAATAGGATGGATACTCGATTAAGGATTCCGGCTCCGAGAAGCAAAAGGGTGGGCGGGTGGGAAAAGAAAGACCTCTCCGGATGGGGAAAATGACGCCGGTGAGGAAGAACTGGGGATTGAACTTGCAAAGATGAGGAGAATCGAATCCACTTGACGAGAAATGCACCGGATGACAAGAGATGACATCGCAACGAACAAAAACTAACTGCATGATCCTAAAAAAAATTAAGGGGAAGAGGAGTAATTCAAAACACCTACGTCAAGATTCCTTACAAGAGCGACGAAGGGGCTGAGGAGTAAAAAGAATTCCTACTCTCCGATAGAACTAGACTTCGAAAAGTTTTTCTTCTAGACACGACAACGGCCAAACTGCGATCAATAAAGGGGACTCCTATGGTCGGTCGAGGCTCTGATACCAACTTGTCACGCCCAAGATGCGATTCTATCCCGATCACATGATGAACTCGTGATTGGGGCACAACCGCATTTTGGGCGCTTAGCAAGATGGATATCATTACATCGTACCATTACATACATACATGGGGGATACATTCAAGTCATACAATAGTCACATGAATACGACATCATCATATACAAGACATCCGAGTACGGATGAAAACACATGAAAAGACACAACATCCATCTGCTAACCCAGGCTGCCGACCAGGAACATATCCCAAGAGTGACGAAGAAGAAGAAGAAAGAACTCCAACACAAGTAAACATCGCTCTCACGTCAAGTCATCGTAAACCTGCACCTGCAACTGTTGTTGTAGTATCTGTGAGCCACGAGGACTCAGCAATCCCATAAGCATGGGCATCAAGACTAGCAAAACTTAATGGGTAAGGAGGGGTTAAGTGGTGAGGTTGCAGCAACGGCTAAGCATTATATGGTGGCTAACTTACGAGTACAAGAGTAAGATGAGTATCTACACAAACGGTCGCAAACTAGTAATGATCACTAAGAGATCTTGAACTACCTACGAGCCAAACATAACCCCACTTTGTTCTCTTCTCAAAACGAAAAGAGACGGTCACGGTTACTCACACAGTTGTGTATTTTATTTTGGATCCTCTGTCAAGTTTTCTACAACCGGACATTAACAAATTCCAATCTTCCACATAACCACGTGCACGGCTTTCGAAAGATCATAACCCTGCAGGGGTGTCCCAACTTATCACATCACAAGCTCTCACGATCAGCAGAGGTAAAAACCCCTTATCTGAGGGACAACACGATCAGACTCGGAATCCCGGTGCACAAGACATTTTGACAATGGTAAATAAAGTCCAGCAAGACCTCCTGGCATGCCGACACCCTGATAGTAGCCGTGTGTATCTCGTCTTAGGCCACGACCGGATGAACACTCCGTACAACTAAAACCAATCCTCGAGTTTCCCCGTGGTGGCACTGCAAGGGGCTCTAGTTTGGACCAACACTCATGAGGAGCACTGACCCGGGGTTGTAAATTAATTCCTTGGGGTCCAGAAAGTCCATATGCAAGTTTTTAGTTATTAGGCAAATGGTAAAACCAAAGTTGGGCCTTGCTAGAGGAGTTTTATTCAAAGCAAACTGTCAAGGGGTCCCCATATTCCCAACCGCGTTAGGAACACAAAATCAAGGAACATAACATCGGTTTATCGGTTCTTATGGCGGCATTAGTGGAACAAAACACCGAGCAAAATGCAAGCCTTCCACCCATTGCCAAGTATATATGTGCATTAATTATAGTAATTGTGATTTTTCCAAAGTATCCAAGTTCCGACATGGAGCAATCTTCATCTTCACCTGCAACTAACAACACTATAAGAGGGGCTGAGAAAGCGGTAACATAGCCAAACAACGGTTTGTTGGGATGGTGTCAAACGTTAGAGGTTTCATGGCAACAAGGAGGGGCTGACAACAAATAGATAGGTAGCGCGACATATAGCGATAGCATTGAGACAACTAGCATAGCAATGATAGTAATGAGATCCAAGGTGACGGTCATCTTGCCTGAGATCCCGCAAGGAAGAAGAACGAGTCCATGAAGAATAAGAAGCCACGAAGACGAACCAAGTGTAGTCGAACGGATCCTCATGATCGCAACAAAACCGGAACTAACGAGAAGAAGCAAACAACATGGTTAACACACAACACATAATCAAGACATGATGCTCAACCAAGTATGATGCATGGCAAGGATACAAGAAGCTACTCATGCCAAGAGATGAAGCACACAAAATCAACACACGAAGCAAGTTTAAATGAGGCCGGAAACAACATTTAACAATTCCGGTAAGTCTTCATATGCAAATTTCGAAATTGGTCCATATCTAAACAAACCTTATGTTAAAGTTGTTAAACAGCAAGCTAACATGCACCATGATGATCTACTCAAAATTCTAGTCAAGTTACATATAAGGTTCATTTAATTCGGAGCTACGACTTAGAAGATATGAGCAAAACAAGTCAATAATGTCATTGATGCAAAACACATCCAAACATCAAGCAAACACACTCCAAACAGGTATACAACATGTTATTACACATCTACATGCAAAAACACACAAGTTTCATATAGAGCACGCTCAAAACGGAGCAACGGTTCAACACATACACATGAAACAAGATATAACAACAATATGTCCCAAAAAAGCAACTATGCACTTTGAAATCATCAAAACAACATGCTACATGAACATTTCATGGCATCAAAGGGCATGGCAAGCATATACATGTCACGCACTACAAGCATGATCCGTGAGCTACTGCCAAACACCATTAGAACATGCTCAAAACATCATGGCAAGATTGCAAATAATAACAGTTTCACAGACTTAGTGAAATAAACTTAACATGGCAGCAAAAATGACAAGTAGGCATGTTTGCAAGCTTGTCCAACCCATCTAAGAGCATATCATGGCATGTGAATATAACCAACAACAAGAAGACATGTTTATGAAGCTACCCATGGCAAGAACATGGTCATAGGATGCATAGAACACTAGCTATTCACATGGCAAAACTGAACTTACTGATAACATGTTGACCGAAACATTTTATAGCAATTTGAGAGCAAGAAAGAGACAAGCTACAGCAACCTATAATTGCAAACAAGGACATGGATGGGTAGAGCATAATATGGAATTCAAAACATGGTCATTGGACAATCCAAAACATGCATGGATATGAATGGGGCATCAAGCAAACATGGCATCATGATATAACAGTTTTAGACTTTGCAGTTTTCAACAAGTCTCAGAAATTAGCAAACAGCGAGTAGGTCACTTTGCAAGCTTGTTGCACTCACCTCAAGGCATATGTTGAAAAATGGATTGCACCACTGCAAAGGTTGCATGATTGTGCTCCTAACACATGTTGAGATGATGCTCAAACAAAAATCACACAAAAAGATATGAAAAAGACAAATCAACAAGTTATATTAGTTTTCAGCACTTAACAGCAACATTCAATTTTGCAATAGGGATTAACATGGAAAGATGAACCCTAACATGAATGCAAAGCACACCATCATGTGGAGCACAGAGAAATGAACATTTTGACATATTATATGCTCAATTTGGATAAACGTACACAAAGTTATCATCATCACAACAAGCACACATATTAACAGTTTGTAAAGTACTTAGACATTTTTTAATAGGAAAAAAACACAAAGTGAGCGCAAGATAACAAACTGGTGCACTGGGCGGGATTAGGTGGGCCTCACCAAAGCGGGTCGAGCCAAGTAGCAGAGGAGGCCGGAGCTGGGCCTAGGGGAAGATGGGGACGGGCCGGCCCGCTAACAGGCTGACGTTGGCGGGGCAGCTGGGCTACGGGCGAGGCCGGCCCATGCACGGCGAGGGAGACCAGCCCAGGGGCACTGGGGCTCGTCCTCGTCGTCCACCCGATGCGGACGAGACCGGCGGCTACAAGGATCTCCGATGGCGGGACGGCGGACGAAAGCGGGCAGGGGTCCGACGGACCACGGGAATGGGCAGATCCGGGCGGGTCGGCCTTGATATGACCGGAGGTGAGGTAGGGGACCGGCGGCAGGGCGTCAACGGCGGCGAGCTCGGCGTCTTGGCGGCAACGGTACAGGCGAGTGGAGGCAAGGGCTCGGTGGCGGGGATCCGTCGGTGGCCGGGCGGCGCGGTCCGGCAGGGCGAGGAGGACGCGGCGATCGACGATGGAGCTTGGCGGCGGGACGTGGTCCGGCAAGGTCGGGCAGCTGCGGGCCATGGCGGCGCACCACTAGGGCCCGAGCGGGTCCCAGATGGGCTCGGCGGGCTGGCGCGGTGGGAGGAGGCAGGGAGGCCACATGGCGCCTCGTGAGTGGCTGCAGGCAGCAGATCTGCTGATGTGGCGCCCCCGGATTGGCCCGGCGACGTGGCCGGCTGGAATGTCCGGCGCGGATGGACATGTCGGGCGGCGCGAGAGGGAGAGGGGTTAGGGTTAGACCGCGAATTTGGACGAGGAGGGCTAATTTATAGGTAGAGGGAGCTAGGAGAGTCCAAATGGGGTGCGGTTTTCGGCCACGCGATCGTGATCCAACGACAAAGAACATGGAGGTGGTTTAGATGGGCTAGTGGGTTGTTGTGGAGGGGTGCTCGGCTGCAAAGAGAGAGGGCTTCCGGTAGTTAACGCGGTTAACCGTTGGGGCATCAAACGGACTCGGAATGCGACGAAATTTGACAGGCAGTCTACCTACACTATAATAAGACCACACGCAAAGTTTCAACCCATTCCGAGAATGGTTTCGGCCACTTGCAAAACAAAGTTTCGGAGGTGCCGCGGGCGCGTGCGAGTGTGCCTGGGCTCAGAAAGGACAACAGCAAGGATGAGGGGGGCTCGGCGACTACGGACGGACGTAAGTTTTGAAAACTATGCAGATGAAATGCACATGATGACATGGCAAAGTGCAACACGCAAGCAGATGACATGGCATCGGCAGCGAATAACTTGAAGACACCTGGCGCATCGGTCTCGGGGCGTCACAGGCACATTATGGGCATTCAGCTTCTTCGACACCATCAGCAGCCAAAATGGTTTACACTTGTCTCCACCTTTACTGCCTGTAACTATTGTGGTTCATCATAGTTAATTGTTGTCTAATACTGTAATTACTGGACATATTGCATTGGGAATTTTATTTATGGATTGGTTGTTGAACCATTATGCTGGGAATTTGAATAATAAATTATAGGGAAAAATAAAATTATAAAGGAGTGAATAAAATAATGTGCACACGATTAGAAAGAAAACAACGTGTGCAATGAAAAATAGAGAACCGATGATTCTTTGACGTGAATTGTTTGCGATGCCCGATGGGCGCACACATGGTTTCCTCTCATATGTGTGTGCGATTCATGGTAACACAACAAACGGTTCAAACCTTTGTGCATATGTGATAGGAATACCTATCGCACACAGTTATGAAAATGGACAGGTTGACGTTAGTTGAGGCACCACACACATTTTACATCCTTGAACTGTGTGCGATAACGTACCTATCACAAACACATCGGTAGATTAAATGTTGATGTACACCTTTTTTCACACGACTATAGGGGCGTAATCGTTTGGGATGTCTCTCGTATAAGAAATGTAACGTCAAGACGTAACGTGTGGGACTGGGGTGACTTCTCATACATTTATTCTATGGTGATCGCCAGTAGCCGCTCGCCTATTCCCGACGGTTTTAGGGTCGTGTGGGAAGGACCCTCCTATCTCAATCACTCACCCGGCGACGGTTCAGAATGCTGTCGCGGAAAGGGGTTAAAAACTGTCTGTATAGCACGTTACAGTAACAGTGTGCTATCATAGGATGCTATCCTCCTTTGAATGTTTTGAGTGATTTGACTTGCACATGTTAACGCATGTAGTTGAATCAAAATCAACATAGCCTCCACGATACTTATGTTCATGGTGTTTTAGATCATACTCATGCTTGCATTCAATGTTGATTAACCTCAAGGCATGTTTATGACCGTTATCGCTCTCTAGTTGGTCGCTCCTCAATCTATTTGCTAGCCTTCACATGTACTAAGTGGGAATATTGCTTGTGCATCCACTTCCATAAACCCAAAGTTGTTCCATATGAGTCCACAAGCCTACCTATATGTGGTATTTACCTACTGTTCCAAGTAAATCTGCATGTGCCAAACTCTAAACCTTCAAATAATAATATGTTTTGTATGCCTGAATCGCTCAAGTAGCGACCGGGGGTTGTCAGTATCTTCCATGCTAGGCGGGTTGCTCTCACAATTAGTGGTTATCCGCTTATCATTCATGAGAAAATGACTGGTAATTGAGATGCCAGTCCTGCAATAAAAAATATAATAAATAAACAAACCTCCCCTAGGAATGTTGATGGTATGGAGTGTGTTGTATTTGGGAACTCTAGTCGTGGAGTGTGTTTTATTAGTGGCTGCACCCGTGACTTCGGCTAGTCGTGGAGTGTGTTTGATGGTGGAGGGGGAGTAAATTTACCATTCTATTTGGGAACCGCCTATAATGTATTTAGCTTGGAAGATATTGAGAACTCATGGTTATTGCGTTGACAATGAAAGCATATCTCTCAAAATTATATTCATCTCTATATTTTCAAAGCTTCGAGCTCTGGCACCTCTGCAAATCTCTGCTTCCCTCTACGAAGGGCCTATCTATTTACTTTTATTGTTGAGTCATCATCATCTCATTAAGGCACCAGCTGGGGAGCACTATTGTGATTTATATGTATTGTTTTTAATTATTGTTGAGTACGAGTGTGATTGGATCTCTTTTGCCATGAATTACAATGTCCAGTCGGTCCTTGATCTTCATAGGTGCTCTGCATTTATGTTTTGTGGTCTCAGAAAGGGCTAACGAGATACCATCATATCATATTGTATCATGGTTGTTTTGAAAAAGTGTTGTCATCCGAGATATCTTATTATTTCTCGCTAGTTGGTTATGCCATTGATATGAGTAAATGTGATACCTAAATGTTATTGTGAGTATGTTTAGTTCCTAATCTTTGCTGAAAACCTGAACGTTGGCTAGACAGATTTGCAACAACAAGATCAAACAATGTTTGTAAAAGTTTTTCTTTGTCACTTTCAGTTTGTCAACTGAATTTCTTGATGACAAGCAATGTGTTAATGATGCGGAGCATCCCATCACCATGTCAAGAGTCCATTTGGAAATTGACACGTGCGACCTCTACTTCTCATACATAAAGGGGAATCTTCTCCTCTACACATGTTTGCTTGACCCCTTCGAGGATGGTATACTACTTGACACTTCTCTTGTGTGCATACATAGTTATTGTTGGAGCTTCATGGATGATGAGGGGTGCAAGCGCCAAGGAACAACTACACGATCCGCAAGGGAAGCATGGAAAAGGAAGGAGAGGAATCTTCCCAGCATAGAGATAGAGGTACAACCTCCCATGTACCGCCAAACTACCGCTCAACTGGTACAACCACCCAACTACCACCCAAGGCCTTTTGTAATCAAGCGGCACAAGGCCGGTACAACCCCGGTTTTCCCCCTAGTTGCGACCTGACCGGTACAACCGCTCCAACCACCGGTACAACCGGTCCATACTTCCGCAAACACCTCTAGGAACAGGTACCTGAGCTCCCAGTGGTACAGCCGCCCCCATGTCCAGTACAACCGCCTGCCTGCGCGCAGTAAAGCGGGTTTTGACCCATGTATCCCCAACTTACCCCTTTGACTATAAATAGACCTCCTTCTCCTCAGTTCTATGGTTAGAAAAGTGATAGCTCATTTTAGAGATAGAGCCTTGCACATCCTTGTGTTTCTACTCCATCAAGAGACCGCGACCTCTACGGAGAAGATCCACGCTTGGATTCAAGACCTCCATGTGAGCATGTGAGAAGATCCTACGGGATATTGATACGTCTCCAACATATCTATAATTTTTTATTGTTTCATGCTATTATATTATTCATCTTGGATGTTTTATATGCATTTATATGCTATTTTATATGCTTTTTGGGACTAACCTATTAACCTAGAGCCCAGTGCCAGTTTCTGTTTTTTCCTTGTTTTTGAGTTTTACAGAAAAGGAATACCAAACGGAGTCCAATTGACGTGCAATTTTTGATGATTTTTTATGGACCAAAAGAAGCCCCCGCAGTAAAAGAGTTGGGCCAAAAGAGTCCCGGGCAATCCACGAGGGTGGAGGGCGCGCCCTACCCCCCTGCGCACGCCCCCTATCTCGTTGACGACTCGGAGACCCCCCCTGACGTGAGACCTACGCCAAAAACTCCTATAAATACATAAACCCCCGAAAAGAAACCTAGATCGGGAGTCCCACCGCCGCAATCCTCTGTAGCCACAAAAAACCAATCGGGACCCTGTTCCGGCACCCTGCCGGAGGGGGATCCCTCACCGATGGCCATCTTCATCATCCCAGCGCTCTCCATGACGAGGAGGGAGTAGTTCACCCTCGGGGCTGAGGGTATGTACCAGTAGCTATGTGTTTGATCTCTCTCTCGTGTTCTTGATTTGGCACGATCTTGATGTACCACGAGCTTTGCTATTATAGTGGATCTTATGATGCTTCTCCCCCTCTATCTCCTTGTAATGGATTGAGTTTTCCCTTTGAAGTTATCTTATCGTATTGAGCCTTTAAGGATTTGAGAACACTTGATGTATGTCTTGCATGTGCTTATCTGTGGTGACAATGGGATATTCACATGATCTACTTGATGTATGTTTTGGTGATCAACTTGCGGGTTTAGTTACCTTGTGAACTTATGCATAGGGGTTGGCACATGTTCTCATCTGGACTCTCTGATAGAAACTTTGGGGCCTTCTTTGAAGTTCTTTTTGTTGGTTGAATAGATGAATCCGAGACTGTGTGATGCATACCGTATAATCATGCCCATGGATACTTGAGGTGACAATGGAGTATCTAGGTGATATTAGGGTTTTGGTTGATGTGTGCCTTAAGGTGTTATTCTAGTATGAACTCTAGGATAGATCGAACAGAAAGAATAGCTTCGTGTTATTTTACTACGTACTCTTGAATAGATCGATCAGAAAGAATAACTTTGATGTGGTTTCGTACCCTACAATAATCTCTTTGTTCTTCGCTATTAGTGACTCTAGAGTGACTCTTTGTTGCATGTTGAGGGATAGTTATATGATCCAGTTATGTTATTATTGTTGAGAGAACTTGCACTAGTGAAACTATGAACCCTAGGCCTTGTTTCCTAGCATTGCAATATCGTTTACTCTCACTTTTACCACTTGCTACCTTGCTGTTTTTATATTTTCAGATTACAAAAACCTATATCCACCATCCATATTGCACTTGTATCACCATCTCTTCACCAAACTAGTGCACCTATACAATTACCATTGTATTGGGTGTGTTGGGGACACAAGAGAATCTTTGTTATTTGGTTGCAGGGTTGTTTGAGAGAGACCATCTTCATCCTACGCCTCCCACGGATTGATAAACCTTAGGTCATCCACTTGAGGGAAATTTTATACTCTCCTACAAACATCTGCACTTGGAGGCCCAACAACGTCTACAAGAAGGTTGTGTAGTAGACATCAAGCTCTTTTCTGGCGCCGTTGTCGGGGAGGCTAGGTAAGCGGCACTCACATCCCGTCAAAGAAGCTCTTTTCTGGTGCCGTTGCCGGGGAGGTGAGTGCTTGAAGGTATATCTTTTGATCTTGCGATCGAATCTTTTAGTTTTTTTGTTTTATCACTAGTTTAGTCTATAAAAGAAAACTAAAAAAATGGAATTGAGGGTACCTCATATGCTTCATCTTTTTAATATCTTTCGTGAAAATGATGGGAAGGAAAATTGTGCCCAATTGCTAGAAGAAGAATGCATTAAAATGTTTGGCACTAAATCTTTCAATGATGAGAATGATTGCAATGTTCATAGTGTGAATCCTTTGAATATCCATGATGTTAATGATATGCAAAGGCCCAAGCTTGGGGAAGCTATGTTTGATGAAGATGATATTTTTACTCTCCCAAATTTTAATGAGCAAATTTATTTTGATGATAGCATGCCTCCTATTTATGAGGATTATATTGATGAAAGTGGATTTGGAGAGGTCGTGACTTTATTTAGTGATGAATCCACTATTTCGAAAGAGGTTCCAATTGATTATGAGAACAAAGTTGATATCTATGATGATTATTGTGATGACTTGTATGCTATTAAGAATAATGATAACCGTGAAACATGTCATCATGATTTTAGTTTTTAATTGGATTATGCCTCACATGATAATTATTTTGTTGAGTTTGCTCCCACTACTATTCATGAGAAGAAATTTGCTTATGTGGAGAGTAATAAAATTTATATGCTTGGAGATCATGAAAAGAATGCTTTATGTGATGGTTATATTGTTGAATTCATTCAATATGCTACTGAAAATTATTATGAGGGAGGAATAATGCTTGTAAGAGTTGCAATAATATCAAATTTCCTCTCTATGTGCTTAAAATCTTGAAGTTATGCTTGCTTTGCCTTCCTATGCTAGTTAATTATCGTTCACATAAGTTGTTTGCTCAAAACATCCCTATGCATAGGAAGTGGGTTAGGCTTAAATGTGTTAGTTATATTCTTCATGATGCCCTCTTTATGTTTCAATTCTTATCTTTTATGTGAGCATCATTGAAATCATTATGCCTAGCTAAAAGGCATTAAAGAAAAGCACTTGTTGGGAGACAACCCAATATTTACCCTCACTATTTTTGTGTGTCCACATGATTAAGATACTATAGTAATCATGTTTTATAGCTTTAGTTTCAATAAAGTGCCAAGTAGATCCTTTGGGAAGACTTGGGTGAAAGTTAATGTGATCTTGCTGTAAAAAATAGAAACTTTGCACTCACGAGATTAGCTGCCATTTTTTACAGAAGAGTGTTTTTGAGTTGATTCTTTTTGAAAAAGATTAATAGAAAAATTCCTCACGTCCACCAATTTATTTCAGAATTGTTTGAGTTACAGAAGTATTCGAAAGTTACCGATTTCTACAGACTGTTCTCTTTTTGAGAGATTCTGTTTTCTATGTGTTGTTTGCTTATTTTGATGAGTCTATGAGTAGTATCGGAGGGTATGAACCATAGAGAAGTTGGAATACAGTAGATATTACACCAATATGAGTTTGGAATGAGTTCACAACAGTAACTAAGTGGTGGTTTTATTTTCTTATACTAACGGAGCTTACGAGTTTTCTGTTGAGTTTTGTGTTGTGAGGTTTTCAAGTTTTGGGTAAAGATTTGATGGACTATGGAATCAGGAGTGGCGAGAGCCTAAGCTTGGGAATGCCCAAGGCACCCCAAGGTAATATTCAAGGACATCCAAGAGCCTAAGCTTGGGGATGCCTCGGAAGGCATCCCCTCTTTCGTCTTCGTTCATGGGTAACCTTACTTCGGGCTATATTTTTATTCACCACATGATATGTGTTTTGCTTGGAGCGTCATTTTCTTTTCTTTTGTTTTGCTTGTCGTTCGAATAATATCCCAAGATCTGAAATTCTTAAATGTTAGAGAATCTTCACATAGTTACATAATTATTCGACTAATCATTAATCTTCACTTATATCTTTTTGAGTAGTTTGTCGTTTGCTCTAGTGCTTCACTTATATCTTTTTAGAGCACGATGGTAGTTTTATTTTTGAAGAAATTGATGAACTATCAGTGCTTCACTTATATTATTTTGAGAGTCTTTTAGAACAACATGGTAATTTGCTTTGGTTATGAATTTAGTCCTAATATGATGGGCATCCAAGAGGGATATAATTAAAACTTTCTTATAAAGTGCATTGAATACTATGAGAAGTTTGATACTTGATGATTTTTTTTGAGATATGAGGATGGTGATATTAGAGTCCTGCTAGTAGAGTAATTGTGAATTTGAGAAATACTTTTGTTGAGGTTTGCAAGTCCCATAGCATGCACATATGGTAACCGTTGTGTAACAAATTTGAAGCATAAGGTATTTCTTTGATTGTCTTCCTTTGTGTGGAGGTCGGGATCGCGCGATGGTTAACTCCTACCAACCCTTCCCCTAGGAGCATGCGTGTAGTGCTCGGTTTTGATAACTTGTATATTTTTGCAATAAGTATATGAGTTCTTTATGACTAATGTTGAGTCCATGGATTATATGCACTCTCACCCTTCCACCATTGCTAGCCTCTCTAGTATCGCGCAACTTTCACTGGTACCATACACCCACCATATACCTTCCTCAAAACAGCCAGCATACCGACCTATTATGGCATTTCCATAGCCATTCCGAGATATATTGCCATGCAACTTTCCACCGTTCTGTTTATTATGACACTATTGCCTTGCATGATCAAGTAGTTTACATTGTATTTGTGGCACAACCACCCTTCATAATTTTTTCATACATGTCACTCTTGATTCATTGCACATCCCGATACACTGCCGGAGGCATTCATGTAGAGTCATATTTTGTTCTAAGTATCGAGTTGTAATCCTTGAGTTGTAAAAGAAATAGAAGTGTGATGATCATCATTATTACAACATTGTCCCAAAAAAAGGCCCAATAAAAAAAGGGGAGAAAGGCCAAATAAAAAAAGAGAAAGGCCAAATAAAAAAAAGGAAGGCCCAAAAAAAAGAAAGAAAAAGAAAAAGCAAAAAGGGGACAATGCTACTATCCTTTTTCCACACTTATCCTTCAAAGTAGCACCATGATCTTCATGATAGAGAGTCTCTTGTTTTGTCACTTTCATATACTATTGGGAATTTTCATTATAGAACTTGGCTTGTATATTCCAACGATGGGCTTCCTCAAAATGCCCTAGGTCTTCGTGAGCAAGAAAGTTGGATGCACACCCACTTAGTTTCTTTTGTTGAGCTTTCATACATTTATAGCTCTATTGCATCCATTGCATGGAAATCCCTACTCACTCACATTGATACCTATTGATGGGCATCTCCATAGCCCATTAATACGCCTAGTTGATGTGTGACTATCTTCCTCCTTTTTTTCTTCTCCACAACCACCACTCTATTCCACCTATAGTGCTATAT
This sequence comes from Secale cereale, assembly GCA_902687465.1. NCBI lineage: Eukaryota > Viridiplantae > Streptophyta > Magnoliopsida > Poales > Poaceae > Secale > Secale cereale. The sequence goes on from LR738710.1 coordinate 413,572,531, forward strand.
CCATGGCTCGTGCTCATGTATTGTGTGGAAGTTGAAAAGGTTTGAGAATACTAAAGTATGAAACAATTACTTGGCTGAAACCGGGGTTGTGCATGATTTGAATATTTTGTGTGACGAAGATGGAGCATAGCCAAACTATATGATTTTGTAGGGATGAACTTTCTTTGGCCATGTTATTTTGAGAAGACATCATTACTTTGTTAGTATGCTTGAAGTATTATTATTTTTTATGTCAATATTAAACTTTTGTCTTCAATCTTTCAGATCTGAACATTCATGCCGCAATAAAGAAAATTACATTGATAATTATGTTAGGCAGCATTCCACATCAAAAATTATGTTTTGATCATTTACCTACTCGAGGACGAGCAGGAATTAAGCTTGGGGATGTTTGATACGTCTCCAACGTATCTATAATTTTTTATTGTCCCATGTGATTATATTATTCATCTTGGATGTTTTATATGCATTTATATGCTATTTCATATGATTTTTGGGACTAACCTATTAACCTAGGGCCCAGTGCCAGTTTCTGTTTTTGCCTTGTTTTTGAGTTTTACAGAAAAGAAATACCAAACGGAGTCCAATTGACGTGCCAATTTTTGATGATTTTTTATGGACCAAAAGAAGCCCCCGGAGTAAAAGAATTGGGCCAGAAGAGTCCCGAGCCGTCCACGAGGGTGGAGGGCGCGCCATACCCCCTTGGGCGTGCCCCCTGTCTCGTGGACGACTCGGAGACCCCCTGATGTGAGACCTACGCCAAAAATTCCTATAAATACAGAAACCCCCGAAAAGAAACCTAGATCGGGAGTTCCACCGCCGCAAGCCTCTGTAGCCACCAAAAACCAATCGGGATCCTATTCTGGCACCCTGCCGGAGGGGGATCCGTCACCGGTGGCCATCTTCACCATCCCACGACTCTCCATGACGAGGAGGGACTAGTTCACCCTCGGCGCTGAGGGTATGTACCAGTGGCTATGTGCTTGATCTCTCTCTCGTGTTCTTGATTTGTCACGATCTTGATGTACCGCGAGCTTTGCTATTATAGTTGGATCTTATGATGCTTCTCCCCCTCTATCTTCTTGTAATGGATTGAGTTTTCCCTTTGAAGTTATCTTATCGTATTGAGTCTTTAAGGATTTGAGAACACTTGATGTATGTCTTGCATGTGCTTATCTGTGGTGACAATGGGATATTCACATGATCTAACTAATGTATGTTTTGGTGATCAACTTGCGGGTTTAGTGACCTTGTGAACTTATGCATAGGGGTTGGCACACGTTTTTGTCTTGACTCTCCGATAGATACTTTGGGGCACTCTTTGAAGTTCTTTGTGTTGGTTGAATAGATGAATCTGAGATTGTGTGATGCATATCGTATAATCATGCGCACGGATACTTGAGGTGACAATGGAGTATCTAGGTGATATTAGGGTTTTGGTTGATGTGTGTCTTAAGGTGTTATTATAGTACGAACTCTATGATAGATCGAACGGAAACAATAGCTTCGTGTTATTTTACTACGGACTCTTGAATAGATCGATCAGAAAGAATAACTTTGAGGTGGTTTCGTACCCTACAATAATCTCTTCGTTTGTTCTCTGCAATTAGTGACTCTAGAGTGACTCTTTGTTGCATGTTGAGGGATAGTTATATGATCCAGTTATGTTATTATTGTTGAGAGAACTTCCACTAGTGAAAGTATGAACCCTTGGCCTTGTTTCCTAGCATTGCAATACTGTTTACTCTCACTTTTACCACTTGCTACCTTGCTGTTTTTATATTTCCAGATTACAAAAACCTATATCTACCATCCATCTTGCACTTGTATCACCATATCTTCGCCGAACTAGTGCACCTATACAATTTACCATTGTATTGGGTGTGTTGGGGACACACGAGACTCTTTGTTATTTTGTTGCAGGGTTGTTTGAGAGAGACCATCTTCATCCTACGTCTCCCATGGATTGATAAACCTTAGCTCATCCACTTGAGGGAAATTTGCTACTGTCCTACAAACGCCTGCACTGGGAGGCCCAACAACGTCTACAAGAAGAAGGTTGTGTAGTAGACATCAGATATCATCAAGAACCCATCTCCGTTGAATTTGGGATGAACTCTACCTTCTATATTTCCCTTTGTTGTTCATATATCTTGTGGATCTATATGTTTTTAGTCTAGTGGATGTGTGATTGGACTTGTTCTTGAGTGTTTTTCCTTGTGATTTCTCTCCGTTCTTCCCCGTGTTCATCGTGTTCTTCGTGGGATCCCCTCTATTACGTGAAAGATCTGCTTCTAGGGTTACACCCTACATCATCTTGGTATCAAGAGGCATGGTTTGTCACGAAATTGGAGCCCCCCTCACCGTTTTCTAGCTTAATTTTATTGTGTTCTTGCCCAATTTTGAAAATTTCCCACCAAAAAGAGCCCCAATTTTTCTGTGATCGGTTGGTTTGATGATGTATTGTTGATTTTGATCCATGGATTCGATGTGTTTCTAGTGGATCTAGCTTCCCCACAAGTTTCCCCACATTCCATCCACGAAATCTTCTCAACTTTGACCCAAAAATCATCCATTTCCGCCCGAAATTCATCCCGTACCCAGATCTGAGATTTTTCCCATTAAAAGTGGTACAACCGGCCCCAAGGTGGTATTACCACTTCCCCTATCCCCTGATACTTCTGCCCGCAAAACTAGAACACCAGAACGCTCCAGGAGCGGTGCAACCGCCCTCGCAAGCGGTACAACCGCCCCTCATAGTTTTAACTTTGGCTAATTTTTGTTTTGTCCATAACTAATTCATACGGACTTGGATTTTGACGTTCTTTAGCTCGTTTTGAAGCTATTGACATCCCCCATCCCACAAAAATACCACCATCATCATTAGACTCCATAAAATTTTCCAAAATTTGGCAAGTTTGCCTGGGCCCTCCACCATATCATCTGCATAACCACCATAGCCTTCCGCAACCTAACCCATTTTGTCCACCGTCGCATTAGTGGTTGCTTGAGTAGCGATTTGAGTCTCCTAAGGTGTTTCGGCTACTTAGGGACGGTTACTTCTTCATCAACCATCACCACCATTTCCGCATAACCTTGCCCACCGTACATAGACTTCCGCCAACCAAACCTAACCCAATTTTGTTTGAGCTTGTTTGAGTTGTGGCTTGTGTCTCCTAAGGTGTTTCGGCTACTTAGGGACCATGACTTCAACTCCGATAACGTGTATAGCCCCACCATACTCTTCGGCAACCACCACCACTTTTGCGCTACCATCATTTGATAGTTGTCCTAGAGATTTTGAGTTTGCGGTTTTTCCGTTTCCTAAGGTGTTTCAGCTAATTAGGAACGGTTCTACGTCAAGAACACCGCCTCTCATCATCGCCATGGACTCGACATCAACAACGACCACTTCACCATTTTGACACCCTAACCGTAAGCAAGAACGGTAACCTCTATATCACCTTGGTATCGTGGTATCCCATCATTGTACATTCTTCTTGCCATTGCATTGTTAACCCCTAGCCCATTTTGTGTCACTTGCCTATCAAGTTACTTGTGCACATTAGTGATCGTCGATCTACACCTCCCATTGCATATATATACCCATATCATATTAAAATCATCTTGGTATCATAGTACCATCCCTTGTGTCACAAGATTGTTCCTCCATATACACAATTGCTATCTTGGTTTATGCATTTAGCATCATGGCCATACAAAAAAAGAGAATAAGCTTTTAAGAAAAAAGAGAAAGACAAATAATCTTGTATGTAATAGCCATAGCATCATACCACATTGCATATAATATTGTCATATCCGACCATCTTGGATCATCTAGAGAAGAACACCGGGAACCATACACACATAGCATACTTGGGATAGAAAGTTGATACATTTTGCATCTCATAGGTTGTGCACAAGTGTCGTATCCGCGTATAGAGCAATCATGCTAGTGTCTCTCTTGAGTTGTGCAACACGAGCGTTTTCCGTGGATTCTACATTTTGTGCTCATTCCTTGTTTGCACGACCCCATTTATCTATCCGTGTCTATGTTTCCGTGTGCCTTTCTTTGCTATTGGTCTACTTGTTGCATTTGTGAATTTGAGAATCTCTTTCAACATTATTTGACTCTTTCTAACAATTGCATCAAATTTTTGTGCCACTTATCCTAACCAAACCACTCCATAAGATTTACTTGATAGGTGTGAGTGAACAAGTCTGGTACCAATTCCACTATTCTTTCATTTCACATTAAGTGAAACGGGATACATCCTCAACTTTGGGAAAAGGTAACTTGGTATTTTTTATCTCATTTCCTACTCACCTCTACTCGAGTCTTGTGATAGACAAAGCACATCTACTTCGATCCACAACAATGACAAGTTCGATGCCATGAAGAACCACTTGTATGCCAACGTGGATGCTCAAATGGAGGAGGTCAAAGCCCTCATCAAGACCGCCATGAGGTCTCCCTCATCTTCGAGAAGACGCTCAAGCGCACATCCTTCCGAGCTACCATATCCGGTAAGATCACACCATCATCGACACCAACACCGACGAGAATGTGAAGGTCAAGAGCTCAACACCAACCACCGCTCAACGACTTCACCATCTACCTTGGCATCTTCGCCAAGCAACTTCAAGGCATTTTCGCCTTTGGATATGCGACATCTTCTCCCACAGGCACCTCAAGCTTATGCTCAAGAGAAGCTCCCCAAGCTCAAGTCTGCGACTTCCACAAGCTACTACGACCTCAACAATGACCAAGAGATTCCTTTCTACGGGACTCAAGAACCCGAGTAGTATCTCGAGTGGGAACGCTTGATGGATGACTACCTCACGCCACTTCAAGTTCCCCCCGAAGATTAGGTGAAGTGCCCCACAACGAACTTCCACGACTACGCGTCGACATGGTGGCGTCACACGCCTTCGGAGAGCTACGACATGAGTTGTCCCAAGACGAAGAGAGCTATGCGGTGAGAGTCTGTGCCTCCCATATCCAAGGATCCAAGTCCATCGACGAGTACTTCAAGGAGATGAAGAATGCGTTGCGACAAGCCGGCATGGACGACCCCATTTTGATGAAGTTCCACTTCATGATGGGACTGAACAATGACATTTCCAATACTATCTTCCTCAAGAACTACAAGTCCCTCGACGACAACTACATTGGTGTTATTAAGGCGGAACAAGAACTCATGAAGGCCAAGGCTTCTCCACCCCAAGAACACTTCTCGAAGACCAAAATCAAAGACGGCGAGCACGAGGCTAGTACCTCCATGATGTCCAAGCCCGACAAGCTCCAAGACGACGCTGCCATGTTCAACTCCACCGCCATCCATCTTTGTGGCATTGATGATGCCGAGTCTACTTCGACTCTTTTTCAAGACGGTGTGGCGACGACTACGACTACAGAGCCATTCGAGGACCAAGCTTTGGAGGCAAACGACATGGTGACGAGCAATGATGATGCTTCCATCTTTGGAGGCGAGGGTGATGATGTGCCATCTTCAGCCTTCATCCACGGTGACGATGACGAGATGATCGAGCATGGGATTTTCCCTTCGGTCATGGAGGAGAGTGATGATGTGCCATCTTCAGTCTTCATCCACAGTGACGACTATGAGATGGTTGAGCATGGGATTTTCCCTTCGACCACGAAGACGTATGATGACTTGAGCGACTTGTACCACCATATTGAGAGTGAGAGTGAGTTCACCACTATCCCCATATGATGTAGGGTGGAGACCCGAAGGCTGATCTTTCATGATTTGAAGGGGATCCCATGAAGAACGCGAAAAACACGAGGGGGAAACATGAGGGAAAAGACGAGAGGAATACTCAAATCAACGAGGAACAATCACACATGTGCTAGATCAATGAACATAAAGAGTGATACAAGATCGAAACGCAACAAAGGAAAGATACACGGTAACTAGTTCATCTCCGTGAGGAGGTCTTGAATCCGCTTGGGTGATCTTCTCCGTAGATGTCGCGGTCTCTTGAACGAGAAAAACCAAGAGGATAAGTGATGCGGGGACAACCCGATGATAGGCCGATCTTTCACTAAAAGGAGGGATCCCTACGATGAACATGAATAACACGAGGGAAAACACAAGAGGGACAAGAGGAAAACACTCATATCAACAAGTTTAGGTCACACATATGCTAGATCCGGGAACACAAAGAGTGATACACGATCCACGGTCAACTAAGGATGATACAAGTAGCGATAGTCTTCTCCGTGAGGATGTCTTGATGTCTTCTCTGTGACGAGGTCTTGAATCCGTGTGAATCTTCTCCGTGGAGGCCGCGGTCTCTCAAGATGAACCACTAAGGATTATCAATGCTCTAGGTTTAGATGAGCTATCACAATGCTAACCCTAGAAAGTGTAGGTGGAGTACTATATATAGGCTAGGAGGGGCAAAGGGGTACATGGGCCTCGGCCCAAAGTCATGCACGCATGCACGGTCCGGATGATCCGGATGTTGGTCCGGATGATCTGGGCTTCGGGGGTCCGGATGATCCGGGGCGGCGTCTGGATGATCCAGCCGTGTCTTTTCTGTAGCGGGAGGTCCCGATGTCCGAGACCTAGTGTGACACCCCGAGACCGATGCGCCAGGTGTTAGCCAGTTATTCGTCGGCGTTGCCATGTCATCTGCTTGCGTGTTGTCTCTTTGCCTTGTCATCGTGTGCATTGCATCCTCATGTTTTCAAAACTTGCATGCGTCCGAGTCCGCCCGTCTTTTCCGTTGTTCGTTCTGAGCCCAGACACACTCGCACGCGCCTGCGGCACCTCCGAATATTTATTTTATGAGTGGCCAAAAAATGTTCTCGAAATGGGATGAAACTTGGCGTGTGGTCTTATTATACCATAGGTAGACCGCCTGTCAAGTTTCGTCGCGTTCGGAGTTCGTTTGATAGCCCAACGCTTAATCGTGTTAACCGTCGGAAGCCTTTTCTCTTTTGGCCCAGCACCCCTTCACGATAGCCCGCCGGCCCGTCCCCAGCCCCGCTCCGGCCTGGCCCAGAGCCACAGGCCAGCCCGATCCTCTTCAGTCAACGGGCCCAAAGCCCATGGTGAGCCATCCCCCTAAGCCCTGCACTGTGCGCGTTTTATCTATCCGGCACTCAATGTGTTTTTTTCCTCTGGAAAAAACTGCTGAGTCCCCAGAAAATGTTATCATGATGCATAATTTGAGTGAATGTAACTTTTTGTGTGATTATCCAAATTGAGTGAATAATATGTCAAAATGTTCATTGTGAGGTTCTCTACATGAAAGTTGTTGTAGCATTCATTTTAGATGCCATATTGCTATGTTAAACTCTGTTGCAACAGTGCATGTGGCTGTTAAGTGTTGAAACTTGTTACGAGATGCTCATTTGTCTTGTTCATAGCTATTGGTGTGTTTGTCTTTTATGCCACATGTCAATATGTTTTAGAAGCACCATGATGCCATCTTTGCTGTAGTGCAATCCACTTTTCATGATATGCCTTGACGTATTTGCAACAAGCTTGTAAAGTAGCCTACTTGTTGTTGTTGTTTCCTGAGACTTGTTAAAAACTGCAAAGTCTGAAAACTGTTAAACTCATGCTATGTTTGCTTGATGCCTCACTCAAATCCATGCTTGTTTCGGGTTGGCCAATGATCATGTCTTGTTGTTCATGTTATGCTCTATCCATCCATGCCCTTGCTTGCATATATGGCCTGCTGTAGCTTATTTATTTCTTGCTCTCAAGTTGCTATAAATGTACCTGTCAAACTGTTATCAGCATGATCAATTTGGTGAAGCTTGTTGTTATTGATCCATGTCTCCTATGGAGTTGTTCCAACGGAGTTGTTTGATGTATGCTATGTCTATTACATGTCCATGATCTTTATATACTTACTAGAGTTGATATGCTTGTTGTTTTGTGCCTCCGAAGGCAGCATCATGATGATGTTTTTGCCTTCCCAGATTTTGACTAAGTCTGAGAAATCTGTAAACTTATCGAATCTTGCCATGCTTGTTCAATTGTGTTCCAGCAAGTTTTTGGGTGTGCTCTGAATTCATGCTTGTTAAGTATCATGTCTATTTCACATCCATGCCTCTTGTTATCATGTTTGAGTGTTGTAGCATATATATACCTTGCTCCAAAGTTACTATGTTGCTATTTTTGGACAGCTTGTTGTTGATCTTGTTTCATGTGTATGTGTTGAACCGTTGCTTCGTTTTGAGCATGTCCTATATGAAACTTGTGTGTTTCTGCATGTAGGTGCTTAATATCAGGTTGTTTACATGTTTGGAGTGTGTTTGCTTGTTGTTTGGATGCATCTTGTATATTTGACATGCTTGACTTGTTTTGCTCATATCTTCTAAGTCGTAGCTCCGAATTAAACAAACTTTATATGAAACTTGACTAGAATTTCGAGTAGATCATCATGGTGCATGTTTAATTGCTGTTTAACAACTTGAACTTAAGGTTTGTTCAGATCTGGACCATTTTCGAAATGTGCATATGAGGACTTACCGGAATTATTATATGTTGATTCCGGCCTCATTTAAACTTGCTTGGTGTGTTGTTCTTGTGTGCTTCATCCCTTGCCATGTTTTGCATCATATAGACTTGTCTTGCTTCATACTTGGTTGAGCATCTTGGCATGTTCTTGTGTGGTGCATTTACCGTGTTACTTGCTTCTTCTCGCTAGTTCTTATCCGTTGCGATCGTGAGGATTCGTTCGACTACAATTGGTTCGCCTTCGTGGATTCTTCTTCGTCTTCTTCATGGACTCGTTCTTCTTCCTTGCGGGATCTAAGGCAAGATGACCATCCCCTTGGATATCTTTACTATCATTGTCATGCTACTTGTCCTGATGCTATCGTTATATGTCGCGCTACCCTTCATTTATTGTCAGCCCCTCTCCTTGTTGCCATGAAACCTCTAACCTTTTGACACCTTCCCAGCCCCTCTTATAGCGCTGCTAGTTGCAAAGTTTTCTCCATGTTGCAACTTGTTGTTGGAATATCATAATATATCTTATATATATTAACACACCTATATACTTGGAATTGGGTGGAAGGCTTGGCCTTTTGCTCAGTGTTTTGTTCCACTCATGCCACCTTAGGAGCCGATAAACCGGCGTTATGTTCCTTGATTTTGCGTTCCTAACACGGTTGGGTATATGGGGACCCCTTGATAGTTCGTCTTTGAATAAAACTCCTCCAGCAAGGCCCAACATTGGTTTTATTTTCAACATAATAAAAACATAATTAATTAATTAATTGCATAGGGAGTTAGCGCTACCCGAGGATTCTTCTACATACAGGGGGCCAGTGCTGATGGTGTTGGTCCCAAACTAGAGCCACTTGCGGTGCCACCCAGTTATCTGGGGTCTTCGGTTGTTGTACATAGCGCTCATCCGGACGTGGCCTGAAACGAGATACGCGCGGCTACTATCAGGGTGTCGGCACGCCGGGAGGTCTTGCTGGACTTGTTTTACCATTGTCGAAATGTCTTGTGCACCGGGAATTCCGAGTCTGATCGGGCCTTCCCTAAGATAAGGGGTAATATTATTATTACTTTTGCTGATTGGGAGAGCTTGTGATGGGCTAAGTTGGGACACCCCTGTAGGGTTATGATCTTTCGAAAGCCGTGCCCGTGGTTATGTGGCAGATTGGAATTTGTTAATGTCCGATTGTAGAAAACTTGACAGAGGATCCGAAGTAAAACAAACAACCTTGTGAGTAGCCGTGACTGTCTCTTTTCACTTTGAGAAGAGAACACGGTGGGGTTATGTTTGACTCGTAGGTAGTTCAGGATCTTTAGCTATCATTACTAGTTTGAGACCGTTTGCGTAGATTCTCATCTTATTCTTGTACTCGTAAGTCAGCCACCATATTTATGCTTAGCCGCTGCTGCAACCTCACCACTTAACCTCTTCCTTCCTGTTAAGCTTTGGTAGTCTTGATACACATGGTTTTGGGATTGCTCAGTCCTCGTGGCTCACAGACACTACAACAACAGTTGCAGGTGCAGGTTTCCGATGACTTGACGTGAGAGCGATGTACTTGTGTTGGAGTTCTTATTCTTCTTCTTCGTCAGTCTTGGGTTAGGTTTCGGGTTGGCAGTCTGGGATAGCAGTTGTATGTCGTTGTGCTTTTCATGTTTGCATCCGTATTCGGATGCCTTGTATTGATGTTGTTGTATTAAGGTGACCTGTATGAATTTTTGTATCCCGCATGTATGTATGTAATGGTACGATGTAATGATATCCATCTTGCTAAGCGCCTGAAATGGGGTTGTGCCCCAATCACGAATGTGTCACGTGATCGGGATAGAATCGCATCTTGGGCCTGACAAGTTGGTATCAGAGCCTCGACCGACCATAGGAGCTCCCTTGTTTGATCGTAGAATGGCCGTTGTTGAGTCTATCAGAAAACTATTTTGGATTATAGTTATATCGGAGAGTAGGAATTCTTTTTACTCCTCAGTCCCTTCGTCGCTCTGGTGAGGAATCTTGACGTAGGTGTTTGGAATTACTCCTATTCCCCTTCCAATTTTTTTAGGATCACGCGGTTAGGTTTCGTTCGTTGCGTTGTCAGCTCTTTACATCTGGTGCATCTCTCGTCAAGTCGATTTGACCCTCCCCGTCTTTTGGTTCAATCATTGTTTCTTTCCAACCAATATCCTTTTCACCGTCCGGTGTGGTCTTTCTTTTTCCCACCCGCCCACCCTTTTTCTTCTCGGAGCCGGAGTCCTTAATCGAGTATCCATCCTACTCATGTGAATCCTTCACATTCTTTCCTCAGTTATTTCAACCGGTGAATTCTCCTCTCTTTCGTCATTCTTCATCTATTTTCTTTCCGGCGGTTCCAATTCAAATTGTATTCGGTGTTCATAAAATTCTCATCCCTCTGCTCAAATTTTTCCTCTTGCTCATTCGCCTCTCGCCAGTTAATTGTTCTGGTGTTCCAAAGACATTCTAGGAGATTCGTCTGTGTTCTAATTAATTCGAGGTTGTCACCTCATTCAAGCATTTAAATCGTTCTGGTGCATCATCTCCTTTTCAATCCTTTTCAATGTTGTTTTCTTTCGGTGGGCTCATAACCCACAGGTTTTTCGTAGGATCTTACCCGACTCTTCTAATTTCCGGAGTATTCCCAAATTCTTTTTAAAGTATGACGTAAGTATGGTTTCCGTCAGTCATATGCCTTTTCCAAGATCGTTTTCAAAATTCCTTTCATCATTGGTTCAACCTTTCTCCTTTCATTCTTCCAAGGAATTTCATGAATTCCTTCCATTGTGTTCCTCCGAAGGCCATCATTTCAGAAGATTTCTTCGTTCTCAGTTTTTAACTTTGTCCTCCAAATATTCTGCATTGATGCCTCTTCTTTCGTCTCATTTTCGTCCGGTGCTTCGTTCAAGTATTCTTTAATCAGTTCGTGATCTTTTCGTTCTCTTGTATCTTATTTTTTTCCTCAAGTGTGTATTCTTTCTGGCTATTCATTCGCTTGTATTCACTCAATTTCAATTTCTTACGGCGGTTTGTTATCTTTCTTCACTCTATTTTAATTCTTCCCGGTGGTTCGTTCTTTTCTTCACTCGGTTTCAATTCTTACGGTGGTTCGTTCAAGAGTTCTTTTCAGGTGTGATCATATCAACTCACTCGTTCTTTCCAATCCTACCGGTGGCTCATGAGGACTTTCTCGAGTTTGTGCTATATCTCTTGTTAATCTTTTTCAACGAGAATAAGTAGTATGTGGATCCATTGCTTTCATCAATTTAATTGGTGGAGGATAAGCATAACATAATTCTTATTATTTTCATCAAGTTGATTTAGTCCCTTCCTTCGGAGTTTATTCTTGAAGAATAAATCCTAATCCCAAGCGTCTTCACCTTTTCTTTCCGGAGTTCTTTTTTTCTCGGTTATCTCGTCGGAGGCTCTTTCTAAATCATCGCAAGGCTTTAATCTTATTCCTCTCATCCGTCATTTCCATATCATCATCCTTTTGTTACCGGAGTTCCTCATGGTGGTTCTTCATGAGATAATTCATTCTTCAAGTGTTCTGCAAAATTCTTCTGGAGCAGCTCAAGCATTCTTATTCTTGCCTCTTGAGTGCAATTAATTCTCCCTATTCATTTGAAGTGGAGTCTTGCATTTCTTCGTTCTTCTCAACTATTCAATCTTCTCGTCTTGGCATAATTCACCTCAAGTTTCAGATGGTTACATAAGCCCACGCAAATTAATTCTTTTGTTGTTGATTTTCTCAACAACTCCGGTCAAGTCTTTCTCTTGAAGATCCTCTTTCAAATTCATTCACGGTGGAACTTGTTGTTCTCTTATCCGTTCTTTTCATTTCACTCTTGTAATTATTCCGGAGGCGTTGTGTTGTTCATCTCATCAAGTACTATTCCATCTTCTCAAGTTCATGTTATATTCATTCCATTTTCAGATGGAGTGCTACCCGAGTTCTTTTGTACGAATTCTTTCCTATCTCTTATTAACTAGAGTGGTTTCGAATTCATTCTTATTCCTTCAGCTCTTGTTTCGTGCCTTTCAACCTCCTTGATTCTCGTCGTATTCCTTGTTCCTCTTATTTAATGAAGTCTTTGCAACTTCGTTCATCTCCGTTGTATCCTTTCTTTCAAGTTGTTCAACCTCTCAAGGTTCTTTGTTTTCACCTTCTTCATTTTTTTTTCTCTTCCTTCTCGTTCCTAAGATCTCGGGACGAGATCTCTTGTTAGTAGGGGAGTGTTGTGACACCCCGAGACCGATGCGCCAGGTGTCAGCCATTTATTCGTCGGCGTTGCCATGTCATCTGCTTGCGTGTTGTCTCTTTGCCTTGTCATCGTGTGCATTGCATCCTCATGTTTTCAAAACTTGCATGCATCCGAGTCCGCCCATCCTTTCCGTTATCCGTTCTAAGCCCAGACACACTCGCACGCGCCCGCGGCACCTTCGAATATTTATTTTATGAGTGGCCGAAAAATGTTCTCGGAATGGGATGAAACTTGGCGTGTGGTCTTATTATAGCATAGGTAGCCGCATGTCAAGTTTCGTCTCGTTCGGGGTTCGTTTGATAGCCCAACGGTTAACCATGTTAACCGTCGGAAGCATTTTCTCTTTTGGCCCAGCACCCCTTCACGACAGCCCGCCGACCCATCCCCAGTCCCGCTCCGGCCTGGCCCAGAGCCGCAGGCCTGCCCGATCCTCTTCAGTCAATGGGCCCAAAGCCCATGGTGAGCCATCCCCCTAAGCCCTGCACTGTGCGCGTTTTATCTATCCAGCGCTCACTGTGTTTTTTTTCCTCTGGAAAAAACTGCTAAGTCCCAAGAAAATGTTATCATGATGCATAATTTGAGTGGCTATAACTTTTTGTGTGATTATCCAAACTGAGTGAATAATATGTCAAAATGTTCATTGTGAGGTGCTCTACATGATGGTTGATGTAGCATTCATGTAGGTGCCATATTTCCATGTTAATCTCTGTTGCAAAAGTGCATGTGGCTGTTAAGTGCTGAAACTTGTTATGAGATGTTGATTTGTCTTGTTCATATCTATTGGTGTGTTTGTCTTTTATGCCACATGTCAATATGTTTTAGAAGCACAGTCATGCCATCTTTGTTGTAGTGCAATCCACTTTTCATGATATGCCTTGACGTGTTCTCAACAATCTTGTAAAGTAGCCTACTCGTTGTTGTTGTTTCCTGAGACTTGTTAAAAATTGCAAAGTCTGAAAACTGTTAAACCTGATGCTATGTTTGCTTGATGCCTCACTCAAATCCATGCTTGTTTTGGGTTGGCCAATCATCATGTCTTGTTGTTCATGTTATGCTCTATCCATCCATGCCCTTGCTTGCATATATGGCCTGTTGTAGCTTATTTATTTCTTGCTCTCAAGTCGCTATAAATGTACCTGTCAGACTGTTATCAGCATGATCAATTTGGTGAAGCTTGTTGTTATTGATCCATGCTTCCTATGGAGTTGTTCCAATGGAGTTGTTTGATGTATGCTATGTCTATTAAATGTCCATGATCTTTATATACTTAGTAGACTTGATATGCTTGTTGTTTTGTGCCTCCAAATGAAGCATCGTGATGATCTTTTTGCCTTCCCAGATTTTGGCTAAGTCTAAGAAATCTGTAAACTTATTGAATCTTGCCATGCTTGTTTAATTGTGTTCCAGCAAGTTTTTGGGTGTGATCTGAGTTCATGCTTGTTAAGTATCATGTCTATTTCACATCCATGCCTCTTGTTATCATGTTTGAGTGTCGTAGCATATATATATACCTTGCTCCAAAGTTGCTATGTTGCTGTTTTTCGACAGCTTGTTGTTGATCTTGTTTCATGTGTATGTGTTGAACTGTTGCTCCGTTTTGAAACTTGTGTGATTTTGCATGTAGATGCTTAATATCAGGTTGTTTACATGTTTGGAGTGTGTTTGCTTGTTGTTTGGATGCATCTTGCATATTTGACATGCTTGACTTATTTTGCTCATATCTTCTAGGCCGTAGCTCCGAATTAAACAAACTTTATATGAAACTTGACTAGAATTTTGACTAGATCATCATGGTGCATGTTTACTTGCTGTTTAACAACTTTAACTTAAGGTGTGTTCAGATCTGGACCAATTTCTAAATGTGCATATGAGGACTTACCAGAATTGTTATATGTTGATTTCGGCCTCATTTAAACTTGCTTGGTGTGTTGTTCTTGTGTGCTTCATCCCTTGCCATGTTTTGCATCATATAGAATTGTCTTGCTTCATACTTGGTTGAGCATCTTGTCATGTTCTTGTGTGGTGTGTATACCGTGTTACTTGCTTCTTCTCGCTAGTTCTTATCAGTTGCGATCGTGAGTATTCGTTCGACTACACTTGGTTCGCCTTCGTGGCTTCTTCTTCGTCTTCTTCATGGACTCGTTCTTCTTCCTTGCGGGATCTCAAGCAAGATGACCATCCCCTTGGATACCTTTACTGTCATTGTCATGCTATCATTATATGTTGCGCTACACATCATTTATTGTCAGCCCCTCTCCTTGTTGCCATGAAACCTCTAACCTTTTGACACCTTCCCAGCAAACCGTTGTTTGGCTATGTTACCCGCTTGCTCAGCCCCTCTTATAGTGTTGATAGTTGCAGGTGAAGATGAAGTTTGCTCCATGTTTGAACTTGTTATTGGAATATCACAATATATCTTATATATATTAACACACCTATATACTTGGAAATGGGTGGAAGGCTTGACCTTTTCCTCGGTGTTTTTTTCCACTCATGCCACCTTAGGAGCCGATAAACCGGCGTTCCTTGATTTGCGTTCCTAACGCGGTTGGGTATATGGGGACCCCTTGACAATTCGTCTTTGAATAAAACTCCTCCAGCAAGGCCTAACATTGGTTTTATTTGCAACATAATAAAAAATTAATTAATTAATTAATAGCATAGGGAGTTAGCCCTACCCGAGGATTCTTCTACATACAGGGGGCCAGTGCTGATGGTGTTGGTCCCAAAGTAGAGCCACTTGCGGTGCCACCCAGTTATTCGGGGTCTTCGGTTGCTGTACGTAGCGTTCATCCGGACATGGCCTAGACGAGATACGCGCGGCTACTATCAGGGTGTCGGCACGCCGGGAGGTCTTGCTGGACTTGTTTTACCATTGTCGAAATGTCTTGTGCACCAGGAAATCCGAGTCTGATCAGGCCTTCCCTAAGATAAGGGGCAATATTATTATTACTTTTGTTGATCGTGAGAGCTTGTGATGGGCTAATTTGGGACACCCCTGCAGGGTTATGATCTTTCAAAAGCCGTGCCCGCGGTTATGTGGCAGATTGGAATTTGTTAATGTCCGGTTGTAGAAAACTTGACAGAGGATCCGAAGTAAAACACACAACCGTGTGAGTAACTGTGACTGTCTCTTTTCACTTTGAGAAGAGAACACGGTGGGGTTATGTTTGACTCGTAGGTAGTTGAGGATCTTTTGCGATCATTACTAGTATGCGACCGTTTGCGTAGATGGTCATCGTATTCTTGTACTCGTAAGTTAGCCACCATATTTATGCTTAGCCGCTGCTGCAACCTCACCACTTAACCTCTTCCTTCCCGTTAAGCTTTGCTAGTCTTGATACCCATCGTTATGGGATTGCTGAGTCCTCGTGGCTCACAGACACTACAACAACAGTTGCAGGTGCAGGTTTCCGATGACTTGACGTGAGAGCGATGTACTTGTGTTGGAGTTTTTCTTCTTCTTCTTCTTCTTCGTCAGTCTTGGGTTAGGTTCCGAGTCGGCTGCCTGGGATAGCAGTTGGATGTCGTTGTGCTTTTCATGTTTGCATCCATAGTCGGATGCCTTGTATTGATGTTGTTTTATTCAGGTGACTTATATGAATTTTTGTATCCCCCATGTATGTATGTAATGGTACGATGTAATGATATCCATCTTGCTAAGCGCCCGAAATGCAGTTGTGCCCCAATCACGAATGTGTCACGTGATTGGGATAGAATCGCATCTTGGGCCTGACACCTAGTCTGGATGTCCGCGCGTGGCCGGATGATCCGGGCTGGGGTCCGGATGAGCCGGCTTCAGTGAAGAAGCTTCGGGTCTCCATGGGTGCATTATCCGGATCATTCGGGCCGGGTCCGGATCATCCGGGCTCTATCCAGATCATCCGGGGTCTCGTCCGGATTGTTTGGCTAGTCTGGGACTTGGCTGATTTCTCTTCCATCTTCGTGCTCGTCTTCCTTCTTTGTTTCCTCTTGCTCCTTAGTTTCTCCATGTTCGTCCTCAAGGTACCTGAGTATGCATAGAGTTTCCGATGAGGGTAGTAGCCATGTCTCATGTGAATAGAGAGGGAGTTGAGAGAGGAGTGAAGTCACCTCGGCTTCAAGAGCTCTTGCACAAGAAGGTGTCATGGGTCCACTTGGCACTTGGTGAGACGATGATGGGTCCATGGGGATGACCTTGGGATGCTCGACATCATCTCCCATCCCTTGGGAAAGATCCGACCTCGGATAGAAATCTTCATCACCTTGGAAAGGAGAGAGATCCTTGACGTTGAAGGTATCGCTCACATTGTACTTGTTGCGTGGTATGTCGATCTTGTAAGCATTGTTGTTGTAGCGTGCTAGCACCTTGAAGGGTCCGTCGGCTCGAGGTAGTAGTTTGGACTTCCTCTCGTTGGGGAAGCGGTCCTTGTGAAGATGAAGCCATACGAGATCTCCCAGTTGGAACACCATTGGTGTCTTGTTGACGTTGAGCTTGGTGGCGAGGCGATGTACTTGCCGCTCGATTGTTGCCGTTGTATATTCATGCATCTTCTTGAGATAACTTGCTCGTGCACTTGCGTCCATGTTGGAGCGCTCTTGTAGAGGTAGAGGAAGAATGTCCAATGGGGACAAAGGGTTGAAGCTGTAGACGACCTCGAAGGGGGACTTAACGGTTGTTGAGTGTCTTGCGGGGTTGTAGGCGTACTCGGTGATGGGCAAGCATTACTCCCATTCCTTGATGTTCTTCTTGATCAACACGTGAAGAAGGGTCGATAGAGTCCGGTTCGTCACCTCCGTTTGGCCGTCCGTTTGTGGATGGTATGCCAAAGATAATAGTAGCTTGATGCTGAGTTTGGCACATAGAGTCTTCCAAAAGTAGCTCAAGAACTTGACGTCGCGGTCCGAGATGATCGTCTCGGGAACTCCGTGTAGGCGCAAGATTAAACTACAAAATAGATTCGCAAAATGTTTAGCATCGTCTATCTTGTTGAATGGAATGAATGAGCCATTTTGGAAAATCTATCGACAACAACGTACACAGAATCCTTGCCATTTTGAGTTCTAGGCAAACCAAGTACAAAGTCCATGATAATGTCTTCCCAAGGTTGATGTTGAATAGGAAGTGGCATATAAATACCATGGGATTGAGCTTTGGACTTAGCTTTGCGGCATGTAGAGCACCGGTTGGTGAAGCGTGAGAGTCACGGAACATCTTGGGCCAAAAGTAATTCTTGGAGAGCGTTGCGAATGTCTTGTCGCGTCTGAAATGTCCCATAAGTCCTCCTCCATGAGGTTCTTGTAACAGGAGCAGACGAAAAGACGACTGGGAAATGCAAAGTTTGTTAGCTCTCATAAGATATCCATCATTGATATAATATCGTTCCCAAGAATTGTGCGCCACACATTTGGCATAAGGATTTGCAAAGGAAGGATCATGCTCATACAAGTCTTTTATATGCTCAAAGCCAAATACATTCAACGCAAGTTGGGTGACAAGCATGCATTTGCGGGAAAGCGCATCCGCCACAACATTCTCTTTGCCATTGATGTACTTGATGACATAGGGAAAAGACTCTATGAACTCACTCCACTTAGCATAATGCTTGTTCAACTTAGTTTGATCCTAAAGATACTTGAGCGACTCATGGTCCGTGTTAAGAATGAATTCATGAGGTCAAAGATAGTGTTCCCAAACACGCAAAACTCTCACTAACGCATAGAGCTATTTGTCATAGATTGGGTAGTTAAGTTGTGCTCCAGATAGTTTTTCACTAAAATACGCAATCGGGCGATTTTCTTGCATTGACATGCCTCCTATTCTGGTATCACTAGCGTCACAATGTATCTCAAATGGTTTGTCAAAGTTAGGTAGGGAAAGAAGTGGTGCGTGGGTAAGCAAGTTTTTGAGCACATTGAATGCGGTGTCTTGCGAAGGACCCCAAATAAAGGGTGCGTTCTTCTTGCTCAAAGCATGCAAGGACATAGAGATCATGCTAAAGTCCTTGACAAAGCGTCGGTAGAATCTGGCAAGGCCTAGGAAGCTACGCACATGATGCAAGTTTGTTCGTGTTGGACAAGTTTTAATTGCTTCAATTTTAATCTCGTCTACATGCACACCTTTGGATGACACAACAAATCCTAATAACACAAGTTTTTCTAGACTGAATTTGCACATTCCCATATTTGCATAAAGTTTCTCCTTGCGGAGGGTTTGCAAAATGGTGCGAACATGATTCACATGGTCTTTGAGAGACTTGCTGAAAACAAGGATGTCATTAAAGTAGACTACCACAAAGACTCCGATGTATGGCCTAGGAACAAAGTGCATCATCCTCATAAATGTGTCGGGTGCCTCGGATAGACCCATAGGCATAACAAGCCATTCATATAACCAAAACTTTGTTTTGAAGGCGGTTTTCCACTCATCACCCTCTTGTATGCTGATTTGGTAATAGCCACTTTTGAGATCAATCTTGGAAAATATTGTGGCTCCGCTAAGCTCATCAAGCATATCATCTAAGCGCGGTATTGGGTGACGGTATCTAACGGTGATAGCATTGATGGGACAACAATCCGAACACATGCGGTAAGTGCCATCTTTCTTGGGGACAGGGATTACCGGAACGGCACAAGGGTTCATGCTTTCACGGACGTGTCCGTTATCGATGAGTTGTTGGACTTGCCATTGGTTCTCCTTGGTCTCTTCCGGATTGACGCGGTACGGGGCCTTGTTCGGAAGATGTGCTCCAGGGATGAGATCGATGTAGTGCTCGATGCCGCGAAGAGGAGGTAGTTCATCGAGAAAGACATCTTTGCGGTCCTGCAACAATTGAGACAACACTAAAGGTGGAGGTGGTGAAGTGTTAGTAGATTTTGCTTCCCCTTTGCATAAAAGCACAAGGTGAAAGACGCTTGATGGATTCTCACACACTTCTCTCATCTCACTTTTGGTGGCAAATAACTCTAGTTGCTTCTTGTCGCTCATCGTGGGGGCGCTCGAATTTGGCTTGTGGCTCTCACTCTCTTTTTGCTGGTTCACTCTCTCAACATTCTCTCCATGATGGTTTGTAGATATTTGTTTGTCGGCGACCACTTGACTTGGTGACATTGGATGTAGCACGAACTCTTTGCCCTTCATCTTGAAGCTATAATTGTTGGTCCGTCAGTTGTGGGTGACTCCGCGATCGTATTGCCACGGTCATCCAAGGAGTAGGTGGAACACGGGCATAGGCACCACATCACACTCCAATGTGTCTTCGTAGGCGCCTATCTTGAAGGACACTTGCACGGTGTGCTCTACTTGAATAGTTCCAGCATTGCTAAGCCATTGGACCATGTATGGATGTGGGCGCTTCGTCTTGACCAATTGTAGCTTGTCGCATAGCTCTTCACTTGCCAAGTTATGACAACTTCCTCCATTGATGATAACCTTGACGGAACGTCCATTAATGTCGGCCTTGGTGTGGAAGATGTGACATCGTTGATCTTCATCTTCATGATGTTGAAGTGTCAAGACCTTGGAGACTACGAGATTGGGACTCGAGTCATTGTCGCAAAACACTTGATGGTCTTCATCTTCATTCACTTGGCAATGCATAGCTACATGTTCAAGGGCTTCCATCTCGTCATGGCTCACTGAGTCATAGGATCCGTCGTCATTGATGATCATGGTTCGAACGATCTTGCACTCAAATGACTTGTGGCCTCGTCCTTGGCATTTGAAACACTTGATGGAGCTCGTCTCGAAGGTATCCTTGGTTGGGGTTGTAGATGATGAAGCTCTTGGCTTGAAGTTGCTCGTAGAAGGTGGACGACTTGATGTAGTCGAGTTCCTGTAGCTTGACTTGTCACCTAAGCTTGTAGATGGTTTGCTGGAGGTAGGAGGTGCCGAAGTTGTTGAAGCTTGGTTTTAGGAGCTGTAGTTCTTGGAGGTGAAATTGGAGTACTTGTAGTGTTCTTGAACTTGTCACTCCTCTTTGGTTGCTTGGTGTACTAGCTCTAGGAGATTCGTGTATGGTTGAAAGTCCGCAATCTTCTTCATAGGATAGTTAAGTCCATTCAAGAATCTCCCCATAGTTTGTTCTTCATCTTCCATGATGTTGGTTCTTATCATGGCAATCTCCATTTCCTTGTAGTACTCTTCAACAGACTTGGTTCCTTGCTTGAGGAGTTGCAACTTTTAAAACAAGTCACGGTTTTAGTGTGTTGGCACGAAACGTGCTCTCATGACTTCCTTCATTTGACTCCAAGTAGTGATAGGCGGTTCACCTATTGCTTCTCTTCTCTCGATGAATTGCTCCCACCAAATGAGAACATAGTCTTGGAACTCAAGGGATGCCATTGCGATCTTCTTTTCACCATCAAAGTTGTGGAGACAAAAGATCTTGTCAACTTTCAATGCCCATGAGAGGTAGTCTTCAGGATCAATGCTTCCAGAGAACTTTGGCATGGTGAACTTGAGTTTGCCATAGAGATGATCTTCATTGTTTGCTTGCCTTTTGGGCGGGCGTTCTTGATTTGGAGGATTGTCAACCACATGTTGCTCTTGGCGTAGGAGAAGCTCATTGTTATGTTGTTCTTGCCGAGCTTGTGGCTCTTGTTGAGCTTGTTGCTCTTGTCGTGCCTGAGGAGGAACTTCTCATTGCATTCATGATTGGTAACGCCTATCGTGCATCTAATCTCGAAGTGCTTCATCTTCTTGACGAATGTGTTGATTGCGAGTTGCAACATTGCGATGTGAGTCATGTAGGGCACATTGTGCCTCAGGAGCTTGAGCTTCTTAGTGTTGTTGTACTTGACATTGTGCCTCGACATCTTGCTCTTCTTGGTGTTGGCGCGCTTGCTCTTGTTGTTGTTGACGCGCTCGTTCTTCTTCTTGTTGGCGTAGCCGTTGCTGTTCTTGTCCTTGTTCTACTGTTGCTTGGTTTTGAGGATGTCGACTTTCTTGCTCTTCAAATAGCTCTTGTGAACTCTTGTCATGAAGTGGGTTTCGGTTGTCATGTCGAGCTTGACGGGCGGCTCGACGAAGAGTATTCGATGTAGGTGTACTTAAGCCAGAAGTGTAGTCGGTATGACGACTTGAGCGGCTCCGTCTTTGTGAAGACGTAGATGAAGAGCATCGGTTGACAATCAAGGTCCTTAGCTCGTCGAATTGAGTAGACATGTTGGTGTTGATGATATCGAATTGCTCTCTTGGTTGAGCTTTGGATTGTCTGCATCGGCGGCAACTTGCTCAATACGCTCTTGCATGGCTTCATTCTCTTGATGTAGAGCTCATTGGACACCGAATATATGTAGTTTGGTGATGTAGTTGTTCAACTCTTGAGGATCGTCAAATAGCGGGTTCGTAGATGTACTTTGGCATGTCCATCATTGCAAGCAAGAATGTGTGAGTTGGAGAAAGTAAGAACTATACCAAATGTACCTTGAGCGAAGTTGAAGATGGATCAATGATCACTAAATAGTATAACCCGGAAATAGCACAATTGGTACCAAGTCTTGTCGATTCTCACACCTACACAAGTAAAGCTTTTGGAGTAGCTCGATGAGGATATAGGCACAAATTTTATGCAAATTGTGAGTAAGACTCAATGACGTTGAAAATGATTTGCAAATGAGCAAATGTCACAAGAAGACCGATAGCTATTTAGGTACACGGAAACACACACGCAAATAGATAAATGGGGTTGTGCAAACCAAGTGTGAGCGAGAAATTCTCTTGTTGCACAACACTAGAGAGACGCTAGCACGATTGTGCAATAGGCGGATATGAGACTTGTGCACGACCTACTAGGTAAAAATGCAACCACTTCTATCCCGTGTATGCTATATGTTTGTTGTTTCTGTGTGATGATCCAAGATGATCAAGTATGGTACCATATGATTCATGGTGTTGAAATGTGATGCTATGGTTCTTGCTTAAAAGCTCTTTGCTTATCTTTTTCTTTTTCTTACAAGATTGATTGGCTCTTTGTCTTCGAGCTCTTTTGCTAGAGTATGTATGCGATGGTTTTCGAACCGAGATAGCAAATGCGTATATGCTTTGGTAACCTTGTGACACAAGAGATGATGATAAGATACCACTAGAATTTCTATTATGATATGTTGTGGCTCGATGATCTCTAATGTGCACAAGTGTCGTTGCCCGGCAATACTCGAATGGCTAGTCTCGAAGGGAAAGCTACGCAAAGTGGTCGATGAGGGGTTATTAATGCAAATGCAAGGTAGGATACAAGGTGTCATCGATGTTACCGTCCTTGTCGAGGTTGATAGGTGGTCTTGTCGATGTCGTTCCATTCTGAGATAGCCGAAACACACAAGGAAACGGATAAACCGCAACTCAAATGGTCCAAGACAAAATGAGGCGAAATCGTACTGATGGCGGTTAAGATATGGTGGTAGTGGTGGGTTATATGTCGATAGTTTTAGGTATGTCGAGGGTGTAGTGGAAGTAGGGTGTAGTGGTGAAGTGGTGGTTGCGGTGGAGGAATTAGCGGCGGAGAAAAATTGCAGAAATGCAGTTTCGTCAGGGTAGTCCGGATGATCTGGGTGGTCAGCTCGATGATCCAGGTGGGGATTCGGATGATTCGGGTGGGTCAACTTGCTTGGGATGAACTCGGGCAAAAGAAGAAAAATCGGTGGAAAACAAAATTTTCGCCGGTTTTGGGCGGATTTGACTGTGGAGGTGGGGAGAGGTAGATCCACTTGCTACACAACTTATCCACGGATCAAAATCAACAAAATCTCATCAAAACACACAAATCACAAAATTATGGCAAGGCTATTTTTGTGGGAATTTTCGAAATTGGACAAAAAACAACAAAAACAAGCTAGAAAACAAGGTGTGGGGCTGCAAATTCGTGATCAACCAAGGCTCATGATACCATATGATGCAGGGACAACCCGATGATAGGCCGATCTTTCACGAAAAGGAGAGTTCCCTAGGATGAACACGAGGGAAAACACAAGAGGAGAACACTCAAATCAACAAGTTTAGGTCACACATATGCGAGATCCGGGAACACAAAGAGTGATACACGATCCACGATCAACTAAGGACAATACAAGTAGTGATACTCTTCTCCGTGAGGAGGTCTTGATGTCTTCTCCGTGAGGAGGTCTTGATTCCGTGTGGATCTTCTCCGTGGAGGCCGCAGTCTCTCAAGGAGATGAACCACTAAGGATGAGCAATGCTCGAGGTTTAGATGAGCTATCACAATGCTGACCCTCGAAAGTGTAGGTGGAGTACTATATATAGGCTAGGAGGGGCGAAGGGGTACATGGGCTTGGACCCAAAGTCATGCACGCAGGCACGGTCCGGATGATCCAGATGTTGGTCCGGATTATCCGGGCTTCGGGGGACCGGATGATCTAGGGCGGCGTCTGGATGATCTGGCCGGGTCTTTTCTGCAGCCGGAGGCCTGGATGTCCGGGCGTAGCCGGATGATCGGGGCTGGGGTCCGGATGATCCGGCTTCAGTGAAGAAACTTTGGGTGTCCACGAGCGGATTATCCGGATCGTCCGGGCTGGGGTCCGGATCATCCGGGCTCTCCTCCGGATCGTCCTGGGTCTCGTCCGGATCGTCCGGCCAGTCTAGGACTTGGCTAATTTCTCTTCCATCTTCGTGCTCGTCTTCCTTCTTTGATTCCTCTTGCTCCTTAGTTTCTCCATGGCCATCCTCGAGGTACCTGAGTATGCATAGAGTTTCCAATGAGGGTAGTAGCCATGTCTCATGTGAATCGAGAGGGAGTTGAGAGAGGAGTGAAGTCACCTCGGCTTTGAAAGCTCTTGCATGAGCACGTGTCATGGGTCCACTTGACACTTGGTGAGATGATGATAGTTCCATGGGGATGACCTTGGGATGCTCCGCATCAATAAACAAAGATCTAGGTCTAAGATGAGCTATCACAATGCTAACCCTAACTAGGAGGAGGTGGGGGAGTATATATTGTCTAGGGCCATGAAGGGGTAAGTGAGGGATACTTAGGCCTCAGCCGAATACTCTGCACATAGACAGGCATCGGATGTCTGGCCATTACTGGACGTCCAGTTGCTCGTGAGGGACCAGACATCAAAGAAGAGTCGGAAGTCCGATGTTTTGGCTCGGGTGTGGATTTGCCGGTCCTCCGGTCGGGGCCTGTCCTCCGGGCGTTGGAGGATGTCGGACGTCTGATCAGCGTCGGTCACCCGGCCATTGTAGATCTTGCCGTCTTAGACATGGGCTGGTTGGTGAAGACTCCAGGCGTCGGACATCCGGTATGACCGATCATCCGGTGACTATGGGATGTCTGAGAGTTGTTGCTTCCTGGCAGCTCTGCCTCTTGTTCCTCACGCTTGGTGTCCTCGTCGTCCTGTCCAATGCTCCTAGCTGTTCCATGGCCTTCTTCCTAGTTCCTAGTCATGCATAGCACATAGGTTTGAGGTAGTATTCATGTCTCACATGTGGAAAGTGACCATTCAGAGAGGAGCGAGTAAAGCTTGCGTACAATGGTGCATACTTGAGGTCTCATCTTATGTCTCCTTGGGTCATGGGGAGTGGTCAAAGTGAACATGCGGATGATCATGGGATGCTCCGCATCATCTCCCCCCACCTTGGGAAAGATCCGACCTCGGATCGAAAACCTCATTACCATGGAACGGTTGTCGTGGACGGACTCGTAGTTGCATGAAGTTGAAGACATGGTGCAATCCAAGTAGTCCAAGGTGTCGCCGGAGTGGTATACATGCAAGAAGAGCAAACACAAACGACAATCAGAAATACAATGGTTAGCGCACACAAAGTCTCCATCATGTAAGAATGAGTTCGTCCGACAAGATTGGGCGTGGCAAGGCACAAGATGATTATCCAAAAGATGTAGAATGACAAGTAAAGCATTCATGTGAGAAAATTCATTTGTTGTGCACACAAGGTAGGGTAATTGGCATGGTGCACAAAGCTACAAATTCTACCATTGTGCAAAATGATGTCATAATAGGGTGGTTTATCAAGAGCATGAACATGGAAAGTGATGCTCAATATGTGTATGTTATCACGCAACTGATGTTTGGCAATGTGATGATTATGTATGAATATTCCATCAATAAAGATCACAAAAAATTTGCTAAGGAAGTGCACAAGCTCATATATCATGGATGACATGGGAATACAGGATGCAACAAGGCAATCATAATGTGAGTCAATCCATGCATAAGATCCAAAATTTTCATGGGTATGATATGTCCATCGAGCTTGAAATGTGGACACATAATCAACAAATATGGAGGTATTGGTGCAATGTTCCAAAGGAGTGTGGATGTACCAATGTTCGATGTCGTGGCATGAGTGGAGTGCCGAAGGTGCATCCAATAAGTCCGAGTGCTCTTCAATGTGAAGGTCCATAGAGCCAATCTTCATGTCACTCCTCCGTTCGCGAGATGTATCATGTAGACAAGAAGAAGGAAACAACAATGAAAGAATGATCCATCCAATGTGTGCAATTGAGAATGGCTTAAATGGAAGGAGTTCACCTTTATGAGGATGTCTAAAATGTTGGTGTCACGGATCATGTAGGCCTTCTCATGACCAATATGTCGCATGACGGCACCGCCTTCTGAATCCTCCAAAATGAAACAACACGACAAACACTCGGAGAAACAAATGAGGTTAGCATGAATGCAAAACCTATCATTCGAGCGGTGAAATACCCAACAAGTGTAGTCATCATGCTTATCATAGTAAGGTTGATACGTCTCCATCGTATCTATAATTTTTGATTGTTCCATGCTATTATATTACCCTTCTAGGATGTCTTATGGGCTTTTATATACACTTTTATAAGATTTTTGGGACTAAACTATTAACCCAGAGCCCAATGCCAGTTTCTGTTTTTCTCCTGTTTTAGGGTTTTACACAAAAGGAATATCAAACGGAGTCCAATTGACATGCCAATTTTTGATGATTTTTTCTGGACCAAAAGAAGCCCCAAAAGTAAAAGAGTTGGGCCAGGAGAGCCACGGGCTGCCCACGAGGGTGGGGGCGCGCCCTGGGCAGGGGTGGCGCGCCCTCCTATCTCGTGGACAGCCCAGAAGCCCCCCTAACTTGTGCCCTATGCCAAAAAATCCTATAAATACTGAAACCTTTGGAAATTAACCTAGATTGGCAGTTCCGCCACCGAAAGCCTCTGTAGCCACCAAAACCCAATCTAGACCCTGTTCCGGCACTCTACCGGAGGGGGGAACCCTCACCGGTGGCTATCTTTATCATCCCGGCGCTCTCCATGATGAGGAGGGAGTAGTCCACCCTCGGGGCTGAGGGTATGTACCAGTAGCTATGTGTTTGATCTCTCTCTCTCTCTCTCTCTCTCTCTCTCTCTCTCTCTCTCTCGTGTTCTTGAGATGGTACGATCTTGATGTATCGCGAGCTTTGCTATTCTAGTTGGATCTTATAATGCTTGTCCCCCTCTACTCTCTTGTAATGGATTGAGTTTTCCCTTTGAAGTTATCTTATCGGATTGAGTCTTTAAGGATCTGAGAACACTTCATGTATGTCTTGCACGTGTTTATCGGTGGTGACAATGGGATATCATGTGATCTACTTGATGTATGTTTTGGTGATCAACTTGCGGGTTCCGTGACCTTGGGAATCTATGCATAGGGGTTGGCACACGTTTCGTCTCGACTCTCCGGTAGAAACTTTGGGGCACTCTTTGAAGTTCTATGTGTTGGTTGAATAGATGTTTCCGAGATTGTGTGAGGCATATCGTATAATCATACGCACGGATACTTGAGGTGACAATGGAGTATCTAGGTGACATTAGGTTTTTGGTTGATTTGTGTCTTAAGGTGTTATTCTAGTACGAACTCTATGATAGATTGAACATTACTACGGACTCTTGAATAGATTGATCAGAAAGAATAACTTTGAGGTGGTTTCGTACCCTACCATAATCTCTTCGTTTGTTCTCCGCTATTAGTTGCTTTGGACTGACTCTTTGTTGCATGTTGAGGGCTAGTAATATGATCCAATTATGTTATTCTTGTTGAGAGAACTTGCACTAGTGAAAGTATGAACCCTAGGCCTTGCCTACTATCATTGCAACACTGTTTATGCTCATGTTTACCTTTAGCTACCTTGCTGTTTTATATTTTCTTATTACAAAAACATATATCTACCATCCATATCGGACTTGTATCACCATCTCTTCGCCGAACTAGTGCACCTATACAATTTACCATTGTATTGGGTGTGTTGGGGACACAAGAGACTCTTTGTTATTTGGTTGCAGGGTTGTTTGAGAGAGACCATATTTATCCTACGCCTCCCACGGATTAATAAACCTTAGGTCATCCACTTGAGGGAAATTTGCTACTGTCCTACAAACCTCTGCATTTGGAGGCCCAACAACGTCTACAAGAAGAAGGTTGTGTAGTAGACATTAACCTCTTTTCTGGCGCCGTTGTCGGGGAGGTTAGCGCTTGAAGGTATATCTTTAGATGTTGCAATCGAATCTTTTAGTTTCTTGTTTTATCACTAGTTGAGTTTATAAAAGAAAACTACAAAAAATGGAATTAAGGTTACCTCATATCCTTCAATATTTTTAATATCTTTCGTGAAAATGATGGGAAGGAAAATTGTGCTCAAGTACTAGAAGAAGAATTACATAGAATGCTTGGCATAAAATATGTGCATGATTGCAATGTTGTTAGTGTGAATCCTTTGAATATCCATGATGCTAATGATATGCAAAGCCACAAGCTTGGGGAAGCTATGTTTGATGAAGATGATATTTTTAGTCCCCGAAGTTTTCATGATAATATTTATTATGATGAAAGCATGCCTCCTATTTATGATGATTATATTGATGAAAGTGGATTTGGAGAGGTCATAACTTTATTTAGTGATGAATCCACTATTTTGGAAGAGGTTCCAATTGATTATGAGAACAAAGTTGCTATCTATGATGATTATTGTGATGACTTGTATGCTATTAAGAATAATGATTACCATGAAACTTGTCATCATGATTTTAGTTTTCAATTGGATTATGCTTCGCATGATAATTATTTTGTTGAGTTTGCTCCCACTATTATTCATGAGAAGAATTTTGCTTATGTGGAGAGTAATAAAATTTATATGCTTGGGGATCATGAAAAGAATGCTTTATGTGCTGGTTATATTGTTGAATTCATTCATGATGCCTCTGAAAATTATTATGAGAGAGGAACATATGCTTCTACATATTCCAATAATATCAAGTTTCCTCTCTATGTGCTTAAAATCTTGAAGCTATGCTTGTTTTGCTTCCATGTGCTAGTTGATTCTTGTTCCCATAAGTTGTTTGCTTAGAAAATCCCAATGCATAGGAAGTGGGTTAGACTTAAATGTGCTAGTCATATTCTTCATGATGTTCTCTTTATGTTTCAATTCTTATATTTTATGTGAGGATCATTATGCCTAGCTAGGGGCGTTAAACGATAGCGCTTCTTGGGAGGCAACCCAACTTTATTTTAGTTTCTTTGTTTTTGCTTCTGTTTAGGAATAAATATTGCATCTATATTCTGTTTAGATGTGGTTTTTTGTTTTAATTAGTGTTTGTGCCAAGTAGAACCTTTGGGAAGACTTGAGTGAAGTTTATATGATCTTACTATGAAAAACTGAATCGTTAATGCTCGCTAGAATGGTCGTCAGATTTTAGTGGAGTGTGATATTTAGTTAATTCTTTTTTCAGATGATTAATAGATAAATTCCTCACGTTTACCGATTTAGTTTGAATTTTTTGGAGTTACAGAAGTATGCGAAACCTGCAGATTAGTACACTGTTCTGTTTTTGACAGATTCTGTTTTTCGTGTGTTGTATGCTTATTTCAATGCATCTATGAGTAGTATCGGAGGGTATGAACCATAGAGAAGTTGGAATACAGTAGGTTTAACACCAATATAAACAAAGAATGAATTCATTGCAGTACCTTTGAGTAGTGGTTTGCTTTCTTATACTAACAGAGCTCACGAGATTTTTGTCTATGTTTTGTGTTGTGAAGTTTTCAAGTTTTGAGTATTGCTTTGATGGACTATGGAACAAAGAGTAGCAAGGGCCTAAGCTTGGGGATGCCCAAGGCACCCCAAGTAAAATTCAAGGACAACCAAAAGCCTAAGCTTGAGGATACCCCGGGAAGGCATCCCCTCTTTCGTCTTCATCTATCGGTAGCTATACTCGGAGCTATATTTTTATTCACCACATGATATGTGTTTTGCTTGGAGCGTCATTTTATTTTCTTTTGTTTTGCTTGCTGTTTGAATAAAATACCAAGATCTGAAGTTCTTAAATGTTAGAGAGTCTTCACATAGTTACATAATTATTCAACTACTCATTGATCTTCACTTATATCTTTTGGAGTAGTTTCTCATTTGCTCTAGTGCTTCACTTATGTCTTTTAGAGCACGGCGGTGGTTATATTTTGTAGAAATAGATGAACTCTCATTCTTCACTTATATCCTTTTGAGAGTCTATTAAAACAGCATGGTAATGTGCTTTGGCTATAAAACTAGCCTTCACATGATAGACATCCAAGATCAATGTAGTAAAAACTTTAACACTAAGTGCATTGAATATGATGAGAAGTTGGATGCTTGATAATTGTTTTGAGATATGAGGATAGTGATATTAGAGTCATGCTTGTGGTGTTATTATGAAATTGAGAAATGCTTGTGTTAAGGTTAGTGATTCCCGTAGCATGCACGTATGGTGAACCGCTATGTGATGAAGTTAGAGCATGAGGTATTTGTAAAGTGTCAACCTTTGTGTGGAGGTGGGGGCGCTCGATGGTTAACTCCTACCAACCTCCCCCCCTAGGGGCATGCGTTGATTGCTTTGTTTTGATGACTCGTAGATTTTTGCAACAAGTATATGAGTTCTTATGACTAATATTGAGTCCATGGATTATACGCACTCTCACCCTTCCACCATTGCTAGCCTCTCTTGTACCGCGCAACTTTCGCCGGTACCATACACCCACTATATATCCTTCCTCAAAACAGCCACCATATATATTCCTCAAAACAGCCACCATACCTACCTATCATGGCATCTCCATAGCCATTCCGAGATATATTGCCATGCAACTTTCCACCATTCCGTTCATATGACACACATCATATTGTCATATTGCCATGCATGATCATGTAGTTGACATCGTATTTGTGGCAAAGCCACCATGCATAATTTTTCATACATGTCGCTCTTGATTCATTGCACATCCCGGTACACCACCGGAGGCATTCATATAGAGTCATACTTTGTTCTAGTATCGAGTTGTAATATCGAGTTGTAATTCAATGAAAGTTTGATGATCATCATTATTAGAGCATTGTCCCATGTGAGGAAAGGCTAAATCAATAAAGCCCCTCCAAAAAAAGAAAAAGAAAAAAAGGCCAAAGATAAAAAAGGCCCCAAAAAAAGAAATAAAGAAAAGAAAAAGGGACAATTGCTACTATCTTTTTCCACACTTGTGCTTCAGAGTAGCACCATGTTCTTCATGATAGAGAGTCTCATGTTTAGTCACTTTCATGTACTAGTGGGAATTTTCATTATAGAACTTGGCTTGTATATTCCAACGATGGGCTTCCTGAAATGCCCTAGGTCTTCGTGAGCAAGCAAGTTGGATGCACACCCACTAGTTTATTTTGTTGAGCTTTCATACATATTTAGCTCTAGTGCATCCGTTGCATGGCAATCCCTACTCACTCACATTGATATCTATTGATGGGCATCTCCATAGCCCGTTGATACGCCTAGTTGATGTGAGACTATCTCCCTCCTTTTTGTCTTCTCCACAACCACCTCTATATTCCACATAGTGCTATGTCCATGGCTCACTCTCATGTATTGCGTGAAAGTTGAAAGGTTTGAAAGAATAGAGTATGAAAACAAGTGCTTGGCTGAAATCGGGGTTGTGCATGATATGAATATTTTGTGTGATGACGAGGGAGCATAGCCAAACTATATGATTTTGCAGGGATAACTTTAATTAGCCGTAGTATTTTGAGAAGACATTATTGCTTTGTTAGTATGCTTGAAGTATTATTATTTCTTATGTCAATATAGACTTTTGTCTTGAATCTTTCAGATCTGAACATTCATGCCACAATTAAGAGAATTACATTGAGAAACTATGTTGGTTAGCATTCCACATCAAAAATTCTTTCTTTATCATTTACCTAATCGAGGACGAGCAGGAATTAAGCTTGGGGATGCTTGATACGTCTCCAACGTATCTATAAATTTTTATTGTTCCGTGCTATTATATTATCCTTCTAGGATGTCTTATGGGCTTTTATATACACTTTTATATGATTTTTGGGACCTACACTTTTATATGATTTTTGGGACTAGCCTATTAACCCAGAGCCCAGTGCCAGTTTATGTTTTTCCCCTGTATTAGGGTTTTACACAAAAGTAATATCAAACGGAGTCCAATTGACGTGCCAATTTTTGATGATTTTTTTGGACCAAAAGAAGCCCCCGAAGTAAAAGAGTTGGGCCAGGAGAGCCACGGGCTACCCACGAGGGTGGGGACGCGCCCTGGGCGGGGGGGGGCACGCCCTCCTATCTCGTGGACAGCCCAGAAGCCCCCCTGACTTGTGCCCTACGCCAAAAAATCCTAGAAATACTGAAACCTTCGGAAATTAACCTAGATCGGAAGTTCCGCCGCTGAAAGCTTCTGTATCCACCAAAAACTAATCTAGACCCTGTTCCAGCACTCTGTCTGAGGGGGAACCCTCACCGGTGGCTATCTTCATCATCCCGATGCTCTCCATGACGAGGAGGGAGTAGTCCACCCTCGGGGCTGAGGGTATGTACCAGATGCTATGTGTTTGATCTCTATCTCTCTCTCGTGTTCCTGAGATGGCACGATCTTGATGTGTCGTGAGCTTTGCTATTCTAGTTGGATCGTATAATGCTTCACCCCCTCTACTCTCTTGTAATGGATTGAGTTTTCCCTTTGAAGTTATCTTATTGGATTGAGTCTTTAAGGATTTGAGAACACTTGATGTATGTCTTGCACGTGTTTATCGGTGGTGACAATGGCATATCATGTGATCTACTTGATGTATGTTTTGGTGATCAACTTGCGGGTTCCGTGACCATGGGAATCTATGCATAGGGGTTGGCACACGTTTTCGTCTTGACTCTCCGGTAGAAACTTTGGGGCACTCTTTGAAGTTCTATGTGTTGGTTGAATAGATGTTTCTGAGATTGTGTGATGCATATTGTATAATCGTACCCACGGATACTTGAGGTGACAATGGAGTATCTAGGTGACATTAGGGTTTTGGTTGATTTGTGTCTTAAGGTGCTATTCTAGTACGAACTCTATGATAGATTGAACGTTACTACGGACTCTTGAATAGATCGATCAGAAAGAATAACTTTGAGGTGGTTTCGTACCATACCATAATCTCTTTGTTTGTTCTCCGCTATTAGTTACTTTGGAGTGACTCTTTGTTGCATGTTGAGGGCTAGTTATATGATCCAATTATGTTATCCTTGTTGAGAGAACTTGCACTAGTGAAAGTATGAACCCTAGGCCTTGCCTACTATCATTACAACACCGTTTATGCTCACGTTTACCTTTACCCACCTTGCTGTTTTTATATTTTCTTATTACAAAAACATATATCTACCATCCATATCGCACTTGTATCACCATCTCTTCGCCGAACTCGTGCACCTATACAATTTACTATTGTATTCGGTGTGTTGGGGACACAAGAGACTCTTTGTTATTTAGTTGCAGGGTTGTTTGAGAGAGACCATCTTCATCCTACGCCTCCCACGGATTGATAAACCTTAGGTCATCCACTTGAGGGAAATTTGCTAGTGTACGACAAACCTCTGCACTTGGAGGCCCAACAACGTCTACAAGAAGAAGGTTGTGTAGTAGACATCAAAGTTACAAGAGAAGGTGGCATGGTATGCAAGCATATGATGCGATAACAACCAAATACAAGAGACTCAATCAAACAAGCATGCATCGCAAGTATGGTGTCCAAGTCTCCGAGATCAACAAGCATAGCATGTTTGCACTCACTATAAGTGAATATGAGAGAAGCAACTAATGGAGACAAGTGACAATGATCAATGTAAAACATGTGAATGGCATGAACATATATGTCATCAACCCAAGAGAGAGACTAAGAATGGAACATGGGTGATGCGACAAAGCAAGCAATCATAGTGATCAAGTCAAGCAAGCTAGTAGTGCAAAGATGCAACGTACTAGAGGTCGTCATGGCAAGCATGTCATCTGTGCAAATAGTGGGCATGAATAATGCACATGCCATATCACAAGCATGAAAGCAAGGTATGAGCAAAGTCTCATCATTGTAGTGGCAAGAAGTCCTATTTAAATAGTAAAGAAACATCATGACTCTCCCAACACAAGAATCAACAATAGCATGGGGCACAAAAAATCATGCTAATAGCTAAAAGTATCTCCACCAAGCATGCAAATACACATAGTAGTAGTAGAATGGTGAATCATGGGTAAATGCAAGCAAGGGTCACAATTGCATCGCAAAGTCATAGAAAGAAGAATAACATGCAAAGTGAACATGATGGAACGGGCATAACGTGACAAGTGGTAAATAGCCCATAGTCGTGTGAGAGCTAAGTAAAAGAGATGCACATAGTCGTTGCGCGAAGAGAACGGTGGAAAGGACAATCCACGGGATCCCAAGTCGTCGTTTCTCTCAAGAGCTCATTTTGTCAATTCTTGGGATTGAGAGGTTGACAAGTATACTTGAGTACCTACACAAAACAAAGGCAAAGGAAAAATTGTGTGTGCGTGGTATATGTACACATCATCCATCATGATGCGCACATGCATGTGTTGGTTAGCAGAAAATAGCCAATGCTAAAATAAATGAGATGCGTCATATAGAAACATGTCATCCATCATGATATGTTTGTTGTTATGTATGGCATAATGGAGACTCAAATTGTGTAATTCATCATGAGAAATATGTAGAGCATTCGTGGAATTCATATGGTGCACACAATCATGGTAATCATGCGTATGGCATGCATCAAGATCTCCTAGTATGTATGAGGCAACTATGGGGGTGTCCTCATGTGTAATAGCGGAAATATCACAAGGAGAATATTGACAACATCCAAAACAATGCATATCTGAAACAATGTTTTCGTGGCATGGAATAATAGATGAATTGCGTAAATCATGTAAAGGAAGAATGTCAATATCATCGCAAGAGAAACACATTCCAATGACCATGACCTTGTCATCTATACCACAAGTGCAAATGGGATTTACTTTAATGGGGCATGCATAGTTACTATGTTGCGATTGAAATGATGCAATATGGGAGATCACACTCATAGTGTTTGAGAAGTTTAAAGGGTTGTTGAACATGATGTGAACAAAAGAATTTTCACATGATATCATATGGAGCATAGCATCACAACTAGGCAACTCAACATGCTCATCATCATATTCATCATAAATTGGTAAGTGATGACATGAGGAAGTCTCACTAGCATGAAGCATGGTAATAGGTGGATCAACATCATGCAAGGAATCATTGGTAAGATAGTCCACTAGTGAAACAAGAGAAGTACCATCACCTATGTTACCTTTGGAGCGTCGCTCATGTTTTGTAGGTGAGGTGCTCAAGATCCAATCGTTCTCATCTTCATCTTCATGGAACCATGTGGGTGGTGCATCTTCTTCCACCATGGCCATCAATTTTTCCATTGGAGGGATGGACTCCTCGAGGATTGGCGCTTCGTCTTGTTAGAGATTTTACACCAATGAAGAAAACACACTCAGAGTAGAGGTTAAGTCATCAGAAATCATAGTGCCTCACATGCCCTATCAACTACCTCACTCACTAAGTATTGTGGATCACTCACTCCCTCTTGGATGTTCTCACTCGTATGGTTGGTGGAGTCACTCAAATGGCTCTCAACCTCACATAGGATGTGTGGCATGCTCTCATGTGTGGGGCTAGTGGTGGTCACTGTCATCCTCTCAAAGGAAATTCTCTTAATATCACATATGGTGGAGTCACTCATGTCACTCATGTGGTGGTGGCTCTCCTCACATGGAAATTGGGGCATCTCATGATATGTAGGTGTCGCAGAGTAGTAGGTGTCATTGTCTCCATGCTCAACTCCAATCGCCGCCTTGGTTGAAGTGATAGTCCCATGCTCAACCTCCTCATCCATAACGCCTCGAAAGATGAATGAGGTAGGCTATGTCAAATCATCGCTCTCCTCTGAGACCAAAAGCAATGTCTCATATGTGGTCTCGTAGCTTGACTCGGAGAAGGATCCATATATGGGCGCCGTCTTCATGTTTTTGAAGAGGTTCCTGCTTGTCGTTGTGCTCAAAGGGGATGGCCCTTGCTTGACCATCTTGTCGCCGTCTTGTTGTAGAAGGCTAATATGATGTGGGGGGCTGCCGAAGATGGAAGTGTCGCCCTTGCTTATAGGTGATCGCCTCGTTGTGGAAGATGTCGATGTACACGAACTCATGGGAAGTAGGCGAAGATGTCGTACCTCCAAAGGAGAAGATGCCTTCAGAACACTTGGCGAAGATGCCTAAGTGGTGGTTCTAGCCATAGCTCCTTCTTGGTGGTGCTTGTCTCGCACTCTTCTCTTTTGCTCATAAAGCATGGACTTGTCATGGAGTAGAGCTTGTTCGGACTTCTAGGTTTGCGCTTGGCGAGCATCTTCATGATGATGGCATTGTTGTCATGCTTGAGCTCGTAGACGAAGGCGTTCGTCGTCGTCGTGCACATGATGCTTGGAGGTGACTTGCCCTTCATGACGATGTTGATGGTCGCCATGGCGGTGTGGACGTGGGTGACTTGCATTTGCATCGTGTTTGCGCTCTGGAGACTTGTGAATTGAATGTCACCGTCATGAAAATGACGAAGGGGAAAAAGTTCGAGTGATCATCCAGGAACGTAGCTCTTCCACTTTAGTTTTCAAGGGAGCCTTAAAAGCTTCGACGGCTTTTTCCATGGATGTGTCAAAGTAGTTGTTCATGCTGTCGTTGGCGAAGACCAGAGATGAAATGCTTTGCCTATCCATCACAAGACTCGAGTAGTGGTGAGTGGGAGAAAGAGAAGAACTAGACCAATGTACCTTACCCGATGTTGAAAACGGATCAATGATCACTCAATAATGTATCAAGGAAATAACACAATTGGTACCGATTCTTGTCAATTCTCACACCTACACAATAAGGCTTATGGAGTAGCTCGGTGAGGTTAGTGGCACAAAATTTTTTTTGATGCAAAATGTTAGCAAGAGTCAATAATGTTGAAATATATTCATGAATTCACAAGTGAAACAAGTAGACTAATAGCAATGTGAGCACACGAAAACACACGCACAAATAGATATATGTGATTATGCAACCAAGGATTGAGCAGAAAATGTGGAATCCACGAAAAATGCTCTTGTCGCACAACACTAGAGAGACGCTAGCCGATTGCTCAATAGGAGGATACGAACTTGTGCACTACCTATATCAGACAAAATGCAGCGACTTCCTATCATAAGTATGCTATGTATGTATGATGTTCTGGTGCTTTTAGCACAAGATGATCCAAGATGATTGAGTATGCTATCATATGATATTTTGTGATGCTGTGGCTCTTGCTTACAAGCTTCTTTGTGGCTCTTTTTCTTAAAAGCTTTTTGGCTCTTTTCTCTTTTGAGCTATTTTTGTTGGCCACGATGCGAAATGCACAAACCAAGGTAGCAATTATGCATATGTGGGAACAATCTTCTGACACAAGAGATGATATGATGATACCAAGATGATATGGTATGTATGCAATGGAAGCGCAGATCGATGATCACTAATTGCACAAGTAACGTTGCCGGCAATACTCAAAGGCTAGTCTCGATAGGCAAGTGACACAAAATGGGCTAGGGGTTAACAATACAATGTCAAGGGGGAAAATACAGTGATGTCATCGAAGTTACCGTCTATGCTGACGGTGGTGTCAATGGTGAAGTGGTCAATGTCGATGATGACCTCGAGGCGATGATGAGTGGTGGTGTTATCGATGTAGAACCGTTCCTAATTAGCCAAAACAACTTAGGAAACGGAAAACCCGCGAACTCAAAATCTCAAGTATCGAATGTCAAATGGTGGTAGCGGAAATGCGGTGATGGTTGCGGAATTAATGGTGGAAACCCGGTCAAAA
Source organism: Secale cereale (assembly GCA_902687465.1). NCBI lineage: Eukaryota > Viridiplantae > Streptophyta > Magnoliopsida > Poales > Poaceae > Secale > Secale cereale. The sequence goes on from LR738710.1 coordinate 413,610,499, forward strand.
TGGGTTATGGTGGTGGAAGGGCATAAGGGGCTATACACGGCGTCGGAGTTGAAGGCACGGTCCCTAAGTAGACGAAACACCTTAGGAGACACAACCCACAACTCAAACAATCTCAAACAAAATTGGGTTAAGTTGGGGTGGAAATGTATAGTGGGCAATGGGTATGCGGAAGTGGTGGTGGTGATTGATGAAGAAGCAATTGTCCCTATGTAGCCAAAACACCTTATGAGACTCAAATCAGTACTCAAGCGACTACACATGCGATGGGGAAGAAAATGGGTTAGGTGGAGGGCCTAGGCAAACTTCCCAAATTTCACAAAATTTGATGGAGTCAAATGAAGATGGGAGTATTTTTGTGGTATCGGGCATGCCAATAGCTTCAAAAGGAGCTAAAAACGTCAAAATCAGTGTTCGGGTGAATTAGTTATGGACAAAACAAAAATCAGCCGAAGTTGATATTTACACGTGTCGGATGTCCGAGAAACGTCGGATATCCGGTGACCGGACGTCCAGTGGAGCTCAGAAATCCGAGGTTTTGCTTATGGAATGGGGTCTCGGACATCCGGTAATTGTCGGACGTCTGGAGCCTCCGGGGGCGTCGGACGTCCAAGAAAATGTCAGTCGTCCGGTGGGTCTGGGTCAACTCGAGATCCAAGTTTCGCGACGCGAGTTTGGGTGGAAAATGGTGATTTCAATGTCAAAATTGATGAGATTTCGTGGAAGGAAAGTGGGGAAACTTGTGGAGATTCTAGATCCATCCGAAACACAACAAATCCATGGATTAAAATCAACAAATCATCATCAAACCAACAAATCACAAATAAAAAGATTGGTGCTATTTTTGGTGGGGAATTTTAGAATTTGGGGAAGAACACAACAAAATTAGGTTAGAAAACAACGATAGGGGCTCCAAATTTGTGAGAAACCATGGCTCTTGATACCAAGATGATGTAGGGTGGAGACCCTAAGGACGATCTTTCACGATTTGGAAAGGATCCAACAAAGAATATGAAGAACACAAGGGGAAACATGAGAGGAACACTCAAGTCAATGCGAAACGATAACACATGTCCTAGATCGATGAACATAAAGAGTGGTACAAGATTCAAACGCAACAAAGGAAAGATACACGGTAACTAGTTCATCTCCGTGAGGAGGTCTTGAGGTCTTCTCCGTGAGGTCTTGAATCCACTTAGGGGTTCTTCTTCGTAGAGGTCACGGTCTCTCAAACGAGAAGAACCAAGATGATGAGAAAAGCTCTTGGTCGAAGATGAGCTATCAAAATACGAACCCAAACTACGAGGAGGTGAGGGAGTATATATAGTGTAGGGCCACAAAGGGGTAAGTGAGGGATACATGGGCCTCGGCCCGATACTCTGCACAAAGATAGGTGTCAGACGTCCAACGGTTACTGGACGTCCGGTGGCTCGCGAGGGACCGCGACTGGACGTCCGAGAAGCGTCGAAAGTCCGATGTTTCGGCTCGGGTGTGGATTTCTCGGTCATCCGGTCGGGGCCAGTCGTCCAGGCACTAGAGGATGTCGGACGTCTGGTCGGCGTTGGTCATTCGACTGCTGTCAATCTCATTGTGTCGGACTTGGGCTGGCTGGTGAAGACTCCAGGCCTCGAACGTCTGGTAATGACCAGTCGTCCGGTGACTATCAGATGTCTGAGAGTTGTTGTTTCCTGGCAGCTCTTCCTCTTGTTTCTCACACTTGGTGTCCTTGTCGTCTTGTCCAATGCTCCTAGCTGTTCCATGGCCTTCCTCCTTGATGCGGGGCTACCTCAATCTAGGCCGATCTTTCATGATTGGAGGGATCCCCGAGGATGAACACGAAGAACACGAGGATAAATCACGAGGGGAACAAGAGGAAAACACTGAAATCAACAAGTTTAGGTCACACATATGCTAGATCCGGGGACACAAAGAGTGATACACGATCCATGATCAACTAAGGATGATACAAGTGACGATAGTCTTCTCCATGAGGAGGTCTTGAATCTTCTCCCGTTGGAGGTCTTGAATCCGTGTGGATCTTCTCCATAGAGGCCGCGGTCTCTTGTAGAGATGAACCACTAAGGATGAGCAATGCTCTAAGTCTAGATGAGCTATCACAATGCTAACCCTAAAAATAGGGTGGAGGACTATAAATAGTCTAGAGTCACGAAAGGGTACATGGGCCTCGGCCTAGAAGTGCGAACATATAGCGGACGTCCGCTGGGTACCGGACGTCCGGAAGTCCTCGGATTTCCGCTCTTTTCGTTTTGTTGTGAAATGACGGCCGTCCGGAGGTGGTCGGTCGTCCAGTCGCCAGTCGTCCGGTGGATAGTGGTCGTCCGGAGCCTGGGAGGTATCGGGTGTCCGGTGCAGGGCGGACGCTCGGTTGCTGTAGCTCGTTCTAGCCTGGTCTTGGCGGCTGGTTCACTCTTGAGGCGTCGGACGTTCGATCCCGGACGGACGTCCGGTGGCTGGAGCTCTTCGGGCAGCTTCTTCTCTTGGTCATTGAACTCGCCATCCTTGCCACCTTGTCCAATGGGTGTAGCTGCTCCGTGGCCTTCATCCAAGTGCCTGATCATGCATAGTGTTTCCGTCTTAGGTAGTAGCCATGTCTCATGCAGTGAAAGTGGTATTTCGGAGAGGAGCGAATTCACCTTATCTTCGATAGCTTTCGCTCGAGCTCTTGTCATAGGACCAAGTGGCATCGTAGGAGATGTAGGTACGTCCATGGGGATGCTCGTGGGATGCACTGCATCACTCCTGGTTCCTGGTCATGCATAGCACATAGGTTTTATGTAGTAGCCATGTCTCACATTTGCAAAGTGAAGATTCGGACAGGAGCGAGTAAACATTGTGTCAAGTGGTGTATACTTGAGGTCTCGTCTTATGTCTCCTTGGGTCATGGGGAGTGGTCGAAGTGAACATGGGTATGATCGTGGGATGCTCCACATCACCATATATGATGAGCTGCCCCAATTCCCGTGTGAGGAGAAACACAACCCTCACCACTTGAGTGAGATGAGTGACTCCGCCATATGTGACATTTAGTGCACCTACTTTGAGGGAGTGAGTGAGCCACCACATAGAGAGAGTGAGATAGTTGATAGGTCATGTGAGGCCACTTTCAACACTAACGACTTGACCTCTACCTCTATTGTGTCTTCTCGTTTGGTGCTAGGTCCCATATATGATGACGCGCCGATCATCAATGACACCGTGCTTCCTATGGACAAGACAATGGCCATGGTGGAATATGATGTACCCCCCACATGGTTCCATCAAGATGAAGATGATGACCACCATTTGGACTTTCACACCTCACCTACACCACATGAGTGGAATGAGAAAGGTAACAAAGGTGAAGGTGATGCTCTTGTCCCACTAGCGGACTATGTTGACACTGATTGCTTGCATGATGTTGATCCACCTATTTCCATGCTTTGTGCTAGTATGATTTCCCCATGCGACGATTTACCCATTTATGATGAGTTTGATGATTTCCATGTGGGGTCTATTAGTTGTGATGCAATGTTTCATAGGATTTCTTGTGATAATTTCTTGGTAACATCATGTTTGACAATCAGCTTGACTTGTCATATGCTATGCATGAGATCAACAATATGTCATATTTACAATCTCATCATAGTAACTATGCACATGCCATTAAAATAAACCCAATTTGCACATATGGCATAGATGACAAGCCCATGGTTTTTGGCATTTGTTTTTCTTGTGATGATATTGACATGCTTACTTTGCATCATATCCATCATATGCCATGCCATGATTACCTCGCTTCATACATGCATTGTTTTGGGTGTTGTTCCACTTTTGCATATTATGATTCCGATATTTCTCATGAGGAGACCCTCATAGTTTCCTCATACATTTTAGGAGATTTTTATCCATCCCATCCATTGCATGATTATCATAATTGTGTGCACAATATGCTCCCCGTGAATGAAAATGCTATTGTTGTGCCACATACTTCCTCTAATATGTGTCCCCATCGTGCTATACATGACAACTATTCTTTCATGATGGATGACATATTTCTCTATCACGCCTCAAATTTCTTTGAGCGATGCTTATCTTGTGCTAACTCAAATGTGCACATACACATCATGATGGATGATGTGTACATTTACCACACACACAATTTTTTTGTTTGTGTATCTTTTGTGTAGGTACCCATGAATACTTGTCAACCTCACAATCCCATGAGTTGACAAAACGAGCTCTAGAGAGCAATAATGACTTGGGATCCCGTGGATTGTCCTTACCACCGCTTCCTTCATGCAAAGACTTCGCGCATTTCTTCTACATGGCCCTCACATGGTTATGGGTTATTGTCCATTATATCTCTTATGCCCATCTTGCGATGTTCACTTTGCATGATATGCTCATTAATATGCCTTTCTCATGCATTCGTGACCCATTCTTTGCATTTCACATGATCCATGATTTGATTCTACTACTTGTATGTGTATTTTCATGCTTGGTGGAGATATTGCTTGTTATTGCCATGATTCCTTTGTACCCCATGCCTATTATGATACTTTGATCTTGCTTTGTGTTCGTGCTTGCGATATGTCATGTGCATTACCTATACCCACTATTTACTCACATAACATGATTTCCATGCCTTCTCCTAGTGTGTTGCATCTTCGCTCCACTAGTTTGCACGACTTGATAACCATGCTTGCTTCATGTAGTGCATCACCCATGATTCATACATGCTTATTTCATGCGGTTGATAGCCACTATTGACATGCTTTTCACATGAGTGCTATTGCTTGTTGTCATATGTCTCCACATGTTGCCTCTCTCATGCTAGACTTGCCATGTATCGAGTGCAACAATGCTTTTAGTCTTGATAATGAGATTGCCCCCATAGCATTCTCTCATTTATTTGGAGATTTTGACATATTTCTTATGAAGCATGCTTGTCTTATTATGTAGGGTGGATACCCTAAGGACAATCTTTCATGAAATGGAGGGAATCCCACGATGAACACAGGGAAGAACAAAGATAAAACACGTGGAAAAAACACTCAAGAACGACGAGAACGGTCACACATGGTCTAGATCGATAAACAACACGAGTGACACAATGATCCAAACAAAATAAAGAATGATACAAAAGGGGTAGTCTTCTTCGTCTGGAGGTCTTGGGGGTCTTCTCCGTGAGGAGGTCTTGAATCCGGTGTGGATATTCTCCGTAGGGAGGCTGCGGTCTCTCGTAGGAGTAGAACCACTAAAATGAGCAAAGATCTAGTCTAAGATGAGCTATCACAATGCTAACCCTAACTAGGAGGAGGAGGATAAATATAGTCTAGAGCCACGAAGGGTTAAGTGAGGGGTACATGGGCTTCGGCCCAACACACTATGCACAAAGAGGCGTCGGACGTCCGACGATTACCGGGCATCCGGTGGCTTGCGAGGGACCGGATGTCCAAGAATCAACGGAAGTCATTGTCACAAAATACTTGATTATCTTCATCCTCATTCACTCGATGATGCATTGTCACATGCTCAAGGGCTTCCATCTCTTCATCGCTCATAGAGTCATAGGTGCCATCGTCATTGATGATCATGGTTCGTACAGTTTTTCACTCAAATGACTTGTGGTCTCATCCTCGACATTAGAAACATTTGATGGTACTCGTCTTGGAGGTATCCGCGATAGGAGTTGTAGATGATGAAGCTCTCGGCTTTAAGTTGTTCGTGGAAGGAGGACAACTTGATGTTGTGGAAGTCTTGTAGCTTGACTTGTCGCCTATGCTTTGAGATGGTTTGGAAAAGGCAGGAGCCGCCGAAGTCGTTGAAGCTTGGTTGTAGGAGCCATAGTTATTGGAATGGAGTACTTGTAGTCTTCTTGCACTTGTCGCTCCGCTTTTGCTGCTTGGTGTACTAGCTCGACGAGGTTCGTGTATGGTTGGAAGTCCGCAATTTTCTTGATAGGATAGCTGAGTCCATTCAATAATCTTGCCATCGTTTGATCTTCATCTTCCGAGATGTTGGCTCTTATCATGGCAATCTCCATTTCCTTGTAGTACTCTTCAACGGAGTTGGTGCCATGCTTGAGGAGTTGCAAATTCTTGAACAAGTCATGGTTGTAGTGTGTTACCACAAAACGCGCTCTGATGACATCCTTCATTTGGTTCCAAGTGGTGATGGGTGGTTCACCTTTTGCTTCTCGCCTTTCAATAACTTGATCCCACCAAATAAGAACATAGTCTTGGAACTCAAGGGATTCCATCGCGATCTTCTTCTCTTCATCATAGTTATGGAGTCGAAAGATCTTGTCAACTTTCAATGCCCATGAGAGATAGTCTTCGGGATCGATGATTCGGAGAACTTTGGCATTGTGAACTTAAGTTTGCCATAGCGGTGCTCTTTGTTGTTTTCTTGCCTATTGGGAGGGCATTCTTGACGTGAAACATTGTTGACCCCTGAAAGTGCAGTATATCGACTAGAGGGGGGTGAATAGGCGATTTTTATGAAATGCTTCAAAACATGGTAGTTTCGAAGACAAATGATAAGCTCAAGCCTATTGATATGCAGCGGAAAGTGGACTACACTAGATAAGCCATAGTCATGTATTCAATGAAGAGAAAGCATGAAGACTAATAGCAACTAGGCAGTAGTGATCATAAAAGAAGAACGAATGAAGCCAATCATAACAAGTAGATACTCAGTGAAGACAATCAGATAAGGCAAGCATGCAATGTCTTCACAACAAAGAGCAGTAAGTAAAGGGAAGGAGAGGATAGAACTAGTAGCTCGGGGAAGACAATGATTTGTTAGACCAGTTCCAGTTGCTGTGACAACTGTACGTCTAGTTAGGGAGGCTGAGATTTAACTCTAAGATCGCGTCTTCACCTTGCTCCCCTTGAGCTAAGGACACCTAGTCCTCGCCCAATCACTCTGGTAAGTCTTCAAGGTAGACTTCCAAACCTTCACAGACTTCGTTCACCGGCAATCCACAATTACTCTTGGATGCTCAGAACGCGACGCCTAACCGGCTGGAGGAAACACAGTCCTCAAGTGTAATAAGTCTTCAGGTCACACAGACAGAAAGACTTCAGTGATGCCTAACACTCTTTGGCCCTGGGTGTTTGGGCTTTGTCCTCGCAAGGATTTCTCTCTCAAATGCTTCGGAGGTGGGTTGCTCTCAAACGACAAAAGCCGTGTAATAACTCTGAGCAGCCACCAATTTATGGTGTAGGGGGTGGGATATTTATAGCCACTAGGCAACCCAACCCGATTTGTCCGAAGTAACCCTGGGTCACTAAGGAACTAACACGTGTTCCAACGGTCAGATTTCAAACACACACGTCAACTTTACTTGAGCTCCAAGTAAAGCTGACTCATCCGCCTCTGGATAAGATTTGCTCTCATAGTCTTCGCTCGAAGACATAGGATTTGGTTGAGCATCACTTCAGTCACTCTGACTTAGTTCACTTGGACCCCACTTAACAGTGTGGTGGTTCCTATGACTCAACAAAGAAGAAAAGGAAACAGCGACAAATCTACGTCTTCGCTTTCCATAGTCTTCACACAATGTCTTCTCATGTCATAGTCTTCAATATGATTATCTTCATATACCACCACTGATATCAATGTCTTCATACATTTTTAGGGGTCATCTCTGGTAGGTTAATCGAATCAATGAGGGACTACTACCTGTGTTATCCTGCAATTCTCACAAACACATTAGTCCCTCAACCAGATTTGTCATCAATACTCCAAAACTACTAGGGGTGGCACTAGACGCACTTACAATCTCCCCCTTTTTGGTGATTTATTACAAACTGGTTGAAGTTTTCAACGGGGATAAAAATATGTGAAATTGTAAAGGACGTCTGCAAATGCACATGGCAAATGCACATGGCAGGTTGTACTTGTGGAGATCCTCTTCAACTTATGAAGACAATTCATCATGCATAATTGATATGTCGAAGATATGACATGCATAATGAAAAATGGACGTCTACAAAAATGAGTAAGTGCGGAATATAAGGTAGCAGATGCGGAATTTATCATCGCATTACAGAGTAGCATAAAAACGTAGCAGACGACCATCAGTTTAAGTGTTACAACTCAAAGAACCAAATGCAGCAAAACGAGAGTTGTAAACACTAGGCAAATTATAAAACACCCGCTCATATGGACCCGCTTGAAGACTATCAACTCATATGCTTCTCCCCCTTTTGTCAATAAGGACCAAAAAGGTTTGAAGACATAGAGCCTCTACTCGTTCCCAGTCGGAGCAGAAGAGGATGCAGGGTCGTTGTTGTTGTTTGGCGGTGCAGATGTGGTTGGTCCAGTGTCGATGCGTGCTGAAGTAGGAGGCGGTGAAGTAGCATCATCCTGATCATCGATCACCCTGGCGCCAATTGTTGCAGCGGAGGAGGAGTATTCAGAATCTTCAAGGGATGGAGTTCGACGCATAACAGCGGTCCTTGGAGGAGTGTTGTCAAACTTGAATCTCTCAATGAAGCCATCGTCTTGAAGATCAGCTTCAACACTCAGCAAGATCAAACTCTTCCAAGACCTCCGACATGTTTCATGAGCAACAAAAGCATTCTTGGTGGCAAGATTGCGAATGCGATTGACATCCACCAAGAGGCTTTGCATCTGACGCTTTAACCAGAGGTGATGCTTGTCCTGTTTCTGATGAAGGGCGACAAGAAGCTCTCGGTTGTTCAGGACACGAGATCTCTTCTGAGGCCTTTGAGCGATGGTGCTTTCAGTGGCTTCGGTTTCAGTGTGTCGAGGTAGACGAGTACGGCCAGCAAGAGGATAGACACGTGAGACTGCTGGAACCCCTTCAATCTGCTGAGTGAAGCTTTGATGATCAGCATTGTGAAGACTAACTGTCACTTTAGCAGGCTCTTGGTAAATGGCTTCAGCTGACATATCAACCTCAGGCAAGAAGATCTGATGGTTGCGAGCAGAGGGCTGATAGATGACAGCTGAGTGCAACTTGATGAGGCGCATTATCCAAGGAGCATAAAATTTTAGTCCAAATAGATCAGCTCCAGACATAGCCATTTGCCTGATGAAGAAATCTCGAGCATTGAAGCTGATGCCATTGAAGATATAGAAGACCGAAGAATTCATAGTGCCTTCAAGCTTGGCTGATGAAGAATGTCCTTTGATTGGCCATAGAGTATGTCTTATGATGTGATAGATGGTGCGCGGCAGGTACTCAAGGTCTTCAACAAAGAATTCCTTAGGATATTCAGCATCACTTGGCAGAGGCTTCATCATGCTGAGCATTTGGCTCATGTTGGGCTGACGCTTCTGAAAGATACTCTCCAAGGCTTCAGTGTGCAGTTGACAGCCATGTTCATATAGATCTCCTGGAGTGGGCTGGCCAGTAAGCTCAATGAGATCAAAAGCTTTAGCTTCATGATGCACATTGCCTGTCATCCACTCAAGGACCCATGTCTTCGGATCCCTACTGTAGCCTCGGATGTGGAGTGTTGCATAGAATTGCAGAAGCAGCTCTTCATTCCAATGCTCTTTATCTAGGACAAAATTGAGGAGGCCAGCATCACGGAAGCAGTCAAGAGCTTCCTCCAAGCAGGGCAGACCAGCAATAGCTTCAGTGTCAAGACGCATATGAGGGAAAATGTGGCCTTGATCATAGAGTACTCTTGAGTAGTAGTTGCGCTGTTGATGGCTCCAGAACCTATCTGATGATATTCATGGCTTGGAATATGGGTTCTTGGCGCTGTCAAAGAAGGTGTTGTGCGCAGTGAAGCTATTTGCATTGAATGACCCTGAAGATGTTGCAATACCTGGAAGCCTTGGCAATCTTGGCTTAGGCTTCTGAACTTGGGGCCGGTGCGCAATATGATGATCAAACTGAGGACCAGTAGCACGCGGTTCAGTTGTTGGTGGCGGAATCAGAATGGGCCACCGGACAGTAACAAGCTGATCATCCATGTTGTATGCTTGCTCAATGGTGTGAGGCCTGGGAGGTGGAACAGGAGCAGATGCATTCTCTTCAAGCTGCAGATTGGCTTCAGGTGCAGCACTGGCTTCAGGCATAGCACTGGCTTCAGGAGCAGTTACTTCAGGCGCAGGTGCTTCAGTCGTAACAGTATCTTCAGGTGCCACATAAGCTTCAGCCATGACCACATCATTGGCTTCAGTATTGGTGGTGGCAGCCTCTGGATTCGTTACCTCCACTTCAGGAGCTGGAGGGTCGGACATGTTCTCCTCGAGAACAGGGGGTGCGGCAGTACTCTCTTCTTCAACTTGGGGTTGTTGTTCTTCTTGTTGGGGTGGTTCTTCTTCGGATGATGCAGCCGGAATATCTTCAGCCGCTTTGGCTTCAGATTCCGAGGGGCTTCCAGTAGGAGCAGCATCAGGTGTAGATGGTTGCTCTACTCCTTCTGGAGCACTTGGGGCAGTGACTTGAGGCCTTGGTCCTTTGCGAAGCCTGCGAAAAGCTGGCGACGCCTGTGGAGATGGAGGTTGTTGGGCCTCAAAGTCTTCGTCTTCATCTTCAAGCACCGTACTGGTGTCTTGAGTTTGCTGGGGAGTGTCTTGTGTATCTTGTGGGTGATCATCCCACGAGTCATCCTGAGCAATTGGCGTCAATGGACGACCAATGCTGATGCATTCGCTGTTCGTTAGAACAGGCGAAGAATCAATGTTGTACTCGATCTGAGGAAGGACTTCATCATCTTCAACATTCTCTTGAGGACCAATGTCTTCAGCTGCGGTGGGGTCGTCAGCTGGAATGTCTTCAGCCTCTGTGGGAGCAGGCTCATGAACAGTCAATCTTCGTTTTCTCTGGGCAGATGCAGGGCAGACAACTGAGATAGGCTCGACAAAGATAGGCTCTTTGGAAGCAGCCTTATCCTTCTTGGTCTTTCGCTTCTTGGTGGGTGGAGCTTCATCAGTAGATTGCTTATGCTTGCGAGCATCAGCTTCAGCCACCTTAGTCTTCCTGAGCTTTGAAGCGGTTGGAGTTGCCTTAGGCTTCGCGCCAGTCATGCTAGCAGGGAAGACTATGCGAGGCATTTCCTGCCCAGATGCTTCAGCTTCACGCACAGGTTGTTTCTTCTTCTTCTTGGCAGCCATTCGTGGGTCAATGCCAGGACGCCCAAGTGCCTTGCGCTTTTCAGCTTCATTGAATGCTTGGACGCATTTGGCAGCCAAGTCCTTGATTCTCTCACGAGAACCTTTAGCTTCTTCACGCCGCTGGCGAAAGTCTTCCTTGAGCTCGTGCATCATAACTTTGAAGTTTTGAATTTCTTGCACGCTGAGCTTGTCCACATGCTTCTTGAACTGAGCTTTTTCATAGTCTATCTTCTGCTTCAGTTCAACAATTCTTTGAGCCAGAGCCAGCTCAGAAGCAATGGCGCCATGGAAGGAGACGCTGAGGCCAACTGGAAGTTGAAGATCGTCGAAACTCAGGTTGGGTGTGTCAAACCATTCATCAATGAAGTTATTGAGCACTTCAACGTCAAAGAGCGGCAAATCATTGAAGATTTCAGCATCCTGCTTGCTCTTGATCAATAGCTCCAGAGCATCATTGCCAAGATCTTCATCACTTGAGAGATCAAGGGCATCATTGGCAGTCTTCAGTACCGCATCAGGTGTGAGAGATGGACTGGGGTTGCGCGTTTGCTTCCTCTTCAGCTGTCTGCTCATGGAGATTCTAGAGTGTTCCTCAGATTGCACACTTGGTGTAGGTGGAGTAGTGGCCAAAGGCTTCACTCTAGAAGCTCTTGGAGGAGTAGCCTTCGAAGCCTTTGATTTCTTCTTCTGAGGCTTCGGCGTTGCAGGTGCTTCTTCAGAGTCATCATCTACTTCAGGCTGGTCTACGTCTGCCCCTTGAACCCTTATGTGACTGATGAGGCCCTCTAGGTTGTAGAAGGGCCCAACCAGATTAGGTTCAGCTTCGCACGAGCCATCAGCGCGGGGTGTAGAGGGGCCAGGATTGAAGTCTAATCCCCACAGCTTCTTGTTTTCTTTGGCCGAGTTCTTGGCGAATTGAAGATTTCGCTTGAATAGATTGCCGTCACGACACCAGAGCAGAGAGCTTGGATCAGCTTCAGCAGGCTGAGGCCCTCTAACCATGCAAGGATAGAAGCCTTGAGCAATGGCTTCAGCACGAGTCTTGGGGGGAAGATTCTTATAAGTGATATCTCCCCACGGATGCTTGATGACGTTTTTCTCGGCATACTCTGGGGTCACGAACCTATATTTGAACCATTGTTCAGCCCAGTATCTTCGAATCCATTGCATTCGGGTCTTCCTCTGATTGTAATCCTCCTCTGGATCAGTCTTGTATATCTCACTGAGATCAGGAGGCAAATCACGGGAGGTGTTGCCACGGCGCTGTCTGCCACCCTTTCTTAACTCTCTCTCTCTCTCTCTCTCATATATATATATATATATATATATATATATATATGTCCTATATGAAGACAAACCAAGTGCGAAGACTTTGCAAATGTAACGCCACAAGAAACGCTTCAAACAAGAATTTGGTGGTGGCGTTACCCACCGTATAGGAAGTATTAGACCCAGACACGGCGCACAATTATCGTGGCGCTCCGAAGTCAAATTCCATGTTAATGTATTCACACTTAGAATGTAAGTCTTCATTCATTGATGATATACTCTACTTCGTGTGTTGCACATCTAAGTCATCAATATGCATAAGTGTTAGGATGTGTGCCTGATTACAGGACATTTGAGGATTCTAAGATATTTAGCTCACACCGCAACTTGCAAAACCTTTTCTCATCCAAGGGCTTTGTGAAGATATCTGACAGTTGCTCTTCAGTGTTGACATGTATGCTATCAATATCTTCCTTCATAACATGATCTCTGAGAAAGTGATGACGAATTTCAATGTGTTTTGTCTTCGAGTGCTAAACTGGGTTGTTGACAATCTTGGTGGCGCTTTCATTATCACAGTAGAGTGGCACTTGCTTCAGATGGACTCCATAGTCCTTGAGTGTTTGCTTCATCCATAGAAGCTGAGCGCAGCAAGATCCAGCAGCAATGTATTCAGATTCAGCAGTGGAGAGTGATACACAGTTCTGCTTCTTTGAAGACCAACAGACAAGTGATCATCCTAGAAAGTGACATGTGCCAGATGTGGACTTGCGATCAACTTTGTCACCAGCATAATCAGCATCTGAAAATCCTACTAGATCAAACTCTGAGCCCTTGGATACCATAATCCTAGTGTTGGGGTGTAAGCCAAATATCGAAGTATTGGATTCACAGCTAAGTGATGCGACTCCTTTGGTGCCGCTTGATATCAAGCACACATGCAAACACTAAGCATAATATCTGGCCTAGATGAACATAAATAAAGTAAAGAACCAATCATGGAGCGGTATACCTGTTGATCAAACTCTTTACCATTGGCGTCGGGACCGGGATGATGTTTAGCAGGCATTGGCGTCGAGTACCCTTTGTAGTCTTGCATTCCAAACTTCTTCATGCAGTCTTTAAGGTACTTCTCTTGAGATATGAAGATGCCGTTGCTTTGCTGACGAATTTGAAGACTAAGGAAGAACTTCAGCTCACCCATCATAGACATTTGATATTGTTCTTGCATCATGTGACCAAACTCATCACTGTATTTCTTGTCCGTGCAGCCGAATATAATGTCATCCACATAGATTTGGCAGACAAATAGCTCATCATCATATGTCTTTATGAAGAGTGTGGGATCCAGGGATCTAGGTTTGAAGCCTTTGCTCTTCAGGAAGTCTTTGAGGGTGCCATACCAAGCACGAGGCGCTTGTTTGAGGCCATACAGTGCCTTGTTGAGCTTGTATACCATATCAGGACGTTTTGGGTCTTCAAAGCCAGGTGTTTGTGCAACATACACTTCCTCTTCAATTCTTCCATTGAGAAAGGCACTCTTTACATCCATTTGATATAGAAGTACGTTGTGATGATTTGCATAGGCTGGCAGTATGTGAATAGCTTCAAGTCTAGCCACAGGAGCAAATGTTTCATCGAAGTCAATCCCTTCAACTTGAGATTATCCTTGAGCAACGAGACGAGCTTTGTTTCTGACCACTTGACCATGCTCATCTTGCTTGTTGCGATAGATCCATTTTGTGCCTGTTATGTTGTGCTTTCGAGGATCAGGACGCTTGACAAGTTCCCACACATTGTTCAGCTCAAACTGTTGAAGCTCTTCTTGCATTGCTTGAATCCATTCAGGCTCCATAAAAGCTTCAGCAACTTTCTTGGGTTCAGATATTGAGATAAAAGCAAAGTGCCCATTGAAATTTGCAAGCTGTGTTGCTCTTGAGCGAGTGAGTGGACCAGGAGCATTTATGCTATGAATTATCTTCTCAACTTGCACTTCATTTGCAACACGAGGATGAGCTGGACGAAGATTTTGCTCTTGCTGTACATTGTCTTCATCAGGAGTATTGTCTTCGGGATGAGCATTGTCGTCAGGTTGATTTGGAGCAGAGATGATGAGTTCCTCGTCAGGTGGTGCTTCAGAAGGCATGATCTCACCAGTTCCCAATAGCTTGATAGATTCATTTGGTGAAGCTTCATCTAGCACATTTGGTAGGGATTCTCTTTGTGATCCATTTGACTCATCAAACCTCACATCCACAGTTTCAACAGTTTTATAGAGAAAAATGTTGAAGACTCTGTAGGAGTGTGAGTCCTTTCCATATCCGAGCATGAAGCCTTCATGAGTTTTGGGTGCAAATTTTGACTTATGATGAGGATCCTTGATCCAACACTTAGCTCCAAATACTCTGAAGTAGCTTACATTTGGCTTCTTTCCAGTGAGGAATTCATAGGATGTTTTCTTCACAAGCTTGTGAAGATAAACACGGTTGATGATATGGCATGCAGTGTCAATAGCTTCGGGCCAGAATCTTCTTGGTGTTTTGTACTCATCGAGCATCGTTCGAGCCATCTCAATTAGTGTTCTGTTCTTGCGCTCAACGATTCCATTTTGCTGAGGTGTATATGGGGCTGAGAATTCATGAGTGATTCCCATCTCGTCCAGATAAAGATCGAGGCCAGTGTTCTTGAATTCAGTGCCATTGTCACTTCCGATATGCTTGATCTTGATGCCATAATTGTTCATGGCATGGTTGGCGAAGCGTCTGAAGACATCTTGCACTTCAGTCTTGTAGAGTATTATGTGCACCCATGTGTATCTTGAATAATCATCAACAATGACGAAGCCATAGAGACAGGCTGTGGTAGAGAATGTGGAGTAGTGAGTAGGGCAAAATAAGTCCATGTGAAGCAGCTCGAAGGGTTTGGATGTCGTCATGATTGTCTTCGAGGGGTGCTTAGCTCTAGTCATCTTCCCAGCTTCACAGGCACCACATAGATGATCTTTCTTGAACTTGACTTCCTCGATGCCTATGACATGCTTCTTCTTTGCGAGATTGTGCAAGTTCCTCATGCCAGCATGTCCTAGCCTCCGATGCCAGAGCCAACACTCTGAAGCTTTTGCTAGAAGACATATAGCCATCTGCGGTCCTGCTGAGAAATCTACCATATACAGATCACCTTTTTTGTATCCTTCAAATACTAAAGACTTGTCAGATTCCATTAGTACAATGCAACGAAATTTACCTTAGATCACAATCATGTTTAAGTCACAAAGCATTGAGACAGACATTAAGTTGAAGCCAAGAGATTCAACAAGCATGACTTTGTCCATGTGCTGATCTCTTGAGATTGCAACTCTACCTAGACCCAACACTTCGCTTTTACTAGTATCAGCAAATGTGATGTGACTCTTGTTGGATGGACGTAAAGTTGAGTCCATGAGAAGATTTCGATCACCAGTCATATGATTTGTGCATCCGCTATCCATAATCCATTATGAAGACTTTGGTGTATCCCCCTACAATGCAGTTAGGAGGATAGGCTTCACCAAAAGCCATTATGAAGCATAAACAATTGATGCATAAGTGGATTATGAAAGCTTTAGATGAAAGTCGGGACTGATAAGATGTTCAGTAAGTGATTTATGAATAGTATGAGTAGTAATTCATTTTGGTCATTTGATCTTGTGCCCTACAAGTGTTTTAGGTCCCCAGCAATAGCATCAGAAACCTTTGATTATAGGCTGGAGACCTTTCCTTGCAAGAGAAAGTTAGTTATTCTTAACCACCCACATCTTCAGGGGTGGCTTAGAAGCAATGAGTCTAAGAGCAGCATCTGAGAATTTTGGCTTTGGCGCCCTAGCAAATAGTCTTGCAGGAGGAGAATAATACTCGTAAGAATAGGCAGAAAAGTTCTTTGATTTATGAACATAGCGGTTTGAAGAAACACGCTCATATTCATGGGTCTGAGTATGATTTCCCTACAAAACATCTGTGTTAGGGTGACTCAGGTGAGTCCTTTGTCTATATGAAGCCTTAGGACCATGTGAAGCCTTTGGTCTGGAGTTTGTTTTCATCCCAGGAGGTGTCATGATAGTATTTGTTGGAAGCTTCTCAAGACAACCTTTGGGTACCCAGATCTTCTTCATAGGTGGTCCATTCCTGCAGTTAGTACGAATATACCTGGCAAACACTTCACCATTTTGATTCTTAAACAGTTTATAGTTTGCATCAAAGGATTCATCAATGATAACAGGATTAGCACAAGTGAAGCCAGATAAGGTAGATGGATCCACTGAAGGTCCCTTTGTAGCAACCCATGTGGTTTTGGGATACTGCTCAGGCTTCCAGTATGAACCATCAACATTCATTTTCCTGTTGAACCCAACACCCTATTTCCTAGGGTTTCGGTTCAGTATCTGCTTTTTGAGTACATCACATAGAGTCTGATGCCCTTTGAGGCTTTTGTACATCCCTGTTTCAAGCAAAGTCTTCAACCTAGCATTTTCATCAGCAATAGTAGTGGTTTCCTCAGCAGAGGGGTTAGTTTTCACATCAATAGTTGAAGATATTGCAACAGTGGCAGCTGTAGAGCATTCAGCAACAGATACAGCATTATCACATTCAATGCATTTTAGACATGGTGGTTCAAACTCTTCGTGAGTGGAGCTGATCAGTTGTGCGCGGAGTGACTCATTCTCCTTTTGAAGATCTTCATGAGCCGCTTTCACTTTCTCAAGTTCTCGCTTCCTTTGAATGTAATCGTGGGAAAGCTTTTCATGAGTTTTTGAAGGCGATTCATAAAGCTCTTCAAGTTCTTTGTACTTAACATGAAGATTTTTTATGTCTTCAATTAAGGACTGAGAACGGGTCATTTCTGCGTCCAATAGGTCATCGCTTTTGTCTAACAGTTTTTGAATATGTTCCATGGCTTTCTGCTGTTCAGTGGCAATTTTAGCAAGTGTTTTGTAGCTAGGTTTTGATTCACAATCAGAGTCATCTTCACTAGATGTTAGAAAGTAAGCATCGCGTGATTTTACCTTGGCACCGCGTGCCATGAAGCAGAAGGTGGGTGCAGAGTCGTCGTCCTCATCATCATTGTTGGGGACGGGGCCATTGTGTTCAGTGTTGAAGATAGACTTGCCCACGTAGGCAGTGGCTAAAGCCAGACTTGCAGCACCAGAATTAGACTCTTCCTCCGACTCCACCTCCACCTCTTCAGAAGCAGACTCTTCCTCAGAATCCATCTCCTTGCCAACAAAAGCGCGAGCCTTGCCAGATGAATTATTCTTGTGTGATGAATACTTTGGTGAAGACTTTGAAGAAGACTTTAAGTGTTTCTTCTTTTTCTTGTCATCAGAATCATATTCATTGCTCTCTTTTTTTCTCGTTGTCCCACTGAGGACACTCAGAGATGTAGTGACCAGGTTTCTTGCACTTATGACATGTTCTTTTCTTGTAGTCATGAGCAGATGCTTCATCATTTCTTGAGCTGGATCTTC
This sequence comes from Secale cereale, assembly GCA_902687465.1. Lineage (NCBI taxonomy): Eukaryota > Viridiplantae > Streptophyta > Magnoliopsida > Poales > Poaceae > Secale > Secale cereale. The sequence goes on from LR738710.1 coordinate 413,628,371, forward strand.
AAGACTTTCTGAAGCCTTCCTTCCTAGTGAATTTCTGGAACTTCTTCACAAGCATGGCAAGCTCCTTTCCAAGTCTTCATGATCATCAGAACTGCAGTCAGATTCTTCTTCAGATGAGGAAACAGCTTTTGCCTTCAAAGCGCAAGATCGGCCATAGTTGGGACCATAGATGTCACGCTTCTCAGATAGCTGAAAATCATGTGTGTTGAGCCTCTCAAGTATATCAGACGGATCGAGAGTCTTGAAGTCAGGGCGTTCTTGAATCATCAATGCAAGGATATCAAATGAGCAGTCGAGTGATCTCAGAAGGGTCTTGACGATTTCATGCTTGGTGATCTCTGTGGCGCCAAGTGCTAGAAGCTCATTTGTGATGTCGGTGAGATGATCAAAAGTGTGCTGGACATTCTCATTGTCATGTCTCTTGAAGCGATTGAAGAGATTGCGAAGGACGCTGATCCTTTGATCTCTCTGGGTAGAGACTCCTTCATTGACCTTTGAGAGCCAGTCCCAAAATTCCTTTGACGCGTCCAGAGCACTCACACGACCGTACTGTCCTTTGGTCAGATGACCATAGATGATGTTCTTGGCCGTTGAATCCAATTGAACGAGCCTCTTGACATCAGCAGGGGTGATGCCTTCACCAGTCTTGGGAACGCCGTGCTTGACGACAAACCAGAGGTCCACGTCAATGGCTTCAAGATGCATGCGCATCTTGTTCTTCCAGTAGGGATATTCGGTGCCATCAAAGATGGGGCACGCAGCGAAGACTTTGATTATCCCTGCAATCGACATAGCTAAAACTACAGGTGGTTAAACCGAATCACACAGAACAAGGGAGTACCTTGCTCTGATACCAATTGAAAGTGCAGTATATCGACTAGAGGGGGGGTGAATAGGCGATTTTTATGAAATGCTTCAAAACATGGTAGTTTCGAAGACAAATGTTAAGCCCAAGCCTATTCATATGCAGCGGAAAGTGGACTACACTAGATAAGCTATAGTCATGTATTCAATGAAGAGAAAGCATGAAGACTAATAGCAACTAGGAAGTAGTGATCATAAAGGAAGAAGGAATGAAGCCAATCATAACGAGTAGATACTCAGTGAAGACAATAAGATAAGGCAAGCATGCAGTGTCTTCACAACACAGAGCAGTAAGTAAAGGGAAGGAGAGGATAGAACCAGTAGCTCGGGGAAGACACTGATTTGTTAGACCAGTTCCAGTTGCCGTGACAACTGTACGTCTGGTTAGGGAGGCTGAGATTTAACTCAGAAGACCGCATCTTCACCTTGTTCCCCTTGAGCTAAGGACACCTAGTCCTCGCCCAATCCCTCTGGTAAGTCTTCAAGGTAGACTTCCAAACCTTCACAGACTTCGCTCACCGGCAATCCACAATTACTCTTGAATGCTCAGAACGCGACGCCTAACCGGTTGGAGGAAACACAGTCCTCAAGTGTAATAAGTCTTCAGGTCACACAGACAGAAAGGCTTCAGTGATGCCTAACACTCTTTGGCTCTGGGTGTTTGGGCTTTGTCCTCGCAAGGATTTCTCTCTCAAAAGCTTCGGAGGTGGGTTGCTCTCAAACGACAAAAGCCGTGTAATAACTCTGAGCAGCCACCAATTTATGGTGTAGGGGGTGGGCTATTTATAGCCACTGGGCAACCCGACCTGATTTGTCCGAAGTAACCCTGGGTCACTAAGGAACTGACACGTGTTCCAACGGTCAGATTTCAAACACACACGGCAACTTTACTTGAGCTCCAAGTAAAGCTGACTCATTGGCCTCTGGATAAGATTTGCTCTCATAGTCTTCACTCGAAGACATAGGATTTGGTTGAGCATCACTTCAGTCACTCTGACTTAGTTCACTTGGACCCCACTTAACAGTGCGGTGGTTCCTATGACTCAACAAAGAAGAAAAGGAAACAACGACAAATCTACGTCTTCGCTTTCCATAGTCTTCACACAATGTCTTCTCATGTCATAGTCTTCAATATGATTATCTTCATATACCACCACTGATATCAATGTCTTCATACATTTTTAGGGGTCATCTCCGGTAGGTTAATCGAATCAATGAGGGACTACTACCTGTGTTATCCTGCAATTCTCACAAACGCATTAGTCCCTCAACCAGATTTGTCACAACTACTAGGGGTGGCACTAGATGCACTTACAACCCCACGTTGCTCTTGGCGTGGTTGATGCTCATTGTCTTGTTTCTCTTGCCGAACTTGTGGTTCTTGTCGAGCTTGTTGTAGTTCTTATTAAGCTTGTTGCTCTTGTCGCGCTTGAGGAGGAGCATGGCATTGCATTCTCGCTTGATAGCGCCTTTCTTGAACATCATCTCGGAGTGCTTCTTCCTCTTGGCAAGTATGTTGGTTGCGTGCGGCAACGGCATGATGTGAGTCACATAGTGCATGTTGCACCTCAAGAGCTTGCTCTTCTCACCGTTGTTGTTCTTGACGTTGTGCCTCAGCATCTTGCTCAGCTTATTGTCGGCGCGCTCGCTCTTCTTGTTGTTGGCGTATGTCTTGCCTTTCTTGCGCTTTCCCAAATGTGGATTGGTTTTGACGGTGTCGACGTTCTTGCTCTTCAAGTTGCTCTTGTGAACTCTTGCCGTGAAGTGGGTTCCGGTTTGCATGTCGGTCTTGGCACGCGGCTTGATGAAGAATGTTCAATTTAGGTGTACTTGAGTCAGAAATGGAGTCGGAATGATGACTTTAGCAGCTTTGTCTTCGAGATGACGTAGATGAAGAGTGTTGATTGATCATCAAAGTCCGTAGCTCGTTCATTTGAGAAGACATGTTGGCGTTGATGTGGTCGAAGTGTTCTTTTGTTCGTTCTTCGGAATGCCTCAAGTTGGTGGCGATTAGCTCAATGCGCTGTTGCATAGCTTCATTCTCTTGATGTAGAGCTCATTGAACACCAAATAGGTGAACCGTCATGATGTAGTTGTTCGATTCTTGAGGATCATCAAATAGCGGGTTCGTAGATGTACTCGGCCTATCGATCATTGCAAGCAAGACTGTGAGTGGAAGAAGGAAAGAACTATGTCAAATGTACCTTGACCGATATTGAGAGTGGATCAAAGATCACTCAATGATGTAACAAGGAAATAGCCCAATTGGTACCGTATCTCATCGATCTCTCACACCTACACAATTAAAGCCTTTGGTGGAGCTTGGTTAGGATGCTGGGCCAAAGTATGCAATCGTTAGTAAGACTCGATGATGTTGAAAACGATTCACAAATTTTCCAATGCAACAAGAAGACCAATAGCTATTAGTGGTACCGGAAACACACATGCAAATAGATAAATGGGTATGTGCAAACCAAGGAATGAGCGGAAAATATGGAGTCCACTGAAAACGCTCTTGTTTCACACCACTAGAGAGACGCTAGCATGATTGCATACTAGGCGGATACGAGACTTGTGCACGACCTACTAAGCAAAAATGCAATGACTTTTATCCCAAGTATGCTATATGCTTGTTGTTTCTATGATATGATCCAAGATGATCAAGTATGACAATCTTAATGTTGCTATGGTTCTTGCTTAAAAGATATTTGCTTATCTTTCTCTTTTGCTTAAAAGCTTGGTTGGTGCTTTCTTTTTTAGTTCTTTTGCTAGGTCTCTTATTGAAACTTCTCGAACCAAGATAGCAATTGTGTGTATGCTATGACAACCTTGTGACACAAGAGATGATGCCACGATACCAAGATGATATATGATACCAAGATTTTGTATGCGATACAAATGAAGCTCGTATCGATGATACCAAGATGACCACTAAAGTGCACAAGTGTCGTTGCCCGGTAATACTCAAATGGCTAGTTTCAATAGGAAAGCTACGCAAAATGGTCAATGAGGTTATCAATGCAAATGCAAGGTAGGATATACAAGGGTGTCGTTGATGTTACCGTCCTTGTGGAGGTTGAGGGGTGGTTTTGTCGATGTCGTTCCGTCCCAAGTTAGCCTAAACACCCAAGGAAACGGATAAACCACAACTCAAATGATCCAAGACAAAACATGTCAACTTGTCAAAGCTAGGAATGGGTAATCAGTAGTGTTTGCGGACAATGTTTTTGGTTTGCGGTATTGCAAATGTAGGTATTGGAAGGGTTTGATGGTGTAAATTTGTATGGGTATGCATATGCGGAAGTCGGAAAGTATGAGTGGTATCAGAGTTCTTATGCGTAAGAGGAAGTGGATCGGAAGTTGAAAACATTTAGTTTCATCAAGTTTGGTCGGACGTCCGGTGGTGGTCGAACGATCGGTTGTCGTTGGACATCCGGTCACTGTTGGGCGTCTGGTGCCTATGCGATTTCAGGCACAGGATGAACAGATAGGGTTCTTGGTGGAGGGATCAAATCTGGTCAAAATTGCTCGAATTTGCGGATCAAATCCAACAAAATTTCTTCATACCAACGAATCACAGAAAAAAAATGTGGGGCTATTTTTGTGGGGAATTTTCGAAATTGGGACAAGATCAACAAAACAATGCTAGAAAACAAGGGTAGGGGCTCCAAATTCGCGATCAACCAAGGCTCATGATACCAAGATGATGTAGGGTGGAGACCCTAAGGCCGATCTTTAACGGAATTGAGGGAATTCTACGAAGAACACGATGAACACGGGGGATAACAAAGAGAAAACACGTGGAAAAAACACTCAAGAATGACGAAAACGATCGCACATGGTCTAGATCGATGAACAACACGAGTGACACAATGATCCAAACACAATAAGGGACGATACAAAAGGGGTAGTCTTCTCCGTGAGAAAGTCTTGGGGGTCTTCTCCGTGAGGAGGTCTTGAATCTAGTGTGGATCTACTCCGTAGGGAGGCCGCGGTCTCTCGTAGGAGTAGAACCACTAAGATGAGCAAAGCCCTAGTCTAAGATGAGCTATCACAATGCTAACCCTAACTAGGAGGAGTATATATAGTCTAAAGGCATGAAGGGGTAAGTGAGGGGTGCATGGGCTTCGGCCCAACACACTGTGCACAGACAGGCGTCGGACGTCCGGCGGTTACCGACGTCCGGTGGCTTGCGAGGGACCGGAGGTCCGAGAATCGTCGGAAGTCTGATGTTTCGGCTCGGGTGCAGATGTGTCGGACATCCAATCGGGGTCGGTTGTCCAATGCGTCAGTCGTCCGGTGGGGCTCGTTCTTCCTACGTTTTGGTACTTTCGTGGAGGCATCGGTCGTCCGGTGGGCATCGGTCATCCGGGCACTGGAGGGTGTCAGACGTCCGGTCGGCGTCGAACGTATGGCCACGGTAGACTACTCTGGTTGGCGCTGGGGCTGGCTGGATCCTCCAGTTGTCGGACATCCGGTCCTCGTTGGTCGTACGACGGTAGTGATCTTCATGCAGCTCCTTCCCTTGGTCCTTGTACTTGTTGTACTCGCCGTCTTGTCCGTTGGGTGTAGTTGCTCCTTAGCTATCCTCTAGGTACCTGATCATGCATAGGGTTTCCGCCTTAGGTAGTAGCCATGTCTCATGTGGAGAAAGTGATAGTTCGGAGAGGAGCGAGTTCACCTTATCTTCGATAGCCTTGGCTCGAGCTCTTGTCATAGGACCAAGTGGTGTCGTGGGAGATGTAGATACGTCCATGGGGATGCTCGTGGGATGCTCCGCATCATCTTACCTCTTTGCACCATATGCCTAGTGCCATGAATATAGCCATTGTTGCATCATATTATTCATGCACTTTTGCTCCTAATGGTTATGGGCAAGAGAAGAGAACCATCATCATGGATGATGTGTTTATCTACCATGCACATACGTTCTTTGTTTTGGTGTGTGCATGTGCATGATACTTGGACTTCGTGTCGACTTCCACTTCATGTAAGTTGACCATTCTAGCTCTTGAGAGCGAACCACCTTCGTTCATGATGCTTCTACATCTCACTTGCTTGTGCTTCGGCATTGTGAAGAACACATAATGACACGCTTTCAAGGTGATATCCTTCTCTTTCGATAACCCCAAAACCATGAGGATGTATATTGTGGATCATACTACGTGTGTTGCTTGAACCATGAGGCTTATTACTTATCTTGGACCACTTGATTGCACACATGTTAGCGATCTTGCTTCTACTTGCCATTTCCACATTTCCATGCATCGTGTTATATATGCCTTGTGCGCTGCATCCAATTCTTGGACTACTTCTTCCTATCATATGCTTGGTTGCAACAATGTCATCTCTTCACATATGCCATGTCCCATTGCTTGTCACATGATATACTTGATTACCTCACATATGGTGAACAGTTGCTCTTTCTATTGTGTTGAGTGCCACACGATTTTCACTACACCATATGCATGTTATGCTTGGATTGTCTTGCACTTGACCCATGTGTTTAGATATTTCATTTTATTTGGTGTTGTGTCTGCTTCATATGCCGACCATAGACCTTTCATCGAGCGATTTGTGAATGCTTGCTATGACCTTGAGATAGATGCTTATTCTCTTGTCACACCTATTTGCGTCACTACCTCTCAATTGCATACTTGGCCCCAAGATATCTTTTCTTGTGCTCAATTGATGTGCTTAGATGACTTGTCACAATCCTTTGTCACACCTTATGCTATGCTTGATGACGACACTTGTTGGGTGAATAACCACTTGAATGCTTGGTTTTGCACTAACGCTAAACACATTTGTTTTTCCAAGTGTTTGCTGTCCTTGCTCCTTTTTAAGGAATCACTAGACGGCGCGGCATTGGAGAGTGCACATTTCGAGCTTCAAGATGATGAGTGCTTGGTGACCGACCACTTTGACATGGCGACACCATCTCTTTCCCATGGTGATTTGGTTTTCGATCCGAGGTCGGATCTTTTCGAAGGGGGAGGGGATGATGTGGAGCATCCTACGGACATCACCATGCAACCTCTACTTCTCATACATAAAGGTGAATCTTCTCCTTCACACATGTTCGCTTGACCCCTTCGAGGATGCTATACTACTTGACACTCCTCTCGTGTGCTTACATAGGTATCGTTGGAGCTTCACGGATGATGATGAGGAGTGCAAGGCCAAGGAACAACTACACCATCCGCAAGGGAAGCATGGAAAAGGAAGGAGAAGAATATTCCCAGCGCAGAGATAGAGGTACAACCGTACATGTACCGCCCAACTACCGCTCGACCGGTACAACCGCCCAACTACCGCTCGATCGATACAAATGCCCAACTACCGCCCAAGTATCGGTCAACCTTCTGTAATCAAGTGGCACAAAGCCGGTACAACCCCGGTTTTCCACCCAGCTGCAACCTGACCGGTACAACCACTCCAACCACCAGTACAACCGGTCCATACTTTCGCAAACACCTCCAGGAACAGGTACCTGAGCTCCCAGCGGTACAACCGCCCCCATGTCCGGTACAACCGGCCTTCATGCGCGCAATAAAGCGGGTTTTGACCCATGTATCCCCAACTTACCCCTTTGACAATAAATAGACCTCCTCCTCCTCCTCATTTCTAGGGTTAGCAAAGTGATAGCTCATTTTAGAGATAGAGCCTTGCTCATCCTTGTGGTTCTACTCCATCGAGAGACCGTGGCCTCTGCGGAGAAGATCCATGCTTGCATTCAAGACCTCCATGTGAGCATGTGAGAAGATCCTATGGGATATCATCAAGACCTCATCTCCTTTGGTTTTGGGATGAACTCTACCTTGTTTCTTTCCCTTTGTTCTTCATGTATCTTGTTGATCTATGTGTTTTTAGTCTAGTGGATGTGTGATTGGACTTGTTCTTGAGTGTTTTTCCTTGTAATTTCTCTCTGTTCTTTCCCGTGTTCATCGTGTTCTTCGTGGGTTCCCCTCCATTTCGTGAAAGATCTGCCTCTAGGGTTCCACCCTACATCAGTCAAGCTTAGGGGAGTTGATACGTCTCCGTCGTATCTACTTTTCGAAACTCTTTTGCCCTTGTTTTGGACTCTAATTTGAATGATTTGAATGGAACTAACCCGGACTAACACCCTATAACATCCCAATTTTCAATTTGGATGTTATCATAAATCATTCATATGCATTCATCATTTGAGCATTTTGAATTTGATTTTATTTGGATATTAATCCAAAGACTTTAAGCAACTCAAGGATCCAAGTGAGAGAGTTGGATGTTTTCCAAAGAGGACTATAACATCCCAAATTTTCAATTTAGAATGTTATACATAGATCATCATATGCATATCATATTTTTGTTTGCATTTTTTTGGTTTGGATCCTAAAATTCCTAAGCAACTCAAGGACCCAGGGAGAGAGTTGGGGATTTCATCATTTTCATATTTGAATTCTCTCAAATATTGAAAAGAGGATAATTTCTTTTTAATTATTTTTCTCTCCGGAATATTTCAATATCAAAATATATGAGAGGAGATAATATGACTTCTCCAAAATAAAAGAAATATTAGAGGAAAATTGTTAAAATCAAAATAAACAATTTTATTTGGATTTTTATTGTTATTGTATTCGAATTAGAAAAAAATATGTTTTTTTCAAAATTGCATTTTAGGCCAAGAAAATGTTCACATTGTTCTAAATATTTTATTTAGACGGTGAAAATTGTTTTTGGCATTTTCAAAAAAACAATTATATTTTTATTTAGGATTTTTCTATTCGGGCGAATTAAAAAAAAACTTTTTCGGACCGGGCCGAAGGCCGAGCCAACCCAGCTCACGCCGCCGCCTCCCGCACCGGCTCGGGACCGGACTCCCGTCGCCGCCGCCGTGTCCGAGCGGGACACGCCTCCCTAGGACGGCTCCTTCCCCAAGTCGCCGTCGGCCTGTCCCCTTTATAAGCTGCCCCGACCGCCCTCCTCCTCACCTCGCCCGCCGCCGCCGCACATGTCGCCGCCGCCTGCTACCGCCGCTCGCCATCCGCGCCAGCCCGCACCGCCGCTGCCCGATGCCGCCACCCGCCGGAGCCGCCGTTTCGCCGCCGTCCGCCGCCGCCACGCCCGACCCACCGGACCCACTGCCCGACCCGACCCGCGAGGTAAAACCGACGTTTTTTTATTTAGATTGTTTTTTAAACCCTAGTTTGGTTTTTTTTATTATATCGGTTCAGTTTTTTTCGGATTCTTTGGTTTTATTATTTAACGAACGTCCGCTGTTTAGTCTCAGAAAACGAACGTTCGCAAATTAGTATTTACTTTTCTGTTAATTTTCGTCGAGGACTTATCCGCGATGAAATTCTTACAAATCGGTCCCTGATCTTCAAACCCTCGTAACTTTTTTCTCGTTAGTCGGAATCGAATGAAACCAATGCCAACGTTTTCGTGTCGATCTTATCTTTCCAGTAGTTCAGCTCAAAGTTGTTTTTGAAAGTTTTAGATTTTGAATTCAAACTGTTTTGTGTTTGAACTTCGTTTGATCGTAATTTGAGTTTCGTAACTCCCTTTGAGTTGATTCTTTTTGCAAATCGAATCTCTTGACATAAACTTTTTGATAAGGCCAAATTCACTTAATTTTTGGTACTGTTAGAAATATTTTTCAGCTGCGAGAGTGAGTCGGTTGTTTTCGAAGTCTTTCGAGATCTGTTCTTCGATTCTGTTGCATGATTGCTTATGTATGCTATTGTTTGATTGCGATAGAATTCTCGTAGTGCGAAGCGTGCTACTACGAGTCTTTAGGTTTCAGCGATTGTCAGCAAGGCAAGTTCATACTCTGATCATACTTTCCAATACCCAATTTTTATTGCATTAGTTAAATCCTCAAACACTTGCATGAGTTGGATTGGTTACATATGCTGATGCTTTGTAGTTCATGAGGTAGGAACCAAGTGACTTGAGATCAACCCAAGGGAATATACACTTTGTTACTTGTTGCTTAGCCATGCTTGTAGACGTGGATTGGTATGCGTGATTTCATGAAAGTTCTGAGTGTAATAACAACTAAGTGTTTCTTTAAGGTGGAAATTTATTACACATCTGGGTGGATTGGTTGTGGCACCCTAGGGATGGACCAGGGGATGTCAGGGCACCTGGGGATATACCAGTGCTGCCCACGGAATGCCACCCAGGCTTAGAGGGATCATATATCATTCATGCCTAGAAACTTCCGTGTGCAGCCACAATGCCATTATGGGCTTAGGCATAGTTGAGTATGTTGTGTTACCTCTTTCCGTGGTAGACTAGCAGATGTAGCGGATGTAGGTGGTACGGTCTACCCAGGGTTAAGAGTTAATGCTTCTGAAAGACTGTGTCTCAGTCATCCGTTTCTCAAACACCATGCAATGCAAGAAATCAAACGGAGGAGATCGAGTCGTGTGGGGAAACATGCACAAACCTCTACAGAGTGTACAAACTATTCATGAGTAGCCGTGTCCCCGGTTATGGACATCTTGAGTATCCTGGTATTTAAATTATGGACTGATCTCATCACTTTATTAATTTGTTGGGTTATTAATGAATTGATTTTGGGATTGAGATGGGGGTACCTTTCTTAATTGTTCATGTTTAATATTAAACAAAGTAGTTCAATAAATGCATTCCTTTGTTGTAGGGAAAAACTAGCTTTTTGCAAAAATTAACCTTACAACCTCCACCAGCCAAATATGCGTGTAGTTGTAGGCTTTCCTCTTTATCATTACAATGTGTTCTTGCCAGCATATTCAATGTGCTAACCTACATGGCTGCAACGTATCATGTTGCAGAGTTTTCACACGAGGATTAATGGGCGATAGGTCGTTGTCATACAATCAATGTTTGCCGTGGAGTTGGATGGACTCAACTACTCTTCATAGCTTCCATAGTTTATTGTTTTAGATGGCCTTCATCCATTCTCGTGTAATGGATATTGCCTCTTCGAGGATATTTTTTATGTAATAAAGTGTGATTGAACCACTGATATAAATCCTCGAAACTGTGTGTGTCAGCATACCGATCCAGGGATGACACTGAGCACAGAGACTTCGATTCATTGCAATCATGGTCGGTACAAGATGGTATCAGAGCACACGTTGACTGTAGGACGCGACCACTAGGATAAGCCATGTGATGTTCTTCTCTATTCATTCTACTCCTTCTCTACTCATTCTAATTCTTCTCTATTTCTTCCCTACAGATGTCGGACCCAGTGAGCAAGTTCACTCAGCCAGACGATGACACCCCATTTGGAAAGCACTTTAAGGAAGTCACAAGATACTTGCACATTGGAATATGAAGTATCACTGGAGATCTGATGCGAGGTCAACCCGATCTAGGCCGATCTTTCATGAAAAGGAGGGAAATCCACGATGAACACGGAGAACACAAAGGGGAACACGGGGAAAAACACAAGAGGAACACTCAAATAAACATGAAAATGGTCACACAAGTGCTAGATCCACGATACATAACGAGATAAACGATCCATGGTCAACATGGATGATACAAGGTAGTCTTCTCCGGAACGAAGTCTTGAGGGTATCCCGTAGGATCTTCTCCGTAGCAGAGGCCTTGAATCCGTGTGGATCTTCTCCGAAGAGGGGTCGCAGTCACTCTCGAGGAGATGAACCACTAGATGTGCAAAGCACTAGGTATCAAATGAGCTATCACCAAGCTAACCCGAGAAAGAGGTAGGTGAAGGAATATATATAGTCTAGAGGGTGAGGGGATACATGGGCACCGCCCACATGAAATGCACGCAGGCATTCAGGAGCTGGATGTTCGGGCGTCGGGCCGGATGTCCGGGCCGTCAAGAGGTGCCGGATATCCGGGCTTGGCGCCGGATGTCCGGGCTAGCGGGGCCAGTCACGCATATGCTTCTCTGGTGGGGGCGCCGGATTTCTGGGCTCGAGGCCGGATGTCCGGGGCCTACCGGGCCGGATGTCCGGGGCCTGGCCGGATGTCCGGGCCATGTAGCTTTGGCTGCGGGGGCTCTTATGTAGGTGCTAGTCGAGGGGCCGGATGTCCGGGCGAGGGGGCCAGATGTCCGGTGCCTGGGGCCTTCTCCAGCTTCCCTCGATGCAATGCTTCATCCGTGAACTTGGTGACTTGTCCATCTTCATGAGCCTCTCTGGTGGGGTCTTCTTGATACCTGAGCACACAAAACACATCCGCCTGAGGTAGTAGCCATGTCTCACATGATTCATATGGAAGTTGGACTAGGTGAGATGTCACCTCGGTCTCGAGAGCTCTAGCACGGGCACGTGTCATTGGTCCTTGGGGCACTTGGTGAGGCGATGGTAGGTCCATGGGGATGACCTTGGGATACTCCGCATCATCTCCCCTCCCTTGGGAAAGATCCGACCTCGGATCAAAATCTTCATCACCATGGAAAGGCGAGAGATCCTTGACATTGAAGGTACCGCTCACGTTGTACTTGTCGCGTGGAATGTTGATCTTGTAGGCATTGTTGTTGTAGCGTGCTAGCACCTTGAAGGGTCCGTCGGTGCGAGGTGGTAGTTTGGATTTGCGCTCCTTGGGGAAGCTGTCCTTGTGAAGATGAAGCCATACGAGATCTCCCGGTTGGAACACCATTGGTGCCTTGTTGACGTTGAGCTTGGTGGTGAGGTGATGTACTTGTCGCTCGATCGTTGCCCTTGTATCTTCATGCACCTTCTTGAGATAGTTTGCTCGTGCACTTGCGTCCATGTTGATGCGCTCTTGTAAGGTAGAGGTAGGATGTCCAATGGGGACAACAGGTTGAAGCCGTAGACGACCTAGAAGGGGGACTTGCCAGTAGTCGAATGTCTTACGCGGTTGTAGGCGTACTCGGCGATGGGAAAGCATTGCTCCCAGTCCTTGATGTTCTTCTTCATCAACACGCGAAGAAGCGTCGAAAGTGTGCGGTTCATCACCTCCGTTTGGCCGTCGTTTTGTGGATGATATGCCAAAGAGAAGAGGAGCTTGATGCTGAGTTTGGCGCACAGAGTCTTCCAAAAGTAGCTCAAGAACTTGACGTCCCGATCTGACACAATAGTCTTGGGCACTCCATGTAGACGAATGATTTCCCTACAAAATAGATTTGCCACATGTGAAGCATTGTCGATCTTGTTACAAGGAATGAAATGAGCCATTTTATAAAATCTATCCACGATAACAAACACGGAATTCTTTCCATTTTGATTCTTAGGCAATCCAAGTATAAAGTCCATGCTTATATCTTCCCATGGATGGTATGGAATAGGAAGTGGCATGTAAAACCATGAGATTGAGCTTTTGACTTAGCTTTGCGACATGTAGAGCATCGGTTGGTGAGGCGTGAGACGTCACGAAACATCTTGGGCCAAAAGTAGTTCTTGGAGAGCGTAGCAAATGTCTTTTCGCGTCCAAAGTGTCCCATAAGTCCTCCATGAGATTCCTGCAAAAGGAGCAAATGAAGCGACGACTCGGGAATACAAAGTTTGTTAGCTCTCATAAGATATCCATCCTTTATGTAGTATCGTTCCCAAGAAGTGTGAGTCAAACAGTTAGTATAAGGATTCGCAAAGAGAGGATCATGCTCATACAAATCTTTTATGTGCTCAAAGCCAATAACATTCAACTCGAGTTGGGTAACAAGCATGCATTTGCGGGAAAGCGCATCTACCACAACATTCTCTTTGCCTTTGATGTATTTTATGATGTAAGGAAAAGACTCTATGAACTCACTCCACTTAGCATGAAGCTTGTTCAACTTAGTTTGACCCTTGAGATACTTGAGGGTCTCATGGTCCGTATGAAGAATGAATTCATGAGGTCTAAGATAGTGTTCCCAAACACGTAAAACTCTCACTAAGGCATAGAGCTCTTTATCATAGATGGGTTAGTTAAGTTGCGCTCCGGAAAGTTTCTCGCTAAAATACGCAATCGGGCGTTTTTCTTGCATTAGCACACCTCCTATGCCGGTACCACTAGCGTCACAATGGATCTCAAACGGCTTGTCAAAGTTTGGTAGGGCAAGAAGTGGTGTGTGAGTAAGCAAGGTTTTTAGCTCATTGAACGCGGTGTCTTACGAAGGACCCCCAAAAAAAGGGGCGTTCTTCTTTCTCAAGGCGTGAGGAGGCATAGCAATTGTGCTAAAGTCCTTCACAAAACATCGATAGAAACCGGCTAAATCGAGAAAGTTACGCACTTGTTGGAGATTCGTTGGTTGTGGCCAAGTTTTAATTGCTTCAATTTTAGTTTCATTGACGTGAACACCTTGTGAAGAAACGACAAATCCTAGGAAAACAACCTTATCAACACCGAAGGTGCATTTATCCATGTAAGCATATAAACGCTCTTTCCAAAGGGTTTGCAAAACCATACGGATGTGTGTGAGGTGATCCTCAAGCGATTTGCTAAACATGAGGATGTCATCAAAGTAAACCACTACAAAGATGCCTTTGTAAGGCAGGAGAACGAAATGCATCAGACGCATAAATGAGCCGGGCGCCTCCGATAAGCCCATAGGCATGACCAACCACTCATATAACCCAAACTTGGTTTTGAAAGCCATTTTCCTCTCATCATTGTCTTGAATGGGAATTTGGTAATATCCACTTTTAAGATCATTTTTTGAAAGGTGGTAGCACCACATAATTCATCAAGCATGTCGTCTAAATGTGGGATAGGGTGACGGTATCTAACGGTGATAGCATTTATCGAACAATAATCGGAGCACATGCGAAAACTTCCATCTTTCTTAGGCACGAGAATAACCGGAACGACACAAGGGCTTAAGCTTTCACGTACATGACCCTTGTCGATGAGTTGTTGCACTTGCCGTTGTATCTCCTTGGTTTCCTCGGGGTTGACGCGGTAAGGAGCCTTGTTCGGAAGTGGTGCACCGGGTATGAGGTCGATGCAGTGTTCGATACCGCAAACTGGAGGTAGACCCGATGGTAGCTCATCAAGAAAGACGTCCCATAATTCCTGCAACAATTGAGACAACACTAAAGGTAGAGGTGATGAAGTGTTAGTAGGTTTTGCTTCCCCTTTGCATAAAAGAACAAGGTGAAAGACACTCGAGGGGTTCTCACACACTTCTCTCATCTCACTTTTGGTGGCGAATAGCACTAGTTGTTTATTGTCACTCATCGTGGAGTCGCTCATATTTGGCTTGTGGCTCTCACTCTCCTTTTGGTGGTTCATTCTCTCACCACTCTCTCCATGATGGTTGTTAGGTATGTGTTTGTTGGCGGCTACTTGAGTTGGTGACATTGTGCGTAGCACGAACTCTTTGACCTTCATCTTGAAGCTATAATGGTTGGTCCATCCATTGTGTGTGACTCCAAGATTGTATTGCCATGGTCGTCCAAGAAGAAGGTGGCACACAGACATAGGGACCACATCACAGTCAAGTGTGTCCTCGTAGGCGCCTATCTTGAAGGATACTTGCATGGTGTGCTCGACTCGAAGAGTTCCGGCGTCGCTAAGCCATTGGACCTTGTAGGGATGAGGGTGCTTCGTCTTGACCAATTGTAGCTTGTCGCATAGCTCTTCACTTGCCAAGTTATGACAACTTCCTCCATCGATGATAACCTTGACGGAGCGTCCATTGGTGCCGGCCTTGTTATGGAAGATAAGATATTGTTGATCGTCATCTTGTTGATGTTGGAGTGTCAAGACCTTGGAGACAACGAGATTGGGACTCAATTCGTTGTCGCAAAACACTTGATGGTCTTCATCTTCATTCACTTGGCGATGCATAGCTACATGTTCAAGGGCTTCCATCTCATCGTCGCTCATTGAGTCATAGGATCCGTCATCATTGATGATCATGGTACGAACGGTCTTGCACTCAAATAACTTGTGACCTCGCCCTTGGCATTTGAAACACTTGATGGAACTCGTCTTGGAGTTGTCCTCGGTTGGAGTTGTAGATGGTGAAGCTCTTGGCTTGAAGTTGTTCGTAGAAGGTGGATGACTAGATGTAGTCGCATTCTTGTAGCTTGACTTGTCACCTAAGCTTGTAGATGGCTTGGTATAGGTAGGAAGAGCCAAAGTCGTTGAAGATTGGTTGTAGTAGTCGTAGTTCTTGGAGGCGAACTTGGAGCACTTGTAATCCTCTTGAACTTGTCGCTCCGCTTTGGTTGCTTGGTGTACTAGCTCGAAGAGATTTGTGTATGGTTGAAAGTCCGCAATCTTCTTTATAGGATAGTTGAGTCCATTCAAGAATCTCGCCATCATTTTCTCTTCATCCTCCGGGATGTTAGCTCTTATCATGGCAATCTCCATCTCCTTTTAGTACTCTTCAACGGACTTGGTTCCTTGCTTGAGGAGTTGCAGCTTCTTGAACAAGTCATGGTTGTAGTGTGTTGGCACGAAACGTGCTCTCATGACTTCCTTCATTTGAGTCCAAGTAGTGATAGGTGGTTTGCCTTTTACTTCTCTTTTCTCGATGATTTGCTCCCACCAAATGAGAACATAGTCTTGGAACTCCAGGGACGCCATTGCAATCTTCTTTTCTTCATCAAAGTTGTGTAGTCGAAAGTCTTGTCAACCTTCAATGCCCATGATAGGTAGTCTTCGGGATCAATGCTTCCGGAAAACTTTGGCATGGTGAACTTAAGCTTGCCATAGTGATTCTCTTCATTGTTTGCTTGCCTATTATGTGGGAGTTCTTGATTTGGATGATTGTCAACCTCATGTTGCTCTTGGCGGGGTTGATGTACATTGTCATATTGTTCTTTCCGAGCTTGTGGTTCTTGTTGAGCTTGTTGCTCTTGTCGCGCTTGACGAGGAACTTCTTTTTGCATTCGTGCTTGATGGCGCCTCTCTTGCATCTCATCGTGAAGGAACTCCTCTTCTTGACAAGTGTGTCGATTGCGAGTTGCCACATTGCGATGTGAATCATGTAGTGCTCGTTGCGCCTCAAGAGCTTGACCCTCTCGGCATTGTTGTGCTTGACGTTAGCCTCGGCATCTTGTTCGTCTTGGTGTTGAAGTGCTCGCTCTTGTTGCTGTTGGCGTAGTCGTTGCTATTCTTGTGCTTTCTCAAGTGTAGCTTGGTTTTGACGATGTCGATTTTCTTGCTCTTCAAATAGCTCTTGTGAACACTTGCCATGAAGGGTGTTCCGGTTGTCATGTCGAGCTTTACGTGCGGCTTGACAAAGAGTGTTCGATGTAGGTGTACTTGAGCTGGACGTGTAGTCGGTATGACGACTTGAGCGGCTTCGTCTTTGAGAAGATGTGTATGAGGAGCGTCGGTTGACTATCAAAGTCCGTAGCTCTTCGAATTGGGTAGACATGTTGGTGATAATGATGTCAAATTTCTCTCGTGTGCTTGCTTCAAATTGTGTGCGTCGGCGGCGACTTGCTCAATCTGCTCTTGCATAGCTTCACTCTCTTGGTGTAGAGCTCATTGGACACCGAAGAGATGTAGTTTGGTGACGTAGTTGTTCGATTCTTGAGGATCATCAAAGAGCGGGTTCGTAGATGTACTTGGCCTATTCATCATTGCAAGCAAGAATGTGAGTGGAAGAAAGGAGAAGACAATACCAAATGTACCTTGACCGGGGTTGAAAATGGATCAATGATCACTCAATATTGTAACCCGGAAATAGCACTATTGGTACCACTTCTTGTCGATTCTCATACCTACACAAGTAAAGCTTTGAGAGGAGCTTGGTTAGGATGGTGGCACAAGTTCAATGCAATTGTCAAAGTGACTCAATGATGTTAAAAATGATTCACAATTTACTCATGCAAGAAGTAGATCACAAGCAATAGGTAGCACATGGAACACACACACGGATAGATAAAAGTGGTTGTGCAACCAAGGGTGAGCGAAAATGTGGAAACCACGGATAATTCTCTTGTTGCACAACACTAGAGAGACGCTAACCGATTGCTTAATAGGCGGATACGCACTTGTGCACGACCTATAAGAGGCAAACATAATGACTTCTTATCATAAGTATGCTATGAGTGTATGATGTACCGATGCTTGAGCACAAGATGATGTATTCCTATCTCATATGATCTCTTTTGATGCAAGGCGTATGATGCTATTTTTCTTTTTCTTATAAGCTTTGGATGGCTCTTGTTGCTTAAAAGCTTGTGATCTCTTTCTTTTGCCACTTATGCATGCTTCTCGTATCAAGGTAGCTATTGTGTATGCGGGAAACTCTTGTGCCACACGGAGATACGATGATGTAGTATGCAATATCTATTACTATAACTAAGGTCCACAAGTGTTGTGGCCCAGCAATGCTCAAATGGCTAGTCTTGATGGGAAAGCTATGCAATAATGGTCTGTAGGGTGACAATGCAATTGCAAGGTAGAATGAGCAAGGTGTCGTCGATGTTATCGTCCTTGCCGAGGATGAGCGGTGGTGTTGTCGAAGTCGTACCATTCCAAGGTAGCCTAAACATCCAAGGAAATGGTGAAACCACAACTCAAGTATCCAAGGCAAAGTGAGACAAAATTGTCAAAATCGTAGCGGTTAGGTGATGGTGGTGGCGGAAAAGGTGGTGGTATGCGGAAGGTTTGGTGGGATACCGAACGAAAATGGCGGGGACTAAGTACAAAGTGGTGCAGATGGGAGTGTTTCGGCTACGGGAGGCCGGATGTCCGGGGCACGGGCCGGATGTCCGGGGAGCCCGAGGCCCTGTTGAATTCCGTGGACCAGATTACTTCCGGGGCCAAATTCGTCGGATTTGCGGATCAAAACTAGGGAAAGGTAGGGAAAAGCTAGATCCACTCGTGGCACAGCAAATCCATGGAACAAATTCAACAAAATCTCGTCAAATCAAGAGATCACAAAAAAAAAAATTGGGCTATTTTTGGCGGGGATTGTCGAAATTGGGGAAGAACACAACAAAATCAAGCTAGAAAACAATAGTAGGGGCTCCAATTTCGTGGGAAACCGTGGCTCAAGATACCATATGATCATTAAACTAGGCGAGGGGCTCTAATTTCGTCAGAAACTATGGCTCTTGATACCATATGATGCGGGGTCAACCCAATCTAGGCCGATCTTTCACGAAAAGGAGGGAAACCCATGATGAACACGGAGAACACAAAGGGGGACATGGGGAAAAACACAAGAGGAACACTCAAATCAACATGAAGATGGTCACACAAGTGCTGGATCCATGATACATAACGAGATACACGATCCATGGTCAACGACGGACGATACAAGGTAGAATTCTCCGGAAGGAGGTCTTGATGGTATCCCATATGATCTTCTCCGTAGTGGAGGTCTTGAATCCGTGTGGATCTTCTCCGAAGTGGGGCCGCAGTAACTATCGAGGAGATGAACCACTAGATGAGCAAAGCT
Organism: Secale cereale; assembly: GCA_902687465.1. Taxonomy (NCBI): domain Eukaryota; kingdom Viridiplantae; phylum Streptophyta; class Magnoliopsida; order Poales; family Poaceae; genus Secale; species Secale cereale. Next base: position 413,647,557 of record LR738710.1, read on the forward strand.
CTAGGTATTAAATGATCTATCACCAAGCTAACCCTAGAAAGAGGTAGGTGAAGGAATATATATAGTCTAGAGGGCGAGGGGATACATGGGCCACGGCCTAGATGAAATGCACGCAGGCATTCAGGAGCCGGATGTTCGGGCGATCGGGAGGCGCCGAATGTCCAGGCTTGGCGCCGGATGTCCGGGCTAACGCGGCCAGCCACGGATATGCTTCTGTGGTGGGGGCTCCAGATTTCCGGGTTCGAGGCCGGATGTCCGGGGCCTGGCCGGATGTCCGGGCCCTGTAGCTTCAGTTGCGGGGGCTCTTCTATAGGTGCTAGTCTAGGGGCCGGATGTCCGGGTCCTGGGGCCTTCTCGAGCTTCCCTCGACGTAATGCTTCATCTGTGAACTTAGTGACTTGTCCATCTTCATGAGCCTCTCCGGTGGGGTCTTCTTGATACCTGAGAACACAAAACACATCCGCCTGAGGTAGTAGCCATGTCTCACATGATTCATATGGAAGTTGGATTAGGAGAGATGTCACCTCGGTCTCGAGAGCTCTAGCACGGGCACGTATCATTGGTCCTTGGGGCACTTGGTGAGGCGATGGTAGGTCCATGGGGATGACCTTGGGATGCTCCGCATCAAGATCTCTACGCAACATCGCGAGAAGAGGAATGCTGGAAGGTCAAAGTTAGTGTACCTAGGAGGACTATTGCACCATTCACGGAGCCACTGGAGTTAGAATTTGACGCACCGACATGGAATTTGGGAAAGAGTATGGCATCCCACATCACCTTTGGACGCATATGCGAAGTCCACAACAAGGATCTTGAAGACACCATCTACCAGATTTGTGGACGTCGAGACCAGCAATGGGAGATGCTACGCACCAGGAAGGACGGATCCATTGCAGCTTATATCCAAGAGATGGACCTACATATTCGATGCTACGAGAATCAGATGCGCGCACTTATGGAGAAGACCAACATGGTGATAACCCGGAAAGCGGAACTGGAAGAAGAACTCAAGGTAGTACGTGATGCATACGAAGAAGAAATCGCCGTACTATTGGAGCAAAATGAAGCGTGGAGGTTGGAACTGGCGGAGTGAAGCCAGAGCCGGAGATAGGAATTACGATGGAGAACTACATTCTGATAGACGACATCGACAGTGATGAAAGTGACTATGAAGACGAAGCTGGAGCAGATATCATGGAGTCTTCAGATGACAGTGATTAGATGACCACCCTGTAACCATTATTATTAATCCGAGTAGTTAGAATCGTTTGCTAGCTTTGTATTATGATCTCTATTTGATCTTGTTTGAAATTGAGTGATATGATATGAAATTGTTTGTCTCATGTGCATATGGGTAGTGATTTCCCCTAGACCTCATTCTATTCTAATCTCTCCCCTCTAAACCCCTCAGATGCCTCCGAGACATGAGCCCGGATTTGAGTTTCCCCCTGAGTTCACCTAGTTGATCCAGCAGCAGAACACTTTGATGCAACTTCTTGTCCAGAACAACAACAACAACAACAACAACAACAACAACAACAACAACAACAACAACAGCAACAACAACAACAACAACAACAACAACAACAACAACAACAACAACAACAACAACAACAACAACAACCCTCCTCCACCTCCCCATGACAGCTTGACTCGGTTCTTAAGGTTGCAATTGCCGGTGTTCTCTAGTAGCACTGAGCCTATAGTTGCAGATGACTGGCTCCGTAAGATGGACAGAGAGCTAGCAACTACAGGATGCACTGATGCAGAGAGAGTGCGTTTTTGCTGCACATCAGCTTGAGGGACCAGCAAGCGCTTGGTGGGAGAACTACACCGCCACCTACCCACTTGCTGCGATTACTTGGGATCAGTTTCAGCAAGCTTTTCGCACATCACATGTCTCAGCAGGAGCCATGAGCCTGAAGAAGCGTGAGTTTCGCAACTTGCGCCAAGGAAACCGTACTATGGGGCAGTACGTGGATGACTTTAGGCAGTTAGCTCGCTACGCGCCAGATGATGTGTCCACTGATGCTGCGAAGCAGGAGAAGTTTCTAGAAGGACTCAATGATGAGATGAGTATGCGGCTGATGCTAGCTACCTACAACAACTATCAAGAGCTAGTGGACAAAGCTATTATGCTGGAGGGAAAGCAACAACAGTTTGACAACCACAAGAGGAAGTTTGGAGCTGGGAAGTTTATCTCTGGAGCCCAGCAGAACCCTCGCTATACCCCATACTCAGGAGGACACAACCATCCCACCGATAACCATGGAGGCCATTCTAACAACGGAGGCAATGCACACAACCACAGAGGTGCTAGGAATGGAAATGGGAATGGAGGAAGCAACAGTCAGAATCGTTCCACTCCCTCAACACCTGCCAAGAAGGATCTGAGCCACGTTACTTGTTTCAAGTGTGGGAAGACCGGACATTATGCCAATGAATGTCCCGAGTCGAAGAACGGGACTGGAAATGGAAGCTTAGGAAAGAAGCCCAACCCGTTTACCAGATGACAAGTGAACCACGTCAATGTGGAGGAGATTGACGAGCAGCCCGACGCAGTAGTCGGTAAGTTTTTGATTAATGCATTTAATGTCCTTGTTCTTTTTGACACTGGTGCATCACATTCATACATATCAAGGGGTTTTGTCGAAAAGTATAAGTTTCCCACCATAGCCCTTAGGACGCCCATGTTAGTAAGTTCCCCTGGAGCAGAGTATATGGCAAGCCATGGATGCTATCAAGTGCCATTAACCATTGGAAGACATGTATTTCCCACGGACCTCATTCTTTTGGAATCCCAGGGTTTGGTTGTGATCATAGGAATGGATTGGCTATCCAAGTTTGGAGGAAACAATGATTGCTCTAGTAGATCAATTCTTCTCACCACCCCACAAGGAAAGAGGATCAAGTATGTGACTAGACACACACCTAGAAAAGTGCATGTGAATGCACTTACGGGAGTTGTTCAGGAAAAGTGCTAGTCGTGAAGGATTACCCTGATGTATTCCGAGAGTAGTTGCCCGGCATGCCACCGGATATGGACAAAAAGTTCTTAATTTAGCTATTACCCGGCACCGGGCCAATATCTAAGAGACCATACCGGATGCCCGCTAATGATCTGGAGGAGATCAAGAAGCAAATCAAGGATTTAATGGATAAGGGTTACATACGACCAAGTTCATCACCGTGGGGAGCCCCAGTGCTCCTAGTCAAGAAGAAAGATGGATCATTAAGAATGGTGGTTGACTATCGTGCACTGAACGAGGTTACAATCAATAAGAAGTACCCACTGCCGATGATCAACGATCTGTTTGACCAGGTGCAAGGTGCCAAGGTATTCTCTAAGATCAATTTGCGATCCAGGTATCATCAGCTGAAGTTTCGAGAACATGATATACCCAAGACAGCTTTTACCACAAGGTATGGGCTTTATGAGTATACAGTTATGTCATTTGGTTTGACTAACGCCCCTGCCTATTTCATGAGTATGATGAACACGGTATTCATGGAATTATTGGATAAGTTTGTGGTAGTATTCATTGATGATATATTGGTATGCTCCAAGAATGAAGAGGAACACAAGGAACATTTGTGTTTAGTTCTCGAGAAGCTCCGAGAACATCAGTTATACACCAAGTTCAGTAAATGTGAGTTTTCACTGAAGGAAGTTGGATTCCTTGGACATGTCATATCAGGAGACGGTATATCCGTAGACCCCACCAAGGTTGAGGCAGTCATAGAATGGAAGGCACCCACCTTAGTTGGCGAAATTCGCAGTTTTCTTGGACTCGCAGGATATTATCAGAGATTTATCGAGAATTTCTCGAAGTTTGTGAAACCCACGACGGAACTGTTGAAGAAGGAGACTAAGTATGATTGGACTGAAGCGTGTGAGGCCAGTTTTCAGGAATTGAAGGAACGCTTGGTTACAACACCAGTGCTGATACTTCCAGATATACGCAAGGATTTCCAAGTGTATTGTGACGCTTCTCATCAAGGACTTGGGGGTGCTCTTATGCAAGACAGAAGAGTTGTGTCGTACGCTTCACGCCAGCTTCGACCACATGAGTTGAATTATGCTATGCATGATTTGGAGTTAGCAGCCATAGTGCGCGCACTCAAAACCTGGAGACATTTTCTTATTAGAAACCATTGTGATGTATACACGGATCATAAGAGTTTGAAGTATATCTTCACACAGAAGGAGTTGAATCTCAGGCAAAGGAGATGGCTTGAGCTCATAAAGTACTACGACATGAGGTTGTATTACCATCCTGGAAAAGCCAATGTCGTGGCAGATGCTCTAAGCCGCAAGAGATATGTTAACACCATCATTTCCGGAGGTTTACCCCAGGAGTTAGTCGATGATGTTAGGGATTTGCAGATGGAAATAGTGCCTAGAGGTTATGTTGCCACATTGGAAATTCAGTCCACATTATTGGGAAGGATTCGAGAAGCCCAGAAGATGGACAAAGAGATCACAGAAATCAAGGAAAGAATGGCCGAAGGAAAGGCAGAAGGATTGAGTTCTTAAAGGGATCTCTTCAGGGATCGAGAAACTCGCGATTGATCGGATGAGAAAGAGCCAGGACGGAACGATCGCATGAGCTGTCGGACAACCATAAGCATAGCCGGCAAGTTCATCAGAATTATGGTTAATTTTGGAGTCGACAAATACAAGATTCGAGGAGAAAGATTAGGGTTGTTGTTGTGTACGCCACCGTGCCCATGCGTTTTCACCGAGTCCGAGACGAGGTCTGCCGCACAGGTGATTTAACAAAGATGTCGCTACCCAAGACCGACGAGTTGATCTGTTGTACTTACGCGTACAAATCGCCCAAGTTGCAGCCTTTTTTAACCGAGACTGACAGGTGTTCTCGTGTTTTTCTCCACTGGATCATCTATCCAAACCAGCCGTTGTACGCCACTACCAGCCGGAAGCTTGGCCACGTATCCCCGTCTACCTACAACTTCAAGTCCCGAGGGAACCGGTGCCGCTGCTACTTTTTCCTGTGGTGGAGATTAATTAAATCCAAAAGAAATGAAGGGCTACTTGCACTAATTAAATCCGTCCGCTGAAGGAATGAAGAAACAAGTACTGCATGGTGGAGTTCCTGAGGATTTATGGAAAATTAATATCGTTTGGGAATTAACAAATACGTACTAAATACTAGTACATCAGTTACTACTGCTAATAGTACATCGAGTGTAGTATATACGCAGTCCATCGATCTACCTGGATTCAGCCATCAAGCCGCTGCCCTTGAGGGCCCTTGCCTTGCCTCGCTAGGAGTTTCCTTGAGCCGTTGCTATTCTTCGCCTGCGGTGTGGTCCGGAGCTTCTGAGCCGGCCTATACTACTGCTGAGTCGCCGCTCCGGGTTGCCTCCGTCGTCACGCCTCGATTGAGCCGTCTAGAGTCGCCACGCTCTTCTGCATCGCTAGGGGCTTACTCGAGCCACCTCACTCCGCCACAGGTGAGCTGTCCGCCTTGGAGATGCTCCATTGACCCGCCGGTGCAGCTTTGAGCCGCCCCCGCCGGCTGCATTTGTTTTGAGCCGCCAGACAAATCAGGTGATATCAATCTAAAGTCTATTTTAACACATATTGTTTTTGTCAAAAAATTATTTTATCTTTGCCTTGGTCTGCAATATTGTTTCGCAGGACAATTATTCACTATAAATGAGGCATTATACTGCGGGTACGGAGCATGTGCTGGCAATGTTCTACACCGGTTTTTCGTCCGTGCCATGCTGCCATAAGAGTGGACGTACATGAGTCGCCACCCTGCTACATCAACATGACACGGATGACACGCCCGCCCGCGCGAGTTATCGCGCCCGTGATTGACTCTGCCGTCCGCACTGGTTTACAAAAACCGCGGCCGACTCACCCGGGAGTAATTGTAGCTTCACCGTGATGATCATCAATTCCGCGGTGAATAATTTCCAGTCTGAAATATCAGGTGAAATCCATCCAGTATATTTTCATATTACATATTTCTTTCTTTAAAAGAACAATTACTTTGGTTTGTATATTTTTGGGATGCGGGACGATTGTTCACTTCAAAGAGTAAAGGGTCATGGATATATAGCTTGCGCCATTATTATAATGCTCCAACATCTGACTATGCCACAATGCTAAATGAATACATGTGCAAGCCGCGGCTTTTGTGGTCCGGTCTACGTCAACACGATGTGGCTAAGTCACCCGTTCACGTGGTTTACCACGCCGGCTTATAACGCCGCGGCCGACTCATCTATCTGTGTTGCCTCTGAAGCTGCATTCGTCTTTGTCGTCCGACTCTCGCGGCCTGGTCTACATCAACATACTGGGCCGCACATGTCTGCATGAGTTGTTTATTGAGTATGAGCAAGTAACAGCTTGGGTAGCCCAGGTTTCTTTCAACAAAATGGAGGCAAATTATCATATACTATCAACCGCCGTCTGCACTAGGTGGCTCAATGGACAGGCGCACAAGTCGCCGTCACTACAGTTTGGTTAACTTCAAATCGTCAGTTTGAAGGAACCATTGGCCGAGTTGCTGACATAGCTCATACGGGATCATTTATAACCCGCTGCAATCACCTCAACCTTCTGTGGATTCACATCCCGCTATCAAAACCAATGATATACACCTTCTGCTATGGTCAAATACAGAGAATCTCAAGACAACTCCTCGAGTCGTCTTAAGACTCGGGGGCTACGATGATATGACTCGGCAAATCTTGTCAGTTTTAGCAAATTTAAGAACCCTAGGACAATGGAGGGAAAGATAACCCGGTCCCAGAGGCAACTGCTATATTGATGAAAATTTAAAGGTCGTCAAAAAATTTCCGGCTTAAAATGTATATAACAATTACGAAATCCTGGCTCAATGAAGGAGTTTCCGGGTCATCAGAAAGGAATCCAGTTTAAAATCCGGCTCAAAGGACATCAGTCTTACTGAAGCTCTCAAATATCCGGTTTACAATCCGGTTCAAGGGAAATCTGTCTCCTACAAAGCTCTGAAGCTCTCAAATCTGGTTTAAGAATCTCCGGTTTAAAAAGAGTTACTCTCTCACAAGTTCGAGTTTAAAGGCCGTTTGAAAAATTCCGGCTGAAAATTTCGGTTTAAGATCCGGTTCAAGGGAAAGATGTATCCCACAAAGCTTTTAAGCTCTCAATATCCAATTTAGCATCCGGTTCAAGAATAAATATCTCTCGCAAAGTTCGAGTTCTCAGGAAAAATTAAAGGGATCAAAGAGAGTTTGTTGCACAACACAACTCGAACATACGCACCCGGCGAGCACAGCTCTGAAATATATCACTTGGGGGCTTCTGTTTATAAAGCGAAGTTCTGACTACCCTCTTGATCCGGCTATCAAGCCAATATTATCATAAGATCACAGCTCTGGTTATTTTGGTAATCCGGCCATCAAGCCAATATTATCATAAGGGGCCAAAGAGAGTTTGTTGCACAACACAACTCAAACATAGGCACCCACTGAGCACAGCTCAAAATGTTACCTGGGGGCTATTGTTGCACAACAACAAAGAGTTTTTAAGACCCTTCTAATAGGCTATAAAGCCAGGCTTGGAAGCCAGGTGTATTCACCTAAAACCCCGGGTTAACCTGCCTTCATCAAGTAAGTCACTCCGCCCAGGTAATCCTGGTATGACCCGCCGAACGTTTGGCAAGTCAATCTTATACAGACCCTGAACTTGTCAAAGTTAAAACGACGATTGGTTAATGTGAGGTCCATCTTAAAAGGCTTTGTAAAATGGTTTAACTCAGTGGCCTGGCAGCCCATGAAAAGCCTCGATTTTGGGCATGGCAGCCCATGAAAAGCCTCGCGTCTTCCCATGCTTTTATTTGACAAATTTTCTCTTTTGAGGTTTACAACACTTTATGATAAACCGGTGTTTATTAACCCGGCCTGGCATTGAACTATAATTCGCCAGTATGAGATAAGATAATGATCGGTGTTTATTAACCCGGCCTGGCATTGGACTATAAGTCGCTAGTATGAGATAAGATAATGACCAGTGTTTATGAACCCGGCCTGGCTTTCGACTATAAGTCGCCAGTATGAGATAAGATAATGACCAGTGTTTATTAACCCGGCCTGGTTTTGTTTATAAACCGGCAATCTATGATAATTACCAGTGTTCAAATTTTGGGTTATCACCCTTACTACACTGGCTTGGTAAAACCAACAGTGTGATGAAATATCACTGGAACCGGTTTTCAAACCGGATTATATTATTCAAATCTTTAAATGGCCAACATGGCTGAATTTTTATTATGGTTATCAATAACCAATATTATGATTGAGGTTTTCAAAATCGCTTCAGCGTAATGGATACTATTTTATCAAATGGGTTTAATTTATTCTACAAAGGAATAGTCCCAAGTCGCTGTAGGCTTACGACCCGGCACTTGGGGGCTACATTATTCAAGTTGAGATTACATCAAATATGCAAATCTCATGTCACTGCAAGCATGCACCATGACACTTGGGGGCTAATGCAAAGTCATTTTTTGCTCACCTTATTGAAGACCCGACTCATCACATTGTAAAGAGCCGGCCCTTGGGGGCTAAAAATTGCTCCTGTCAACAATTCAAGGTACACAAGTCTTAAAACCACTATATTGAAAGGTCCACTTTTCAGTTGGTAAAGCACAAAGCTCTTAACCTTGTGGATGTGGGTTTGTAAGCCCCATGGTGGAGTTACATCATATGATGTTATTTTCAATGAAGCATGATCATATTTATAAAGTCCTTGCTCATTATTACATAATGACCCGACCCTTGCGGGCTACACTAGTTGAAGTTTTTGAGCCTCAGGCAATTACAAGTCCCAGGTTGCTACAAGCATGACAACCCGGCACTTGGGGGCTACATAATATGGAGTATTCAGTTTTTACTAGTGACTGGGATGAACAATCTGGATTTCTTCAAGGTTGCAACATTTATATTGAAACTATGTGCTCCTCTAAAGACTTGGGGGTTACAGGTAATATGCATATAAAGGAGGAACATCTTCAAATTCTCAGTTTTGGGCAAATCGGGAAGATTAATTGTGTGACCCGGCGTCTATAAACAGTCATGACCCGGGATCATCAGTTTTTATAACCCAACAATTTTGGCAATCATAAACCGGCAAGTTCTACATTTTCAAACCGGATGAATATCAGTTGAATATTTGAAGACCAATATTTTTGTTAAATCAGAGCATTGAAGGCCGATTCAAATGATTCTTTATTTACAAAATATCTTCTGCAAGCAAATTGATTATGAAGCTGGTCTATTGACTCGGATTTTTTTAGAAGCAGGGGATGTGGGTGTAACAATGGTATTGATGTCCTCGTCATCCTTGCCTTCTTGAGATGAAGTCGTCCTCGACGGAAGCTCATCATCCTCACCCAAATAAGGCTTCAAATATGCAATGTTAAAAGTGGGACTAACACCAAAATCTGCAGGCAGCTCAAGTTTATATGCATTATCATTTATTTTCTCTAATACCTTAAAAGGACTATGAGCACGTGGCATTAGCTTTGACATGCGCGAATTAGGAAGCCTATCCTTACGTAAATGTAACCAAACAAGATCTCCAGGTGCAAAGACAACAAGTTTTCTAGCCTTATCTCCAGCAAGTATATTTTTAGCATTCATGCGCCAAATATTTTCTGTAGTTAACTCATGCATTTTTATGATCAATTCAACATGTTGTTTAGCATCAAAATTAACCTTCTCCGGAGATGGAAGAGGCAATAAATCAATGGGTGCATGAGTTAAGAAACCATACACAATTTCAAAAGGGCACATCTTAGTAGTAGAATCCAACAAACGATTATAGGCAAATTCAATATGAGGCAAGCATTCTCCCCACATTTTCTTGTTATTCTTAAAAACAGCCCTAAGCATAGTAGACAATGTCCTATTGTCTACTTTCAGTTTGTCCATCAGTTTGGGGGTGACATGCAGTACTAAAAAGCAATTTAGTCCCCTACTTATCCCATAAACATCTCCAAAAGTGACTTAGAAATTTAGTATCACGATCTGAAACAAGAGTATTTGGCACACCATGCAAGCGAATAATTTCACGAAAGAACACATCAGCAACATTAGCAGGAGCATCGCTTTTATGACATGGTATGAAGTGTGCCATTTTCAAAAATTTATCCACGAGAACAAATATGTTATCCCTCCCCATCTTTGTTCGAGGTAAACCGAAACAAAGTCCATAGATATATCTTCCCAAGGAATACTAGGTGCAGGCAAAGGCATATTCAAACCATGAGGATTGAGTCATGACTTAGCTTTTTGACATGTAGTGCAGCGATCAACAAAACGCTCAACATCCCGTCTCATCTTTGACAAAAAGAAATGCATAGCAATTACATCCCCCGTCTTCTTCACGCCAAAGTGTCCCATTAATCCTCCTCCATGTGCCTCCTGCAACAAAAAAAGATGAACGGAGCTAGCTAGAATGCATAGCTTGTTAGCGCGGAACGCGAATCCATCATTAATGACGAACTTGTTACAAGTTCTTTGTTCTTTACAATTCCAGAGTAAATCTTTAAATTCTGCATCAAGCACATATTGATCTTTGATGGTCTTCAAACCAAATATTTTAAAGTCATTTTGTGAAAGCATAGTATAACGACGAGACAATGCATCAGCAATAACAATTTCTTTACCCTTATTGTGTTTTATGACATAAGGGAAAGTCTCAATGAACTCAACCTATTTAGCATGTCTACAATTCATTTTTGCTTGACTTTTAGTATGTTTCAAAGATTCATGATCATAATGTATAACAAATTCTTTGGGCCATAAATAATGTTGCCTATGTTTCTAAAGTCCGAACAGGAGCATATAATTCTTTGTCATAAGTAGAATAGTTCAGACTAGGCCCACTCAATTTTTCAGAAAAGTATGCAACAGGTTTACCATCTTGTAGTAACACACCTCCTACATTCAAGCTCAAAAGTCTTATTAAAATCAGGAAGTTGGAGTAATGGAGCATGTGTCAACTTATATTTCAATACTGTGAAGGCTTCTTCCTGTGCAGTACCCCAAACAAAAGGCACATCTATCTTTGTAAGCTCATTGAGAGGTGAAGCAATGGTGCTGAAATATATCACAAAACGACTATAGAAACCAGCGAGGCCAAGGAAACTCCTCATGTGTGTGACCATTTTGCGCTGCGGCCAACTCTCAATATCTTCAATCTTGGCTTTATCAACCTCAATTCCCTGTCAAGTAACAACATAGCCAAGAAAAGATTCTCAGTCGGTGCAAAAGGTGCCCTTCCCAAGGTTGCCAAACAAACATGCATCACGTAGAGCAATAAAAACAACACGTAAATGTTCCAAATGTTCCTCCAAAGATCTGCTATATCAGTATATCATCAAAGTAAACTACCACAAATCATCTAATAAAGCCAGTAAAACTTCATTCATTAATCTCATGAAAGTACTAGATGCATTAGTTAACCCAAAATGCATGACTAACCACTCATATAATCCAAACTTAGTTTTAAATGTTGTTTTCCATTCATCTCCCAATTTCATACGAATTTGATGGTATCCACTATGCAAATCAACTTTGGAGAAAGCAGTAGAGCCACTTAATTTATCAAGCATATCATCTAGCCTAGGAATAGGATGACGATTACGAATAGTAAAATTATTGATGCCTCTATAATCAACACACATACACGATGTACCATCCTTTTTCCGCACTAGAATAATAGGAACATCACAAGGACTAAGGGATTCACATATATAACCTTTGTCGAGTAGCTCCTGTACTTGACGCATAATCTCCTTCGTCTCCTCTGGATTGGTATGGTACGGCGCATGGTTGGGTAGCGATGCACCGGGAATTAAATCAATTTGATACTCAATCCCTCGAATAGGTGGTAATCCCGGTGGCACGTCTTGTGAAAAGATGAAACAACCCAAATCTGATAAGATTCGGTGTCTCTGTGCTCACTGTGCTAGTCCCTCGATCGACTCGCTAGCACACGAAGTACATATGAATATCAAATAACAAGTGCATCATTTAATATAACGTATGATCCAAAAGTTATAAAGTATTACAAACTGAGTAGCACATAGCTAACTTATTCAATGATAATAGCAGAACTATAGCACAAGAAAACGATGAGCCCCATCAATGCCCACTGGAGCAAATGCTGAGTGAAGACTCGCAACCCTACTGTATCTCACTGATCATCTGAAAATCGTGCAACATGATAAGTTGCAGCTACATAGGATCAGTACATTGAATGTATTGGCAAATCACACAATATGATATAGCAAACCTACATCCAGAAGTAAAGTATGACAAACACAACACTCAAGTTAATTTGGAGAAGAAAGTCCTCACCTACCTCCACTAAATGAACACATAACCGTATCTAGTAGATTCTCCCAAGATAACCCCAAAGATTCTAAATAAACATGACAAGAGCTTCAAAAGTATCTCTTAAGTGCGCTTTGTTAGTGGCGCATTCTCTAGGAATAATAGACCGATCTACCAAGGACGCATCCACCTGTTTTATGTTCCGAAAACAATACCTCGCCTCAAGTGCGCTCTGTGAATGGCGTATTCTCTAGGGACAATAGAGCGCTCTGCCAGTGACGCATTCACCTAGTTAATTATCCCGAGCCTATGCTATAAACACTCACCACCTTCATTGATCACTCGTCACATGCCCGCTTCTACCATATCAAGTTGATCGCACCATCACATACCACAATCAATAATAAAACATGGCAACACGAGACACACATATCAAGCCAACATTTATCATAGCATGAAACCACACTTGCATAGCAGAATATAGGATGAGAGACATCAAAAGAGCAAACTTGCCTTGAAGGGTGCTGAAGTACTCTAGCGTTTAATTCTAATCCGTTCACACTCCAGACAATCTATACGATTAACGAAGGTACCTATAAATAAATCATACTCACATAACACAACAAAAATAAACAGCAAGGAAATCAAGTAAAAACTTAATTAACATAACATATCAGTAGGTAAAACTCTTCTACATGTGTCGGGACCCCGATCCTAAGTCACACCGATCTAGCATGTAACAGATCATATCACTTTGCGGCCTCACGCACGGTATCCCCACGGATGCCACCTTACCTGGCCCGGGACCGTTTGCGTATTTTGGCTCACGCATATGATAGTGTCGCTAGCATCCATATGACAGAGAACCCGGGCTAACATGACTAGTTGTAAACCAAAAGTGGCACTAAATTACAGGGACATGCATACATGACCCAGCAACGAATGTGTCGGTCATCAACGTATGAACCCAAGTCGTAGCAAGCTACAAGTACTTAAAGGAACAACGCGTGTCCCTGAAGGGACAGACACAGGAACGAAGAGGGACACATGCCGGCCAGCCTAAGTGTTCTGGAACAGTAGCAAGCTACCAAGGCTCAGTGGAAGCACTAGGAGGCATTTCCCCATAAGATAGGCTACCAAGGGTACACAACTAGGTGTCGCATCCCACACATAGCAATACACATTACACGTACGCATAACATGCAAGTATGTGATGTACAACATGGCATCACAACATAACTCAACAACTCATATAGATAAAGGCCCAGAAGAGCCATCATAGTATTTATTACAAACAGGGGTCACATGACCCAACATACAGAGCATACAGGCAACGGAAGTATAAAGATGTCTGAGTACAGACATCTGGAAAGGAAGAAGGCTATCAAGCCTGACTATCTACAAGACCCTCCCAAGGGTACAAGATCGTAGCTGAGGTAACAAGCTAAACGTCGAAGTCCATGCGGAACTACTAATGAGACTGAAGTCTCTCTGCAAAAACATAAATTAAGAAAACGTGAGTACAAATGTACCCAGCAAGACTTACATCAGAACTAGCTACATATGCATCAGTATCAGCAAAGGGATGGTGGAGTTTAACAGCAGCAAGCTAGCTTTGTCTCAGTGGCTATCCTGAACTACGACTGCAAGTAACTCTTTCGAGGCGGCGCACACAAGACCACATATTCACCAATCAATACACCACTATGGATCCGCTCCCGTCTCCCTACGAGAAGGCCATCCATAGCACTCACGCTTATCTTGTGCATTTTAGAGTACTCACTTTCACTTGTCTATGAACTGTATAGGCAACCCAGAAGTCCTTCACCGCGGACGCGGCTATTCGAATAGATCGTTTGTAACCCTCCAGGGGTGTACTTCTTCACACATGTTTCCACCACTTAGCGTCTGCACACGGCATGTGCTCGGCAGACTTCAAGCGAAAGCCGACGTGGGTGTAGACCATGACCTGACTAACCACACAAGTCCCTATTCCAAGTTTATCGCATATTCAGGTTCCATCCGATGGGAGTCTGGCCGAGGTTTCCACTTACGGCCCGGAACGATGTGTACAGGGTTCCTAGGCACCAAACGGGCGACTCGGTACACCGGGCGACGTGCCTACCGCATCACAGCCCACCCCTCGGGTCAGCGCTGCGCACGGCCTCCAGCATACTACAAACACCGGAAACTACTTGCAGCTCCTGGATAGAGGACAGGGGGGTTAATAAATCGAACGGGGTCATATTTCAGGGCCCAACCTGTGGTAGTAGCTGTTCATGGATCAACAAACACAGAACTCAGTTCCTGAGGACGGTTTCAATGAGACAACCCACCATGTACTCCTACATGGCCTCTCACCGCTACCTTTACCTAATCGTGTTCACACACTTAGCTCTAAACAGTAGGACATGTTCACACACCTCCAATTCATCCCCGGTGAATCGGATCTGACTCAACTCTAAGCAGTAGCAGGCATGACAAACAAGCATGAATGAGTAGGCACATTAGGGATCAAACAACTCCTACTCATGCTAGTGGGTTTCAACTATTTACTGTGGCAAAGACAGATCATGCAGAGGAAAGGGGTTCAGCTACCTCAGCATGTAACAGTTGAATCGTTGTTGTCCTAATGCAATAAAAGAGAGTAGAAGTGAGAGAGTATGATTGTATCGGAATGAACAAGGGGGTTTGCTTGCCTGGCACTTCTGAAGATAGTATAGTTCTTCATCGGTGTCATCGATCTCATCGTCGGAACCACGTCTACTAAGAGGGGACAAATACCGGCAACAGAGAAGGAACACAATCAATGCAATGCAGCAATATGATGCATGATCATGACATGGCAATATGTTGTGGTTGGAGCTAATGCAACTAGGAACAACTTAAATGAAGTTGGTTTGAATCCAAGATTCAAATTCAAACTCCACATGTTGTTATTTGAATGTCATTTAATTGATTTTACCTGATCAGCAAGTTTAACTTGTTCAAACATGCATGAAAAAGCCATAAACATATTCCTTGGATTTTCCTGATAATATTTCATATATAAATTATTTCATTCTGAGCTACGGTTGAATTTCTATGATTTTTAAAAGTTTTAGCTATTTTATGAAATAAATAAATCATTTAAGATTTATTTAAAATCCCAGAAAACAAATACCGCATCAGCATGACGTCACTCTAATGTCAGCAGGTCAACAGGGTCAGTCCAGGTCAGACCTGACCAGTGGGGCCCACTGGTCAGTGACTCGGGGCTTGTTTGGGTGGATGACAAGTGGGACTGCTCAACGCTGACTTGGCCAAAGTCAAAGCTGACACGTGGGGTCCACAAGATTAGTACTAATCTAAACAGGAAAATTATACTAACCTAATTAGGCGCAGGGGCCCACATGGTAGTGGCTCAAGGGGGGTTAGTTAAGTGTTGATTAGCCCTAATTAGTACAGCCACGTCAGCTACGCCGACGGCTACCAAAGCTCACGGCGGAGACTCGCCGGAGTTGCTCGGGCTCGCGCTACAAGCTGCGGATGGACTCGCAGAGACCACTGGGGCGTAGCCCGCGCTCTCCCGCATCCAAAGAAGCAGGTGGGTGGCCACGGGGGCACCGGAGCTCGCTGAAACGGAGCTCGCGGCGGCGGCCGGAGTTCGGGTGTGGACGGAGTCGGCGCCACGGGGCACTAGGGGAGAAACTGGAAGGTGCTACGCGCTCCTGGGGTTTCACTTAGCACGGTGATGGGCTCAGGCGCGGGTTGCGGTGGCCTAGGCCACGACAGCGAGGAACCACGACGACGGTGGGTTTTGGCCTTCATGGATTCGACGGCTATGGCGACGAATCCAGAGTACAAACAGAGGGGAAAGAATCGCTAGCTCACAAGGATGTCGTTGCCGGTCTTAGCATGCTCGAGGCTCTGGTTAGTCGGCGAGCTCAGGTTCTTCGCCGGCGGCCGAAGGTTGAAGAAGGAGTCCGGGACAAAGATGCAAGGCTCGCCAGGTCGCGTGGCTTGGCGAGGGGGTCGAGGACGAAGTGGCGGAGCTTCTGGGCCCGTCAGCGAGGCATGGGGTGGCCGGTAGTCGTGGCTACGCAAGCGGCAACGATGGTGGCGTTCGGCCGTGCGCGAGAGCGAGAGATAGAGGAGAGGATGAGGGCGAGGGAGAGTGAGAGGGGGTCTAGGGTGTGTGTGGCAACGTCCAGGGCCTCCAGGCGTCGAGGGAGAGGGGCAGGCAGGAGGTGGCGCGGCTCGGCTATGCGCCGGGCACGCAGCTGCTTGTCCTCCTGGCAAGAGGAAGAAGACAGTGCTGCCCCTGGTGCTCTAGGCCTGCAGCTGGGCCGGGTAACTGGCCAGGTAAGCTCTCTCTCTCCTTTTATTTTTTTGTTTTCTATTTCTCTATATTTTGTTTTGATTTGATTTAAACATCAAATCATTTTTTAAACTTTCTGTAAATTGTTATGTGAGCTCAGAAACTAGTCCAAGGTCACAGGCAACTTACAAAAATATTTGAAATTTATTTCCTATATAACAGAAATAAATCCAACTCAAATATGTCATTGACTTAATTCAAAGGCCCAAAATAATTATTTCTGTGATTCCAAAAATATTGGTTTGAATTTTACCTCAATATTTTCACAGAGTAATAAAAACGTTTCCTTGGACTCATTTGATGAGAATTAAATGTTGATTATTTTTTAACTGATTTCTGAGGGTTTCAACAAACCTCAAGTCAACTTTCAGAAATTTTAGGCATGATGCATGAGTGCTGATGCAACTAATTCACTCAGGTATTCTAGGGTTGTGACAACTCACCCCCACTAAACAAGATTCTCGTCCCGAGATTCAAGACGTGGGGTAAGAGAATAGAGGGGACAGAAGCTAACACAATCTTCCCGATTCAAATGCACTTCATAAGAATGTTGATTGGTTGTATCATGTTGATCCTGTCATCCTTGCTTTCGAGATCTTTGCCGAACAGAGTGACGACAGAAGAAAATCTATAGTAATTGATCTTCTGAAAGATCGAGCAACTCAAGATCAACTCATGGAGTGAGACGTTGTAACATCTCTTGAGCCGAGACACATATCACACATCCAGAGGGATGGAGAGAACATATGACAAAGGTTCAATTTGGTAGGCAACAATTCCACGCTTAGAAGATGGTGGATGAGTTTCAAAGTAGCAAGGAGTTAATTGCCATGATTCCATAACGGGACACCTTGGGGAGGTGACTCGTGGGATTTTCCCTTAAGTGGCAAAAAGAATTACTTTTGATACAAAGATCGTTGAAACTCTCTATACCAGCTTGAGGCAATCACAATCGATCATTTGAAGGAGTTCCAAAGAACGACATAGTCGGACTAGGATGGATGATGTGGACTGCCTTGTTGAAGACAACATAACGGATGATTTTTGCTTATCATCGAAAATGGATGGGTCCCATGGCAAGTCCACTTTTGAAGATAATCCTGAGTAGTAATTACCGAGAGGATAGCCCATGGTAGAATGGCACAATGGCGGTGCAAGCTGGGAATAAAATGCAAATATTGAGAATTTTTCAACCATCATATCTGCCTGAGATTCAGATCTAGTTGGTAACAGGATACTTCTGTAATGCCCTGTATGCGACTATGTCTCCCACGTGTCGAGGCACGACTTAAAGACATAAGCGCATACTAGAATGATCTCAAGTATGGTATCTTTGCACATCTCATGTCAAATTCAGGGATGAAATTGTAAAAGATAGTTGGCTTACACTCGGCACGTCACACAATGAATACAATAACATACATCATACAAATACACAAGGTCCGACTACAAACGAAATCCAAACGAGAAAGATACCATAAACACAAGGCCTGATCGCCCCTAGTAGGAACCACTACTGATCGTCGGGATACGAAACATAGTAATGCCCACGCTCTTCATCGAACTCCCACTGAAGTTCTGAACCATCTCCTGCATTGTTCTCAGCAGTACCTGCATCTGGTGTGTGTTGAATCTGTGAGCCACAAAGGACCCAGCAATCCCGTTCCCAGGTATCAAAACTACCAATGCCTTAGGTGTGGAAAGGCTATAACAAGGGTTGCAGCAAGCACTAAGCACTAGCTTACGAGTTTAGAGCGAGAAGAGAACAAGTGCCAACGATCGCCAAGTTGATCAGGAAGTGATCCTAGCTACTCACGATCAAACATAACCCCACCGTGTTCACTTCCCCAAGCCCTTCGGAAAGAGACCATCATAGTTACTCACACAGGTAGTGTATTCCTGAATAAGGTATCAAGTTATCTACAACCGGATATTAACAAATTCCCATCTGCCACATAACCGCGGGCACGGCTTTCGAAAGATCAAACCCTGCAGGGGTGTCCCAACTTCGCCCATCACAATCTCACGATCTGCGGAGTCGCAACTCCGAAGTGGGAAGACCCGAGTATTCTCGGAATCCCGTGCTCAAGATATTTCGACAAAGGTAAAACTAATCCAGCAAGACCTCCCGGCGTGCCGACAACCTAATAGTAGCCGCGCGTATCTCGTCTCAGGCCACGACCAGATGGGTGATCCTACAGGTAAAACCAAACCTCGGGTTCCCCCAAGGTGGCCCCGCATAACCCCCAGTTTGGACCAGCACTCATGGGGAGCACTGGCCCGGGTTGTTGATTAAGAACTCGGGTTTGCAACGCCCTATGCAAGTTTTAGTTATTAGGCAAATGTAAAACTAATGTTGGGCCTTGCTGGAAAATCTTTAAACAGATCGAATTATCAAGGGGGGGGGGCATAAACCCCAACCGTGTTAGGAACGCAAAATCAAAGAACATAACACCGGTTTATCGGTTCCTAAGGTGGCATGAGTGGAACAAAACACCAAGCAGGAAGGCTTAGCCTTCCACCCATTACCAATATATAGGTGCATTAGTTTATAACAGGTATATATTGTGTTATCCCAATAACAAGTTCATCATGGAGCAATCTTCAAAACTTCACCTAACAACGCTATAAGATGGGCTGAGCGATGCGTACTTAGCCAAACAACGGTTTGCTAGGAAGGAGGTTAGAGTGTTTCATCGCAACAATAGGGGGCTGACAAACAGGATTGGGCATCGAGGCATATCTAAAAGATCGAGACATCTAGCATAGGCAAAGATAGAAGTGATATTGGGGAATGGTCATCTTGCCTGTTGAGTCCACGGAGGGATCGTAACCTTGCTCCTCAAACTCAGCCTCGAAAGGAACCTCGAACTCCGAATCGTCAACGGGCACTAACCAACACAAGAGCACAACAACGGCACAATATTAAACATGGAGCAATGCACAATCAACATGATGCAAGACATGTCATGAGATGCTAGTATGATGTGCGTATGCATGAGGATGCTCTCGAGCCTAATGAGAAGGTGATGAAAATGGCCTCATCTTGGATAACCAAGTAAGCCACAGGATAGAGGGGAAGATTTCGGTTCAAATCGATATAAAGATCACCGGAAATGGATGCACGGTTTGCAAATTACAAGCAAAACAATATGCAATGCAAAACTGCAGTTATCAGCAACATGGCATCTTTGGAGCAAGAAATAAATATGCTACAGCAACCAAACATGAAGACGAAAGGCATGGATGTGAAATAGACATGATTCTTAACAAGCATGAACTTAGAGCTCCCCCGAAACCTTGCTGGAACACATTTAAACTAGCATGGCAAGTTGCAATAAAATTTATAGAATTCTCAGACTTAGTGAAAATTACAAGAGATGGCAGAAATTACAACAAGTAGGCATGTTTGCAAGCTTCTGCAACTCAACTCAATGCATAGCAAGGCATGTGAATATAACCAACAGCAAGAAGACATATTTGAGAAGCTATTCATGGCAAGAACATGGTCATAGGATGCATAGAACACTAGATATTCAAATGGCAAAACTGAACTTGTTGATAACATGCTCACAGATACATTTTATAGCCACTTGAGAGCATGAAAACAACAAGCTATAGCAAGATATCATGCAAGCAAAAGGCATGGCAATAATAGACGTAACATGCTCTTCAATAATAACCACATGGCTACTTCCACAACATAATAAAACATGTCCCAAACATCATGGCAAAAGTGCAAAAGTTTATCCAGACTTGGCAAAATCTGGGCATGCTGATAGAAACATTTTATAGCAACTTGAGGGCCCTAAAAGAACAAGCTACAGCATGGTATCATGGCAAACAAAAGCATGGATAGCTAGAGCATAACATATACGTCAAGGAACATCCACTAGACAACTCTAAACATGCACAACAATGATGGTGGCATCATGGAAACATGGCATAAAAATTAACAGATTCACACTTAGCAGAAATTTAACATCATGATGACATGTTAACAAGCTTGATGCACTCATCTCAGGACATATCATGGCATGAAAAAGAATCTATCATGTAGAGCACGTTCCAAAGAGCAAAACTCAAGTTGACACCTAGCTCATATGACACATGGATTAATATACACAAGCTAGACAAAACATCATCTCATAACAAGTTCAGAAACTTATTAGCCAAATGCACTTTTGCAACAGAGATAAACATGGCAATATGACACCTATCATGAATGCTACAACAACCATCATGTAGAGCACTTCACAATGAACATCTGGATATATCATTCACCCCATTCGAACCAACATGCACAAAGTTACTAGCCCACGAACATGCCAACAAATTTACACAGACCACAAGTGTTGAAACAGTTTCATCACGAAGCACTCTTGACATGATATTTTATTCAACTAGATGATCCATAACATGCATTAAACTATTGCTAACACGTAGAGCATGACGAGACGAACATTTCGACATATTATATGCGCAAAACGGAGCAGTGAGCACAAATTTATCACATGAAGAAGGAGGCAATAGATTTACGCGGATCTGGGACTTAGAGAAAATACCCCTTCGAAAAAGTCAACGGAACGGGACGGAGCAGGATGGAGAGGGATGGCGTTTGCTTGGCGGGACGGGTGGATCTGGTCCCGCCTGGACCAGATCTGGATCCGACCGGAGCTCCTGCGATCGGAGTTGGAGAAGACGCCGCCGCGGCGACCGGAGAGTGGCGGCGGTGGGAGGAGCTGTGGCTCGGGGCGGAGCTTGGAGGCGGCGGGGACCGGAGGACGGCGCCTATGGCGGCGATGGGTGGCGACGGGAGAAGGCCGAGGCGGCGCGGCCGGCGAGGCGTCGCGGAGGAGCTGCGCCGGCATGGAGGCGGACCGGCGGCGGCACTCGGGCGAGGCGCGCGGGGCGCGGGGGCGGCGCCTCGGGCCGGGCAGGCCTCCCACGGGCCCGGGTGGCTGGCGGCGCGCGCGGTGGAGGGGGCCTGTTAGGTGGACACATGGCGTGCAGTGAGTGGTGCGGTGCGGTGGCGGACGTGTCCGTCACGGCGTGGAGGAGGAGGTAGGGTTGAATCCAGATTTCGGGGATGGCGACAGTTTTATAGGCATAGGGAGCTAGGAGACTCCAAATGAGGAGCGGTTTTCGCCCACACGATCACGACCCGACAACCGAGAGGATGGAAGTGGTTATGCTGGGTTTGTGGGATGTTGTGGAGGGGTGTTGGTCCAAAAGAAAGAGGAGCTTTTAGCCCACGAGGTTAACCGTTGGAGTATCAAACAACCTCCAAACAAGATGAAACTTGACAGGCGGCCTACACATACTAAAACAACAACGTACGACAACCCTCACCTCATACCGAGAATGTTCTACAGTCACATATGAAAGAAAGACTCGGAGGTGCCACGGGCACGTGTGTGAGTGTCGGAACTCGAAACGGACAACGGGAAGAGACAAGCATGACCGGGTGCAAGTGACAACACGAATGCAATGCAATGCACATGATGACATGACATGGACGATATGCACACACGCACACGGCAAAAACGAAGAAACCCGAAATGAAGGAAGATCCTATAATGGAATTGAGGAAGTCAACGTTGCATATATTGCCATAAATGGAATTGTTACATCCGGGGTGTTACAAACTCTCCTCCACTACAAAAAGATCTCGTCCCAAGATCTAGGACTGAAAGAAAGCGAGATACTCGGAACGGAGAAGATCTTCTCGTTCCCATGTAGCTTCTCGTCTGTATGGTGTGACCACTTCACTTTCAATAATTTGATGGACTTGTTGCGGGTCTTGTGCTCAGTTTCTTCAAGAATAGCAAAGGGGTGCTCACGATAAGACAAGTCTTTCTGAAGATCAATCTCTTCCAAAGGAATGGTGCGTTCAGTCGTCTTGAAGCACTTGCGGAGTAGAGACACATGAAACACATCATGCACATTTGCAAAGTTGGAGGGAAGCTCTAGTTGGTAGGCTAGATTGCCTCTCTAGCCAAGAATCTTGAAAGGGCCCACGTATCTTGGAGCAAGCTTGCCCTTGATACCGAACCTCTGAGTGCCCTTCATGGGAGAAACACGGAGATAGACATGATCTCCAATGTCGAAAGCCAAGTCACGATGCTTGCCATCATAGTAGCTCTTTCGGCGCGATCGCACGGCCTTGAGATTCTCACGTATGACTTTGCACATTTCTTCGGCTTCTGATATCAGATCACTACCAAGGTGTTGACGTTCACCAGTCTCAGACCAGTTGAGAGGGGTACGGCACTTTCTGCCATAGAGGGTTTCAAAAGGAGCTTTGCCGGCACTTGCTTGGAAGCTGTTGTTGTAGGAGAATTCGGCAAATGGAAGGCAATCTTCCCATTTCATACCGAAGGAGATGACACAAGCTCTGAGCATATCTTCAAGGATTTGGTTCACTCTATCGACTTGACCACTAGTCTAAGGGTGAAACGCAGTGCTGAAGCGAATCTTGGTGCCCATGGTTGACTGAAAAGAATCCCAGAACTTGGAAGTGAACAAGCTTCCACGGTCTAAGGAGATCACTTGAGGAATTCCATGCAAAGAGACAACTCCTGAGGTGTACAACTCTGCCAGCAAAGCTGCGTTGATGGATTCTTTGATGGGAAGAAAATGAGCCACTTTAGTTAGCTTGTCAATCACCACAAAGATAGCATCATTTCCTTTCTTGGAGTTGGGAAAGCCGGTGATGAAATCCATCTCAATGTGGTCGAATTTCCACTCAGGAATAGGTAGAGGTTGAAGGAGACCGGCTGGACGTTGATGCTCTGCCTTCACTCTTCTGCAGACATCACATTCGTTCACGAATTGAGCAATTTCTCTTTTCATGCGAGTCCACCGATATGATTGCTTGAGCTCAAGGTACATCTTGGAGCTTCCTGGATGTATCGAGAGCAGTGAGTCATGTGCTTCGTTCATTATGAGCTTTCTGAGATCACCTTTGGGAACCACAATTATGTCCTCAAAGAACAAAGTGTCTTTGTCATCAATGCAATAGCACTTGTACTTAGGAGTACCCTTAGCAATACCATGTTTCACTTTGTGCACCATAGCATCACTGAGTTGGGCCTCACGTATTTGATCTTCCAAGGTAGGAGAAACTTGAAGGTTGGCAAGAAATCCTTGCGGAACAACTTGGAGGTTGAGCTTCCTGAATGATTCACAAAGTTCAGGTTGGAACGGTTTGAGAAGGAGACTGTTGCAATACTCCTTTGTGCTCAAGGCATCTGCAATGACATTGTCCTTGCCAGGAGTATACTCAATGCTTGTATCGTACTCTTAAATCAATTCAACCCAACAAGTCTGGCGGAGGTTAAGGTTTAGCTGAGTGAAGATGTACTTTAAGCTCTTGTGATCGGTGAAGATGTCCACTTTTCTGCCCAACAGAAGGTGTCTCCAAGTGATCAAGGCATGAACAACCGCTGCTAGCTCTAGATCATGTGTGGGATAATTCTTCTCATTTGGTTTCAGGTGACGAGAAGTGTATGCCACAATCTTCTTGTCTTGCATGAGAACACCACCAAGACCTTACAATGAAGCATCCGAAAAGACTTCATAACTTGGACTCATCCGGAGGAGTAAGAACCGGAGCAGAAATGAGCTTCTCTTTGAGTGTCTTGAATGCCACATCACAATCAGGAGTCCACGAGTACTTGACATTCTTCTGCAACAGGTTGGAAAGACGCTTGGCAATCTTGGAGAAGTTCTCAACGAACCTTCTGCAATAGCAAGCGAGACCAAGGAAGCTTCGGAGTTGCTTGACATTCTGTGGAGGTTCCCAGTTGAAAATAGCTTCAACATTCTCGGGGTTAACAGATATGCCCTCGGCAGAGATAATATGGCCAAGATAGAGGACTTTATCCAGCCAGAATTCACATTTGGAGAACTTCGCATAGAACCGGTGCTCACGAAGCCTGTCAAGAACCTAACAGAGGTGCTTGGCATGGTCTTCTTTATTCTTGGATAATACCAAGATATCATTGAGGTAGACGAGCACGAATTCATTAGTGTAAGGGTTGAATATGAAGTGCATCATCCGAGAGAAACTGGGTGGAGCATTTGCAAGGCCGAAAGACATGACCGTGTATTCATAGGAGCCATAGCTTGTTCTGTATGCGGTCTTGGGAATATCCTCTTCACGGATACGAATTTGATGGTAGCCCATCCAGAGGTCGAGCTTCAAGAAAACCTTGGCTCCTTTGAGCTGCTCAAACAATTCATTGATATTGGGGAGCGGGTACTTATTCTTTATTGTCTTCTTGTTCAATGGCCGGTAATCAACGCAAAGGCGTTCCGTGCCATCCTTCTTCTTGACAAATATAATAGCACAACCCCAAGGAGAAGTACTTGGTCTGATTACACCCATACGTTCTTGCTCATCGAGTTGTTTCTTCAGCTCCTTCAACTCTTTAGGAGAAAGCTTGTACGGACGCCGACATGCTGGCTCGGTACCGGGTTCAAGTTCAATGACAAATTCAACTGGACGGTTGGGATGCATGCCTGGAAGCTCTTCAGGGAATACATCCTCATATTCACAAACCACCGGAATCTGAGGAATGGCATTAATCTCGCCCTTGTCATTGAGAGAGAATAGCCTGATTGTGTTATCCCGAGAAGTGAAGATAATCACGTGTTCGGAAGGATGAGTTAGATTGACCTCCTTATTTGCACAATCAATAAGAGCATCATGCTTCGAGAGCCAATCCATCCCAAGAATAAGATCAATGTCCGAGTTACCGAGAATAACCGGGGAAACGAGAAAGCTGTAGTCGCCCATATGAATAGATATATCCAGAGCAAACACACTAGAATGCATTAGTTTTCTCGGAGAAACAATTGATAACTCCCTTGGTAAACTTTTGATGTCAACATTGTGCTTCGATGCAAAAGGTTGAGACATGAAAGAGCATGATGCACCGGAATCAAACAAGACTTTAGCAGGAATTGAGTTAACCGGAAGATTACCAATTATCACATCAGAAGAATTATCTGCTTGAGCTGCATTCATCAGATTCACTCTTGCCGACTTGGGATTGTGCTTGACAATAGCATTGCT
This sequence comes from Secale cereale, assembly GCA_902687465.1. Lineage (NCBI taxonomy): Eukaryota > Viridiplantae > Streptophyta > Magnoliopsida > Poales > Poaceae > Secale > Secale cereale. Next base: position 413,673,359 of record LR738710.1, read on the forward strand.
GACAGGTGGAGGAGGCGGAAGGCGCCTTGGGTTGGCACACTTGTTGGCATAGTGACCCTTCTGAGAACACTTGTTGCAAGTAACTTCTGAAAGAGGCCGATGATAAGGACCACTTGGTCTTGGAGCTTGGAACTGAGACTTCGACTGGTTGCTTGGGTTGGGTGGGTGGGAGAATCCATGACCACCTGAGTGCTTGTTGTTGCTTGGAGGACGGAGCACTGGAGGAGGCGGTAGCCAGAACTTCTGCTGCTTGGCAACAACTTGAGAGGAAGAGGAGGAGCGAACAACATCTCTGATCCTCTTTTTGGAAGCTTCACACTTGAGCTGAGTTGCCTCTTGCTTGAGAGCCATATTGTACAATTGGTCAAATTCATCCGGCTCGAACAAGGTGAGAGAAAGTTGGAGTTCATCATTCAGACCACCTCGGAACTGGTATATCTTGCTCTTGGCATCGGGGATGTCTTGCTTCGCATAACGGGCAAGATTCTGGAACTTGACATTGTATTAAAGACGGACATGGTGCTTTGTATCCGGTTGCAGAATTGCTCACACATGCCTTCAATGACACTGGTTGGAACGTGATGAGAACGGAAATCATTGCAGAAATCAGTCCAGGAGATCTCATGATCACCTCTGGAGTCTTTGTACTTTTGCCACCAATCAGCAGCTTGATCTTTGAGTTGGAAAGTGGCAAACTTGACATAATCCTGAGGCCTCACGTTACTGCATTCAAAGTGCTTTTTGATGTATGTGATCCAATCTTCAGCATCTAGCGGGTCCACATAGTAACTGAACGACTTTGGTTGGTTTGCCAGGAATTGGTTTAGTGTCGCAAAGTGAGGTTGATTGAACAGATTGCCTTGGCCTTGGTTCCCGGGATTGCCTTGATTTGCTTGATTGGCTAGGAAATTTTGCATCATTTGCATGAGCATCTGAGTGTTCTGGTTGGTTGCTTGCATGATCGCTCTCCATGCCTCAGACGGAGGAGGAGGGGAAGGAGGATGTTCAGGAAGACGCTCTTCCTCACCCTCTTGGTTTGGGTTGGGAACCTTCTTAGGAGCCATCCTGAATATGATGACAACCATTAGCCATTGATGAAAAATAGATAAGCTGCATCAACGGCTAGATATTTGCAACATAAAGTCTTCACAATGAACATTCGAACAAAATGAATGAATGAATTCCACAGCTTAATGGTACAACAATCTTGTCGAGAAGCCACTTGGGAGAACAAAAGATAAAATAAAAACAACAAGGTGCAGATGGAACAAATACATGATAGAAATTTCGTCCCACATGTTCGTGCTGAATGCCCCATGGTATGTGTTACAAAGGGTTTTGCAGTCCCCGGATCAGCATAGCCAAGGACCCTTTAATATGCAACTCCCAATTGGAACAACGCCCATGAAACCTCCTCACTAAATGTTGAAACCCAAACCTCATACCTTGCACTCGTTGGAAGATTTCCTACGAGCTACTTGAACCCACCTATTAATCCCTGAAGCTTTCCGGTTATGCAATCTGGTGTTCGGGATACAGGGGAAGCACCGCACACTCAACTCTAAACCTACATCCAATTGTATCCATCCATCAACACATAACCAGTCATCTTCGGAAACTGTTTACCTTGGACCTTCGAAACGCATCCTCTATACTAGCTGTGGCAATACTCCCGAACTATCTCCCCAGTACTGGGTGACGTCGGGGTTATCTCACCACCAGACATGCATAGAAGAGTTTTCGATGTCGGCCGCCTCTGGTATTCTAGAACCGCTATGATACATTTGTGAGGACAACACCTCGGAGCTCAACTCCCCGGGGCACTGCCACAACCCCTAAATGACAGGAGGCATCGAGAACAATGTTCGCGTCACAAAGATATCGGAACAATCCAAACAATACCCGTGTTATCCTAAAAAAATTGTGTAATTTTGAGAGTAGAGGAGATAGAACAACGTTAGGAGTCCTCACCAGAGCGATGAAGGGATGAGGAGTAAAAATAAATCCTACTCTCCGATATATATACAGGACTCAAAACATTTTTTTGTGTGTGCCTAGACTCAACCGTCAGTGATTCGATCAATCAAGGGGCTCCTAGGTCGGAGAAGGCTCTGAATACCAACTTGTAATGCCCTGTATGCGACTATGTCTCCCACGTGTCGAGGCACGACTTAAAGACATAAGCGCATACTAGAATGATCTCAAGTATGGTATCTTTGCACATCGCATGTAAAATTCAGGGATGAAATTGTAAATAATAGTTGGATTACACTCGCCACGTCACACAATGAATACAATAACATACATCATCCAAATACACAAGGTCCGACTACGGACGAAATCCAAACGAGAAAGACACCATAAACACAAGGCCTGATTGCCCCTAGTAGGAACCACTACTGATCGTCGGGATACGAAACATAGTAACGCCCACGCTCTTCATCGAACTCCCACTGAAGTTCTGAACCATCTACTGCATTGTTCTCAGCGGTACCTGCATCTGGTGTGTGTTGAATCTGTGAGTCACAAAGGACCCAGCAATCCCGTTCCCGGGTATCAAAACTACCAAAGCCTTAGGTGTGGAAAGGCTATGACAATGGTTGCAGAACGCACTAAGCACAAGCTTACGACTTTAGAGCGAGAAGAGAACAAGTGCCAACGATCGCCAAGTTGATCAAGAAGTTATTCTAGCTACTCACAATCAAACATAACCCCACCATGTTCACTTCCCCAAGCCCTTCGGAAAGAGACCATCACGGTTACTCACACAGGTAGTGTATTCATGAATAAGGTGTCAAGTTATCTACAACCGGATATAACAAATTCCCATCTGCCACATAACCGTGGGCACGGCTTTCGAAAGATCAAACCCTGCAGGGGTGTCCCAACTTAGCCCATCACAAGCTCATGATCTGCGGAGTCGCAACTCCAAAGTGGGAAGACCCGAGTATTCTCGGAATCCCGTGCTCAAGATATTTCGACAAAGGTAAAACTAATTCAGCAAGACCTCCCGGCGTGCCGACACCCTGATAGTAGCCTTGCGTATCTCGTCTCAGGTCACGACCGGATGGGTGATCCTACAGGTAAAACCAAACCTCGGGTTACCCCAAGGTGGCCCCGCATAATCCCCAGTTTGGACCAACACTCATGAGGAGCACTGGCCCGGGTTGTTGATTAAGAACTCGGGTTTGCAACGCCCTATGCAAGTTTTAGTTATTAGGCAAATGTAAAACTAATGTTGGGCCTTGCTGGAAAAGCTTTGAACAGAGCGAATTATCAAGGGGAGCCCATAAACCACAACCGTGTTAGGAACGCAAAATCAAGGAACATAACATCGGTTTATCGGTTCCTAAGGTGGCATCAGTGGAACAAAACACCAAGCAGAAAGGCATAGCCTTCCACCCATTACCAATATATAGGTGCATTAGTTTATAACAGGTATATATTGTGTTATCCCAATAACAAGTTCATCATGGAGCAATCTTCAAAACTTCACCTGCAACTAACAACGCTATAAGATGGGCTGAGCGATGCGTACTTAGCCAAATAATGGTTTGCTAGGAAGGCGGTTAGAGTGTCTCATGGCAACAATAGGGGGCTGACAAACAGGAATGGGCATCGATGCATATCTAAAAGATCAAGACATCTAGCATATGCAAAGATAGAAGTGATATCGAGGAATGGTCATCTTGCCTATTGAGTCCACGGAGTGATCGTAACCTTGCTCCTCAAACTCAGCCTCGAAAGGAACCTCGAACTCCGAATCGTCACCAGGCTCTAACCAACACAAGAGCACAACAACGGCACAATATCAAACACGGAGCAATGCACAATCAACATGATGCAGGACATGTCACGGGATGCAAGTATCATGTGCGTATGCATGAGGATGCGCTCGAGCTGTAATGCCCCAGATGTAACACCTTCCAATTATGGCAATATATGAAACTTTGACTTCAACAATTCCATTCTGGGCTCTTCTTTCATTTCGGTTTTCTTTGTTTTGTCGCGTGCCTATGTGCATTTCATCCATGTCATGTTATCATGTGCATTGCATTGCATTCGTGTGTCACTTGCACCCGGTCCAACTCGCCTCTTCCCGTTGTCCGTTTCGAGTTCCGACACTCACACATGTGCCCGTGGCACCCCCCGAGTCCTTCTTTCGTGTGTGTCCCTGTAACGTTCCCAGAATAAGGTAAGACTTGTCGTGCGATGTTGTTTTGATACGTGTAGGCCGCCTATCAAGTTTCATCGCGTTTGGAGTTTGTTTGGTACTCCAACGGTTAACCTAGTGGGATAAAAGCACATCTTCCTTTTGGCCCAAGACCACCTCCACAACAGCCCACTAACCCAGCACAACCCCTCCCATCATCTCCGTCGTCGGATCATGAACGTGTGGCCGAAAACCGCACCCCATTTGGAGTCTCCTAGCTTCCTATGCCTATAAAACGTCCCCCACGTCCATTTTGCGGACGAAACCCTAGCTCCTCCCTCCTCGCGCCGCCGGACACGTCCGGGACGGACCGGACACGTCCGCCCAGACGCGCAGGACGAATCGCCCGCTGCCACGTGTCCCGCCAGGCTCCCCACCGCCGCCGGCCCGCGCGGCCCGTGCTCGGCCCCCGCGGGGCCCAACCGCCAGCCGTCGCACTCCCGTCTCCCCGGCCCGCGCCCCCGTCCGCTTCGGCCGCCGGCCGCCCTCCGCCACCGCGACCGCCGGCGGATCTCCTCCGTCACCGACCGGCGCCGCCCCGGCACTCCTCCGCCACCCGCCGTCCTCGCCGCCAAGCGCCGCCGCCGGCCCCTCGGGCGACCTCCGCCAGCACCGCAGCGTCCGGCCGCCGCGGCCCTCCGCCTCCGCCGCCGGCCGCCCCGGCCTTCCACCGCCGGCCGCAACCCTCAACGGGCCGGGCGTGTCCGCCCGAACCCCCCCCCCTTGAGGTTGTCTTTTTTTGCTAAGTCCTAGAATTGCATAATTTGTTGGCATCTTGTGAGTAGTGTAACTTTTTGTGTGCTTAGCCAAATGATGCAAATAATATGTCAAAATGGTCGTGGTGAAGTGCTCTTCATTTTGTTCCATTGTGGCACGCTTGTTTGAGTTCATCTAGATGCCCTAATCTCTGTTGCAAGAGTGATATATATTTAAAACTGCTGTTACTTGTTATTTTGTTGCCATGTTTGAGATGTGATAACTTGGTGCATGTTTATCCAAATGGAGCATATGATATGTCAAAATGTTCATTGTGAAGTGCTCTACATGATGGTTACTGTCGCATTCATGTTAGGTGTCATATTGCCATGTTAATCTCTGCTGCAAAAGTGCATGTGGCTGTTAAGTGTTGAAACTTGTTATGAGATGCTGATTTGATGTGCTCATTGCTATTGATGTCTTTGTCCTCATGTCACATGTCAATATGTTTTAGAAAGACCATCATATGGTCTTTGCTGTGGTGCAAACCACTTTCCATGATATATGTTTAAAACTGCTGTTACTTGTTATTTTGTTGCCATGTTTGAGATGTGATAACTTGGTGCATGTTTATCCAAATGGAGCATATGATATGTCAAAATGTTCATTGTGAAGTGCTCTACATGATGGTTGTTGTCGCATTCATGTTAGGTGTCATATTGCCATGTTAATCTCTGCTGCAAAAGTCCATGTGGCTGTTAAGTGCTGAAACTTGTTATGAGATGCTGATTTGATGTGCTCATTGCTATTGATGTCTTTGTCCTCATGTCACATGTCAATATGTTTTAGAAAGACCATCATATGGTCTTTGCTGTGGTGCAAACCACTTTCCATGATATGCCTTGAGGTAAATTAAAAAAGCTTGTAAACATGCCATGCCAATGTTACTGTTTTATACTTGGTGAAAAAAGTGCTAAGTCTGGAATCTGTTTTAACCTGATGTTATGTTTGCTTGATGCCCCACTCAAATCCATGCTTATTTTGGAGTGGCCAATGGTCATTCCTTGTTGTCCATGTTATGCTCTATCCATCCATGCCCTTACTTGCACATATGGCATGCTGTAGCTTATTTATTTCTTGCTCTCAAGTTGCTATAAATTATACCTGTCAGGTTTTATCATCATGATCAATTTGGTGTAGCTTGTTGCTATTGATCCATGCCTCCTATGGAGTTGCTCCAATGGAGTTGCTCCAATGGAGTTGTTTGCTGTATGCTATGTCTACTACGTGTCCATGATCTTTATATGCTTAGTGGAGTTGATATGTATGTTGTTTTGTGCCTCCGAAGGCAGCATCGTGATGATGTTTTTGCCTTCCCAGATTTTGGCTAAGTCTGGATAATTTTATTGCAACTTGTCATGCTTGGTTAATTGTGTTCCAGTAGATTTTTGGGTGTGTTCTAAGTTCATGCTTGTTAAGTAACATGTCTACTTCATGTCCATGCCCTTTGTCTCCATGTTTGAGTGATGTACCTTATTTATTTCTTGCTCCAAACATGTCATGTGGCTGTAATCTGCTGCTTTGTGTGAATATTGTTTTGCTTGCCATTTGCAAACCGTGTGTTCGTTTCCGGCGATCTTTATATCGATTTCAACTGAAATCTTCCCCTCTATCCAATGGCTTACTTGGTTTTCCAAGATGAGGCCTTCTCCATCATTTCTCCTTAGGCTCAAGTGCTTCCACATGCATATGCATCATCATACTTGCATCATGTTGATTGTGCATTAACCTTGTTTTATATTGTGCCATGTTGTGCTCTTGTGTTGAGTACGAGGAGCCGTCTTACGATCCCATCGATGACTCAACAGGCAAGATGACCTGACCCAGATGTCATTACTATCTTTGCCTATTGCTAGATGTCTCGCTCTTTAGCTTATTGCCTCGATGCCCATGTTTGTTTGTCAGCCTCCTATTGTAGCCATGAATCTCTCTAACCACCCAACCTAGCAAACCTTTGATTGGCTACGTAAGCTCCGCTCAGCCCCTCTTATAGCATTGTTAGTTGCGGGTGAAGATTTGAAGATTTTTGCTTCATGATGAAGTTTTTGTTGGGATATCACACTATATAATCTGTTAAACTAAATCATCTATATACTTGGCAATGGGTGGAAGGCTAAGCCTCTTGCTTGGTGTTTTGTTCCACTCATGCCACCCTAGGAACCGTTTAAACCGGTGTTATGTTCCTTGATTATGCGTTCCTAACATGGTTGGGGTTATGGGACCCCTCGATAACTCGCTTAGCGCTAAAGCTTTTCCAGCGAGGCTCGACTTTGGTTTTACATTTGCCTAACAACTAGAACTTGCCGAGGGAGTAATTAACCCGAGGATTTATTAATCAACCCCCTGGGCCAGTGCTCGTTTTAAGTGTTGGTCCAAACTAGAGCCACTTGCGGTGCCACCCAGTTCGCTGGGATCTTCGGTTGCTGTACGTACTGCTCATCCGGTCGTGGCCTGAGACTAGATACGCACGGCTACTGTCAGGGTGTCGGCAAGCCGGGAGTTCTTGCTGGATTAGTTTTACCTTAGTCAGAATATCTTGAGCACGGGATTCAGAGAATACTCGGGTCTTCCCACCTTGGAGTTGTGACTCCGCAGATCGTGAGCTTGTGATGGGCTAAGTTGGGACACCCCTGCAGGGTTTTGAACATTCGAAAGCCATGCCCGCGGTTATGTGGCAGATGGGAATTTGTTAATATCCGGTTGTAGAAAACTTGACACCATGTATAGAATACACTACCAGCGTGAGTAACCGTGACGGTCGCTTTCCGAAGGGGTTCGGGAAGTGAACACGGTGGGGTTATGTTTGACGTGCTTACATAGGATCACTTCATGATCACTTTGACGTTCGTGGCACTTCTCTTCTCGCTCTAAACACGTAAGCTAGTGTTAGTGCAGCTTCAACCTTATTCTTCAGCCTTGTTCCACACCCAAGGCTTAGATAGTTTTGCTACCCGGGAACGGGATTGCTGAGTCCTCCGTGGCTCATAGATTCTACACAACACCAGATGGAGGTACCATGGTAAACTACACAAGTGATGGCACAGAGTTGTACTGGGAGTTCGACAAAGAACGTGGGCGATACTACGTGTCTTACCCAGAGGATCAGTAGTGGCTTCTACTAGGGGCGATCGGACCTTGTGTTATCTATTTATGGTATCTTTCATTTGGATCTTCGTTCGTAGTCGGACTGTGATATTATTTGGATGATGATTGCTTATGTAATGTATTGTGTGACGTGGCGAGTGTAAGCCAACTACTCTTTTGCAATTTCATCCCTCTTTTACATGAGTCGTGCAAAGATACCATACTTGAGATCATTCTAGTATGAGCTTATACCTTTAAGTCGTGCCTCGACACGTAGGAGGTATAATCTCATACTGGGCATTACAAGTTGGTAATCAGATCCTTCCCCGACCTTGGAGCCCCCACTGATTGATCGAATCATTGACGGTTGAGTCTAGGCACACACTTAAAAATGTTTTGAGTCCAATATATATATCGGAGAGTAGGATTTCTTTTTACCCCTCATCCTTTTTCACTCTGGTGAGGACTCCTGACGATTACTTATCTCTTCTACTCTAAAAAATTCACTAAATATTTTTTAGGATCACGCGAGTATTGTTTGGATTGTTCCGATGTCTTTGTGACGAGAACATTGTTCTCGATGCCTCCTGTCATTTAGGGGTTGTGGCAGTGTCCCGGGGAGTTGAGCTCCGAGGTGTTGTCATCACAAATCTATTGCAACAGTTCTGGAATACTTAAGACGACCGACATCGAAAACTCTTCTATGCGGTTAGTGACATGATAACCCCGACATCACCCAGTACTGGGGAGGTAGTTCGGGAGTATTGCAATAGCTTGTATAGCAGATGTGTTTCGAAGGTCCGAGGTAAACGGTTTCCGGAAATAATTGGTTATGTGTTGAAGGATGGATACAGCTGGATGTAGGATTAGAGTTGAGTGCGCGATGCTTCCCCTGTATCCCCAGCACCTGATTGCATAACTGGAAACTTTTGGAAATTAATAGGTGGGTTCATCTAGTAGCTCGTAGGCATTCTTCCAACGAATGCATGATATGGAGTTCGGGGTTCTACACTGAGTGAAGTGGTTTTATGGGCGTTGTTCCGATCGAGAGTTGCATCTTAAAGGATCCTTGGCTATGCTGATCCGGGGATTATAAAACCCTTTTGTAACACGTTCCATAAGCTTTCAGCACGAATATGTCAAACGAAGCTTCTATCTTGTATTTGTTCTATCTGCTCCTTGTTGTTTTTATTTACCTTTTGTTCTCCCAAGTGGCTTCTCGAGAAGATTGTTGTACCATTAAACTGTGGATTACATTCGTTCATGTTGTTCGAATGTTCTTGTGAAGATTTATGTTGCAATTTCTAGCCGTTGATTCAGCTTATATATTTTCAATCAATGGCTAATAGTTGTCATCTCATTCAGGATGGCTCCTAAAAGGGTTCCCAATGCTAACCCAGAGGGTGAAGAAGTTCCTGATCGTCCTCCTTCCCCTCCTCCTCCGTCTGAGGCCTGGAGAGCAATTATGCAAGCGACGAACTAGAACACCCAGATGCTTATGCAAATGATGCAGAACATTCAAGCAAATCAAGCAAATCAAGGTGGTCATGGGAACCAAGGCCAAGGCAATTTGTTCAACCAACCTCACTTTGCTACACTCAACCAGTTCCTGGCAAACCAATTAAAGGCGTTCAGTTACTGTGTGGATCCGCTAGATGCTAAAGACTGGATAACAGACATCAAGAAGCACTTTGAATGCAGTAACGTGAGACATGAGGATTATGTTAAGTTTGCTGCCTTCCAACTCAAGGACCAAGCCGCTGATTGGTGGCAGCAGTACAAAGATTCCATAGAAGGACGTGAAATCTCGTGGACTGACTTCTGCAAGGATTTCCGCTCTCACCACATTCCAACTAGTGTCATCGAGGGCATGCGTGAGCAATTTCGCAACCTGAAGCAAGGCACCATGTCTGTTTATCAATACAATGTCAAGTTCCAGAACCTTGCCCGCTATGCCAAGCAAGACATCCCAGATGCCAAGAGCAAGATTTATTAGTTCCGTGGTGGTCTGAAGGATGAACTCCAGCTAGCTCTCACCTTGTTTGAGCCGGATGAATTTGATCAATTCTATAACATGGCACTTAAGCACGAGGCAGCCCAGCTCAAGTGTGAAGCTTCCAAAAAGAGGATCAAAGATGTTGTTAACTCCTCCTCTTCTTCCCAAGTGGTCGCAAAGCAGCAGAAGTTTTGGCTTCCACCTCCTCCAGAGCTCCGCCCTCCCAACAACAACAACAAGCACTCTGGTGGTCGTGGTTTCTCCCACCCACCCAACCCCAGCAATCAGTCCAAGAATTACTTTCAAGGTTCGAAGTCAAGTGCTCCTTATCACCGTCCTCTCTCAGAAGTGGTTTGCAACAAGGTGGCCAAAAGGGTCACTATGCCAACAAGTGCCCCAATCCAAGGCGCCTTCCGCCTCCTCCACCTGTCAGCACTGCTATTGTCAAGCACAATCCCAAGGTTGCAAGAGTGAATCTGATGAATGCAGCTCAAGCAGAGAATTCTTTAGATGTGATACTTGGTAATCTTCCAGTTAACTCTATTCCTCCAAAAGTATTGTTTAATTCGGGTGCAACGCTTTCTTTCATTTCAAGACCATTTGTTGCCAAGCATGAATTCGTCACTCAAGTGTTGCCAAAGCCTTTGAACATTATTTCTCCTGGATTGCAAATGTCCTGTCGGGTGCATGTTCCGGATGTATCTATTTGTATGGGTGATTACCGCTTTCTGGCTTCTCCGGTTGTTCTCGGCAATTCCGACATTGATCTTATTCTTGGGATGGATTGGCTCTCCAAGCATGATGCAAACATTGATTGTGCAAATAAGGAAGTCAAGCTTACTCATCCTGACGAAGACGTGATTATCTTCGCCTCTCGAGATAACACAATTAGGCTATTCTCTCTCAATGACAAGGGCGAGATTAATGCAATCCCTCAAATTCCGGTGGTCAATGAATATGAAGATGTTTTCCATGAAGAGCTTCCAGGCATGCCTCCGCATCGTCACATTGAATTCGTCATTGAACTCGAGCCCGGTACCGAGCCAGCATGCTGGCGTCCGTACATGCTTTCCCCTGATGAGTTGAAGGAGCTGAAGAAACAACTCGATGAGCAAGAGCATATGGGTCTAATCATGCCTAGCACGTCTCCTTGGGGTTGTGGTGTTCTATTTGTCAAGAAGAAGGATGGCACGGAGCGCCTTTGCGTTGATTATCGACCATTGAACAAGAAGACAATAAAGAACAAGTATCCGCTCCCCAATATCAATGAATTGTTCGAGAAGCTCAAAGGAGCAAAGGTGTTCTCAAAGCTCGATCTCCGGATGGGTTACCATCAGATCCGTATCCGTGAAGAAGATATTCACAAGACCGCATTCAGAACAAGCGACGGCTCCTATGAATACACGGTCATGTCTTTTGGCCTCGCAAATGCTCCACCCACCTCGAGGATGATGCACTTCATATTCAACCCCTACACAAATGAATTTGTTCTCGTCTATCTGGATGACATCTTGGTATTCTCCAAGAACGAAGAAGACCATGCCAAGCACCTCCGTTTGGTTCTGGACAGGCTCCGTGAACACAAGTTCTATGCGAAGTTCTCCAAATGTGAATTTTGGCTGGATAAGGTCTTATATCTTGGCCATATCATCTCTGCTGAGGGTATTTCTGTCAACCTTGAAAAGTTGAAGCTATTGTCAACTGGGAACCCCCGCAGAACGTCAAGCAACTCTGAAGCTTCCTTGGTCTCGCTAGCTATTGCAGAAGGTTCGTTGAGAACTTCTCCAAGATTGCCAAACTTCTCTCAAACTTGCTGCAGAAGAATGTCAAGTACAACTGGTCTCCTGATTGTGATGTGGCATTCAAAACACTCAAAGAGAAGCTCATTTCTGCTCCGGTTCTAACTCCTCCGGATGAGTCCAAGCCCTATGAAGTCTTCTGTGATGCTTCTTTATAGGGACTTGGTGGTGTTCTCATGCAAGACAAGAAGATTGTGGCATACACTTCTTGTCAGTTGAAACCAAATGAGAAGAACTAGCCCACACATGATCTCGAGCTAGCAGCAATGGAACATGCCTTGATCACGTGGAGACACCTTCTGTTGGGCAGAAAAGTGGACATCTTCACCGATCACAAGAGCTTGAAGTACATCTTCACACAACCGAACCTGAAACTTCGCCAGACTCGTTGGGTTGAGATGATCCAAGAGTATGATCCAAGCATTGAATACACACCTGGCAAGGCCAATGTCATTGCAGATGCCTTGAGCAGAAAGGCATATTGTCTCCTTCTCAAGCCATTCCAGCCTGAACTTTGTGAATCATTCCGGAAGCTCAACCTCCCAGTTGTTCTGCAAGGCTTTCTTGCAAATCTTCAAGTTGCTCCTACCTTGGAAGATCAGATCCGTGAGGCCCAACTCAGTGATGCTATGGTGCAGAAAGTGAAACATGGTATTGCCATGGGTACTCCCAAATACAAGTGATATCATGTTGATGAGAAAGACACCTTGTTCTTTGAGGACAGAATTGTGGTTCCCAAGGGTGATCTTAGGAAGCTCATAATGAACGAAGCACATTACTCCCTCCTCTCGATTCATCCCGGAAGTTCCAAGATGTACCAAGACCTCAAGCAATCTTACTGGTGGACTCGCATGAAAAGGGAGATTGCCCAATTCGTGAATAAATGTGATGTCTGCAGAAGAGTGAAGGTAGAGCATCAACGTCCAGCCAGTCTCCTCCAACCTCTTCCTATTCCCGAGTGGAAATTCGACCACATTGAAATGGATTTCGTCACTGGGTTTCCTAAGTCCAAGAAGGGGAATGATGCTATCTTTGTTGTCATTGACAAGCTAACCAAAGTAGCTCACTTCCTTCCCGTCAAAGAATCCATCAATGCAGCTCAGTTGGCAGAGTTGTACACTTCTAGAATTGTTTCGTTGCATGGCATTCCTCAAGTTATCTCCTCAGACCGTGGAAGCTTGTTCACATCCAAGTTCTGGGACTCCTTTCAGTCAGCCATGGGCACTAAGATTCGTTTCAGCACTGCGTTTCACCCTCAGACTAGTGGTCAAGTCGAAAGAGTGAACCAGATCCTCGAAGACATGCTGAGAGCTTGTGTCATCTCTTTTGGTATGAAGTGGGAAGATTATCTCCCGTTTTCCGAGTTCTCTTACAACAACAGCTTCCAAGCAAGTGCCGGCAAAGCTCCTTTTGAAATCCTCTATGGCAGAAAGTGTCGTACCCCGCTCAACTGGTCCGAGACTGGTGAATGTCAACTTCTTGGCAATGACTTGATCTCAGAAGCCGAAGAAATGTGCAAAGTCATACGTGAGAATCTCAAGGCCGCTCAGTCTTGTCAAAAGATTTACTATGACGGCAAGCATCGTGATTTGGCTTTCAACATTGGGGATCATGTCTATCTTCGTGTTTCTCCTATGAAAGGAACCCAAAGATTCGGTATCAAAGGAAAGCTTGCTCCTAGATATGTGGGCCCTTTCAACATTCTTGGCAAAAGAGGCGATCTAGCCTATCAACTTGAGCTCCCCTCCAACTTTGCAAATGTTCATGATGTGTTTCATGTGTCTCAACTCCGCAAGTGCTTCAAAACACCTGAACGCACCATTCAGTTCGAGGAGATTGATCTTCAACAAGACTTATCTTATCATGAGCACCCTGTTGCTGTTCTTGAAGAAACCGAGCGCAAGACCCGCAACAAGTCCATCAAGTTCTTGAAAGTTAAGTGGTCACACCATACCGACCGAGAAGCTACGTGGGAACAAGAAGATCACCTTCGTTCCGAGTATCCTTCCTTCTTCCAGTCCTAGATCTCGGGACGAGATCTTTTCGTAGTAGAGGAGAGTTTGTAAGGCCCCAGATGTAACACCTTCCAATTATGGCAATATATGAAACTTTGACTTCAATAATTCCATTTTGGGCTCTTCTTTCATTTCGGGTTTCTTCGTTTTGTCGCGTGCGTATGTGCATTTCATCCATGTCATGTTATCATGTGCATTGCATTGCATTCGTGTGTCACTTGCACACGGTCCCACTCGCCTCTTCCCGTTGTCCGTTTCGAGTTCCGACACTCACACACGTGCCCGTGGCACCCCCGAGTCCTTCTTTCGTGTGTGTCCGTGTAACGTTCCCGGAATGAGGTGAGACTTGTCGTGCGATGTTTTTTTGATACGTGTAGGCCGCCTGTCAAGTTTCGTCGCGTTTGGAGTTCGTTTGGTACTCCAACAGTTAACCTAGTGGGCTAAAAGCACCTCTTCCTTTTGGCCCAAGACCCCCTCCACAACATCCCACTAACCCAGCACAACCCCTCCCATCATCTCGGTCGTCGGATCACGAACGTGTGGCCGAAAACCGCACCCCATTTGGAGTCTCCTAGCTCCCAATGCCTATAAAACGTCCCCCACGTCCATTTTGCAGACGAAACCCTAGCTCCTCCCTCCTCGCGCCGCCGGACACGTCCGGGACGGACCGGACACGTCCGCCCGGACGCGCCGGACGAATCGCCCGCTGCCACGTGTCCCGTCAGGCTCCCCGCCGCCGCCGGCCCGCGCGGCCCGTGGTCGGCCCCCGTGGGGCCCAACCGCTCGCCGCCGCGCTCCCGTCTCCCCGGCCCGCGCCCCCGTCCGCTTCGGCCGCCGGTCGCCCTCCGCCGTCGCGCGCACCGGCGGATCTCCTCCGCTGCCGACCGGCGCCGCCCCGGCGTTCCTCCGCCCCGCGCCGTCCTTGCTGCCAAGTTCCGTCGCCCGCCCCTCGGGCGACCGCCGCCACCATCGCAGCGCCCGGCCGCCACGGCCCTCCGCCTCCGCCGCCGGCCGCCTCGGCCTTCCACCGCCGGCCGCAACCCTCGCCGGGCCAGGCGGATCCGAACCCCGTCGCCCAACCCACTCCGCTCCGCCCCGACCCGCACATCGGACAGGTCCACCGCCGTTCGGACATGTCCGCCCGAACCCCCCCCCCCCTTGAGGTTGTTTATTTTTTTGCTAAGTCCCAGAATTGCATAATTTCTTGGCATCTTGTGAGTGGTGTAACTTTTGTGTGCTTATCCAAATGATGCAAATAATATGTCAAAATGATCGTGGTGAAGTGCTCTTCATTTTATTCCATTGTGGCATGCTTGTTTGAGTTCATCTAGATGCCCTAATCTCTGTTGCAAGAGTGATATATGTTTAAAACTGTTGTTACTTGTTATTTTGTTGCCATCTTTGAGATGTGATAACTTGGTGCATGTTTATCCAAATGGAGCATATGATATGTCAAAATGTTCATTGTGAAGTGCTCTACATGATGGTTGATGTAGCATTCATGTTAGGTGTCATATTGCCATGTTAATCTCTGTTGCAAAAGTGCATGTGGATGTTAAGTGCTGAAACTTGTTATGAGATGCTGATTTGATGTGCTCATTGCTATTGATGTGTTTGTCCTCATGTCACATGTCAATATCTTTTAGAAGCACCATCATATGGTCTTTGCTGTGGTGCAAACCACTTTCCATGATATGCCTTGAGGTGAATTAAACAAGCTTGTAAACATGACATGCCAATGTTACAGTTTTATACTTGGTGAAAAAACTGCTAAGTCTGGAATCTATTTTAACCTGATGCTATGTTTGCTTGATGCCCCACTCAAATCCATGCTTGTTTTGGAGTGGCCAATGGTCATTCCTTGTTTTCCATGTTATGCTCTATCCATCCATGCCCTTACTTGCACATATGGCCTGCTGTAGCTTATTTATTTCTTGCTCTCAAGTTGCTATAAATTATACCTGTGAGGTTTTATCATCATGATCAATTTGGTGTAGCTTGTTGCTATTGATCCATGCCTCCTATAGAGTTGCTCCAATGGAGTTGTTTGCTGTATGTTATGTCTACTACGTGTCCTTGATCTTTATATGCTTAGTGGAGTTGATATGCATGTTGTTTTGTGCCTTCGAAGGCAGCATCGTGATGATGTTTTTGCCTTCGCAGATTTTGGCTAAGTATGGATAATTTTATTGCAACTTGACATGCTTGGTTAATTGTGTTCCAATAGGTTTTTAGGTGTGTTATAAGTTCATGCTTGTTAAGTATGTCTACTTCATGTCCATGCCCTTTGTCTCCTTGTTTGAGTGATGTACCTTAATTATTTCTTGCTCCAAACATGTCATGTGGCTGTAATCTGCAGCTTTGTGTGAATATTGTTTTGCTTGCCGTTTGCAAACCGTGTGTCCGTTTCCGGCGATCTTTATATCGGTTTCAACCGAAATCTTCCCCTCTATCCAATGGCTTACTTGGTTTTCCAAGATGATGCCTTCTCCATCATCTTCTCCTTAGGCTCAAGTGCTTCCACATGCATACGCATCATCATACTTGCATCATGTTGATTGTGCATTGCACCTTGTTTGATATTGTGCCATGTTGTGTTCTTGTGTTGAGTAGAGCCGGGAGCTGAGACCGAGAACGAGGGTCCTACCGAGGTTGAGTACGAGGAGCCATCTTACGATCCCATCGACGACTCAACAGGCAAGATGACCTGACCCAGATATCACTACTATCTTTGCCTATTGCTAGATGTCTCGCTCTTTAGCTTATTGCCTCGATGCCCATGTTTGTTTGTCAGCCTCATATTGTAACCATGAATCTCTCTAACAACCCAACCTAGCAAACCTTTGATTGGCTACGTAAGCTCCGCTCAGCCCCTCTTATAGCATTGTTAGTTGCAGGTGAAGATTTGAAGATTTTTGCTTCATGATGAACTTATTGTTGGGATATCACACTATATAATCTGTTAAACTAAACCATCTATATACTTGGCAATGGGTGGAAGGCTAAGCCTCTTTCTTGGTGTTTTGTTCCACTCATGCCACCCTAGGAACCGTTTAAACCGGTGTTATGTTCCTTGATTATGCGTTCCTAACACAGTTAGGGTTATGGGACCCCCTCGATAACCCGCTTAGCGCTAAAGCTTTTCCAGCGAGGCCCGACTTTGGTTTTACATTTTCCTAACAACTAAAACTTAACCCGAGGATTTATTAATCAACCCCTTGGGCCAGTGCTCGTTTTGAGTGTTGGTCCAAACTAGAGCCACTTGCGGTGCCACCCAGTTCGTTGTGATCTTCGGTTGCTGTACGTGCTACTCATCCGGTCGTGGACTGAGACTAGATACGCGCGGCTACTGTCAGGGTGTCGGCACGCCGGGAGGTCTTGCTGGATTAGTTTTACCTTAGTCGGAATATCTTGAGCACGGGATTCTGAGAATACTCGGGTCTTCCCACCTTGGAGTTGCGACTCGACAGATCGTGAGCTTGTGATGGGCTAAGTTGGGACACCCCTGCAGGGGTTTGAACTTTCGAAAGCCGTGCCCGTGGTTATGTGGCAGATGGGAATTTGTTAATATTCGGTTGTAGAAAACTTGACACCATGTTCAGAACACACTACCAGCGTGAGTAACCGTGACGGTCGCTTTCCGAAGGGGTTCGGGAAGTGAACACGGTGGGGTTATGTTTGACGTGTTTAGATAGGATCACTTCGTGATCACTTTGACGTTCGTGGCACTTCTCTTCTCGCTCTAAACACGTAAGCTAGTGCTAGTGCAGCTTCAACCTTATTCTTCAGCCTTGTTCCACACCCAAGGCTTAGATAGTTTTGCTACCCGGGAACGGGATTGCTGAGTCCTCCGTGGCTCACAGATTCTACACAACACCAGATGCAGGTACCATGGTAAACTACACAGGTGATGGCACAGAGTTGTATTGGGAGTTCGATGAAGAACGTGGGCGATACTACGTGTCTTACCCAGAGGATCAGTAGTGGCTTCTACTAGGGGCGATCGGACCTTGTGTTATCTATTTATGGTATCTTTCATTTGGATCTTCGTCTGTAGTCGGACTGTGATGTTATTTGGATGATGATTGCTTATGTAATGTATTGTGTGACGTGGCGAGTGTAAGCCAACTACTCTTTTGCAATTTCATCCCTCTTTTACATGAGTCGTGCAAAGATACCATACTTGAGATTATTCTAGTATGAGCTTATACCTTTAAGTCGTGCCTCGACACGTAGGAGGTATAATCTCATACTGGGCATTACACGAGCCTAAGGAGAAGGTGATGGAAATTGCCTCATCTTGGGTAACCAAGAAGCCACTGGATAGAGGGGAAGACTTCGGTTAAAATTGATATAAAGATCACCGGAAACGGATGCACGGTTTGCAAATGACAAGCAAAACAATATGCAATGCAAAACTACAGTTATCAGCAACATGGCATTTTTGGAGCAAGAAATAAATATGCTACAGCAACCAAACATGAAGACAAAAGGCATGGATGTGAAATAGGCATGATTCTTAACAAGCAGGAACTTAGAGCTCACCCAAAACCTTGCTGGAACACAATTAAACTAGCATGGCAAGTTGCAATAAAATTTACAGAATTCTCAGACTTAGTGAAAATTACAAGACATGGCAGAAATTACAACAAGTAGGCATGTTTGCAAGCTTGTGCAACTCAACTCAAAGCATAGCAAGGCATGTGAATATAACCAACAGCAAGAAGACATATTTGAGAAGATATTCATGGCAAGAACATGGTCATAGGATGCATAGAACACTAGATATTCACATGGCAAAACTGAACTTGTTTATAACATGCTGACAGATACATTTTATAGCCACTTGAGAGCATGAAAACAACAAGCTACAGCAAGCCATCATGCAAGAAAAAGGCATGGCAATAACACACATAACATGCTCTTCATGAATAACCACATGTCTACTTCTACAACATACTAGAACATGTCCCAAACATCATGGCAAAAGTGCAAAAGTTTATCCAGTGACAGTAGGGGATGGAGCGGGACGAGCCGGTGCGAAATGGCGTTTGCTTGGCGGGACGGGTGGATCTGGTCCCGCCTGGACCAGATCTGGATCCGGCCGGAGCTCCGGCGTCCGGAGTTGGAGAAGACGCCGCGGCAGCGACCGGAGAGCGGCGGCGGCGGGAGGAGCTGCGGCTCGGGGCGAAGCTCGGAGGCGGCGGGGAACGGAGGACGGTGCCAGCAGCGAAGCCGAGACGCGGCAGCGGCGATGGGTGGCGAAGGGAGGAGGCCGAGGTGGCTGGCGGCGAGGCATGCCGGGGCGGCGCGGCTGGCGAGGCGTCTCGGAGGAGCGGCGCCGGGGTGGAGGCGGACCGGCCGCAGCGGTCGGGCGAGGCGGGCGGGGCGTGGGGGCGGCGCCTCATGCCGGGCAGGCCTCCCGCGGGCCCGGCGGGCTGGCGGCGCGCGCGGTGGAGGGGGCCGGTGAGGTGGACACGTGGCGTGCGGTGAGTGGTGCGGGGCGGCGGCGGAGGAGGAGGAGCTAGGGTTGGATCCGGATTTCGAGGATGGGGATTGTTTTATAGGCATAAGGAGCTAGGATACTCCAAATGAGGAGCGTTTTTCGCCCACACGATCACGATCCGACGACCGAGAGGATGGAAGTGTTTGTGCTGGGTTAGTGGGCTGTTGTGGAGGGTTGGTGGGCCAAAAGAAAGAGAAGCTTTTAGCCCACGAGGTTAACCGTTGGAGTATCAAACGACCTCCAAACGCGACGGAACTTGACAGGCGGCCTACACATACTAAAACAACAATGTACGACAAGCCTCACCTCATACCGAGAACATTCTACGGCCACAAACGAAAGAAAGACTCAGAGGTGCCACGGGCATGTGTGTGTGTCGGAACTTGAAACGGACAACGGGAAGAGACAAGCATGACCGGGTGCAAGTGACGACACGAATGCAATGCAATGCACATGATGACATGACATGGATGATATGCACACACGCACACGGCAAAAACGAAGAAACCCGGAATGAAGGAAGAGCCCAGAATGGAATTGAGGAAGTCAACGTTGCATATATTGCCATAAATGGAATTGTTACATCCGGGGTGTTACAACTTCAGACGTCATGTCTGGAAAAGAAAGTTTGCAACACAAATCCACGAGATGACGTTGCGAGATTCTCGGGAAATGAACTGCGATAGCAAGCTCCAAAACATGAGCTGGTTCTGCTACATATCTATGAACACGATGTCCAAGACAAGCATGACCACATAGTAGTCTTACAATAAAATACTACCGAGTTCTAGTTAGGAACCATCATTAACGACGTCGAAGTCTCTGCGCGGAAGTCTAAAGTATTAACCTTAGAACAGACTCCTTTGTCTTGAACAAATCAATCAGTGGCTTGGTGTGCTAGGGAATACATATGGAATGAAGGTTGCAAGTCTCCAAACCACATAATACTTCGCGCATGTACATGACTGACTTGGCACGATTCCAGAGGAAGCAAAATAAACTTTCTCGAATTCACGATGGCAACTTACATCAAATTGCTACTTCTCGAGCTTGCGTTGTATTCCCTCAAAGGGGAAAGGGAGATGCAGCACGGTAGCGTAAGTATTTCCCTCATTTTTGAGAACCAAGGTATCAATCCAGTAGGAGACTACGCGCCACACCTGCACAAACAAATAAGAACTTCGTAGCCAACGCGATAAGGGGTTGTCAATCCCTTTACGGTCACTTACGAAAGTGAGATCTGATAGAGATGATAGTTTGATATTTTAGATATTTTTTGTTATAAGAACAGAAAGTAAAAGCGGAAAGGTAAAATAGATTGTAGATTGATATGTTGAGAATAGACCCGGGGGCCATAGTTTTCTCTAGTGGCTTATTTCATGATAGCGATATTCTACGGCGGGTGAACAAATTACTGTCGAGCAATTGATAGAAAAGCGAATAATTATGAGACTATCTAGGGTTGATCATTATATATAGGCATCACGTCCGATACAAGTGGACCGAAACGATTCTGCATCTACTACTATTACTCCACACATTGACCGCTATCCAGCATGCATCTAGTGTATTAAGTTCATAAGAACAGGGTAACGCCTTAAGCAAGATGACATGATGTAGAGGGATAAACCCAAACTTAGTGATATAAACCCCATCTTTTCATCTTCGATGGCAACAATACAATATGTGCCTTGCTGTCCCTACTGTCACTGGGAAAGGACACCACAAGATTGAACCCAAAGCCAAGCACATCTCCCATTGCAAGAACTATAGATCTAGTAGGCCAAACCAAAACAATAATTCGAAGAGACTTGCAAGGATATTATAATCACACATAAAGAGTTCAGAAAAGAACCAAATATTTCTCATAGATAATCTAGATCATTGATACATCCAAAACGTATCTATAATTTCTGCTTGCTCCATGCATCTTTTGGGTGATATTGCTATGCTTTTGATACACTTTCATACACTTTTGATCATATTTGGACTAACCTATTAACTCAGTGCACCCCAGTGCCAGTTTCTGTTTTCTGCTGTTTTTGTATTTCAGGTTTTCCCATTACTTAAATTGCCAGAAAAATTCCGGGAAAAATATATAAAAAATTAGCACTCCGGAAGCTTCCATGCGCCAGAAGTGGGGCCAGAGGGGGGCCAGAGGGGCCCCAGGCGCCCTGATGGGGCGGCCCCACCCCTGGCCACGCCGGGGGGCCGCCTGGGGTGCTCCCACCTCCTCTAGTTGCCCCCCTTCGC
Organism: Secale cereale; assembly: GCA_902687465.1. Classification (NCBI taxonomy): domain Eukaryota; kingdom Viridiplantae; phylum Streptophyta; class Magnoliopsida; order Poales; family Poaceae; genus Secale; species Secale cereale. The sequence continues at coordinate 413,694,981 of LR738710.1, forward strand.
ATATATATTTCTCCCGTCGCGGAAACCCTGATTCTGGAACCCTTTTCTCCAGAAGCAATTCCGATCTCCGCCGCCATCGCCACCAAGTTTCAGGGGACCAGAATTCCTGTGACGGCATCCTGCTGGGACGGGGAAGTGCCCCCGGATTCATCTCCATCGACGTTGCTTCCTCCCTCCATGATGCGGGAGTAGTTCCTCCTCGGGGCTGAGGTTTCTACCAGTAGCTATGTGGTCAATTCTCTCTCCCATGATGTGATCTTCGTTGTGATCATAGGCTATGTTAATCTAGGGTGATCCCATGATATTTCCCCTTCCTCTATGTATTGAATTGATGTACTCACTTGTCTTTATCTAGTATAATCCCCGAGACCAAGGTGACAGCGGTCTATTGGACATGGATTAGAAGAATATTTTCATGAGTGATTTCCTCTTTTGTGTGTTGATTGAAGATTGAGAGTCTCTTGGTGCATGTCTTTGACTATCCTGAAGATATGTTATGGTGATTGTGGTACTCTCTTTGGATGGCCGCGGTGACATTGGGAAATCCATAGATTGAGAACTATGAACTTTGAGGTGTGCTTTTGTAGCCCTACATAATTCTCGTCCTCTCTTGACCACAAAGGAATGACCTCCGAGTGCGTCTCCATTGCATGTTTTATGGGAAATATCATGTATGTCAATGGTGTTGGGAGTTGCCACTAGTGAAAGTATGAAGCCTAGGCCTTGTTTCCACCATTGCAATACCATTTGTGCTCACGTTTACCACTTGTTTGCTTGCTGCACTTTTTATTACAGATTTATATTACTTTGCTTTGTCTCTTTGTGAACCTCCTAATTAGATTGAGAGTTACCGATAATAAGTGCATGAGTTCTTCGGACTAATGTGAGTATTCGAAAGTTGACACTTCCACCTAGCCATATTTTTCTAGCCTCTTCGGTACCGTGCATTGCCCTTTCTCACCTCGAGAGTTGGCGCGTACTTCGCCGGTGCATCCAAATCCTTGGCACGATACGCTTTGTCATCATAAGCCTCATTATATCCCTCCTCAAAACAGCCACCATACCTACCTATCAAGGCATTTCCATAGCCTTTCCGAGATACATTGCCATGCAACATCCATCTTCTCATGACTTGATCTTCATGTCATACATGCTTTTTGCTTGATCGATGAGCCGCATGCTAGTTGGGCCTTGCCCTAATTATTGCTACATGACGCGCTAGTATCATTGCATATCCTGCTACACTAGCAGAGGCATACATTTACATACATCATGATAGTTTCATTTTCTTTATAGTGAGTACTTTTGTAAAGTGTGAAAGATCTTCTATACTTCTTGTAATAAATAGAGTGTTGCCCCTAAAGTGAGGAAAAGATCCCAAAGAGGACAAAATCAAAAGATCCCAAAGAGGACAAATGAGAGTTAAATAGAAAGAGCCATTGAGGCCACAAAAAAATAAAAAAAATAGAAAAAAAGAAAAAAGAAATAAAAAGAGAGAAGGGGGCACACTACTATTCCTTTTGAGAGATCCACACTCGTACTCCATCTTATACCTTATACTCCATAGAGATTATCATTCATGCATATAGCTATGTGGGGACCTTCACACTATAGAACTTGGCTTGTATATTCCAATGATGAGCCTCCTCAAAAGAGCTCTAGGTCTTCTTGAGCAAGCAAGTTGGATGCACCCCCACTAGTTCCATTGGAGAGCTTACCTTAGCTCATATGTGCATCTGTTGCATGGCAATCCCTACTCCTCACATCATATCTATCATTTGGCTTTCTCTCGCCGATGATTGTCCTCATTGATGTGAGCCTTTCACACCTTTTTTGTCTTCCCCCTACATCATTTTTCTCGGCCATCCTAAGTGTCAAGTTTCTTGCTTACGCTCATCCATTGCATGAGTGCTCAAAATATTGAAAGGGAGGGGATCATTTTGACTTGTACCTGGCTGACGGTCTGGGGATGAGTCAAGATAAGATTCCAAAGAAGACCAAGTGTGAAACTTTAGTAGATTAAGTTCTCAACAATACAAAAACTATGTTTTACTCTCTCGTATATCCCTATCCCCTTTCTTGCGCGCAAACACCATTTGGAGACATTCGAGTCACGGACAGCGAGAGCTCTTGCACCTTTATGCTCTTATGTTGCTTGTTACAATGCTAATATAGACTCTTGCTTGTTATGACTTGAATTGAATTACATGCCTTGATTGATTTACTTAAAAACTTCTTACATGGTTGATAGCATGTCACCACAGAAATTATGCTTGTTATCATTTACCTACTCGAGGACGAGCAGGAATTAAGCTTGGGGAAGTTGATACGTCCAAAACGTATCTATAATTTCTGCTTGCTCCATGCATGTTTTGGGTGATATTGCTATGCTTTTGATACACTTTCATACACTTTTGATCATATTTGGACTAACCTATTAACTCAGTGCACCCCAGTGCTAGTTTCTATTTTCTGCTGTTTTTGTATTTCAGGTTTTCCCATTACTTAAATTGCCAGAAAAATTCCGGGAAAAATATATAAAAAATCAGCTCTCCGGAAGCTTCCATGCGCCAGAAGTGGGGCCAGAGGGGGGCCAGAGGGGCCCCAGGTGCCCTGATGGGGCGGCCCCACCCCTGGCCGCGCCGGGGGGCCGCCTGGGGTGCTCCCACCTCCTCTGGTTGCCCCCCTTCACATATATATTTCTCCCATCGCGGAAACCATGATTCCGGAACCCTTTTCTCCAGAAGCAATTCCGATCTCCATCGCCATCGCCACCAAGTTTCGGGGGACCAGAATTCCTGTGCCGGCATCCTGCCGGGACGGGGAAGTGCCCCCGGATTCATCTCCATCGACGTTGCTTCCTCCCTCCATGATGCGGTAGTAGTTCCTCCTCGGGGCTGTGGTTTCTACCAGTAGCTATGTGGTCAATTCTCTCTCCCATGATGTGATCTTCGTTGTGATCATAGGCTATATTAATCTAGGGTGATCCCATGATATTTCCCCTTCCTCTATGTATTGAATTGATGTACTCACTTGTCTTTATCTAGTATAATCCCCGAGACCAAAGTGACAGCGGTCTATTGGACATGGATTAGAAGAATATTTTCATGAGTGATTTCCTCTTTTGTGTGTTGATTGAAGATTGAGAGTCTCTTGGTGCTTGTCTTTGACTATCCTGGAGATATGTTATGGTGATTGTGGTACTCTCTTTGGATGGCCCCGGTGACATTGGGAAATCCATAGATTGAGAACTACGAACTTTGAGGTGTGCTTTTGTAGCCCTACATAATTCTGGTCCTCTCTTGACCACAAAGGAATGACCTCCGAGTGCGTCTCCATTGCATGTTTTATGGGAAATATCATGTATGTCAATGTTGTTGGGAGTTGCCACTAGTGAAAGTATGAAGCCTAGGCCTTGTTTCCACCATTGCAATACCATTTGTGCTCACATTTACCACTTGTTTGCTTGCTGCACTTTTTATTATAGATTTATATTACTTTGCTTTGCCACTCCTATCATCCATATTTTACCATCTCTTCGCCGAACTAGTGCACCTATACAACTCCTAGTTGTATTAGGTGTGTTGGGGACACAAGATACTTCTTGTATCTTAGTTGCAGGGTTGCTTGAGAGAGACCATCTTCAACCTCTACTTCCCTGAGTTCGATAAACCTTAGGTCATCCACTTGAGGGAAATTGCTGCTGTCCTACAAACCTCTGCTCTTGGAGGCCCAACATAGTCTACAAGAATAGAAGCGTGTGTAGACATCAAGCTATTTCTGGCGCCGTTGCCGGGGAAGTAAGTGTTTGAAGGTATATCTTTAGATCTTGCAATTAAATCTTTTCGTTTCTTGTTTTTAGTTTCACTAGTTATGTTTATGGAAAACCGCACTCTTAGTTCGCTGCTTGGGGAAGGCCGCTTTACCACACCCGTGGTAGAGAAGTTTCCTCCACCTACTGAATGTATCCGGTTCCAAATACCACCTGGGATAATTGAAATAATTAGGAATGATTGTTATGATGGGACAGTCAATCCTAGTATTAATTTGTTGAGACTAACAGAACTTTGTGAGTTGTTTAAGATTTCAGGTTTGACAAGAGATGGAGTCATGAGGAAATTATTTGCCTTGTCACTGAAAGGAAAAGCATTGGAATGGTATAGGCTACTAGATGACTCTCACCTGCTGGATTGGGAAGAAATCCAGTCTCTCTTTTACTCCAAGTTTTATCCTCTTCATGAAGTCTATGAGAAAAGGAATTATGTTTATAATTTCTATCCTCATGACGGAGAGAGCATAGCTCAAGCTTGGGGGAGACTGAAAACGTTAATGCTAAAATGTCCTAACCATGGGCTCCCCAAAGATATGATTATTACTAATTTCTATGCGAGGCTCTCTCGACAGGATAAAGATTTGCTCGATGCTTCCTCTATGGGTTCTTTCACAAACGAAAAGATTGATGCTAAATGGGAACTCCTTGAAAGAATTCAACGCAACACTGAAGATTGGGAGATCGACAAAGGTAAAGAGTCTGGTATAATTTATGAGTATGATTGCATTAAGTCCTTTGTTGAAACTACAAGTTTTAATAAGTTTAGTGCTAAGTTTGGGCTTGATTCTCAACTCCTTGTTGATTTCCTCAAATCTTTTGCTTCACATCTTAATATGCGTAAGGAGGATTGGATCAAGCATCATGAACCTTTTAAAGAGATTTGCAAAGAAAATGAAATTGTTCATGATGATTGCAACATGCATGATCCAATTCCTAGAAATGAAGTTTTATATAAGCATGTTAATTTTTGTGGAGTGGATAGACCTTGTGAAAGGCCTATGATTGAAGAAGAGAAGTATTGTAAGCAACATAAGCATGAAAGAACAATCACTTGGGGTCAAAGATTTAAATGAAATTGCTAGAGAATTGTGTGACCTTTATCCTTTTACTTCTGAACTTTGCTGTATAGGGGGTCACTTTAATTTTCAATGCATGCACTTTCAAAACATAACTGTTAACCAGTTGTGTGATAACATGATCACCCCTGATATTTATGATTAGCTTATGTTATTTTTGATGTGTGAAGAGTTATCAGAAAAGACTTCTTGGCTAGATGGTAATGCCATAGGAATAAAAAAACACTTTGCAAAATTGCCATCTCTATTGTGTTGTTAATTGCCATGAAAATGATTACATAAGTAAAATTATAAAGGAGGGAACTTTACCAAAGTATAAAAATGTCTCTTATATTTCTACTAATAAAAAGGAGAGTTTCTCCCAAGTTTCCCCTATTGTTTCTAATGATAAACAAGGATATGAGGAGAAGCTTCATCTCCAACCACTCCCTCCTAAGGTGAAGAAGAAGAAAAAGAAGAGGAGGAGGAAGAGGAGCAAGAAGGAAGAAGAATGGGTATCAACCTGGCCTGAGCATATTCCTCCCATCAACTTTTATCCTAACGGTTGTAAGTTTAAAGAAGAAGGTGAAGTTTATTGCCTTAATTATCATCTTGATGATACGTCCGTAGGTACTATTGAAGATGATTTTGATTATGATATGCATGTTACTTATTGTGATTGGGAAAATGATGATAATGCTACTTATGATCTTGAAAATCTTTTTGGTACCAACTCTGAAAGTGATGATATGGAAAGCTCTAAGCTTGGGGATGATAGGATTGCAAATCCTTTACCCACTAGTGATGTGATAATTGATAATTCTTTTGCTAGTAAGAATAAAGACAACGTGTTTACAAATATAGTTGCTAGCAATGATAATGCTCTTCTCTACTATGATGATGTTATAACTCCAATCTATAGTGATTATAAAGGTACCTATGACATAAGGAGAAATTATCCTTATGAAACTTGTCATAATCATGGGGGGAATTACTTCCTTGTTGAACACCATCTTCCTAATACACAATTAATCTATAGTGTTCAAGTTGTTTATGATAGTCCTACTCCCACTATTACCAATGAGAAAGATTATGCTTATATGGAGAGTAAGAGTACCTTTTTGCATGTGGATCATGGTAACAATGCTTTATGTGATGCTTATATTGTTGAGTTTATTCGTGATCCCACTGAAAATTATTATGAGAAGGGAACATATGCTTATAGATATTTCAATAATATCAAGTTCCCTCTCTTTATGTAGAAGGTTTTGAAGCTGCACTTGTTTTGTCTTCCTATGCTTATTGCTTTGTGCTTCAATGAATTATTCTATTGCAATATTCCTATGCATAGGAAGCATTTTAGGCTTAAATGTGTTTGGTAGTTGCTTCTTGATGCTCTCTTTTGTTCTTCAACTCTTATTCCTTCGAGAGCATCATTAAAGTCTTAAGCCTATCTTTATGGCTATAAAGAAAGAGCTCTAGGGAGACAACCCTTGTTATCTTTCCTGTTAGTTTGTTCTTTCAGTTTTTAGTGGTCTTGATGTTTGTTACTACTGTAGCAACATCATTGTATCTTTTCTTTTTCAGCTTTTTGCCAAGTTTAGCCTCCGATTGCAAGAAAGTTCAAAAGTTGTGACGTGCTGTCCAGAAAACAGATTCTGTCCTTGAACAGAAAAATTCGAATAAAATCACTAGATCTGAATTTTTGATCTGAATTTTTTTGACAGCGTGCTCTATACAATTGGCTTTCGAGCGTCTGTTCTGAGTTTTTTGATTTGAGTTGCAGAAGTGCCCCGAAAAAATTATTTACTACCTACTGGTCTATTTTTCACAGATTCTGTCCTGTTTTGCCTTTTCTTCGTTTTGCAAACCTTGAGCTTGCTTTTTCTTTGCAAAAACCTTTTGGCAATCTTGAGAAACAGTAGCTCTTCAAGATTATCCTTATTTCCAGTAGGGAAAAACTATTTTATTATGGGCACTAACCTCGCTAATCAGATTATGATGAGTTATGTATGAAGGGAGTTTTCAAGTGTGCGAGGGAAGATGATAAAATAAGATTCAGGAGGGTCAAACGCTCAAGCTTGGGGATGCCCCCATGCATCCCCTTCTCCATCAACAATTATCATTTCGTCTTTCGTTCCACTATAATTATCACTTCATGTGTTATGTGCTATGCTTGGAGCGTCTTGCACTTAGTTTCCTTTTTAGTTTCTTTAACTTTGCTTGCTGTTCATAACAAGTTAGAACCCAGCTTTCTTTGTGTGGGAGAGAGACACGCTCCACTTCAACATAGAACACAACATAGGATTTTCATGCTTATCATTGCTGTGTATGTTCTTTGTTTTTCCATAGCTGCTGTCATGTTTAGCTCTTAGTTTTCATGCTTTTCTTTTTAAAGAGCTTTTGTTTAGTTGGTTGCTGAACTCTCTTGAGTTTTCATGTTTATCTTGTTAAGAGAGTTTTGCCTGTTGAACTGAGTTGTGTGTCTTAACTTAAAGTAGGTAATTGAGGTTGCTATTTAATTTTAGTAGTAACTTGCAATAGTTTTGAGGTATTGCCATGAGTAATGTCTGAACTTTTGGTGTCAAGAGCTTTAGCCTATTAGTGATAGATGTCATATTTTGGGCAATCCGTGTTTATTTTCGAAAAACTACAAATAGTTGAGAACTTTAGCTACTAAATGGATCACTAATCTTTGGAGGGATCGAATATTAGAGTACACTCACGTACCATGAGCCGAGGATGCGCAAGGATAACCAAACCCCCATACACTCCTCCTCGGGGTACTTGTCTCTTTGTGAACCTCCTAATTAGATTGAGAGTTACCGATAATAAGTGCATGAGTTCTTCGGACTAATGTGAGTATTCGAAAGTTGACACTTCCACCTAGCCATATTTTTCTAGCCTCTTCGGTACCGTGCATTGCCCTTTCTCACCTCGAGAGTTCGCGCATACTTCGCCGGTGCATCCAAATCCTTGGCACGATACGCTCTGTCATCATAAGCCTCATTATATCCTTCCTCTAAACAGCCACCATACCTACCTATCAAGGCATTTCCATAGCCTTTCTGAGATACATTGCCATGCAACATCCATCTTCTCATGACTTGATCTTCATGTCATACATGCTTTTTGCTTGATCGATGAGCCGCATGCTAGTTGGGCCTTGCCCTAATCATTGCTACATGACGCGCTAGTATCATTGCATATCTTGCTACACTGGCAGAGGCATACATTTACATACATCATGATAGTTTCATTTTCTTTATGTTGAGTACTTTTGTATAGTGTGAAAGATCTTCTATACTTCTTGTAATAAATAGAGTGTTGCCCCTAAAGTGAGGAAAAGATCCCAAAGAGGACAAAATCAAAAGATCCCAAAGAGGACAAATGAGAGTTAAATAGAAAGAGCCATTGAGGCCACACAAAAAAATAAAAACAAATAGAAAAAAGAAAAAAAGAAATAAAAAGAGAGAAGGGGGCACACTACTATTCCTTTTGAGAGATCCACACTCGTACTCCATCTTATACCTTGTACTCCATAGAGATTATCATTCATGCATATAGCTATGTGGGGACCTTCACACTATAGAACTTGGCTTGTATATTCCAATGATGAGCCTCCTCAAAAGAGCTCTAGGTCTTCTTGAGCAAGCAAGTTGGATGCACCCCCACTAGTTCCATTGGAGAGCTTACCTTAGCTCATATGTGCATCCGTTGCATGGCAATCCCTACTCCTCACATAATATCTATCATTTGGCTTTCTCTCGCCGATGATTGTCCTCATTGATGTGAGCCTTTCACACCTTTTTTGTCTTCCCCCTACATCATTTTTCTCTCTTTTCCATCCTAAGTGTCAACTTTTTTGCTTACGCTCATCCAATGCATGAGTGCTCAAAATATCGAAAGGGAGTGGATCATTTTGACTTGTACCTGGCTGACGGTCTGGGGATGAGTCAAGATAAGATTCCAAAGAAGACCAAGTGTGAAACTTTAGTAGATTAAGTTCTCAACAATACAAAAACTATGTTTTACTCTCTCGTATATACCTATCCCCTTTCTTGCACGCAAACACCATTTGGAGACATTCGAGTCACGGACAGCGAGAGCTCTTGCACCTTTATGTTCTTATGTTGCTTGTTACAATGCTAATATAGACTCTTGCTTGTTATGACATGAATTGAATTACATGCCTTGATTGCTTTACTTAAAAAGTTCTTATATGGTTGACAGCATGTCACCACAGAAATTATGCTTGTTATCATTTACCTACTCGAGGACGAGCAGGAATTAAGCTTGGGGATGTTGATACGTCCAAAACGTATCTATAATTTCTGCTTGCTCCATGCTTGTTTTGGGTGATATTGCTATGCTTTTGATACACTTTCATACACTTTTGATCATATTTGGACTAACCTATTAACTCAGTGCACCCCAGTGCCAGTTTCTGTTTTCTGCTGTTTTTGTATTTCAGGTTTTCCCATTACTTAAATTGCCAGAAAAATTCCGGGAAAAATATATAAAAAATCAGCGCTCCGGAAGCTTCCATGCGCCAGAAGTGGGGCCAGAGGGGGGGCAGAGGGGCCCTAGGCGCCCTGATGGGGCTGCCCCACCCCTGGCCGCGCCGGGGGCCGCCTGGGGTGCTCCCACCTTCTCTGGTTGCCCCCCTTCGCATATATATTTCTCCCGTCGTGGAAACCCTGATTCCGGAACCCTTTTCTCCAGAAGCAATTCCGATCTCCGCCGCCATCGCCACCAAGTTTCGGGGGACCAGAATTCCTGTGCCGGCATCCTGCCGGGACGGGGAAGTGCCCCCGGATTCATCTCCATCGACGTTGCTTCCTCCCTCCATGATGCGGGAGTAGTTCCTCCTCGGGGCTGAGGTTTCTACCAGTAGCTATGTGGTCAATTCTCTCTCCCATGATGTGATCTTCGTTGTGATCATAGGCTATGTTAATCTAGGGTGATCCCATGATATTTCCCCTTCCTCTATGTATTGAATTGATGTACTCACTTGTCTTTATCTAGTATAATCCCCGAGACCAAGGTGACAGCGGTTGGGAGTTGCCACTAGTGAAACTATGAAGCCTAGGCCTTGTTTCCACCATTGCAATACCATTTGTGCTCACGTTTACCACTTTTACGCTTGCTGCACTTTTTATTACAGATTTATATTACTTTGCTTTGCCACTCCTATCATCCATATTTTACCATCTCTTCGCCGAACTAGTGCACCTATAGAACTCCTAGTTGTATTAGGTGTGTTGGGGACACAAGAGACTTCTTGTATGTTAGTTGCAGGGTTGCTTGAGAGAGACCATCTTCAACCTCTACTTCCGTGAGTTCGATAAACCTTAGGTCATCCACTTGAGGGAAATTGTTGCTGTCCTACAAACCTCTGCGCTTGGAGGCCCAACATAGTCTACAAGAATAGAAGCGTGTGTAGACATCAACGCTTTAGACTGACAATGGAAAAGAGTTCGACAGCCTCGCCTTCCGCACTTTTCTGTCGCAGCACGACACCATTTTTCGTCTCACATGCCCGTACACTTCACAGCAAAGCGTTCGAGCCGAACGTGTCCTTCGCACTCTGAATGACTGCGTTCGCATGCTCCTGTTTCATGCTAACGTGCCGCCTCACTTCAGGCCGGGCAAACTCGCTACTGCATCACTTATCCTTAACCTTCGCCCCTGTCGCCCACGACAGAACTACGCACCTCACCATCTTCTTTTTGGTACGCCCCCATCTTATGATGGCTTGCGTATCTTTGGGTGCCTTTGCAATCCCAGCACTGCCGACACCGCTCCTCACAAGCTTGCACCACGTTCTGTCGCTTGCATTTTCATCGGCTACGCCTCTAACTCCAAGGGATATCGGTGCTATGATCTCATCTCCCACCGTGTGTTCACCTCCCGGCACTTTTACTTTGATGAGCATGTGTTTCCGTTTCAGTTGGTACCTCTGGTTGTTCCTCCCGCCATCGATGACGCGGGCTCTTCGATGCCTCTTCAAGGACGTTCGGGCGCCGTCCTTGGCCCGCCCCTGGATTTGAGGCGCGCCCCCTGCATGCAGCGCCTCCTCTGGCCGCTGCGATGACGCCCCCGGCGCCCCCTCTTCCCGCGGCCCCGACGCCCACGGTCGCGGCCCCAACTGCTTCCTCGGCTACCCCCGCGGCCCCATTGGCTCCCGCATCCCCCCTTGGGGGGATTCCTTGCCGGGAACAACTATTTCTAACACTTCCTCATCAGGGGTTGGCGTCCATTCTGCAATAAACTCTGCCAATGCCCTGCTCTGTATTGTTGACGTGCTTGCAAACTTCAGGCCAAAGTTGGATAACTCCAATGCCCACTCCACTATCCTGCCGGTAGCCTCTAGGTTCTAGACTATTATTTGTGACGGAAAGCGTGTAACAACCGTGATCTCATGGGCTTGTAAGTAGTGGCGCAGTTTCCTTGAGACCATGACTAGGCCAAAGATCAATTTTTGCATGCCAGAGTACCTGGATCTAGCCCCTTCCAACAAGGAGCCGACGAAGTACACTATGCGTTGCACCACTTTATTCCTTGCCCCGTCCTTGGGGTTGCTTCCAGTGTTGTGCTCTTATTTGTCCTGACCCACATCTCACCTTGCCGAGCTGTTCTCATTCTCCTCCCCGAGAGGGACACTAACTGAGGTAGTTTCTTCTTCCACCTCCCGCTGTGCCACTAGTGCTGCACTAACCACTTGATTAGTTGCCGCTAGGTATAGCAACACCGGCTCTTGTGGTTTGGAGCAACCAGGGTAGTCACAGATGACAAGTAGTTCTTAAAATCCTATAGTGCCATATCTACTTCCGGGGTCAACTTCACTGGCCCAATCTTCTTCAAGATCTTAAAGAACAGCAAGGCACGCTCGGTAGACTTGGAGATGAATCTGCTAAGTGCGGTGACGCACCCTGTCAAACACCTGACATCCTTAACTATCCTTGGCACTTGAATTTGCTCGATAGCCTTGATCTTATCTGGGTTGGACTCTATCCATGACGGGACACAAAGAAACCAAGTAGCTTGCCGTAGGGAACACCAACCACGCACTTCTCCGGATTCTGCTTCATGTTGATCTTTCGTAGATTGGCAAATGTCTCTTCTAAATCCTGGATGAGGGTTAACCTATCCTTGGTTTTGACCACAATATCATCCATATAGGATTCAATGTTTCTGTGCACCTGTGACTCAAAACAAATCTGGACTGCTCTGGCAAAAGTAGACCCGACACTCTTCAACCCGAAAGGCATGCGCACAAAGCAGCATGTGCCACATGGGGTGATGAATAAGCCCTTCTCTTCGTCTTCCTTGGACATAAAAATCCGATGATACCCAGAATAAGCATCCAAGAAAGAGGGCATATCACAACCTGAAGTGGAGTCCATGATCTGGTCAATGCGTGGCAAGGGAAATGGGTTTTTTGGGCAGGCCTTGTTCAGGTAAGTGAAATCTATGCATAGCCTCCATTTCCCATTAGCCTTGCGTACGACCACTGGGTTTGCTAACCATGTTGGATGCAGTACTCCTCTAACCAAACCAGCTGCCTAAAGCTTCTTGATCTCCTCGACAATGAACTGCTGCCGCTCCAAAGCTTGCTTCCGGACCTTCTGCTTGATGGGTCTGGCATGTGGGCAGACAACAAGGTGGTGCTCGATTGCCTCCCTGGGAACACCGGGGATGTCAGATGGTTGCCAGGCAAACACATCGACATTCGCCCACAGGAAGCCAACGAGCACGCTTTCCTATTTGTTGTCAAGGGTGGAACTGATAGTAAAGGTACCACCAGTGCCATCCAGCCCTACCGGGACCTTCTTCATAGCAGGCGCAACAACTTTGGATCTCTTGCTGTTGGAGCTCTCCGACAAGTCATCAACAGGCGTAGCGCACTCCGGAGAGATGCGCTTCCCGGGCTTCTCACCGGGACTCTTAACAGATCTCTTCTTTTTCTAGCTCTCCTTGGAGGGACCAGTGATCTCTGCGGCCTCTGCCGCAACTGCATCCATGTACATCTTATCCACGCAAATGATTGCGTCCTTCTCGTCTGATGGAATGGAAAGGAACCCCGTTGGCCCTGGCATCTTCAAGGTGTTGTAGGCATAGTGGTATGCCGCCATGAATTTGGCCAGAGCTGGGCGTCTAAGGATTTCATTGTATGGCATGGGGAGGTCAATGTAACACCCTGAGACCCATGCGCCACGTGTCAGCCGGTTATTCGCTGCCTTTGCCATGTCATCTGCTTGTGTGTTGCATTTTGCCTTGTCATCATGTGCATTGCATCATCATGTTTTCATAACTTGCATCCGTCCGAATCCGACCGTCCTCTCTGTTGTCCGTTCTGAGCTCAGACACACTCGCACGCGCCCACGACACCTCCGAATATTTATTTTATAAGTGGCCGGAAAATGTTCTCGGAATGGGATGAAACTTGGCGTGTGGTCTTATTATGGCATAGGTAGACGCCTATCAAATTTCGTCGCATTAGGAGTTCGTTTGATTGCCCAACGGTTAACCATGTTAATCGCCGGAGCCCATTCTCTTTTGGCCCAGCACCCCCTCTCCAACAGCCCACTAGCCCATCCTAACCGCCTCCATGCTCTCGGTCGTCGGATCATGATCGCGTGGCCGAAAACCACACCTCATTTGGATTCTCCTAGCTCCCTCTACCTATAAATAGGTCCTCCCCCTCCATTTTTCGTGGATGAACCCTAGCCTCCTTCCTCATGCCGCCGGACATGTCCCTCCGCGCCGGACATGTCCAACCTCCACGTCGCTCCAGCTAATCCACCGCTGCCACATCATCGTCGCCGCCGCCCTCCTCCACTCACAGCTCGCCATTTGTCCCCGCCGGCCTCCTCTCTCCTCCCCGCCGCCGCGGCCCGCGGAGCCCATCGCGGGCCCGCGCGGGCCCGAACTGCCGTCGCCCGAGCCCGAAGCGCTCTGCCGCCGCGCGCCCGAGCATCGCTCCCCCCGCAGCTTCCCTCGCGTCTCGACCCCGGGTCGCCTCCTGCCGGCGAGCTCCCGCCGGAGCTAGCCGCCGCCAGCGCCCGTAGCTCCCTGTGCCAGAGTCCTCCGTTGCCGCCGCCGCTTCTCAGCTCGCCGCCGTGCGCCGCCGCGGCCACCTCCGGCTAGATCCGGCCGCCCATGCCTCGGATCTGCCGACTCCGACGATCCCCTCCGCCCTGTAGTCCTCCCCGTCACTCGCTGGTGAGCGCCGCCGTTCACCGCCTGGTCCTGATCGGGAGGAGCCCCGATCCAGCTGTCCCGTTGACCCGCCGGCGCCCGTGGGCCTCGACGTGCCGGCCCAGCCCAGCTGCCACGGATCGATCTGGCCTGCCTCACATTTCCCTCCGTGAGGCCCAAGCCGCCTCCGCCGGCCCACGCCCAGCCAGCCCACTCTCTCCATCGACTGGGGCCCAAGTCCGTGGTGAGATTCCCACTGACCCCCGCCCGTGCGTCATTTACTATTCATCGGTCGTTCGTTTTTTTCTAGAATTTGACCAAGTCCCCGGTTTATCATATTATGTTACATACTTTGAGTGGCAATAACTTTGTGCACGTAGATCCAAATTGAGCATATGATATATCAAAATGTTCGTCTCGTGATGCTCTACCTGTTAGTTTCATTTGCATGCATGTTATTGTTCATATTGTTGTCTTAATCTTCTTTGCAAAACTGCTCTGTGATGTTAGTGTCAAGTCCTTGTTGTCTGTCAACAATATGTTAGCATGTTTGAGAGGTCACATCTTTGTGCATGTTGGTCCAAATGGAGTGTATGATATGTCAAAATGTTCATTGTGAAGCGCTCTACATGATGGTGGCTGTTGCATTCATGTTAGGTGTCATATTGCCATATTTATCTCTGTTGCAAAAGTGCATGTGGTTGTTAAGTGCTGAAACTAGTTACAAGATGTTGATTTGTCTTTTTCATATCTTTATGTGTGATTTTTGTTTGAGCTACATGTCAATATGTTTTAGAAGCACCATAATGTCATCTTTGCTGTGGTGCAATCCACTTTTCATGATATGCCTTGTGGTGAGTGGAACAAGCTTGCAAAGTGGTCTACTCGCTGTTGTTGTTTCCTAAAATTTGTTGAAAACTGCTAAGTATGAAACTGTTATATCCTGATGCCATGTTTGCTTGATGCCCCACTCAAATGCATGAATGTTTTGGGATATCCAGTGACCATGTCTTGATGCTCATGTTATGCTCGATCCATCCTTGCCCTTGTTTGCAAATATGGCCTGCTGTAGCTTGTTGTTTTCGTGCTCTCAAGTTGCTATAAAATGTTTCTGTCAGCCTATTAACAGTAAGTTCAGTTTTGCCATGTTAATAGCTAGTGTTCTATGCATCCTATGACAATGTTCTTGCCATGAGTAGCTTCATAAACATGTCCTCTTGCTGTTGGTTATATCCACATGCCATGATATGCTCTGAGATGAGTTGCACAAGTTTGCAAACATGCCTACTTGTCGTTGTTGCTGCCATGTTTAGTTTATTTCACTAAGTCTGTGAAACTGTTATCTTTTGCAATCTTGCCATGATGTTTTGTGCATGTTCTAGTGGTGTTTGGTAGTAGCTTAGGGATGATGGTTGTAGTGCATGACATGTACATGCTTGCCATGCCCTTTGTTGCCATGAAGTGTTATTGTATCATGTTGTTTTGATGTCAACTAAGTGCCATGTTCCTGTTTTTGGAGAGCTTGTTGTTATATCTTGTTTCATGTGTATGTGTTGTATCGTTGCTCCTTTTTGAGCGTGTCCTATATGAAACTTGTGTGTTTTTGCATTAAGATGCATAATATCAGGTTGTATACCTATTTGGAGTGTGGTTGCTTGATGTTTGGATGCGTTTTGCATCAATGACATGCTTGTCTTGCTTTGCTCATATCTTCTAGGCCGTAGCTCCGAATTAAATGAACTTTATATGTAACTTGACTAGAATTTCGATTAGATCATCATGGTGTATGTTAACTTGCTGTTTAACAACTTGAACTTAAGATTTGTTCAGATCTGGCCCCATTTCGAAATTTGCATATGAGGAATTATCGGAATTGTTATATGTTGTTTCCAGCCTCATTTAAACTTGTTGGGTTGTGTTGTTCTTGTATGCATCATCCCTTGCCACGTTTTGCATCATATAGACTTGTCTTGCACCATACTTGGTTGAGCACCATGTCATGTTCTTGAGTGGTGTGTTTACCATGTTGTGTGCTTCTTCTTGCTAGTTCATATTCCGTTGCGATCGTGAGGATTCTGTCGACTACACTTGGTTCGTCTTCGTGGCTTCTTCTTCGGTTTCTTCAGGGACTCGTTCTTCTTCCTTGCGGGTTCTCATGCAAGATGACCATCTCCTTGGATACCTTTACTATCATTGCTATGCTAGTTGTCTCGATGCTATCGACATATGTTGCGCTACCTATCTTTTGTTGTCAGCCTCTCTTTGTTGCCATGAAACCTCTAACCTTTGACACCATCCCAGCAAACCATTGTTTGGTTATGTTACTGCTCGCTCAGTCCCACTAATAGCGTTGTTAGTTGCACGTGAAGATGACGATTTACTCCATGTTGGATCTTAGTTATTGGAATATCACAAAATCTATTATTATTATTAACACACCTATATACTTGGCAATGGGTGGAAGGCTTGGCCTTTTGCTCGGTGTTTTGTTCCACTCTGGCCGCCTTAAAATCCGATAAACCGGCGTTATGTTCCTTGATTTTTGCGTTCCTAACATGGTTGGGTATATGGGGACCCCTTGACAGTTCGTCTTTGGATAGAACTCCTCCAGCAAGGCCCAACATTGGTTTTAATTTGCAACATAATAAAAACTTAATTAATTAATTAAATTGCATAGAGAGTTAGCGCTACCCGAGGATTCTTCTACATACAGGGGGGCCAGTGCTGATGGTGTTGGTCCCAAACGACTATGGGGCCGCCTCGGGGAAACTCGAGGTATCTGGCTCCCGTAGAATGTCCCATCCGCTCGTGGCCAGAGACGAGATACGTGCGGCTACTATCAGGGTGTCGGCACGCCGGGAGGTCTTGCTGGACTTGTTTTACCATTGTCAAAATGTCTTGTGCACCGGGATTCCGAGTCTGATCGAGTTGTCCCTAAGATAAGGGGTGTTATTATTTTTACCTCTGCTTATCGTGAGAGCTTGTCATGGGCTAAGTTGGGAAACTCCTGCAGGGTTATAATCTTTCGAAAGCCGTGCCCGCGGTTATGTGGCAGATTGGAATTTGTTAATGTTCGGTTGTAGAAAACTTGACAGAGGATCTGAAATAAAATACACGAACCGGGTGAGTAACCGTGACCGTCTCTTTTCACTTTGGTAAGAGAACACGGTGGGGTTATGTTTGACTCATAGGTAGTTCAGGATCTTTAGCGATCATTACTAGTTTGCGACCGTCTGCGTAGATGCTCATCTTATTCTTGTACTCGTAAGTTAGCCACTTTATAATTGCTTAGCCGTTGCTGCAACCTCACCACTTAACCTCTCCATACTCATTAAGCTTTGCTAGTCTTGATACCCATGGTTATGGGATTGCTGAGTCCTCTTGGCTCACAGATACTACAACAACAGTTGCAGGTGCAGGTTTCCGATGACTTGACGTGAGAGCGATGTACTTGTGTTGGAGTTCTTTCTTCTTCTGCTTCGTTATTCTTGGGTTAGGTTCCTGGTCAGTAGCCTGGGATAGCAGGATGGATGTCGTTGTGCTTTTCATGTTTGCATCCGTAGTCGGATGTCTTGTATTGATGTTGTTGTATTCATGTGACTTGTATGAATTGTTGTATCCCCGTGTATTTATGTAATGGTATGATGTAATGATATCCATCTTGCTAAGCGCCTAAAATGCGGTTGTGCCCCAATCACGAGTGTATCACGTGTTCAGGATAGAATCGCATCTTGGGCGTGACAAGTTGGTATCAGATCCTGGACCGACCATAGGAGCCCCCTTGATTGATCGTAGCTTGGCCGTTGTCGAGTCTAGAAGAAACTTTTTTTGGAGTCTAGTTATATCGGAGAGTAGGAATTCTTTTTACTTCTCAGCCCCTTCGTTGCTCTAGTGAGGAATCTGGACGTAGGTGTTTCGAATTACTCCTCTTCCCCTTCAATTTTTGTTAGGATCACGCGGTTAGTTTCGTTCGTTGTGATGTCTGCTCTTTTCATCCGGTGCAATTCTCTTCAATGATTCGACCCTCTTCAAGTTCAATCCCCGGTTCTTTCCAATCGGCATCATTTTCCCTGTCCGATGTGGTCTTTCTTTTTCCCACCCTCCCGCCCTTTTTCTTCTCGGAGCCGGAGTCCTTAATCAAGTATCCATCCTACTCGTGCGAAGTCTTTGAATTCCTTTCATCAGTTACTTCAACCGGTGATTTCTCATCTAGTTCATCATTGTGCATCTCTTTTTCTTCTCCGATGGATTCAATTCAAGTATTCGGTGTTGTTCTTATTCTTTTCCCTCGGCTCAGATAATTTTTTTCCTTGCTCATTTGCCTATCACCATTTAATTGTTTCGGAGTTCATTGTTTCTCGGCTATCTCGTCGGAACCCCGGCTAATCATCGCAAGGCTTTATTCTTATTCTTTTCATACTCTGTTCCGACCTCATCATCCTTTTGTTACCGGAGTTCTTCATGGTGGTTCTTCAGGATTTAATTCATTCTTCAAATGTTCATCATAATTCTTGTGGATCAGGTCAATCATTCTTCTTTTTGCACCTCGAGTTACTAATAATTCTTGTATTATTTTGAAATGGAGTTTTGCAATCCGTAGTTCTTCTCGGCTATTCAATCTTTTGGTAGTGGCACAAATTCACCTTAAGTTTTGAGATGTTTAAATAAGTCCAAACCAAGCTTATTATTTTGTTGTTGATTTTCTCAACAACTCCGTTCAAGTCTTTCTCTTATAAATTCTCATTCATGTCACTCGTGCTCAAAGTTGTCATCTTCTTCTCCGTTCTTTTAATTCCATTATTTCAATTCTTTCGGAGGCATTGTTTTGTTCATATTGTCAAGTATTATTCCATCTTCTCGAGGTTATGTTCTATTTCTTTCATTTTCAGCCGGGTGCTGCCCGAATTCCTTCATTTGAATTCCTTTTCTATCACTTTTAGCCGAAGTGGTTTTGAATTCATTCTTGTTTGTTCAACTTTTGTTTCACGTCTTTCTACCATCAAAGTTCTCGTGTGTTCCTTGTTCCTCTTTTTGTAATGGAGCTTCTCAATCTCGTTCATCTCCGTTGTTTTCTTTCTTTCGAACTGGCTCAACCTCTCAAGATTCTTTGATTTCACCTTCTTCCTATTCCACTTCTGTCTCATTCCTAAGATCTAGGGACGAGATCTCTTGTTAGTAGGGTAGTGTTGTGACACCCCGAGACCGATGCGCCAGGTGTTAGCCAGTTATTCGCTGCCTTTGCCATGTCATCTGCTTGCGTGTTGCATTTTGCCATGTCATCATGTGGATTGCGTCATCATGTTTTCAAAACTTGCATCCGTCCGAATTCGACCGTCCTCTCCCTTGTCCGTTCTGAGCTGAGACAAACTCGCACGCGCCCGCGCCACCTTCGAATATTTATTTTATTAGTGGCCGGAAAATGTTCTCGGAATGGGATGAAACTTGGCGTGTGGTCTTATTATAGCATAGGTAGACCGCCTGTCAAATTTCATCGCATCCGGAGTTTGCTTGATAGCCCAACGGTTAACCGCGTTAACCGCCGAAGCCCCTTCTCTTTTGGCCCAGCACCCCCTCTCCAACAGGCCACTAGCCTATCCTAACCCCCTCGATGCTCTCGGTCGTCGGATCATGATCGCGTGGCCGAAAACCGCACATCATTTCGACTCTCCTAGCTCCCTCTACCTATAAATAGCCCCCCCTCCATTTTCGCGGATGAACCCCAGCCTCCTTCTTCCTCGCGCCGGCGGACATGTCCGTCCACGCCGGACATGTCCAGCCTCCACGTCGCTCCGGCCAATTCATCGCCGCCACGTCAGCGCCGCCGCCACCCTCCTCCACTCACAGCTTGCAATGTGTCCCCGCCGGCCTCCTCTCTCCTCCCCGCCGCCGCGGTCCGCGGAGCCCATCGCGGGCCCGCCCGAGCCTGAAGCGCTCCGCCGCTGCGCGCTCGAGCGTCGCTCCCCCCACAGCTTCCCTCCGGTCTCGACCCCGCCCCGCCTCCCGTCGGCGAGCTCCCGCCGGAGCTAGCCGCCGGCGGCGCCCGCTGCTCCCCATGCTCGAGTCCTCCATCGCTGATGCCGCTTCTCAGCTCGCCGCCGTGCGCCGCCGCGGCCATCTCCAGCCAGATCCAGCTACCCATGCCTCGGATCTGTCGACTCCGACGATCCCCTCCGCCTTGCCATCCTCCCCGTCGCTCGCCGGTGAGCGCCGCCGTTCGCCGCCCGGTCCGTATGAGGAGGAGCCCCGGTCCAGCTGTCCCGTTTACCCGCCGGCGCCCGTGGGCCTCGACGAGCCGGCCCAACCCAGCTGCCACGGACCGGTCTGGCCTGCCTCACCTTTCCCTCCGTGAGGCCCAAGCCGCCTCCGCCGGCCCACACCCAGCCAGCCCACTCTCTCCATCAACTGGGGCACAAGTCCGTGGTGAGATTCCCACTGACCCCCGCCCGTGCGTCATTTACTATTCATCGCTCGTTCGTTTTTTTAGAATTTGACCAAGTCCCCAGTTTATCATATTATGTTACATACTTTGAGTGGCAATAACTTTGTGCACGTAGATCCAAATTGAGCATATGATATATCAAATTGTTCGTCTCGTGATGCTCTACCTGTTAGTTTCATTTGCATGCATGTTACTGTTCAGATTGTTGTCTTAATCTTCTTCGCAAAACTGCTATGTGATGTTAGTGCCAAGTCCTTGTTGTCTGTCAACAATATGTTAGCATGTTTGAGAGGTCACATCTTTGTGCATGTTGGTCCAAATGGAGTGTATGATATGTCAAAATGTTCATTGTGAAGAGCTCTACATGATGGTGGCTGCTGCATTCATGTTAAGTGTCATATTGCCATGTTTATCTTTGTTGCAAAAGTGCATGTGGCTGTTAAGTGCTGAAACTTGTTACAAGATGTTGATTTGTCTTTTTCATATCTTTATGTGTGATTTTTGTTTGAGCTACATGTCAATATGTTTTAGAAGCACCATAATGTCATATTTGCTGTGCTGCAATCCACTTTTCATGATATGCCTTGTGATGAGTGGAACAAGCTTGCAAAGTGGTCTACTCGCTGTTGTTGTTTCCTGAAACTTGTTGAAAACTGCTAAGTATGAAACTGTTATATCCTGATGCCATGTTTGCTTGATGCCCCACTCAAATGCATGAATGTTTTGGGATATCCAGTGACCATGTCTTGATGCTCATGTTATGCTCTATCCATCCTTGCCCTTGTTTGCAAATATGGCCTACTGTAGCTTGTTGTTTTCATGCTCTCAAGTTGCTATAAAATGTTTCTGTCAGCCTGTTAACAGTAAGTTCAGTTTTTCCATGTTAATAGCTAGTGTTTTATGCATCCTATGACCATGTTCTTGCCATGAGTAGCTTCATAAACATGTCCTCTTGCTGTTGGTTATATCCACATGCCATGATATGCTCTGAGATGAGTTGCACAGGCTTGCAAACATGCCTACTTGTCGTTGTTGCTGCCATGTTTATTTTATTTCACTAAGTCTATGAAATTGTTATCTTTTGCAATCTTGCCATGATGTTTTGTGCATGTTCTAGTGGTGTTTGGTAGTAGCTCAGTGATCATGCTTGTAGTGCTTGACATGTACATGCTTGCCATGCCCTTTGTTGCCATGAAGTGTTATTGTAACATGTCGTTTTGGTGTCAACTAAGTGCCATGTTCCTGTTTTTGGAGAGCTTGTTGTTATATCTTGTTTCATGTGTATGTGTTGTACCGTTGCTCCGTTTTGAGCGTGTCCTATATGAAACTTGTGTGTTTTTGCATGTAGATGCATAATATCAGGTTTATACCTGTTTGGAGTGTGTTTGCTTGATGTTTGGATGCGTTTTGCGTCAATGACATGCTTGTTTTGTTTTGCTCATATCTTCTAGGCCGTAGCTCCGAATTAAATGAACTTTATATGTAAATTGACAAGAATTTCGAGCAGATCATCATCGTGCATGTTAATTTGCTGTTTAACAACTTGAACTTAAGGTATGTTCAGATCTGGACCCATTTAGAAATTTGCTTATGAGGACTTACCGGAATTGTTATATGTTGTTTCCGGCCTCATTTAAACTTGTTGGGTTGTGTTGTTCTTGTATGCATCATCCCTTGCCACGTTTTGCATCATATAGACTTGTCTTGCATCATACTTGGTTGAGCACCTTGTCACGTTCTTGAGTGGTGTGTTTACCATGTTGTGTGCTTTTTTCTCACTAGTTCATATTTCGTTGCGACCGTGAGGATTCGTTCGACTACACTTGGTTCGTCTTCGTGGCTTCTTCTTCGGCTTCTTCATGGACTCGTTCTTCTTCCTTGCGGGATGTCATCCAAGATGACCTTCTCCTTGGATACCTTTATTATCATTGCTATGCTAGTTGTCTTGATGCTATCGACATATGTCGCGCTACCTATCTTTTGTTGTCAGCCTCTCTTTGTTGCCATGAAACCTCTAACCTTTGACACCATCCCAGCAAATCGTTGTTTGGCTATGTTACTTCTCGCTCAGCCCCTCTTATAGCATTGTTAGTTGCAGGTGAATATGAAGATTTACTCCATGTTGGATCTTGGTTGTTGGAATATCACAAAATCTCTTATTATTATTAACACACCTATATACTTGGCAATGGGTGGAAGGCTTGGCCTTTTGGTCGGTGTATTGTTCCACTCATGCCGCCTTAAAATCCGATAAACCGGCGTTATGTTCCTTGATTTTTGCGTTCCTAACACGGCTGGGTATATGGGGACCCCTTGACAGTTCATCTTTGAATAAACCTCCTCCAGCAAGGCCCAACATTGGTTTTAATTTGCAACATAATAGAAACTTAATTAATTAATTAAATTGCATAGAGAGTTAGCGCTACCCGAGGATTCTTCTACATACAGGGGGGCCAGTGCTGATGGTGTTGGTCCGAGACGACTGCGGGGCTGCCTTAGGGAAACTCGAGGTATTTGGCTCCCGTAGGATGTCCCATCCGCTCGTGGCCTGAGACGAGATACGCGCGGCTACTATCAGGGTGTCGACACGCCGGGAGGTCTTACTGGACTTGTTTTACCATTGTCGAAATGTCTTGTGCACCGAGATTCCGAGTCTGATTGAGTTGTCCCTAAGATAAGGTGTATTAGTATTTTTACCTCTGCTGATCGTGAGAGCTTGTCATGGGCTAATTTGGGACACCCCTGCAGGGTTATAATCTTTCGAAATCCATGCCCGCGGTTATGTGGTAGATTGGAATTTGTTAATGTCCGGTTGTAGAAAACTTGACAGAGGATCCAAAATAAAATACACGAACCGGGTGAGTAACCGTGACCGTCTCTTTTCACTTTGGGAACAGAACACGGTGGGGTTATGTTTGACTCATAGGTAGTTCAGGATCTTCATCGATCATTACTAGTTTGCGACCATCTGCGTACATGCTTATCTTATTCTTGTACTCGTAATTTAGCCACTTTATAATTGCTTAGCCACTGCTGCAACCTCACCACTTAACCTCTCCATACCCATTAAGCTTTGCAAGTCTTGATACCCATGGTTATGGGATTGCTGAGTCCTCATGGCTCACATATACTACAACAACAGTTGCAGGTACGGGTTTCCGATGACTTAACGTGAGAGCGATGTACTTGTGTTGGAGTTCTTTCTTCTTCTGCTTCGTCAGTCTTGGGTTAGGTTCCTGGTCGGCAGCCTGGGATAGCAGGATGGATGTCGCTATGCTTTTCATGTTTGCATCCATAGTTGGATGTCTTGTATTGATGCTGTTGTATTCATGTGACTTGTATGAATTGTTGTATCTCCATGTATTTATGTATTGGTGTGATGTAATGAAATCCATCTTGCTAAGCGCCTGAAATGCGGTTGTGCCCCAATCACGAGTGTATCACGTGTTCGGGATAGAATCGCATCTTGGGCGTGACAAGTTGGTATCAGAGCCTTGTCTTGTTTTGCTCATATCTTCTAGGCCATAGCTCCGAATTAAATGAACTTTATATGTAACTTGACTAGAATTTCGAGTAGATCATCATGGTGCATGTTAACTTGCTATTTAACAACTTGAACTTAAGGTTTGTTCAGATCTGGACCCATTTCGAAATTTGCATATGAGGACTTACCGAAATTGTGATATGTTGTTTCCGGCCTCATTTAAACTTGTTGGGTTGTGTTGTTCTTGTATGCATCATCCCTTGCCATGTTTTGCATCATATAGACTTGTCTTGCATCATACTTGGTTGAGCACCCTATCATGTTCTTGAGTGGTGTGTTTACCATGTTGTGTGCTTCTTCTCGGTAGTTCATATTCCGTTGCGATCGTGAGGATTCGTTCGACTACACTTGGTTCGTCTTCGTGGCTTCTTCTTCGACTTCTTCATGGACTCGTTCTTCTTCCTTGTGGGATCTCAGGCAAGATGACCGTCTCCTTGGATACCTTTACTATCATTGCTATGCTAGTTGTCTCGATGCTATCGCCATATGTCGCTACCTATCTTTTGTTGTCACCCTCTCTTTGTTGCCATGAAACCTCTAACCTTTGACACCATCCCAGCAAACCGTTGTTTGGCTATGTTACCGCTCACTCAGCCCCTCTTATAGCGTTGTTAGTTGCAGGTGAAGATGAAGATTTACTCCATGTTGGATCTTGGTTGTTGGAATATTACAAAATCTATTATTATTATTATTAACACACCTATATACTTGGCAATGGGTGGAAGGCTTGGCCTTTTGCTCGGTATTTTGTTCCACTCATGCCGCCTTAAAATCCGATAAACTGACGTTATGTTCCTTGATTTTTGCATTCCTAACGCGGTTGGGTATATGGGGATCCCTTGACAGTTCGTCTTTGAATAAAACTCCCCCAGCAAGGCCCAACATTCGTTTTAATTTGCAACATAATAAAAACTTAATTAATTAATTAAATTGCATAGGGAGTTAGCGCTACCCGAGGATTCTTCTACATACAGGGGGGGCTAATGCTGATGGTGTTGGTCCCAAATGGGTAGACTACCGGGCCGCCTCGAGGAAACTCGGGGTATCTGGCTCCCGTAGGATGTCCCATCCGGTCGTGGCCTGAAACCAGATACGCGCAGCTACTATCAGGGTTTCGGCACGCCGGGAGGTCTTGCTGGACTTGTTTTACCATTGTCGAAATGTCTTGTGCATCGGGATTCCGAGTCTGATCGGGTTGTCCCTAAGATAAGGGGTATTATTATTTTAACCTCTGTTGATCATGAGAGCTTGTCATGGGCTAAGTTGGGACACCCCTGCAGGGTTATAATCTTTCGAAAGTTGTGCCCGCGGTTATGTGGCAGATTGGAATTTGTTAATGTCCAGTTGTAGAAAACTTGACAGAGGATCCAAAATAAAATACATGAACCGGGTGAGTAACCGTGATAGTCTCTTTTCACTTTGGGAAGAGAACACGGTGGGGTTATGTTTGTCTCGTAGGTAGTTAAGGATCTTTAGCGGTCATTACGAGTTTGCGACCGTCTGCGTAGATGCTCATCTTATTCTTGTACTCATAAGTTAGCCACTTTATAATTGCTTAGCCACTGCTGCAACCTCACCACTTAACCTCTCCATACCCATTAAGCTTTTCTAGTCTTGATACCCATGGTTATGGGATTGTTGAGTCCTCGTGGCTGACAGATACTACAACAATGGTTGCAGCTGCGGGTTTCCGATGACTTGACGTGAGAGCGATGTATTTGTGTTGGAGTTCTTTCTTCTTCTGCTTCATCAGTCTTGGGTTAGGTTCCTGGTCGGCAGCCTGGGATAGCAGGATGGATGTCGTTGTGCTTTTCATGTTTGCATCCGTAGTTGGATGTCTTGTATTGATGTTGTTTTATTCATGTGACTTGTATGAATTGTTGTATCCCCATGTATTTATGTAATGGTATGATGTAATGATATTCATCTTGCTAAGCGCCTGAAATGTGGTTGTGCCCCAATCACGAGTGTATCACGTGATCGGGATAGTATCGCGTCTTGGGCGTGACAATCAACCACATCAAACACAACTTTCTCAGTCCGGTTGTTCAAGTCTTCCCCAAACATCGCCGGTAACGTGATCTTTCCCTTAGGACGGCTCCTGCCGGGATTAACTCCTTGAAACATGCCGGTAAACTCAAGCTCTTCCTCTTCTATCTAGATTCTACTGATGACCTTTGGGGAAATCAGATTCAACCCGGCCCCGCCATTAACCAAAATCTTTGTGACCTTGAGGTTGTGGATTGTTGGTGAGACCAACAACGGCAAGCACCATACCGTAGTAGTGCGGCCAGGGTGGTCCTCTTTGTCAAAGATGATGGGCGTGCGAGACCACTTGAGAGGCTTCCGAAACTCCGCCGCTAGCTCCACGACAATGACGTCACGGGCCCACTATTTAAGTTGGCGGTGGGAGGAATGCAGAGGTGCACCCCCGTTAATGCACAGGGCGTCAGTGGCCTTTTTGAACTCCTACTCACTGGTTTCCTCTTCATCCCTTCCATCACTCTCCTCATTGACTTCTCACGGCCCTGGCAAGTTTCCCTTGGTTCCTAGGAGTCTTGCCGGGGCGGTTTGCTTCACCGCTCGGGCACTTCCCACCAGCGCCATTCTGACCTTTTTCCTTATCTCGCTTCTCGTATTCAGCCCTCTTCCTCTTGACAAGCTGCTTAACCTGATGACATGCCTGGAGATTGTGGCCTCTTTGGTCCGATGGATTTTGCAGTACAGGCCATCACTCTTCCCAGCCTTCTCGGCGACTGCAGCATCCCGGCAATCATTGCACACGACAAACTCCTTGCCGGGGGCCTCAGCCTTAGCCTTATTTCCGGTACAAGGTGTGCTTGATCCCTTAACTGTCATCACTGCCTTATCCTTGTACTTCTTGGTGAACTTCTTGTTCTTCTTCTTCTGGCTGGTGGCATCGTCGTCATCCTCTGAGTCGACGTCGACGCCATTATCTTCTCCAGGGAGTTTCCTCCCCTCCTCCACCCGAGCACACTTGTCCACCAAGGTGTAAAGCTCCTTCACAGTCTTGGGCAATCGAACTTTCATCTTGGAACGTATCCAACGATTGCGCACGGTTGACTGGAACGTTGTTATCACTGCAACTGGGTGGATGTCTGGAATATTTTCGTGGAGTCGACTAAACCTCTGCATGTACTTCCGCATAGTTTCTCCTTCTTTCTGCGGGAGCAACTACAAATCGCTAGGCTGCTCTAGTTCTTGGTGGCCGCCCATGAAGGCACCAGCGAACTCATGGCATAGGTCAGCCGAGGTCAAAATGGAGTTCTTCGGCAGATGCATCAGCCAAGACCTCACATTTGGCTTGCGTGCCAAAGGGAAGTAGCTTGAACAACGATGGTGTAGATGCTCAAGAACTCTGTCGGGTTCAGTCTTCCATCATACTTGTCTGGAATCTCTGGCTTGAATGTGCTAGCAGACGGCCAATGGACTCGCCGCACCTCTCGGGTGAAGGCCGGGCACCCTGCCTCGAAAGGCAGGTACCCACCCCCGTCGAGCGCAAGCTCGTCGCCGTTGGGGCCATTGCGCTTGTCAGGCTGGCAGTGGTCACTGCGGCGTTGCTCGATGGTGACGTGCGTGCGCTCCCCCTGCCGGCCCTCTAGGCTTGCTGTTGGCCTTGACGCACTCGAGGATCTGACGAGGCCATCGAGACGTTGTCTTGCTCCTGATGGCGTGGCTCACGCATTTGCCATCGTGGCGGGGACTGCACTGTGGGGGTGGCCCCTTTGGTACGACCAGTAGTGTGGGTCGTCGCCGTCGCCTGGGGAGGCCATCACGGGCCAGCTCGCTATGATCCTCCCACCTCGATGAAACCAATCAGACTTTGGATGGTGGCTCGCCGCCGGCAGAAATCTCAGAAGAAGTTGGGCCTGCACCATGATAACCCTCAACCGTAAGGGATCGAGATAGTCTTCGGGGGTAAGAATAACCCAATTTATTGATTCGACACACGGGGAGCCAAAGAGTATTTATAAGATTTAACAGTTGAGTTGTCAATTCAACCGCACCTGAAATATACTAACTTGCAACAAAAGATAAGTGGTAACAGTGATATGATAGTGATGATAGTAATAGTAAAAGTAAACAGCAAAAGTAAATAGCAGTAGTAAATGGCAAAAGTAGCAACTAGTGACAAGCAAGGTTTAAAATACTGTAGGCTAGGGAGATGGATGGTTGGGCGTTGCATGGATGAGATAGTTTCTAACTCGGGGCACAGCACACGGAAAAGTAATGATCATCTAGGCAAATATCAAACATTAGGCATGTGTCCCGTATGTAGTTGTACGTGCTTGCAATAAGAACTTGCACAACATCTTTTGTCCTACCATCCCGCTACGAACGGGGCCAAAAGGAACTAATGGATATTAAGGTGCTCCTGTCAAAGAGCACCGGAACAAATCAATGAACTCAATGGATACATGTAATCCTCAAACTACGGACCATCCCCTTTGGTGTCCCAAGCTGTCACTTTTGGGATCGCCGGTTCCGAACCGTAACAGGTGCATACAACTCATAGATAGGATCAATAACACAAATATATTCATGCAAACACATATGATTCAGATCTGAAATCATGGCACTCGGGCCCTAAGTGTCAAGCATTAAGAATAACAAGTTGTAGCAAAGATGATAAACACCATACTAGATGATAGGCAACATGCCCCCAACAATCTGATGAACTATTACATGATCTAACTCATCCAATCCCTACCATCCCCTTCGCCTACAGCAAGGGAATTACTCACACATGAAGGGGGAAGTCATGGAAGGATGATGGAGTGGTGATGATGATGACGATGCCGACGATCTCCCCTCTCCGGAGGCCAAATCAGCCTCCAGATTAGCCCTCCCAAAGAAGAACAGAGGGTGGCGGCGGCTCCGCGACGAAAAAACAGCGAAAGGACTTCCGATCTGGGGTTTTTGCGTCCGGAGGAAAAATACGGGCTAAAGTAGGGCACCAGGGGGTGTGGGGCCCACCCAGGCGCGGCCCAGGGGGGGCGCGCCACAGGGCGCCTGGGCACCCCCTGGCCCCCTCTGGCCCCACTTCTGGCATTTTGTTTCTTCGGGTGCGTGGATTTTTCGTGATTTTTCGTGGATTTTTCTGAGATGCTTAAAAATCCGTTTTCCTGCACACAAATAAACCATACAGGCAGCTCTGCTGAAAACAGCGTCAGTCCGGGTTAGTTTAGTCCAAATCATGCAAGAATGAGGTCAAAACAATATCAAAAGTGTTTGGAAAAGTAGATACGTTTGAGACGTATCAACTCCCCCAAGCTTAGCATATTGCTTGTCCTCTAGCAATTCAGTTCAACGAACTGGACGCGACAAAGAAAACTTTGACAAACTATTTTGCTTCATTAGATGTATATAAGCATGTACTACGAAAAGAGTTCAGCAAGTATTAAAACAGTACTTATGAGAACAATGCAAGGAGCAATCCTTCTTTCAAGTGACCAGTCACAAATAATTAAGAGTAAACAATATATTACCGAAAATCAAGACAAGATCACATTGCACATAGCTTGAGCATATTAAGGTGGTATCTCGTTAGCCTCCATGAGTGAAGCAAAACATAAATGTAGAGACTCCTCCAGAGTTTTAAAGGAGACTAGAACTAAGAATTTCAGAATAAATCATATCACAAGTATGCAGAAGACAATGTAATACTTTGGGACAATGCACATTACACTCAGAATGACAATTATGCTCTCCTAGTCAGTGCTTTGAAGAAAGAAGATGAGACTCTCGAACCGTGGCTTTTATTGGCAAGGTTGAAAACCCGTGATCGGAAACAAAAACTAAACATGTACCAGAGCTCTTGGTTTTAAAAACAGAAGTAAATATGTTTTTGAGAGGTGCATATTTCGTCAACGAATGCTAGCAGATAACTCAATCACTTTTTAAGCTAGACAAGTCTCGAGGAACGGCTCCCGCATGAGGACGATCACATCCTCTTAATCTCCTTTGTTTATCACTGCCAAAGTTTTCTGATTTCTCATGAACAAAGCGTGAAGGAGGGTTTGTTTGTTATATTATCTTTTTGAGCCGGGCGCACTCAATGCTAGTTCCTTTTCATATTAGGGGTTTGCACATTATACATGCAATCCAGGGGTGAAACTTGTCCAACTTAAAGAGATCATGAATTAACTACTACTTCCTCATGAGCTAAAACATAGGCACAAAAAAGGGAAATGCTTTTGATTAATTTCGAGATGGTACATGAAAGTCTTCGTTAGGAATGGCAGGTAAATACCATATATAGGAAGGTATAATGGACTCATATGGCATAACAGGTTTAAAGGTTTTGGATGCACAAGCAGTCATTCCGCTTAGTACGGGTGGAGGTTTAGCAAAAGACTGGGAAGCGACCAACTAGGGAGCAATAACGGTCATAATCATGCAGAGCGACAAAGCAACATTGAATCGGGCATGAAAGTGATATAACTATTCTAAAATTCAAAGATCATCAAGGCAAAGTAGACTTTTTAGTCTTAAACATGTGTAAGCATGTGCCAAGTCAATCCAAAAATTCTCTAAAGGGAAATGCCACCTTAGCATGCCAGACTATGAACAGTGCGATGCATGTAGATCATTTCAATAACACATTATATACTCTAGTTATTGGAGACTAGCCACAAGGAAAGCATGAACCACTGGAATAGCATTGTAAACATAGCACTATGTCGCTACAAGCTGGTCTCTAGATCATAAGTACAGGCATATGTACAAAAGTAGAAACAATAAGAGTTCATACCGGTCTTCCTTGTTGCTTCCTTTCAGTCGATCTTCGTCATTACTGCTTGTCACTTGCACGATCGAACGTAGGAAATATAATCAAATGCCACCACGGACGCGAGCTGATCTCTGAAAACAAAGAAAACTAAAGAGAGAAAGGAAATCTTTTTGGGTTTTTCAAAAGTTGAATAAAAAGCAAAAGAAAAAGAAAATCTTTTTGTTGTTTTTGCAAAGAGAGAAATAAAGAAGAACGGGCAAAAACTTCAAAAAGATCAAAGTGAATCAAACGGATAATACAATGAAAAAGTGAGAAGGGCACGTACTCCCCCAAGCTTAGGCTTTTGGCCTAAGTTGGTAGCAGCTACTGCCCCCAGGAGCCTCCCGCTCCAGGGGTATGGTGGTGAGACCAGGGGTCGTAGAAGGATGATGGCGCGTACACTGAACTCCTCGGAGTCTCCCACGAGGAAGGTTCCGAGCGCCAAACAGAGGAAGACCCTTCACCAAACTCGGTGGCGGTCTCATCTTGAAAATGTGGTATCTCACCGTGCCTCTCCTCGTCGGGCACAACCCCCTCCATGGGGTTATGGAACTGGTGCTGGACCATGAACTCATCGAACTGGACAACATCAAAGGACCATCCGTTCCTGCGAGAAAAATCAAACAAAAGAGGTGCAGGTAGACGGATCTCGCGTTCCGCGGTAGTTCCGAAACGCAAGATATAAACAAGGTTATCAAGTTCAGAACCCATGGTAAAAAACTTATGCCTCTTCATAGCAGCAAGATCAAAGCTTAAATAAGTAAAAGGAGTATCATCAGGGTGTGGGGTGCCTCCAAAATGCTCTAAGATAAGTGTGGCATAAATGCCACCATATAAGTCCCCCTTGTTACCGTTCATAGCAAGGCGTCGAGCAATTAAGGTACCAATATTATAATCAGACCTCCCTGAGAGGGCTGCTGCCAGGATAGCAATATCCGGAGCAGAAATGTTGCTCATGTTGTCGCGAGCCAACACCCCTCTAGCAATATAATATGCAAAATACCTGAGGTAAGGAAACAAGATGCTGCAGATCTTCGACCGATGAATATCCCTCGTACCCATGCTGCAGAGAGAGTTGATGACGGTTTTCAGCTCGGAGGGCTGCGTGGCCATCCTTGCCGTCCTCCCAACGTTCGGCACACCTATTACTTCACAAAAATTTCCCAGAGTCATGGTGATAAGATCATTATCAATTTTAAACTCAATAGCACCTGAATCAGGATTATATCTAAAATTGTTAATGAAACTGGAGGTGAGTTTCTGATACTGAGTAACACGGCTCGTGACGAGTCGTGTCAAACCTGCATTAGCACAAAGATTATAAAACTCATCCTTGATTCCCGCAGCTTCCATGAATTCATCACATGGAAATGTCATTGCACGTGCTGGACTTGTGTCCTCCAACAACTCCAGGGGCACATGATCTTCATTATAGCTCACCCTAACAGTCGATGGTGAAGCTGCGGCTCTAGTGACTCGATCGGAGTGTGCGGGCCTCCTCTTCTCAAGCCATCCTTTTGCCCTTCCTAACAAACTCATTTCTGAAAAAAAAAATTACAAAAACGAGGATTAAAACAAATTGAGCTAAGGCAAACTACTCAACTCACTTGCCCAAGGCATAAACTTGCATCAAAACTTGGAAAACAACTTTCTACACATGCATGCAAGCTCATCTCTACAGCACCAAGAACTACTAAATACTCACAAATGAGGCCACCAATCAAAAATCTAATTGGAGGGGTGGAGGAGTCACATACCAGGGAGTATTTCCTCAAAATTTCAGCTCAGATGATGGGCTGTAGAGAGAGATCGAAGAATCGCCCCCAAGAACAGCAAGAACAGCAAGAACAAGACCAGAACTCGGGTTTCTGGAAAAAGAGAGAGAGAGGGGAAGAAGAAGTACCTGGAGGGGGGTCCCGTGGGCCCCAGGCGCCCTGTGGGCGCGGCCAGGGGCTGGGCCGCGCCAGCTGGCCGCCTGGGCCACTGGTGGCCCCCCCTGGCTGGCCCCAGGACTTTCCGGGTCTCTCCCGTTGTGGAAATTTTTAATATAATTTTTCTGGAATTTTTCTGAAAACTTCACTGTTGAAATTTTTTCGAAGTTCAAAAAGCTGCGAAACTCTCTGAAAACTTGAAGCAGTTAGTAGAATTGTGAAGCTTCAAAAACATAGATACTTGGTACAGCAAATATGACAACACTAAAAATAAATGAAAACATAGAAAGCTCAACTTTTTATCCATATAAAACACGTTTACTAGTAAGGTTGATCAAGTCTTACCAACAAACAAGCGATATATAGAGCAAAAAGTATCACCTCCTACGAAGTAATCACTGAACTTTTACCTTGATGGACATTGTCCCTACCATGATAGTTTTGTATTTGTGAGGCACATGTAGTGGACAGTCCCATTCTCCAATTTTCACGGTCTCGATATTATCTATAGAGTTGAGGGCATGCCTCCTGTCGGGCTTCTTCGGAAAATATACTGTGTGTTCTTTATCATTCACATGAAAGGTAACCTTCCCTTTGTTGCAATCAATAACAGCACCTGCGGTGTTAAGGAAAGGTCTACCAAGAATAATGGACATGCTCCCATCCTCGGGCATGTCAAGCACAACAAAATCAGTAAGAATTAAACAATTAGCAACTTCAACTGGAACATCCTCACAAATACCTATCGGAATAGAGGTTGACTTGTCAGCCATCTGAAGGGAGATATCTGTAGGAATTAGTTTCTCTAAACAGAGCCTCTCGTAAAGAGAGAGAGGCATAACACTCACTCCCGCTCCAAGATCGCATAAAGCAGTTTTGACATAATTATTCTTTATGGAGCAAGGAATGGTGGGTATACCTGGATCACCGAGCTTCTCAGGAATCTTTCCACTGAAAGAATAGTTAGCAAGCATAGTAGATATTGCATCATTAGGAATTTTTCTTTTGTTAGTGACAATATCTTTCATATATTTTGAATAAGGAAGTAACTTAATAGCATCAGTCAAAGGAATTTGAAGAAAAAGAGGTTTAATCCATTCACAAAACTTATTGTGATGATCTTCTTCTTTAGATTTGATGGACTTACCTGGAAAGGGCATGGGTTTCTGTACCCATGGTTCTTTCTCCTTCCCGTGTTTTCTTGTGATGAAGTCTTATCTAGTGTACCTCTTACGTTTGTCAGGTGCTTCTTCTTCTCGAACTTCAGGCGGATCGTTTTTCTCATTATCGTTACCTTCAGGTTTAGCACCGTCTTCAGTCTCAGCATCGGAAATAGATACACTGTTGGGATCAATAGCTGGCTCTTCATCTGCATTAGGATCATTAGAATTGTCAGTCTCTTTATGTTTCTTCTTCTTATTTGGAGAGACAACAATTTCTTCTTCCTACATTTGAGAATCTTGCTCGATTCTCTTCGGATGTCCCTTTGGATAAAGAGGATCTTGAGTACTAGTTCCCCCTCGGGTCTTAATCCCAAAAGCCTGCAGTTTATCTTGTTTGGCATTGTTAGCAAGCAAATCTCTTTGCACATTAGAAATTTGATCAAGCTGAGTTTGAACCATATGAAAATGCTTCACAATACATTGGACATCATTAACTATTCTATCTAAAACACCAAGCAACTTTTTGATAGCAAGGGAATTATCATGCAACTGACTTTCTATCCTCTCATTAAAATGATTCTGTTTCATAATAAAATTATCAAACTCATCTAAACATTGATCAGGAGGTTTACCATGAGGGATGTCACTTGCGTTGAAATCTAAAAGAGAGTGTACCTCTACCATAGGAGGGTGAGTGGTAGGCTCACACAGCTTCTCAATAGGGGGTAGATTCTTCACATCTTCAGCTTTAATACCTTTCTCTTTAATAGACTTCTTTGCTTCTTGCATATCCTCGGGGCTTAGAACAAACATGCCCCTCTTCTTTGTTGGTGGAGGTGGTTCAGGGACGGACCAATCTTCATGATTTTTTGCAATCCTGCCCATTAAATCTTCCGCGTCGTCCGGTGTTCTTTTCCTGAAAACACAACCAGCACAACTGTCCAAATAGGACCTAGATTCATCAGTTAAACCAGCATAGAATATATCAATTAATTCATTCTTAGGAACTCCATGTCCTGGTCTAGCCTGAATCAAACTGCAGTACCTCCCCCAAGCTTTAGGGAGGGACTCATCCTGCAACTGTTTAAAATTATAAATTCTTTGTAAAGCAGCATGTTGCATATGAGCAGGAAAGTACTTATCAACAAAAGAGTGAGCTAAGTCCTGAGGACTCTTAATAGAACCGCATGGGAGTGAATCATACCATGCTTTAGCACCTTCCTTCAAGCAGAAAGGAAGAAGCTTGGTCACATAAAAGTAGCGTATCTTCTCATCTGTGGTAAACAGGCTACCTAGTTCACCAAGTTTAGTTAGGTGTGCAATAGCATCATCATTTTCTCTGCCATAAAAGGGGTCAGCTTCAACCAAAGGTATAAGTGAAAGATCAACAGAGAAATCAAAATCAGGATCATCAATGCATATTGGAGATGTAGCAAACTCAGGATTAGGAACGGTTTTGTTTTTCAAAGAGTGTTTTTCAAATATTTTCTTAATAGTTTCAGGGTCAGAGCCGGCAAACTCTGTCAGTTCCCTGCATAAATCTTCATCAAGTATATAGTAATCATCATCAAGGAGCCTCTCCTGAAGTTTACTCAATTCAGGAAAATCATAAGTTTCACCAATAGGGTAGCGAGTAACAGGAAGTTCAATTCCATATTTTTGAGCAGCAGCAGTAATTTGTTTCTCAAGAGCATAACCAAGTGAACTAATATCATCATCCAAAGTAGTAGAAGCATCATCAAGAGTATCAGACATAGTAACAGATTCAATAGGAGCATCATGTGGTGGTGGTGAGGCAAACTTACTCATAACAGAAGGTGAATCAAGCGTAGCACTAGTGCTCAGAGCAGTACCTCTTCTTGTAGTGGATCGTAAGATCAGAACCTTGGGGTCTCCTTTCTTACCCATGGTGAATAAAGTGCAGCAGGTAGGATACCTTAAGTAGACTTGTAAATATTGCTATGCTCCCCGGCAACGGCGCCAGAAAACGGTACTTGATAACCCTCAACCGTAAGGGATCGAGATAGTCTTCGCGGGTAAGAATAACCCAATTTATTGATTCGACACACGGGGAGCCAAAGAGTATTTATAAGCTTTAACAGTTGAGTTGTCAATTCAACCGCACCTGAAATATACTAACTTGCAACAAAAGATAAGTGGTAACAGTGATATGATAGTGATGATAGTAATAGTAAAAGTAAACAAAAAAAGTAAATAGCAGTAGTAAATGGCAAAAGTAGCAACTAGTGACAAGCAAGGTTTAAAATACTGTAGGTTAGGGAGATGGATGGTTGGGCGTTTCATGGATGAGATAGTTTCTAACTCGGGGCACGACACACGGAAAAGTAATGATCATCTAGGCAAATATCAAACATTAGGCATGTATCCCGTATGTAGTTGTACGTGCTTGCAATAAGAACTTGCACAACATCTTTTGTCCTACCATCCCGCTACGAACGGGGCCAAAAGGAACTAATGGATATTAAGGTGCTCATGTCAAAGAGCACCGGAACAAAGCAATGAACTCAATGAATACATGTAATCCTCAAACTACGGACCATCCCCTTTGGTGTCCCAAGCTGTCACTTTTGGGATCGCCGGTTCCGAACCGTAACAGGTGCATACAACTCATAGATAGGATCAAGAACACAAATATATTCATGCAAACACATATGGTTCAGATCTGAAATCATGGCACTCGGGCCCTAAGTGTCAAGCATTAAGAATAACGAGTTGTAGCAAAGATGATAAACACCATACTAGATGATAGGCAACATGCCCCCAAAAATCTGATGAACTATTACATGATCTAACTCATCCAATCCCTACCATCCCCTTCGCCTACAGCAAGGGAATTACTCACACATGAAGGGGGAAGTCATGGAAGGATGATGGAGTGGTGATGATGATGACGATGGCGACGATCTCCCCTCTCCGGAGGCCAAATCAGCCTCCAGATTAGCCCTCCCGAAGAAGAACAGAGGGTGGCGGCGGCTCCGCGACGAAAAAACAGCGAAAGGACTTCCGATCTGGGGTTTCTGCATCCGGAGGAAAAATACGGGCTAAAGTAGGGCACCAGGGGGTGTGGGGCCCACCCAGGCGCCCCCCGACGCGGCCCAGGGGGGGGGGCGCGCCCACAGGGCGCCTGGGCGGATTTTTCGTGATTTTTCGTGGATTTTTCTGAGATGCTTAAAAATCTGTTTTCCTGCACACAAATAAACCATACAGGCAGCTCTGCTGAAAACAACGTCAGTCCGGGTTAGTTTAGTCCAAATCATGCAAGAATGAGGTCAAAACAATATCAAAAGTGTTTGGAAAAGTAGATACGTTTGAGACGTATCACACCATAGCCTCCGAGGCGGTGCTTGGCATAGGTGATGATGATGTGGACCACAGCATCGCCTGGCTTCTGATATTGTCGGTGACGACCGCGCCGTGCTCTCGTCGCTGGGAGCTAGCCGCTTGGACGGCGTGGTGACGAGGCGGAGGCGCTTGAGGGAGAGCGGCTCCGTCGATCACAGTGTTTAGGTTACCTCGTCCCGGGGGTGGCGCATGCTCTGCGGTCGCGCTCGCAACAGGGGTGGCCGGAGAGTTGCCTTTCACCCCAAAACGAGCAACACCGCCAAGACCGTGCTCTTCGGTCAGGCGAGGAGGTACGAAAGGAATAATCTCTCTGCTCGTACCTCGTAGAGCGTTCCCGCTTCAGCCGTGGGGGTGCGGTAACGACGCCGCCTGCGCCGACCACGTCCCCCGCAGCGTCCGAATTCCCATACATCCCCGCATTCCCCGTAGCATCGACATCCACGGGTAGCGAGGCCCTCGAAGTGGATGGGTGAGCTACAACATTGGACTTCTTCTTGGGCACCATGGTCAATGGAGTCGAAGACGATGAAGCTGGTGATGAAGATGACGCGCTGCTCACGCTCTCGGGTTCGCACAAGTGATCCCCCCTACCTGGTGCGGCAAAGATATCACGGGAAAACCATGACCACTTATGGGACCGGAGTCCCTTTTTGTTCGGCGGGGGGATGGGCACGTTGCACAAAGAGCAGAAAGCGTAGCGCAGCACGGCATAGATCACACGGGCACTTTTTACCCAGGTTCAGGCCGCCACGAGGCGTAAAACCCTACTCCTGCTTTGGTGGATTGATGGTGGAATGGTGGAAAAGAGCACGACGCTCTTGCCCGGCAAGGTTGCCTCGGGGCGAGGAGGGTCGCGCGCGTATGAGTGTGTGAGGGTTCGAATGGCCGAATCATTTCTACGGTTTCCATGGGCCTCCTTTTATAGATTAAGGGGTCACCACTATGGCAAATCAGTCTTTCTAGGCTGATTAGATAGCGAACAATGTTATCATACCTAACTCTACAGGCTGACAAAGCGCATTAAATGCGCCGCTTAGTGTCACATCACGGCTTGCCCGGCAGGCCCTGCCGGGCTGTTTTGCCAGCTCCTCATCTGCTTGCTTGACACGTCTCAGGACGTGTGTCATTTGGAGGTTCTTTCTATAGGAAGTTGCTGCCATAAGGCGGGAGGCTTCCACTGAGCCACTTAGGAGGTTGACACCGCAATGATTGATGATGGGCGCCGTTGTGAGCTGGTGGTTTGCCTCCGCGAGCCCCGGCAGGCCTGCTAGGGCGATGCTGGAGGCTTGCTTCCGGGGCGATCCAACCCCGCCAGGCTTGCATGCCTGGCAAGGAATGTTCTTCCTCCGGTGATATCTTCCCTCGTCGGTTGGTCCCCGTGGACTTTATCTTATTGACCGGCTCTCTGATTCCTCAAAGAGTCGATCCCTTCGAGCCTCGATCTGATGCTGGTGTTGCAAACTTTCCCTTGGGCCCGTACGTAGTCTAGGGCAATGTACCAAGAGTTTGTTGCACCGACACCTAGGCAACCCCGTGCGCACAACCTCCCTCGACCCCGTGCCAACGGGCCTCCCAGAAAGCTACTAGAAGTGAAGACGCACACCCCCGTGCACACGGCCTCAAAAGACCCCCTGCACATAGGCCCTTGCCACTTGAGCACCCCGTGCGCACGGGCTTGTACCATTCCCACGGGACCCTCGTGTGCACGGGCCCTACATGATTTTGGCCGAAGCTACCTGTTTTGGCCTCTACTTCGTCCCCCTTCTCCACCTACCTATATATTACGTGCCTAGGTCATTTGGTAGGGTCAGCTAAGCTATGCATAAGATATGAGCTTTGCTCCTTGTACATCCTCCTCTTGAGAGAGAGAGAGAGAGAGACCTCTCCCATGGAGATCAAGACCTCCTAGGAGAAGATCCCCTTGTATCAACACCCCTTCTAGGGAAGGATCCCCATCATAGGATCATCAAGACCTCTTTCCTCATAGGATTGGCATGAACTAGTTACCATGTATCTTTCCTTGTTGTCCTTGGATCTTTGTGACCTTATGTGTTTGTGGATCTGGCATATGTGTGATTGGACCAAGTCAATTTGTGTGTTTCTTCTTGTTTCACCCTTTGTGTTGTTATTATTCTTAAGGGATTCCCCTCCAATTCGTGGAAGATCTTCCTCTAGGGTTCCACCCTACATCAATTGTGCTATTTCCTTGTTATGTCATTGAGTGATCTTTGATCCACTCTCAACATCGTTCAAGGTACATATGGTATAGTTCTTTCCTTCTTCCACTCACATACTTGCTTGCAATGATGGATAGGCCAAGTACATCTACGAATCCGCTATTT
This sequence comes from Secale cereale, assembly GCA_902687465.1. Taxonomy (NCBI): domain Eukaryota; kingdom Viridiplantae; phylum Streptophyta; class Magnoliopsida; order Poales; family Poaceae; genus Secale; species Secale cereale. Next base: position 413,734,647 of record LR738710.1, read on the forward strand.
GATGATCCTCAAGAATCGAACAACTACGTCACAAGGGTTCACCTATTTGGTGTTCATTGAGCTCTCCATCAAGAGAATGAAGCTATGCAAAAGCGCATTGAGCTACTCACCACCGACTTGAGGCATTCCAGAGTAGGAACAAAATAACACTTCGACCACATCAATGCCAACATGTCTTCTCAAATGGACGAGCTACGGACTTTGATGATCAATCGAAATCCTTCCACTGCTTCATCTCAAAGACGGAGCCGCTCAAGTCATCATTCCGACTCCATCTCTGGCTCAAGTACACCTACATCGAACACTCTTCGTCAAGCCGCTCGCCAAGACCGACATGCAAGTCAGAACGCACTTCACGGCAAGAGTTCACAAGAGAAACTTGAAGAGCAAGAACATCGACACCGTCAAAACCAAGCCACCGAGCCAGCGCAAGAAAGGCAACGCTTACGCCAACAACAAGAAGAGCAAGCACGCCAACACCAAGACGAGCAAGATGCCGAAGCATAACGTCAAGAACAACAACGGTGAGAAGAGCAAGGTCTTGAGGTGCAACATGCACTACGTGACTCACATCGTGCCGTCGCCGCACGCAATAGACATACTAGCCAAGAGGAAGAAGCACTTCGAGATGAAGTTCAAGAACGGCACTATCAAGCGAGAATGCAATGCCAAGCTCCGCCTCATGCGCGACAAGATCAACAACCTCGACAAAGAACCACAAGTTCGGCAAGAGCAATAAGACAATGAGCATCAACCATGACATGAGCAACTTGAGGTCACCAATCCTCCACATCAAGACCACCCTAACAATAGGCAAGCAAACAGTGAAGACAATAGGCAAGCAAACAATGAAGAGCATCGCTATGGCAAGCTCAAGTTCACAATGCCAAAATTCTCTGGAAGCATCGATCCCGAAGACTAGATGATGTGGAGCATCCCACGAGGATCCCCATGGATGTATGTATATCTCCCATGAAACCACTTGGACCTATGACAAGAGCTCGAGAAAAGTCTATCGGAGATAAGGTGAACTCGCTCCTCTACGAACTACCACTTTCCCCATATGAGACATGGCTACTACATAAGGCGGAAACCCTATTCATGATCAGGTACTTAGAGGATAGCCAGGGAGAAACTACATCCAAAGGACAAGATGGAGAGGACAACAAGTACAAGTATCAAGAGAAGAGGGACACTGAAGTTGACAACCACGGGATGACCGGTACCCGTCGGACATCTGACGCCTGGAAGTTTCACCGACCAGCCCAAGCCCAAACCTGCGAAAGCTACAGCGGCCGGATGTCCGACACCGACCGATGTCCAACGATCTACAGGGCCGGACGGTCGACCCTCATCGGACGACCGACGCCTCCACAATAGAACCAAAACATCGAAAGAACGAGCTCCACCGAACGACCGACGCACTGGATGAGCGACCCCGACCGTACGTCTGACAAACCCACACCCGAGCGGAGACAACGGACTTCCGACGCTTCTCGGACGCACGGTCCCTCGTGAGCTACTGGACGTCCGGTAACCGTCGAACGTCCGATGTTTGTCTATGCATAGTGTATCGGGCCGAAGCCCATGTAACCCTCACTTACCCTTCGTGGCCCTAGACTATATATATACTGCTCCACCTCCTCCTAGTTAGGGTCAGCATTGTGATAGCTCATCTTAGACCTGTAGCTTTGCTCATCTTAGTGGTTCTAATCCTATGAGAGACCATGGCCTCCCTACGGAGAAGATCCACGCCGGATTCAAGACCTCCTCATAGAGAAGACCCCAAGACCTCCTTACGAAGGATACTACCTTTTGTATGGTCCCTTATTGTGTATGGATCATTGTGTTACTCTTATTGTTCATCGATCTAGCCCATGTGTGTTTGTTCTCGTCGTTCTTGAGTTTTTTCCCTTGTGATTTCTCTCCGTTCTTCCCCGTGTTCATCATGTTCTTCGTGGGATCCCCTCCATTTTGTGAAAGATCGGCCTTAGGGTCTCCACCCTACATCATCTTGGTATCATGAGCCTTGGTTGATCACGAATTTGGAGCCCCTACCCTTGTTTTCTAGCCTTGTTTTTTTGATTTTGTCCCAATTTCGAAAATTCCTCACAAAAATAGCCCCAATTTTTTTCCTGTGATTTGTTGGTATGATGAAGTTTTGTTGGATTTGATCCGTGGATTTGCTTTGCCACGAGTGGATCTAGCTTTCCCCCATATTTTCCCCAATTTCCATCCACAATTCATCCAATTTTGCGCAATTTTGCCCCCCCATCCAAGTACCCTAGAGTTTATCCCGTGCGTGAAATCGCCGAGGCACCGGACGTCCCACAAGTACTGGACGTCCGACGAGTATCAGTCGTCCGACAGCCAACGGACGTCTGACGACTTCCGGTCATCCAACCACCACTGGACGTCCGACGTTTCCTAATGAAACTGAATTTTGTCAGCCCCCGCTCCACTTCCACTTCCACATACACACTCCTATACCACTATACCTTCGGCAAACGACCACGACTTTTCACAAACCATCATCGATTACCCGTTAGATTTTCTAACTCTGAGTAGTTGGACACGTGTTTGTATTCGATGATTTGAGTTGCGGTTTATCTATTTCCTCGTGTGTTTAGGCTAACTTGGAACGGAACAACATCGACAACACCACCACTCAACCTCGACAAGGACGATAACATCGATGGAACCTTGTATATCCTACCTTGCATTTGCATTGATAACCCTCATCGGCCATTTTGCATAGATTTCCTATCGAGACTAGCCATTTGAGTATTGTCGGGCAACGTTACTTGTGGACATTAGCGATCACCGATACGAACTTCAATTGCATCGCATACAAATCTTGATATCATCTTGGTATCTTGACATCATCTATAGTGTCACAAGGTTGTCATAGCATATACACAATTGCTATCTTGGTTTGAGAAGTTTTGCATAAGTGCCCTAGCAAAAGAGCTCAAAAAGAAAGAGCAACCAATCTTTTAAGCAAACGATAAATATAATCAAAGAGATTTTAAGCAAGAACCATAACAACATTAAGATTTTCATACTCGATCATCTTGCATCATATCATAGAAACAACAAGTATATAGCATACTTGGGATAGAAGGCATTGCATTTTTGCCTAGTAGGTTGTGCACAAGTCTCGTATTCGCCTATTGTGCAATAGTCCTAGTGTCTCTCTAGTGGTGTGCAACAAGAGCATCTCCATGGATTCCACATTTTCGCTCATCCCTTGGTTTGCACATCCCCATTTATCTATTTGCGTGTGTGTTTCTGTGTACTACTTATAGCTATTACTCTTTTTGTCGCATTGGCAAATTTGCGAATCTTTTTCAACACCACTGAGTCTTACTAACGATTGCATACTTTGGTCCACCATCCTAACCAAGCTCCACCAAAGGATTTTATTCTCTAGGTGTGAGAGATCACGAGATACAGTACCAATTGTGCTATTTCTTTGTTACATCATTGAGTGATCTTTGATCCACTCTCAACATCGGTCAAGGTACATTTGGTATAGTTCTTTCCTTCTTCGACTCACATACTTGTTTGCGATGATGGATAGGCCAACTACATCTACGAACCCGCTATTTGATGATCCTCAAGAATCGAACAACTACGTCACAAAGGTTCACTTATTTGGTGTTCAACGAGCTCTACATCAAGAGAATGAGTCTATGCAAGAGCGCATTGAGCTACCCGCCATCGACTTGAGGCATTTTGAAGTGTGAACAAAAGAACACTTCGACCACATAAATGCCAACATGTCTTCTCAAATGGACAAGCTACGTACTTTCATGATCAATCAACACTCTTCCTCTACGTCATCTCAAAGACGGAGCCACTCAAGTTGTCATTCCGACTCCGTCTCCGGCTCAAGTACACCCACATCGAACACTCTTCGTCAAGCCGCCGCCAAGACCAACATGCAAGCCGGAACCCATTTCACGGCAGGAATTCCCAAGAGCAACTTGAAGAGCAAGAACGTCGACACCCTCAAAACCAAGCCACATTTGAGCAAGCGCAAGAATGGCAACTCCTACGCCAACAACAAGAAGTGCGAGCGCACCAACACCAAGACGAGCAAGATGCCAAGGCACAACGTCAAGAACAACAATGGCGAGAAGAGTAAGCTCTTGAGCCGCAACATGCACTACGTGACTCACATCGTGCTAGAGATGGCAATGGGTGCCCATTACCCGCGTACCCGGCAGGTAAAAACCCTATTAGGGTAAGGGTATGAGATAAAAATTACCCATGGGTATATAAATAGAAAAATATTAAACCCATAGGGCAGAGTGGGTACGGGCATGGGATAGCATAACCCATACCCATGTACCCATATACCCGCGTAAAATCTGTTAAGTGGGCTTTCACTACTCATATATCTAATGCAACTTCCCACAAAATCAGTCTATGTAGTCCACGAGATACATGTAGCCCACATACACACGTACATGGAATGATAGAACATAGAAGGAATCTACGTGATTAGGGTGATTTGGCTTCAGTGAATAATGAATAGAGATCACGTCCCATATTCTGAGAGACGGAGATTGATATCCTACTCGTCTCCTCGACTTCTCCCGATATCATCTCGGCTCCTCGCCTCCTCGGCCATCGCTAGTTGCCGATGCCATTGCATCCAGCTACTCACTGCCTCGCCGTCGCTAGCACTTCAGCCGCTCGGACGCCATGGATCTTGGGGATGAGGACCATAGCTTGCGTGTGGACGGCGACCAGGAGAAGGAGATGCAGCTTGCGCTCATGCCGATTGAGTCAGACGGCAGTGACCACCATGACCACAAGCATGGGCATGGTGCAGCTACCCTGATCCCAAGCCTAACACCGTCGTTTGGTGGTGCCGTCCATATCCATCCTCCAAGAAAGTGCCAAGCCCCGGGTCGATGTAAAAGACATCTACCTCCTGCCTCGGCGTCCAAGGTGCAGCCCCGTCGCAACACTTCAAGTCGGCCGCCTCGCCCTAGCCCACTTAGTCGATCCTCTACTGTCACCAAGCACAAGAACAAAAGCCAGGCTATTTTGTCTTGGTGAGTTTCAATTTTGTGTATGATTTTATGCATTGTAGATGATACATAGATGTATAGATATGTGATGATATGTTTCCTGCATATATAAGTTGATAAGTATTGGTTTTCTGCCTACGCATGATGTATATAGCTGCTGTGATGAATGTGATTTTCTAATATAAGATAAAAAATGTATTTGTTACTGAGATGAGCTCAGCGTAGCAAATTGTGTGCTAGTACATACATCAGTCACTGTGTGATGTTTTAGCATTGTAACATTAGAGATAGAATCGACGGTGGCAGAATATTTTAGATCTATTTAATGTGAGGTGGTAACTGATCATTTCTTCTTTTGTACATGTTCATTTTTTAAGCATCTACCTTCCCAAGGGTACAAATACAGAGACATTCTAACTTGTTTCAGACTATTTACAGTTAACAAAATACAGTAAGATCAGGCCCATTTAAGACAACACTACAGATGCACGTTTTGGTCAGAAAAATGATGTATTGCAGTTAATAAAAACACAAAGTGATGTACAAATCGAAATTAACCTTGCCCGCAAAATAAAATCATTCAAGTAAAAAGAAAGAATGCTAAAAACAAAAAAGTAACTATTTATAGTTGTTGTGATGAATACATTTTTTTGCATATATATAGATGATATGTAGAGATGTTACGATGCATATATGAGCATCATACTTTCAGTGCACATATATAATCAAGTATTATATTAAGAAGACTACAAGAATTTGATGTATTTTTTCATTTATGCTCCTTTTGCATTGGTACAAGTTCAACCAGCCAAGTAGATGGTCCTTGTGATGCATCTGCCCCAATAGACGAAGATGGAGATCATGTCATTCTTTCAGATGATGAAGATGGACAGGAGGAGGAGGTGGAAGAGGTCAATGAAGCGGGCAAACAGAAGCTAACTTCTAAAGTTTGGTTGGAAATGAAGAAGATGAGGATCAATGGACAATGGAAAGCAAAGTGTAACTATTGTCACAACGAACTTGCTTCAGGACCCAGAGCAGGCACAAAACATCTTGTTGCTCATCTAAAGATTTGTACTCTCAAGATGTTGAAGATGAAGGGAGGCAAAACATTGAGTCAGGCATCATTGAGGATGAATCCTAAGGAGGATGGTAACGTTTTGTTGGAGAGCTATACGTTTGATCAAGAGGTTGCTAGAAGAGAGCTTGGTAACATGTTGGTGTTGCATGAGTATCCACTATCTATAGTGGACCATGCTGGTTTTAGGAAGTTTGTTCATGCACTTCAGCCACTATTCAAGCTACATACAAGAAATACTATTAGGTATACTTTGCCATGGGTTTATTTGATTTATTTCTGTTTATCTTGTGCTATGCAATGAAGAGGTAACATATGGTATCCTCTTCTTTTGTCTTTTAGGCCAGATATTGAGGAAGATTATAACCAAGAAAGAAAGAAGGCAATTGATTACATGACTATGAACCAATCTAGGGTTGCTATCACTACAGATACGTAAGAAGGGATATATGGTTATTACAGCTCATTTCATTGTTGAATCTTGGAAGCTTCGGAGCGTTATCATGACGTACTACTATGTGCTGTTGTATAGTATGTGTTGCTGAATATACTGGTGTTTATGATGTGCTCATGTTTATGATGTATTGCTGATTAAGAAGTGTTGCTATTTAGTATGTGTTGCTGTCTATGAAGTGATGTTGTTCATAGGTGCTTTTATTTATTATGTGCTGCTGTTTTTGACTATATGTTGTTGAATACTAAGGGTTTTTGTATATGTTCCAGCTCCTCGTATAGCTGAAGTGATATCCGAGGTGCTCTATGATTCCCTGCTTCAATGGAATATTGTTGAAAAACTTATGACAGTGACTGTGGATAATTGCACCACCAATGACAAGGCAATTGAGATGATTGTGGGGAAGATAGGGAAGGAGAAGCTCCCTTTGGAAGGTACTCTCTTGCATATGTGCTGTAGTGCACACATCTTAAATCTTATAGTTAAGGATGGATTGGATGTTATGAAGTCAGCTATAGAAAACATTAGGGAATGTGTGGCATATTGGACCACAACAGGAAAAAGGATAGAGAAGTTTGAGGAGATGGCCAAGTTTAAAAAGGTTAAAATAACAAGAAAGTTGATTCTTGATTCCAAAACTGGGTGGAACTCCACTTTCATGATGCTAGAAGTAGATTTACCATAAAGAGTTCTTTTGAACGTGCAAAACAAGTCGACAAACAATATGAGCATTTACCTAGTGATAAAGAATGGGAGTTTGCTGCAGAGATGGTGGAGAGACTTGGCTTATTATATGAGATAACAAAGTTGTTCTCCGGAACAAATTATGTGACCGCTAATGTTTACTTCCCTAGAATTTGTGAGATTAAAATGAAAATGAGACAGTGGGCCACTTGTAGCAACCCAATTATCAAAAAACTCTCTGAGGAAATGACTACAAAATTTGGTAAGTATTGGATGGACATTCAAGATCTAATGGGGATGGCTACACTTCTTGATCCTCGGTACAAGAGGCATATGTTGATTGCTTGCTTTGCCATGCTTCATGGCATTGAGCCATATTCTTATGAGTGTGTGGAGTTGGTTGATGCATTAGTAGCTAGAGTACATTCACTGATAGAGGAGTATGAAGTGGAAGTAGATGAATATAAACCATGTGAAGAATTGATTTCTTCATTGAAAGCTCCATCCATCATGAATATTTTCAATGACATTGTTGCCAAGCAAAGTCCTGCAGTAGCTCGGCCACAAGGTGAAATAGATATGTACTTGATAGATGGCCTAGTGTCGTACACAGAAGTATTTAGTGTGTTGGATTGGTGGAAAGTAGCTGGAACAAGATATCCAACATTAAGGAAGGTTGCCAAAGATATATTTGCCATTCCCGTGACAACAATTGCTTCAGAGTCGGCATTTAGTACAAGTAGCAAAATACTTAGTGAGCATAGGAGCCGCCTAACTCCTAACATGGTGGAAGTCTTGATGTGCTCCCAAAGTTGGCTTAGAAACAAATGCAAAGGTGAGCAAATAATGTAATTTGTTCAAAATTACTCTTTATTGAACTATTGCTAATCATTGTTTCATCATCTCTACAAATTGTTTGTTCTAGATTTTCATAAAGGAGATGCTAGCTTTTGGACTTGCCTTCAAGACATTCAAGAGGGGATGCAGGTTAGTATTCACCAACACATTTCCTTTGCCAATTGAGTATTTGAGTGCATATGCTATAAGAAAAAAAATCTAAAAAATGACTATATTCATATTTTCAACCAAGACTTGGCCCTTTGAGATGTAGAGACATGGTCTCCATGAGTTATGCTCAAGATTGAAGAGTTATTGCGCCAAGGTTTTCGTTATGCTACTGTCGGATTGGTCGAGTTTATTTTAATTGAACTAGTTACAACGTCGAAAATTTATTGGGATGCTTATTTGGTGGCCTTATGTACGGTCAAATTACCTCCATACTCTGTCGTGATTTCGTGAACTTAAAATAAATGATCATGTTTTGCTACCTACGAATAAGTGATGTTTTTTATAGGAATGTATTTTTGTTTATGATATGTTGCTGTTACGAGTAAGTGCTGCTTTTTATAAGTATGTCGTTTATGATGTGTTGTTGTTTATAAGTATGTGATGTTGTTACGATGTGCCGATGTCTATAAATTATGTTGATATGTGTTGTTGTTTATGATTATTTCTTGCACAAGTTGATGCCTGCACATGTAGGTATTTTTACCCGTGGGTACCCATTTACCCTGTCGGGTGATGGGTATGGGGAAAAATTGTACCCGTTGGCGGGTATGGGTACGAGTGCTGGGTATGCTCAAAGGGGGTGGGTAAGGGTATGGGGTAACTCCACCCATACCCAAACCCGACGGGTGCCATCCCTACATCGTGCCGTCTCCACACACAACCGACATACTCACCAAGTGGAAGAAGCACTTGGAGATGAAGTTCAAGAAAGGCGCTATCAAGCGAGAATGCAACGCGAAGCTCCTCCTCAAGCGTGACAAGAGCAAGAAGCTCAACAAGAACTACAGCAAGGTCGACGAGAACCACAAGTTTGTCAAGAGCAACAAGACAATGAGCATCAACCATGCCAAGAGAAACTTGAGGTCGACAATCCTCCACATCAAGAACGCCCTCCCAATAGGCAAGCAACCAATAAAGAGCATCGCTATGGCAAGCTCAAGTTCACAATGCCAAATTTCTTCGGAAGCATTGATCCCGAAGATTATCTCTCATGGGCATTGCAAGGTGACAGGATCTTTCGACTCCACAACTATGATGAAGAGAAGAAGATCGCGATGGCATCCCTTGAGTTTCAAGACTATGTTCTTATTTGGTGGGAGCAAGTCATTAAAAGGTGACAAGCAGGAGAACCACCCATCACCACTTGGAATCAAATGAAGGATGTCATGAGAGTGTGTTTTGTGCCAACACAATACAACCGCGACTTGTTCAAGAAGTTGGAACTCCTCAATCAAGGTACCAACTCTGTTGAAGAGTACTACAAGGAAATGCAGAATGCCATGATAAGAGCCAACATCACCGAAGATGAAGAGCAAATGATGGCAATATTCTTGAATGGACTCAACTATCCTATCAAGAAAATTGCGGACATCCAACCGTACACAAGCCTCCTCGAGCTAGTACACCAAGCAACCAAAGCGGAGCGACAAGTACAAGAGGACTACAAGTACTCCAAGTTCACTTCCAAGAGCCATGGCTCCTACAACCAAGCTTCAACGACTTTGGCGCCTCCTACCTCTACAAAACCATCTTCAAGCATAGGCGATAAGTCAAGCTACAAGACTTCAACAACATCAAGTCACCCTCCAACTACGACCACCTTCAAGCCGAGAGCTTCCTCATCTACAACTCCTACCGAGGAAACCACCAATACGAGTTCCATCAACTGTTTCAAATGTCAAGGACAAGGCCACAAGTCATTTGATTGCAAAACCGTACGGACCATGATCATCAACAACGATGGCTCCTATGACTCTATGAGCGAGGACGAAATGGAAGCCCTTGAGCATGTGGCCATGCATCGTCAAGTGAATGAGGATGAAGACAATCAAGTATTTTGTGATAATGACTCGAGTCCAATTCTCGTTGTCTACAAAGTCTTGACACTTCAACACCAACATGATGAAGACCAACATTGTCACAACTTCCACACCAAGGCCGACATCAATGGATGTTCCGTCAAGGTTATCATCGATGGAGGAAGTTGTCACAACTTGGCAAGTGAAGAGCTATGTGACAAGCTTCAATTGGTCAAGATGAAGCACCCTCATCCCTACAAGGTACAATTGCTTAGGGATGCCGGAACTATTCGAGTCGAGCACACCATTCAAGTATCCTTCAAGATAGGTGCCTACGAGGAAACATTGGAGTATGATGTGGTACCTATGTCCTTTTGCCACCTCCTTCTTGGCAATTCGACCGCGGAGTCCTCCACAATGGACGTACCAACCATTATAGCTTCAAAATGAAGGGCAAGGAGTTTGTGCTACGACCCATGTCGCCCACTCAACTGGTCGCCGGCAAGCAAGTATCTACACATCGTGGAGAGAATGGTGAGAGAGTGATCCACCAAAAAGGGAGTGAGAGCCGCAAGCCCAAATTGAGTGCCTCCGCTATGAGCGACACGAAATAACTAGTGCTATTCGCCACCAAAAGTGAATGAGAGAAGTACGTGAGAACCCATCAAGCGTCCTTCACTTTGTGCTCTTATGCGAAGGAGAAGAGGAACAACCTAACACTTCACCACCTCTACCTTTAGTGTTGTCTCATTTGTCGTAGGAATTCCAAGATGTCTTATTCGATGAGCTACCTCCAGGTCTACCTCCTCTTCGTGGCATCGAGCACCGCATCGACCTCATCCCCGGAGCACCTCTTAGTAACAAGGAAACTAACCGCGTGAACCCCGAAGAAACCAAGAAGATCCAACGGCAAGTCCAATAACTCATTGACAACGGTCACACACGCGAAAGCATGAGCCCTTGTGCCGTTCTGGTAATCCTTGTCCTCAAGAAATATGGTACTTCTCAAATGTGTTCCGATTGCCGTCCTATCAATGCTATCACCGTTAGATATTATCACCCCATACTGCGCTTAGATGATATGTTAGATGAGCTTAGCGGAGCCACAATCTTCTCTAAGATTGATCTTAAGAGTGGCTACTGCCAAATCCGCAAACAAGAGGGTGATGAATGGAAAACTGCATTTAAGACTAAATTTGGCTTATATGAATTGCTTGTTATGCCAATGGGCTTATCCGTAGCACCCGTACTTTTATGAGAGTCATGCACTATGTTCTTAGACCTTATATTGGCATCTTTGTCGTGGTCTACTTCGATGACATCCTCGTGTTGAGAAAGTCTCTAGAAAGATCATGTGACTCATCTTAGCACCGTTTTGCAATACATTTGCAAAGAGAAACTCTATGCTAACATGGAGAAATGCAAATTTGGTGTAGACAAACTTCTATGCCTAGGATTTGTTGTTTCCTCTAGAGGTGTGCATGTAGACGACACTAAGATCAAAGCTATTAAAACTTGTCCTAAACCAACGAACCTACAACAAGTGCGTAGCTTCCTAGGCCTAGTCGTATTCTATCGACGATTTGTTAAGGATTTTAGCATGATTGATATGCCTTTACATGCTTTGAGCAAGAAGAACAAACCCTTTGTTTGGGGTCCATCTCAAGATACCGCGTTCAATGAGCTTAAAAACTTGCTCACACATGCACCTTTGCTTGCTTTACCCAGCTTTGATAAACCTTTCGAGGTACATTGCGGTGCTAGTGGTACCGGTATAGGAGGCGTTTTAATGCAAGAGAAGCGCCCGATCGCTTACTTTAGTGAAAAACTATCCGGAGTGCAACTTAACTACCCCATCTATGACAAAGAGCTATACGCTTTAGTGAGAGTCTTGCATGTTTGGGAGTATTATTTACGGCCTCATGAGTTCATTCTTCACACAGACCATGAAACACTTAAATATCCTAAAGGTCAAACTAAGTTGAACAGGCATCATGCTAAGTGGGGTGAATTCATTGAGTCTTTTCCTTATGTGATCAAGTATATTAAAGGCAAGGAAAATGTAGCTCCCGATGCTTTTATCCCGAAAATGCATGCTTGATACTAAACTTGAGTTGAATGTTATTGGCTTTGAGCACATAAAAGACTTGTATGAGCATGATGTTTTCATTGCAAATCCTTATGCTAAGTGTTTGACGCATACTGTAACATCCCAAAATTTTCCAAATTTTGGAATGTTAATATTTATTATTATTGCGTGAAACGTTATGATTTTTAGGGTAAATTAAAATCTTTTTGAGTCTTGTTTAAAAAAATATCAAGTTTGGATTTCTTCTCTTGCGGACTCCTATGAAATATTTGAAACCACATTCAAAATAACGGAGTGAGAATAAAATGATTTTCTCAAATATGGTGGACAAATGTTTCATAAGGGATCTAACTAAATATTAGTAGTTCTTTGGAATTTGGAGGTTCTCTATGAAGTTGACACTTATTTGCATTTATCGATTATTTTATTGCCACCAATTATGAGAGGAGATAATATGACTTCTCCGAAACTATTATTAGAATTATTTAATATTTCTTCTTTGGAATTTTTGGCATTCATAAGATCCTAAGGGCTATGTTGGTAAAATTATGAAGCCCATAGTGCATTATCGAAACATGTACCTACACAAAATTATTGCTTGTTTATTTATGAAACCACTTTTCCTAGGCTGGAAATAATCAAAGAGAATATGTGAACATTTTTTCTTAAGATCTCAATAATAATTCTGAGACAGTGAACAATTTATTCATTTATTATCTAGTCCAATATTGTTATTAGTTAAGCTTTCTTTCTGTCCGCCTCTCTAGCCCATCTATCTCTTCTATTTTTTTTCCTTTGCCCTTGGTCCACTTTTCCTACTAAGGCCCATCTCTCTTTCCCTAAGGCCCATGCCCAGGCGCTATCTCTTCTTCCTCCTCTGTTCATTAGAGGAACATGAACAGAGAGATGCACTCATGGCATCTTCACCTCTTTCCTCCCCTCATCTTTCTCCCCCCGCACCCACTAACCCCCAGACCTGGTTCCCCTTACCTCCCTCGACCCCTCCCATCCCCTAGTGCGCCTCAAAGACAACCATAATGGCCACCATAAGCGCTTGAACTGTATCCATTAACACATCTCGAGCCACTCAACTCTAGACCTCCCCGAGCCCTATAAAAGCACCCCCGCACTCCCCTCACCACCCTCGTCTAAAGCCCCATCATAAGGCCACTCCTCCCTAACTCTCTATCTCTCTCACATAATTCCTCGCCGAAGTTGAGATCCGGTGCCATGACCGGCTAACCTCGCGACACCTCCGGTGAGTCTCTTGCGACTCCTTTTCTTCCTCGGGATGCTGCACCTTCTTGTGGACCTCATTGACGTCTTAACTCCTTTAAATAAGCAGCTAGAACACGCCGTCCGCAAGTACGCGACCAATCGGAGTTCTTGCAACTCCAGCGGCCTCCCACCACTTTCACATGAAGAGGTCGAGGCCAGGACCATGTCCATAGAACTCCCTTCTACTTCCTCTACGCCGTTCAACCTTTCATTGATGCCATGGAAGATCTCCCCCAACTCCTGCGAGACTCCGACGAGACCCCTCTCTATTTCTGTTTTTTTTAACGAAGGAGTACGGGCCTATCAGATCATGACACGTGGCAGCCTAATCTTAATACCGTAATACATTTTCAGAAAATATTCGAACTTCGAAAAATCGTATCTCCTAGACCGTAAGTCCGAATTTGACTAATTTTATATTCCTAGAATCGTTGGAATATGTAGATTTTTTATAAAAGTCAAATATTTCAGTTTTGGTAAATTCAAATTCAAATCAAATTTATTATGTGAATTTGAGTATATTCAGTATACCTCTTATTTTATAATTTATTCGGCGATTATTCCTTCATCAAAAAGTATCCTTAGGACCATACCTTTTTGTTGGGACACTTACCATATTTTTGCCACCATGTTAAGTCCCTACTTTGACTTCAAATCTTAGTTTCAGTTTCATTTAGTTATATTCCTTTTCTTGTTAATTTAACTAAGGAAATAATTCAATCTTCTCAAGCTATCATCGTGAATCTTATTGGTTAATTTAGTATCCAGTCCAAGCGGGGATTATCTCTTAAATATCCATATGGTTAAACCTAGTGATGTTTCACATACTCTCGACCCAACCGATTTTATAGTCAAGCTTGAACAGACTCTTACCCCTAACTTATATCAATTTGATCCAACCCCGGAATATGATTTATGTCATATTTCCATTTGAACCAACTTGATCCTATCTCAACCTTAGCACCCCATAGTAACTAGCTTAGACTAGTACTAACTAAATAATTGTATTGTTAATTTGTGAAAGCACAAGTGCTCCCTGGGTGATTTTGGTAACTAATGACAACATATCTCTTGTTGGACTAATATTTTCATCTAGTATATTTCAGATGAGTTCAACAGTGGACTGGCAGGACAAGAGGATGTGGAACCCTTTTCAAGAAGCTAAGGACAAAGATTGGTAAAAGCTCGGGACTCTACATTTTCATTTTAGTGGTCCAAGATCACATTGAGTCCATAGGGAAAACCAATACTATTAAAAGGGGATGAGGTGTTGCTTAATGATCTACTTGCTCAAAGTGATTAGTAATATGCTCCAAATCCCTCAACCACTTTCTCATTTCCACATATGTCCTCAACCTAAAAGTCAAACTCAGCCCCAACTATTTGATCTATCCGGTGCCACCGAGTTCACTTGACATAGCCACTGCCGCAAACCCTAATCAGTTCAGTCTCACCGATAGGGATCTCGTTCTCACCGAGATGGGAATGCAAACTCTCTGTTTCCTCTTCGTAATGTTTCGGTCTCACCGAGATGAGAAAATCGGTCCCACCGAGTTTGCCTAACCAACACTCTGTTAGCCTAATACCAGAATCAGTCTCACCGAGTTTGTGTAAATGGTCAAACTGAGTTGAGGTTTTTCCCTAACCCTAACACATCGGTCTCACCGAGTTGATACTATCGGTCCCACCGAAATGTCTAACGTTCACATTTTGAACTGCTTCGGTCTGACTTAGTTCATCTGTTCGGTCTGACCGAGTTGGGTCAAATGTGTGTAACGTCTAGATTTTGTGTGGAGGCTATATATACCCCTCCACCCCTCTCCATCAGTTAGAGAGCCATCAGAACGTTCCTACACTTCCACTGTTCATTTTCTAAAAGAGAACCACCTGCTGATGTGTTCAGACCAAGATATTCCAATCCAACCACAAGAATCTTGATCTCTAGCCTTCCCCAAGTTGCTTTCCACTCAAATCTTCTTTCCACCATATCCAAATCTGTGAGAGAGAGTTGAGTGTTGGGGAGACTATCACTTGAAGTACAAGAGCAAGGATTTCATCATCAACACACCATTTATTACCTTTTGGAGAGTGGTGTCTCCTAGATTATTTAGGTGTCACTTGGGATCCTCCGACAAGATTGTGGAGTTGAACCAAGGAGTTTTTAAGGGCAAGGAGATCGCCTACTTCGTGAAGATCTACCCTAGTGAGGCAAGAACTTCATGGGCGACGACCATGGTGGGATAGACAAGGTTGCTTATTCGTGGACCCTTCATGGGTGGAGCCCTCCGTGGACTCGCGCATCCATTACCATTCGTGGGTTGAAGTCTCCATCAACATGGATGTACGATAGCACCACCTATCAGAACCACGCCAAATAAATCCATGTCTCTAATTGCGTTTGTACACTCCAATTCCATCCCTTTAATTTCTTAAAACTTGCATGCTTTACTTTCCGCTGCTCATATACTCTTGCCATGCTTGCTTGAAATGTATTGTGAATGTTTGAATTTGTGCTAAAAACTCCACCTTAGAAAAAGAACTGCTACTTTTCTTGTGAGTGTCTAATCACCCCCCTCTAGACACCTCTTCTTCGATCCTCTCAATTTGCATATTTTATTTGGATCTTCATTTGGAGTTGTTGTGTGTTGAAGTGATTTTTATTTCATCGCTAGATATATCGTAAGGTGAAGGAGTGACGATAACGAATGGAGAATCAAGTTCAAGAATCAGGCAAGTTGCAATTTGATCATGCCTTGACCTATATTTTCATATTATGCAGATCTATTTAACTTTAATACTATGCAGGTTTTACAAAAGTTTTGCAAATATTATTACTGTCTAGAGCCTTAGGTCCAAACTTACATCTATGCTTGGCCACGCTTGCACAACTGTGTGGGTTGAAAATCAAACAAGTTTTAAACAAATAAATTTGCCCTCTTGTGGGGCAACGTTTTGAGAAAACTTTTGAAAAACAAAACTATATACTATTTTACTTCTACTCCCTGGGCGGAATGGTATTGACGGGAGTGTGTACAAGTGATTGCGCCCATCGGGGTCTTGTAGTGAATGCGCCTGCACACATGTTTTTCATGGGGACTGTTGTCCAGGGGAATGAGATCTTCCTCTGGCTTAGATTAGTACTAACGGGAAACCCTTACCTCAGGACCACCATCGGAGAGGGGCTTTCTTTTCCTAAGTTGCGGGCGGCTTGGTCAGGTATAGGGGGCTGTTATGGAAAGGCTTCGTCACAATCTCCTCCTAGTCGTACACCCAAGTACGTAACGATAAACGAGGTTGATTGTGTCATGTGGGGAATCTGTACGACCTCTGCAGAGGGTTAAACCTAATCGATTAGCCGTGCCCCCGGTTACGAGCAAATTTGAGCAACTGAAGACTTAGACTGAGGAAGAATCTCCCCTATCTTTTCTAAACATCTGTTTTAAGGGTTAAAGTTGAGGAATGAGCACAGTGAATGTGTTTCACTTGAACCATATTTATGTTTTACCTAAATTTGGAGAATGAGCACTGGTGCGTATATCCAAGTGTCTCACTCCTACCTTTTAAACTAAAAAAAACTATTTATTTCAGACAAAGTTTACAAAATTTAGTATAGGAGAAAATTGGCTTTATGCAAAGGAAACCTGCACCAATATTTACCCTGCATATAAATTCTGTTAAACTTTTTTATGAAACTTGCGAGTACATTCCACGTACGCATCTGCACCTGTCATGTGTAGATCTCGACAGATTTAGAGACTATAGGGTTATGCTCTACACTCAACGAGCCCAGTGGAGTTGATGGAGCCCTAACTTAGCGATAACGTATTATTCCGCTATATTATGTGCCACGTTGAGCTGTGCCAATGGTATGTATTTGCTCAATTCTGGATCTACTGTTGTAGTAAAATGATGTATGTTTTACTAATATTCATTCTTGTTAATGTGTTTGCTAGCTACGATCCAGGGATAGCACGGTAAGCACAGAGACTTGGATTTTTCCAAATCCAGGTTGTGACAAATGGTATCAGAGCATACATTGACAATAGGACGTGACCCTAGAAAATGATTTAGAAATAGGAAGACCTTGATAGGAAAAACTTGTATTTTCAGTAGTACCAATAGGCATTCTTGTACCCTCTTGTTGCTTTTCTAAGTTCTCATCTTCTTTCAAAATATTTAATGACCAGCCTCCTAGACTCCAATGTTCTTGACACTGATATGAATTTCAAGAGCCTAAAGGTTATGAAAAAAAGCCACCTCCAATACTGAAGTATACATCTAAGAGGTTGAAGAAGAACTAAAGACACTCAAGACTAAGATGGTTGTTAAGAAGCTGAAGATTACAACCACCATGGAACATCCCACACGGTTCAAATAGTATCCAAGCCCATCATGAGACTTTTGAAATAAATGAAAGAGTGCAAGTAGTGTACCCGACCATACTAACTCATGTTGATGAGGGTACCATAGGAATTTTTTGTTTGAAATATATGAGTAAATTTGGATTTTTGTTGGAGTTCTTCGCCATTGATTGATTTTTGTTGTCATTTGAGTTGTGTGAATTAAAATCTTGAGTTCATAGGATACGAACTCCGTAGGTTTGTATTATTTGTTCAACCTTGAGAGGAGTAAATTTCGGATGATTAATAGAAGACCTTCATACGGGTGAAACGTCATGCACTAAAGACTTTCAAGAACCAAATAAATGAATACCCTATGACGAAACCATCGAAAACGAGCCCATTGTAAACGTTAAGATATGATTTGTTTATTGATTGTGGCGTGTGTGTGTCCATCTCTTTTCCTACATAATCTCTATCTCACCTAGACCAAAACCTTGAACCATGGAGGAACCAACCATTAAACTTTTCCTCGTGGAAACAACCACATTTATTCGAAGGAGATACATACCTTGTTGTTTTGAACTCTACCTTCCTTTTCGCCTGCAGATGGCAACCCTTTACAAGTCATTCCAAAAGGGCATAGAGATGATCATGACTTTGACCAGTGACCATGATTTTCCAAAAATCCTGAAGGATATGATGGGACATATTCACCTTGAAGGAGATGACGTCTACAAGGGTTATCCTTTCATTGAAAATGGAGTGGAACTTTGGTACGTGGAAGTACACCTCTTTCGTGAAAAAGGAGTTTGTCCAAAGACTAATGGGCAATACTTTTTCATTTCCTGAGTACCTCGAACCACCTTCTTCGACTCTGTTCGTGAAGCTGCCATTGAAGCCATACATCAGATTGGGGAAATCCTTGAAGCCAGACTACGTCATGCGCAAGAGAACTTGAGGGAAGTATATGCTGAGCTGATGGACATGAAGACCATGGCCGCCGTGAAGAAACAAAGGATTAATGATTTCAAGGATTACATCACATGATTTCAGTTGGACTACAACTTATCAAGGAGAGCAAATGAAGAAGGTTGGAGGATAAATGCTTGGCCATACCAATCTATGTGGATGGCAACACTTGTAATAAGCTATGTTTCTGAACTCGAAGTTGTATGAGAGGTCAAAGGATGTAACAAGGAATCTATTCGTAAGGAGAATGCAACCTTCAACACAAAAGATCCGCTATTTCTCGGATGTAAGTTATAACACATCATGTGTAGGTTTGTCGCCAACCAAAATGTTTTATTAATTTTGTAGGTGAAGACCTCTTAATGATGAGTAAGAATGACCGAGTGTCAGAACACGCGATTCACCAATCTACATATGGGGTAATGATTTGAGTACGGGATGGATTGATCACCATACCGGAGACTCTTATTATATACTTTTCTATATTGATGGGTAAATCGGAGAGATTTGAGAACCTAATTGAGTATCGATATGGCAAGCTTGAATCCGTAGTTGAGTGTCGCTATGACAAACCCAAAACCATAGAATAGTAAGACATATTTCCCTTATAGATAGGCCATCGTGCCTAACATAGATGGTACGGTGAGGAAGAAACATGAAGGAGTTATATTATAAGCTATCGACCACCATGACAGTCTCGGAAGTAGTTTTGGAATCTATGGATTTTGAGAAAGTCTTCTCTTTTGAGGAAAAGCCCAGTTCTAAACCACAAAAGCTCGATGAAGAACTATCATGGAATAAAGCAATTCTGGAAATACCTACAAGTTTGTTCTTAAGGGTGGTAGCACCCAACACCCTCAAAGGACAATTGGGTCATACGACAAATCAGTAGAGACTCTAGAATGGTGCAAGAAGTCTCAGACATAGGCATGCCGAAGAATTGGAATACAAAGAATTGAATTAATAGAAGACATTTTCTCAAGACAGGAGGCAAAAGG
Organism: Secale cereale; assembly: GCA_902687465.1. NCBI lineage: Eukaryota > Viridiplantae > Streptophyta > Magnoliopsida > Poales > Poaceae > Secale > Secale cereale. The sequence goes on from LR738710.1 coordinate 413,754,452, forward strand.
ATAAACTGCAAACCTGTAGATGTATGACCAAACCCAGGGGAAGTATCCCAAGAAACCCAAACCCTAATCTATATCTTGCTAGCCTCTCCAAATCTAGAGGATGAGATTTATTTTAAGGGTGGTAGTTTGTAACATCCCAAAATTTTCCAAATTTTGGAATGTTAATATTTATTATTATTGAGTGAAATGTTATGATTTTTAGGGTAAATTAAAATCTTTATGAGTCTTGTTTAAAAAAAGTCAAGTTTGGATTTCTTCTCTTGCGGACTCCTATGAAATATTTGAAACAACATTCAAAATTACGGAGTGAGAACAAAATGACTTTCTCAAATATGGTGGACAAATGTTTCATAAGGGATCTAACTAAATATTAGTAGTTATTTGGAATTTGGAGGTTCTCTATGAAGTTGACACTTATTTTCATTTACTGATTATTTTATGCCCACCAATTATGAGAGGAGATAATATGACTTCTCCAACACTATTATTAGAAGTATTTAATATTTATTCTTTGGAATTTTTGGCATTCATAAAATCGTAAGGGCTATGTTGGTAAAATTATGAAGCCCATAGTGCATTATCGAAACATGTACGTACACAAAATTATTGCTTATTTATTTATGAAACCACTTTTCCTAGGCTAGAAATAATCAAAGAGAATATGTGAACATTTTTTTCCTCAGATCTAAATAATAATTCTCAGAGAGCGAACAATTTATTCATTTATTATCTAGTCTAATATTGTTATTAGTTATGCTTTCTTTCTGTCAGCCTATCTAGCCCATCTATCTCTTCTATTTTTTCCCTTTGCCCTTGGGCCACTTTTCCGACTAAGGCCCATCTCTCTTTCACTAAGTCCCATGCCCAGGCAAAATCTTCTTCTTCATCCTCTTTTCGTTAGACGAACATTAATAGAGGGCTGCACTCATGGCGTCTTCACCTCTTTCCTCCCCTCATCTCCCTTCCCCCACACCCACTAACCCCCAGAACCGGTTCCCCTTACCTCCCTCGACCCCTCCCATCCCCTAGTGCGCCACAAAGACAACCATAATGGCCACCATAAGCGCTTGAAACTGCATCCATTAACACATCTCGACCCACTCAGCTCTGGACCTCCCCGAGCCCTATAAAGCACCCCCCGCACTCCCCTCACCACCATCGTCTGAAGCCCCATCATATGGGCACTCCTCCCTAACTCTCTCTTGCGGAATTCCTCACTGAAGTTGAGATCCGCTGCCATGACCGGCGAACCTCGCGACGCCCCCGGTGAGTCTCTCGCGACTCCTTTTCTTCCTCTGGATAATGCACCTCCTTGCGGACCTCATTGACGTCATACCTCCTTCAAATACGCTGCTAGAACGCGCCGTCCGCAAGTACAAGACCAACCGGAGTTCGGTGGAACTCCGACAGCCTTCCACCACTTCTACACGAAGAGGCAGAGGCCGGGACCTTGTCCATAGAACTCCCCTCTACTTCCTCTACGACGTTCGGCCTTTCATTGACGCCATAGAACATCTCCCCCAACAGTGGCGAGACTCCGGTGAGACACCTCTCTACTTTTGTTTTTTCTAAACGAAGGGGTACAGGCCTATCACATCATGACATGTGGCAGTCTAATCTTAATCCCGCATTACATTTTGACAAAATATCCAAACTTTGAAAAATCGTTTCTCCTAGACCGTAAGTGCGAATTCGACAAATTCTATATCCCCGAACTCGTTGGAATATGTAGTTTTTTTTATAAAAGCAAAATATTTCAGTTTTGGTAAATTCAAATTCAACTCAAATTTATTATGTGAATTGGACTATATTTACTATACCTCTTATTTTATAATTTATTCGGAGATGATTCCTTCATCACAAAGTATCCTTAGGACCATACCTTTATGTTGGGACACTTACCATATTTTCATCACCATGTTAAAACCCTACTTTGACTTCAAAACTTAGTTTTAGTTTCATTTAGTTATATTCCTTTTCTTATTAATTTAACTATGGAAATAATTCAATCTTCTCAAGGCGATCATTGCGAATCTTATTGGTTAATTTAGTATCCAATCCAAGCGGGGAATATCTCTTAAATATCCATATGGTCAAACCCAGTGAGGTTTCACATACTCTCGACCCGACTAATTTTATAGTCAAGCTTCAACATACCCTTACCCCTAACTTATATCAAGTTGATCCACCCCCGGAATATGATTTATGTCATATTTCCATTCAAACCAACTTGATCCCATCTCAACCATAGCACCCCATAGTAACTAGCTTAGTAATAGTACTAACTAAATAAATGTATTGTTAATTTGCATCTTTTATTTGTATCTTTATTTGGAACTATTGTGTGTTGAAGTCATTTTTATTTCATCACTAGATATATCGTAAGGTGAACGAGTGATGACAACGAATAGTATCAAGTTCAAGAATCAGGCAAGTTGCAATTTGATCAGGCCCTGACCTATATTTTCATATTATGCATATCAATTTAAATTTAATACTATGCATGTTTTACAAAAGTTTTGCAATGTATTATTACTGGCTAGAGACTTAGGTTCAAACTTACATCTATGCTTGGCCACGCTTCCACAACTGGGTGGGATGAAAATCAAACAAGTTTTAAACAAATAAACTTGCCGTCTTTGGGGGCAACGTTTTGAGAACACTTTTGAAAAACAAAACTATATACTATTTTACTTCTACTCCCTAGGTGGAATGGTATTGATGGGAGCGTGTACAAGTGATTGCGCCCATCGGGGTCTTGTAGTGAATGCGCCCGACTGCGGTCTTGCACATAGGGTTTTGGTGGGGACTGCCATCCAGGGGAATGAGATCTTCCAAGTACAGTTTGATGTAGCTTCCAGTACAGCCACATGCTACTATGGTCTCTGGCTTAGCTCAGTACTAACGGGAAACCCTTACCTCAGGACCGCCGTCGGAGAGGGGCTTTCTTTGCCTAAGTTGCAGGCGGCTTGGTCAGGTATAGGAGGCTATTACGGAAAGGCTTCATCACAATCTCCTCCTAGTCGTACACCCAAGTATGTAACGATAAACGGGGTTGATTGTGTCATGTGGGGAATGTGTACGACCTTTATAGAGGGTTAAACCTAAATGATTAGTCGTGCCCCCTATTACGGGCAAATTTGAGCAACTGAAGACTTGGGTTGAAGAAGAATCTCTCCTATCTTATCTCAACATCTGTTTTAAGGGTTAAAGTTGAGGAATGAGCACAATGAACATGTTTCATTTCAACCATATTTATGTTTTACCAAAATTTGGAGAATGAGCACTGGTGCGTACATCCATGTGTCTCACTCCTACCTTATAAACTAAGAAAACTATTTATTTCAAAGAAAGTTTACAAAATTTAGTATAGGAAAAAATGGCTTTATGCAAAACCTCTACCAATATTTACCCTACATATAAATTATGTTAAACTTTTCTTTGCAACTTGCGAGTACATTCCACGTACTCATTTGCACCTGTCATGTGCAGATCTCAACAGATTAAGAGAAAATAGGGTTATGGTCTACACTGAACGAGCCCAGTGGCATTGATGGAGCCCTAACTTAGAGACTACATATCATTCCACTGTATTATGTGCCAACATTGAGCTGTGCCAATGGTATGTATTTGCTTAATTCTGGATCTACTGTTGTAGTAAATTGATGTATGTTTTCCTGATATTCATTCTTGTTAATGTGTGTGCTAGCTAAGATCCATGGATAGCACAGTAAACACAGAGACTTGGATTTTGCCAAATCCGGTTCGTGACACATACATCTTGGAAATGATATTACATCAAGGATGGTTATCTTATGAGAGTTAACAAACTTTGCATTCCCGGGTCTTCTCTTCGTTTGCTAATTTTTCAAGAATCTCATGGAGGATGTCTTATGCGACACTTTGGACATGACAAGACATTTGCGACGCTCTCCAATAGCTAGTATTGGCCCAAGATGTTCCATGAAGTCTCATGCTTCACCAACCGGTGCTCAACATGTCGCGAAGCTAAGTCTAAAGCTCAATCCCATGGTCTTTACATGACACTTCCTATTCCATATCAACCTTGGGAAGACATTAGTATGGACTTTGTCATTGGTTTGCCGAGAACTCAAAACGGAAAGGATTATGTCTTTGTTGTTGTGGATCGTTTTTCCAAAATGGCTCATTTCATTCCATGCAACAAGATAGACGATGCTTCACATGTTGCAAATCTCTTTTGTAGGGAAATCTTGTTCTTACATGGAGTGACCAACACGATCGTCTCGGACCGCGACGTCAAGTTTCTTAGCTACTTTTGGAAGATGCTTTGCACCATGCTTATAATCAAGCTACTATTCTCTTTGGCATACCACCCACAAACCGACGGCCAAACGGAGGTGACGAACCGCACACTATCAACGCTTCTTCGCGTGTTGATCAAGAAAAACCTCATGGAATGGGAGCAATGTTTGCCCATAGCCGAGTACACCTACAACCGCGCAAGACACTCAACAACCAGAAAGCCCCCCTTCGAGGTCGTCTACGGTTTCAACCCGCTGTCCCCATTGGACATTCTTCGTCTACCTCTCAAAGAGCGCACAAACATGGACGCTACTGCCTGCGCAAGCTACCTCAATAAGATGCATGAATATACAAGGCACACCATCGAGCGTCAAGTTCAATGACTCGCGTCTAAGATCAACGTCAACAAGCGACCCATGACATTCGACATTGGAGATCTTGTGTGGCTACACCTTCGGAAGGAACGGTTCCCCAACGAGCGCAATTCCAAGTTACTACCTCGAGCCGATGGACCATTCAAGATGCTCGCACGCTTCAACAACAATGCATACAAGATCGGCATCCCACGCGACAAGTACTCCGTGAGTGACATCTTCAATGTCAAAGAACTCTCTCTACCATGGTGATGAAGCTTTTAATCCGAGGTCGGATCTTTCTCAAGGGGGGGGGTGGATGATCTGGATCATCCCATGAGCATTCCCATGGATGTATCTACATCTCCCACGACACCACTTGGACCTATGACAAGAGCTTGAGCAAAGTCTATCGAAGATAAGGTGAACTCGCTCCTCTCTGAACTACCACTTTCCCCATATGAGACATGGCTACTACCTAAGGCGGAAACCCTATGCATGATCAGGTACTTAGAGGATAGCCATGGAGCAACTACATCCAATGGAAAAGACGATGATGACATCAAGTACAAGGATCAAGAGAAGAGGGACACTGAAGTTGACAGCCACTGGATGACCTGTCCCCGTCGGACGTCTGGCTCCTGGAAGCTTCACCGACCAGCCCAAGCCCAAGCCTGCAGAAGCTACAGTGGCCGGACGTCCAACACCGACCGGACGTCTGACGATCAACAGGCCCCGGATGGCCGACCCTCACCGGACAACCGACGCCTCCACGACAGAACCAAAATGTCAGAAGAACGAGCTCCATCGGACCACCGACGCACCGGATGACCTACCCCGATCGGACGTCCAACAAACCTACACCCGAGCCGAAACATCAGCCTTCTGACGCTTCTCGGATGTCCGGTCCCTCGCGAGCCACCGGACGTCCGGTAACCGTCGGACTTCCGACGCCTGTCTGTGCACAGTGTATCGGGCCGAGGCCCATGTACCCCTCACTTACCCCTTCATGGCCCTAGACTATATATACTCCTCCACCTCCTCCTAGTTAGGGTCAGCATTGTGACAGCTCATCTTAGACCTAGAGCTTTGCTCATCTTAGTTGTTCTACTCCTACGAGAGACCGCGGTCTCCCTACGGAGAACATCCATGCTGGATTCAAGATCTCCTCACGGAGAAGACCCCCGAGACCTCCTTACGGAGAAGACTACCTTTTGTATCGTCCCTTATTGTGTTTGGATCATTGTGTCACTCTTGTTGTTCATCGATCTATCCCATGTGTGATCATTCTCATCGTTCTTGAGTGTTTTTCCCTTGTGATTTATATTCGTTCTTCCCCATGTTCATCGTGTTCTTTCTGGGACACCCTCCATTTCGAGAAAGATCGGCCTTAGGGTCTCCACCCTACATCACTATATCTCATGGGAATTGAAAGTTGACAAGATCTTTCGTCTCCACAACTATGATGAAGAGAAGAAGATCGCGATGGCATCCCTTGAGTTCCAAGACTATGTTCTTATTTGGTGGGAGCAAGTCAATGAGAGAAGAGAAGCAAAAGGCGAACCAACCATCATTACTTGGAATCAAATGAATGATATTATGAGAGCGCGTTCTGTGCCAACACACTACAACCACGACTTATTCACGAAGTTTCAGCTACTCAAGCAAGGCACCAAGTCCGTTGAAGAGTACTACAAGCAAATGGAGATTTCCATGATAAGAGCCAACATCATGGAAGATGAAGAGCAAACGATGGCAAGATTCTTGAATGGATTCAACTATTCTATTAATAAAATTGCAGACTTCCAACAGTACATGAACCTCCTCGAGCTAGTACACCAAGCAACCAAAGTGGAGCGATAAGTACAGGAAGACTACAATTACTCCAAGTTCGCTTCCAAAAACTACTGCTCCTATAACCAAGCTTCAATGACTTCGGTGCCTCCTACCTCTACCAAACCATATCCAAGCATAGGCGACAAGTCAAGCTACAAGATTCCGACAACATCAAGTCATCCTCCTACTGCGGCCAACTTCAAGCCGAGAGATTCATCATCTACAACTCCTATCGAGGATACCTCCAACACAAGTTCCATCAAATCCTTCAAATGGCAAGGACGATGTCACAAGTCATACGAGTGCAAAATCGTATGGACCATGATCATCAACGACGATGGTTCCTATGACTCTACGGGCAATGATGAAATGGAAGCCCTTGAGCATGTGGCCATGCATCGTCAAGTGAATAAGGATTTGGACAATCAAATCTTTTCTGACAATGACTCGAGTCCCAATCTCGTTGTCTCCAAAGTCTTGACGCTTCAACACCATCAAGACGAAGACTAATGTTGCCACATCTTCCACACCAAGGCCGGCATCAATGGAAATTCCGTCAAGGTTATCATCGATGGAGGAAGTTTTCACAACTTGGCAAGTGAAGAGCTATGTGACAAGCTTGAATTGATCAAAATGAAGCACCCTCACCGCCATAAGGTCCAATGGCTTAATGACGCCGAAACTATTCGAGTTGACCACACCTTGCAAGTATCCTTCATGATAGGTGCCTACGAGGACACATTGGAATGTAATGTGGTACCTATGACTGTTTGCCACCTCCTCCTTAGACGTCCATGGCAATTCGATCGCGGAGTCATCCACAATGGATGTACCAACCATTATAGCTTCAAAATGAAGGGCAAGGAGTTAGGGCTACGACCTATGTCGCCAAGTCAAGTGGTCGCCGACAAGTAAGCATCAACCAACTATCGTGGAGAGAATGGTGAGAGAGTGATCCACCAAAACAGGAGTGAGAGCCACAAGTCCAAATCGAGTGCCTCCAGAATGAGCGACAAGAAACAACTAGTGATGTTCACCACCAAAAGTGAGATGAGAGAAGTGTGTGAGAACCCATCAAGCATCCTTCAATTTGTGCTCTTATGCAAAGGAGCAGCGGAACAATCTAACACTTCACCACCTCTACCTTTAGTGTTGTCTCAATTGTTGCAGGAATTCCAAGATATTTTTCCCGATGAGCTACCTATAGGCCTGCCTCCTATTCATGGCATCGAGCACTGCATCAACCTCATCCCCGGAGCACCTATTCCTAACAAAGCACCATACCAAGTGATCCCCGAAGAAACCAAGGAAATCCAATGGCAATTTCAACAACTCATCGACAAAGGTCATGTCCAAGAAAGCTTGAGCCCTTGTGTCATTCCGGTAATCCTTGTCCCCAAGAAAGATGGTACTTACTGCATGTGTTCGGATTGTTATCCCATTAATGCTATCACCGTTAGATACCGTCACCCCATACTGCGCTTAGATGATATGCTAGATGAGCTTAGCGGAGCCACAATCTTCTCTAAGGTTGATCTTAAAAGTGGCTATTGCCAAATCCGCATACAAGAGGGTGATGAGTGGAAAACAACCTTTAAGACCAAATTTGACTTATATGAATGGCTTGTTATGCCAATGGGCTTATCCGAAGCACCGGGTACATTTATGCGCATCATGCATTATGTTCTTAGACCTTACATTGGCATCTTTGTCGTGGTCTACTTTGATGATATCCTTGTGTTTAGCAAATGGCTCAAAGATCATGTGTCTCACCTTAGAGCCATATTGCAAACCCTTCCCAAAGAGAAACTCTATGCCAACATGGAGAAATGCAAATTTGGTGTAGACAAACTTCTTTTTCTTGGATTTTTTGTTTCTTCCGAGGGTGTGCATGTATATGAAACAAAGATCAAAGCGATCAAAACTTGGCCCAAACCAACGAACCTACACCAAGTGCGTAGCTTCCTAGGTCTATCCGGATTCTATCGATGATTTGTGAAGGTCTTTAGCACCATTTTTATGCCTTTACATGCTTTGAGCAAGAAGAACACACCCTTTGTGTGGGGTCCATCTCAAGATACCGCATTCAGTGAGCTTAAGAACTTGCTTACACATGCACCTTTGCTTGCTTTACCCAACTTTGTTAACCCTTTTTAGGCACATTGCCATGCTAGTGGTACCGGCATAGGAGGTGTGTTAATTGAAGAGAAGCGCCGATTCGTGTATTTTAGTGAAAAACTATTCGGAGCACAACTTAACTACCCCATCTATGACAAAGAGCTATATGCTTTAGTGAGAGTCTTGCATGTTTGGGAGCATTATCTCCGCCCTCATGATTTCATTCTTCACACGGACCATGAAACACTTAATTATCTAAAGGGTCAATCTAAGTTGAACAAGCGTCATGCTAAGTGGAATGAATTCATTGAGTCTTTTGCTTATGTCATCAAGTATATTAAGGGCAAGGAGAATGTAGTTGTCGATGCTTCATCCTGCAAATGCATGCTTTTTACTCAACTTGAGTTGAATGTTATTGGCTTTGAGCACATAAAAGGCTTGTATGCGCATGATGTTTTCTTTGCAAATCCTTATGCTAAGTGTTTGACGCATACATCTTAGGAATGATATTACATCAAGGATTGTTATCTTATGAGAGCTAACAAACTTTGGGTCGGTGCAACAAACCCTTGGCCCGTTGCACCAAACTATGCACAGGCTCGAGGACAAGTTTGCGGCACCAAGTACCAGTACTCCACCGCACATCAACATCCATCACCAATCAGTGCGATGTCAAGATTTAAGGTGGCTTAGTGGCCACCTCTCGATACATGGCAGACATCTTCTACCACAAGAACCACCAAATGACACCCGTCCAGAGACGTGTCAAGAAAACAAGAGCGCAGCTGGCAAGACGAGTCAGGCAAGGCTTGCCGGACAAGCTGTGATTTGACACTAAGCAGTGCATTTAATGCACTCCGTCAGCTGCAGAGTTAGGTATGATAGTACTGTTCCCTATCTAATCAGCCTAAAAAGACTGATTTGCCACTTTGGTGGCCCCTTAACCGATAAAAGGAGGCCCACGACAACCGTAGAAACGATACGGCCATTCGAACCCACATACACCCACGCGCGACCACTCTCAACTAGAGGCAACCTTGCCGGGCAAGAGTGGTGTGACCATTTTCCACCATTCCCACAATCAATCTGCCAAAGCAGGAGTATGGTTTTACGCCTCTTAGCGGCCCAAACCTGGGTAAAATTCCCCTGTGTGATCCCCGACACGCTGCTCGACGCTTCTTTGCTCTTTGTGCAACGTGCCCATCCCCTTGCCGAACGAAAAGGGACCTCTGTCCCATAGGTGGCCGTGGTTATACCCCAACATCTTTGGCGCGCCAGGTAGGGGGATCACTAGCGTGAACCTGAGAGCGTCAACATCGCGTCATCTCCAACACCAACTTCGCCTTCTTCAGCTCCATCAACCATGGCACCCAAGAAGAAGTCCGGTGTTGTGGCCCATCCGTCCTCCTCAAGGGCCCACCGCCCGCTTTTGCTAACGCTGCGGGGCATGAGGAGGATCGCGGAAAGACACACGCGGTGGGAGACGCGGTCGATGCAGGCGGCATTGTCAGCGCCTCTCCCGCGGCTGAAGTGAGAGCCGGAAATGTCGGAGAAGAACAGCACCAGCTACGCCTCAACGGCGACGTCCCGTGTGGTATGGGCGTGGAATTCCTCCCTTCTGGGCATGCTCGTCCAACAGACGTGCACAACATCGGTGGTGCTGCTCGTTCTGGGGCGAATCGTAACTCCCAGGCTGCCCTCGTTGCGGGTGCGACCTTGGAGCTTGCGCCACCTCCAGGACGGGCGGACCCGGCCGCTGCACCCAATGAGACCGCCGTCCCTCGAGCACCTCCACCTTGTCACCACGCCGTTCAAGCGGCTGGCTCCTAGTGACCAGTAAATTGCACAGCAGCTGCTGGCACTGCTAGGAGCCAAGCGACCTTACGGTCAACATCATGATCACTCCCAAGCACTGCGTCGGAGGCTCTGGCACGGGCTCAACTGCTGTTGTAATTTCCGCCGGCAGTTGATCAGATGGATGAGTGGTGAGGCACCATCCAAAGTATGATTGGTTTCGCCAACGCGGTGAGATCACGATAGGCTGGTCCGCCACGGCCTCCCCAAGAGATGACAACATCCCATGCTGCTTGCTGTGTCGATGGTGCCACTCCCACGATGCAGTCCCCGCCATGACCACTGGTGCAGGGGGCTACACACACAGGAGCATGACGATGTTTCAATGGATTTGTCGGATCCACGAGCGCATCAAGGCCAACAGCGAGCCCCGGGGGGCAGGCAGAGGGAGCGCGGGTGCGTCACCATCGACTAGCGCTGCGACGACCTCTACCAGGCTAATGGGCGTGGTGGCTCCAACGTCGACGAGCCCGCGCATGGCGAGGGCGGGTAGTTGAATTTCGAGGCATGGTGCCCCGCATTCACCCGCGAGCTGCGTCAAGTCCGTTGGCCGTCCACTCGCACGTTCAAGCCTGAGATCCCAAAGAGGTACGATGGGAAGCTGAACCCGGCAGAGTTCTTGAGCATCTACACCATTGCTGTTCAAGATGCTAGAGGAAGAGATGAAAAGGTATTTTCCAACTATTTTCCATTAGCACTTAAGCCTAATGTGAGAGCTTGGTTGATGCATCTGCCAGAGAAATCCATCTCGTCTTGGGCTGACCTGTGCCATGAGTTCGTTGGCACCTTCACCGGCGGCCACAAAGAACCTGGGTGGCCCAGCGATTTGCAATTGATACCATAGAAAGAAGGAGAGACTCTACGAAAGTAGATGCAGAGGTTTAGCAGAGTCCATAGAAACATACCAGACATCCACCCGGCAGTAGTGATAGAAGCTTTTCAGTCCAACGTGCGCAATCACCGGGTACGCTCGAAGATGAACATCCGGCTGCCCAAAACCGTGAAGGAGCTTTAAACCTTGGTGGACAAGTGTTCTTGGGAGGAGGAGGGGCGGAAACTCCCTAGAGAAGAGGATGGTGTCGGCATCAATTCAGAAGGTGATGACGAGACCACCTGCCAGAAGAAGCAGAACAAGAAGCATAGTAAGAAGCGCAAAGATAAGGCAGTAATGACAGTTGAAGGATCAAGCACACCTAGTACTGATAAGAAGGCAAAATTTGAGGCCCCAACAAGGAGGTTGCTTCATGCAATGATTGCCGAGAGGCCGCGACCACCGACAAGGCCGGGAAGAGTGATGGCCCTTACTGGAAAATCCACCAAACTAAGGGCCATGATCTGTAGGAATGCCATCAAGTTGAGCAGCTTGTCAAGAGGCAGAGAGCAGAATATGAGAAAAGAGATAAGGAGAAGGTCAGAATGGCACTGGCGGAAAGGGCCGGAGCGGAGAAGCACACCGCCCTGTCAAGGGTTTTAGGAATAAAGGGAAACCCGCTAGGGGCCGCGAGAAGGAGGATTGCAAAGAGGAATGTAATGAAGGGGGTGAAGAGGAAACCAATGAGCAGAAGTTCCAAAAAGCCACTAACGCTTTGTGCATTGACGGGGGTGCATGTCTGCATTCCTCTCACTGCCAACTCAAGTAGTGGGCTCATGAAGTAATGGCATGGTACCGACAGCAGAGTTTCGGAAGCCGCTCAAGTGGTCCCGCACACCCATCATCTTTGACTAGGAGGACCACCCTGGCCACACTACCGTGGTAGGGTGCTTGCCCTTGTTGGTCTCACCAACAATTCGCAACCTCAAAGTGACAAAGATGTTGGTTTATGGCGTGGCCGGGTTGAATCTGATTTCCCCAAAGGTTATCAACAGACTCCAGATATTAGAGGAAGAGCTTGAGGTTACCGGTGCGTTTCAAGGAGTTAATCCCAGCAGGAGCCATCCCAAGGGAAAGATTACATTACCGATAACGTTTGGGGGAGAGTTGAACTATAGGACAGAGAAGGTTGTGTTTGATGTGGTAGACCTCCCCCTGCCGTACAATGGAATCCTTGTACGACCAGCTCTGGCTAAGTTCATGGCAACATCCCACTACGCTTACAACATTTTCAAGATGCCAGGGCCCATGGGAGTCCTATCCATTCCATTCCATCAGACGAGAAGGACGCAATCATTTGCATAGATAAGATGTACATCGATGCAGTTGCGGAAGAGGCCATGGAGATCACTGGTCCCACCAAGGAGAGCAAGAGAAAAAAGGAAACTGTTCAGAGCGCCGGCAAGGGACCCGGGTATCCAACCTTTCCGGGATATGTTCTGCCTATGGATGATTTGCCGGAAAGCTCCAACAATAAGGGGTCCAAGGTTACTGCACCCACTGTGAAAAAGGTCCCAGTAGGGCAGGATGGTGATGATGGTACCTTCACCATCAGTGCCACCCTCGATGACAAATAGGAAAGCGCGCTCATTGCCTTCTTGCGGGCGAATGTTGATGCGTTTGCCTGGGAACCATCTGACATCCCCGGTGTTCCCAGGGAGGTAACTCAGCACCACCTTGCTATCTGTCCATATGCCCGACTCGTCAAGCAAAAGGTCCGGAAGCAAGCCTTGGACTAGCAACCGTTTATTGCCGAGGAGATTAAGAAACTTGAAGTAGCTGGTCTAGTCAGAGGAGTTTTACACCCAACATGGTTGGCAAATCCAGTGGTTGTGCGCAAGGCCAATGGAAAGTGGAGGTTGTGCATATACTTCACTGATCTGAACAAGGCCTGCCCGAAGGATCCATTTCCCTTGCCGCGCATCGACCAGATAGTGGACTCCACCTTGGGTTGTGATCTCCTCTCTTTCCTGGACGCATATTCTGGATATCATCAGATCTTCATGTCCAAGGAAGATGAAGAGAAGACCTCATTCATCACCCCATGTGGTACTTACTGCTTTGTGTGTATGCCTTTTAGGTTGAAGAGTGTTGGGTCTACCTTTGCAAGAGCTATCCAGATTGGTTTTGAGCCACAGCTGCACATGAATATTGAAGCCTATATGGATGACATAGTGGTCAAAACTAAGGACATATGAACTCTCATCCAAGATTAAGAAGAGACGTTTGCCAATTTGCGCAAGATCAACCTGAAACTAAACCAGGAGAAGTGTGTGTTTGGAGTTTCCTCCGGCAAACTGCTTGGTTTCTTCATATCCCACCCTGGTATAGAAGCTAACCCAAGCAAGATCAAGGCTATTGAACAGATCCAGGCACCAAAGATAGTGAAAGATGTCAGACATTTGACTGGGTGCGTTGCCGCACTGAATAGATTCATCTCCAAGTCTGCCGAGCGTGCCCTGTCGTTCTTTAAGGTCTTGAAGAAGGCATGACCCATGAAATGGACCCCGGAAGCAGACTAGCACTGCAAAGAGTTGAAGACCTACTTGTCTTATGTACCTACCCTGGTTTCACCCAAACCACAAGAGCCGTTGCTGCTATATCTAGCGGCAACTAATCAAGTGGTTAGTGCAGCCTTGGTAGCGAAGCGTGAAGTAGAGGAAGTAGCAGCCTCAACTATTGTTCCTTTCGGGGATAGAGATGAGCACCGCCCGACAGATTTAGTTCTAGATCAGGACAAGGATGAGAACGTTAGCAATGGCAACCCCAAGGATATAGTGAGGAACAAAGTGGTCCAGCGCCTAGTGTACTTCGTTAGCTCTTTATTGCAGGGGCTAGATCCAGGCACTCTGGTTTGCAAACTTTGATTTTTGGCCTAGTCATGGCCTCAAGGAAAGTGCGGCACTACTTCCAAGCTCATGAGATAACGGTTGTCACACGCTTCCCGTTACAAAGGATACTCAGGAACCCAGAGGCTACCGGGAGGATAGTGGAGTGGGCTTTGGAGTTATCCTGCTTTGGTCTGAAGTTTGAGAGCACATCCACTCTACAGAGTAGGGCATTGGCAGAGTTTATTACAGAATGGACGCCAAGCCCTAATGAGGAAAAGCTAGAGACAGATATTCCCAGCAAGGAATCACCCCAAGAATGGATTATGTATTTTGATGGTGCCTTCTCCCTGAAAGGCGTTGGAGCTGGCGTGCTTCTCGTCGCCCCCACTAGGGAACACTTGAAGTATGTTGTCCAGATGCACTTTCCACGAGAGGAGACTACCAACAATACATCAGAAATGAATGGATCCTTGCCAGGCTTAGAATTGCCACCGAACTAGGAATCAAGAAGCAGATTATCCGAGGAGATTCACAGTTGGCAGTGACGCAAGTCAACAAAGATTATCAAAGCCCATTGATGGAGGCATACATTGAGTAACTGAGAAGATTGGAGGAGCATTTTGATGGATTGCAAACAGAGCACGTAGCCCGTGCAGAAAACAAAATTGTTGATCATATGTCAAAATGTGCTACGCAAAAGCTTCGCGTGGGACCAGGAACTTTCGTTCTCCACCTTACTCAGCCCTCCGTATCCCCAACAACAATGGAAAGAAAGAGGAGGAAATTGGACTCTGGTAAGCCTCTGCCGGTCGAGCTCTCCGAGGCACCTGGCAGGGACCCTGCCGGAAACAACTCCCATTTACTTGTCGGGCCGCATCCTCCTGTCGGACCCTGATACGTCTCAAACGTATCTACTTTTCCAAACACTTTTGCTATTGTTTTGCCCTCATTCTTGCATGATTTGAACTAAACTAACCCGGACTGACGCTGTTTTCAGCAGAGCTGCCTGTATGGTTTTATTGTGTCCAGGAAAATGGATTTTTAGGTGTCTCAGAAAATTCCAAGAAAAATCACAAAAAATCCACACACCTGAAGGGCCATTGTGCCAGAAGTGGGGCCAGAGGGCAGCCAGGGGGGCCCAGGCGCCCTGCTGGCGCGGCCCCACCCCTGGCCGCGCCAGGAGGCCGCCTGGGAGGGTCCTCCCCCCTCTGGTGCCCTAACTTGGCTCCTATTTATTCCCGTGGCGAGGAAACCCCAGAATAGAAGTCGTTTTTCCAGTTTGTCGCGGAGCCGCCGCCACCCTCTGTTCTTCTTCAGGAGGGCTAATCTGGAGGCTGATTTGGCCTCCGGAGAGGGGAGATCGTCGCCATCGTCATCATCATCACCACTCCATCCTCCCTCCATGACTTCTCCTTCCATGTGTAAGTAATTCCCTGCTGTAGGCAAAGGGGATGGTAGGGATTGGATGAGTTAGATCATGTAATAGTTTATCAGATTGTTGGGGGCATGTTGCCTATCATCTACTTTGGTGTTTATCATCTTTGCTTCAACTTGTTGCTCTTAATGCTTGTCACTTTGAGCCCGAGTGCCATGTTTTCAGATCTGAACCCTATGTGTTTGCATGAATATATTTGTGTTCTTGATCCTATCTATGAGTTGTTTGCACCTATTATGGTCCGGAACCGGCGATCCCAAAGGTGACAGCTTGGGACACCAAAGGGGATGTTCCATAATTTGAGGATTCCATGTATCCATTGAGTTTATTGCTTTGTTCCGGTGCTCTTTGACAGGAGTACCTTAATCTCCATAAGTTCCTTTTGGCCCCGTTCGTAGCGGGATGGTAGGACAACAGATGTTGTGCAAGTTCTTATTGCAAGCACGTACAACTACCTGTGGGATACATGACTAATGTTTGATATTTGCCTAGATGATCATTACTTTTCTGTGTGCCTTGCCCCAAGTTAGATTCATGATGTATCTCATCCATGCAGCGCCCAACCATCCATCTCCCTAGCCTACAGTGTTTCAATCCTGCTGGTTATTAGTTGTTACTTTTGCTGTTCACTTTTGTTGTCACCACCATCACTATCATATCACCGTTACCACTTATCTTTTGTTGCAAGTAAGTATATTTCAGGTGCGGTTGAATTGACAACTCAACTGTCAAAGCTTATAAATACTCTTTGGCTCCCCGTGTGTCGAATCTATAAATTGGGTTATTCTTACCCGTGAAGACTATCTCGATCCCTTACGGTTGAGGGTTATCAAGTACCGTTTTCTGGCGCCGTTGCCGGGGATTATAGTAATATTTACAAGTCTACTTGAAGTATCCTACCTGCTGCACTTCATCCGCTATGGGTAAGAAAGGAGACCCCAAGGTTCCGATCTTACTATCCACTACAAGAAGAGGTACTATTCTGAACACTAGTGCTACACTTGATTCACCTTCGGTTATGAGTAAGTTTGCCTCACCACCACCACATGATGCTTCTACTGAATCTGTTACTATGTCCGATACTTTTGATGATGCTTCTACTACTCTTGATGATATTGGTTCACTTGGTTATGCTCTTGAGAAACAGTTCGCTGCTGCTGCAAAAAAATCTGGAATTGAAATTCCTGTTACTCGCTACCCTATTGGTGGAACTTATGATTATCCTGATTTGAGTAAACTCAAGGAGAGACTCCTTGATGATGATTACATTATGCTTGATGATGATTTATGCAAGGAACTGACAGAGTTTGCCGACTCTGACCCTGAAGCTATTAAGAAGCTGCTTGAAAAACACTCCTTGAAGAACAAGACTGTTCCCGATCCTGAATTTGCTACATCTCCTATATGCATCAATGATCCTGATTATGATTTCTCTGTTGATCTTTCACTTATATCTATGGTTGAAGCTGACCCCTTTTATGGCAGAGAAAATGATGATGCTATTGCACACCTGACCAAACTCACTGAGTTGGGTGGCTTGTTTACCACGAATGAAAAGATACGAAACTTTTATGTGACTAAGCTTCTTCCTTTCTCTTTGAAGGAAGGTGCTAAAACATGGTATGATGCACTACCATGTGGTTCCATTAAGAGTCCTCAAGACTTAGCTCACTCTTTTGTTAATAAGTACTTTCCTGCTCATATGCAACATGCTGCTTTACAAAGAATTTATAACTTTAAACAGTTGCAGGATGAGAACCTCCCTAAAGCTTGGGGGAGGTACTGTAGTCTGATCCAGGCTAGACCAGGACATGGAGTCCCTAAGAATGAATTAATCGATATATTTTATGCTAGTCTAACTGATGAATCGAGGTCCTATTTGGATAGTTGTGTTGGTTGTGTTTTCAGGAAAAGAACACCGGACGATGCAGAAGAATTGATGGGCAGGATTGCCAAAAACCATGAACATTGGTCCGTTCCTGAACCACCTCCACCACCAAAGAAGAGGGCATGCTTGTTCTAAGCCCCGAAGATATGCAAGAAGCAAAGAAGTCTATTAAAGAGAAGGGTATTAAAACTGAAGACGTGAAGAATCTACCCCCTATTGAGAAGTTGTGTGAGCCTACCACTCACCCTCCTATGGTAGAGGTACACTCTCTTTTAGATTTCAACGCAAATGACATCCCTCGTGGTAAGCCTCCTGATCAATTTTAGATGAGCTCGATAATTTTATTATGAAGCAAAGTCATTTTAATGAGAGGATACAAAGTCAATTGCATGATAATTCCCTTGCTATCAAAAGTTTGCTTGATGTTCTAGGTAGAACAGTTAATGATGTTAAATGTCTTGTGAAGAATTTTCATATGGTTCAAACTCAGCTTGAACAAATTTCTAATGAGCAAAAAGATTTGCTTGCTAACAATACCAAACAAGATGATTTACAGGCCTTCGGGATTAAGACCCGAGGAGGAACTAGCACTCAAGATCCTCTCTATCCAGAGGGGCATCCGAGGAGAATCGAGCAAGATTCTCAAATGCAGGAAGAAGAAATTGTTGGCTCTCCAAAGAAGAAGAAACACAAGGAGGCTGACAATTCCAATGATCCTATTACAAGTGAAGAGCCAGCTGTTGATCCCAACAGTATATCTACCTCCGATGCTGAGACTGAAGACGGTGCCGAACCTGAAGATAAGGATAAGGAGAAGAATGATCCGCCTGAAGTTCGAGAAGAAGAAGCACCTGACAAACGCAAGAAGTACACTAGAGAAGACTTCGTCGCAAGAAGACATGGGAAGGAAAGAGAACCATGGATACAGAAACCCATGCCTTTTCCAGGTAAGTCTCTCAAATCTAAAGAAGAAGAGCATTACAATAAGTTTTGTGAGTGGATGAAACCTCTTTTTCTTCAAATCCCTTTGACTGATGCTATTAAGTTACCTCCCTATTCAAAATATATGAAAGATATTGTTACTAATAAAAGAAAAGTTCCTAATGAAGCAATATCTACTATGCTTGCTAACTACTCTTTCAGTGGCAAGATTCCTGAGAAGCTTGGTGATCCAGGTATACCCACCATTCCTTGCTCCATAAAGAATAATTATGTCAAAACTGCTTTATGTGATCTTGGAGCAGGAGTGAGTGTTATGCCTTTCTCACTTTACAAGAGGCTTTGTTTAGAGAAACTAATTCCTACAGATATCTCTCTTCAGATGGCTGACAAGTCAACAGCCGTCCTGATAGGTATTTGTGAGGATGTTCCCGTAGAAGTTGCTAATTGTTTGATCCTTACTGATTATGTCGTGCTTGACATGCCCGAGGATGGGAGCATGTCCATTATTCTTGGTAGACCTTTTCTTAACACCGCAGGTGCTATTATTGATTGCAATAAAGGAAAGGTTACCTTCAATGTGAATGATAAAGAACACACGGTGTATTTTCCAATGAAGACCGACAAGAGGCATGGCCTCAACTCTATAGAAAATATCGAGACCGTGAAGATTGGAGAATGGGACTGTCCACTACATGTGCACCACAAATACAAAACTATTATGGTGGGGACAATGTCCATTAAAGTAAAGATGCAATGATCACTTCGTAAGAGGTGGGACTTTTTGCTCTATATATCGCTGGTTTGTTGGTAAGACTTGATCAACCTTACTAGTGAGCATGTTTTATATAGGTAAAAAGTTGAGCTTGTTATGTTTTCATTTGTTTTAGCTTTTGTTCTCCTTGTTGTACCAAGTGTTTGTGTTTTTGAAGCTTCACAATACTAATCACTGCTTTAAGTTTTCAGAAAGTTTTGCAGCTTTTTGAACTTCGAAAAAATTTCAACAGTGAAGTTTTCAGAAAAAATCCAGAAAAAACAAAATTAAAATTTCCATGCCGGGAGTGACCCAGAGGCACCTGGGGCTGACCAGGGGGGCCACCAGTGGCCCAGGCGCCTGGGGCCCACAGGTCCCGCCTGGGGCCTGGGGCCCACAGGTCCCGCCTCCAGGTGAGTCTTCTTCCTCTCTCTCTCTTTCTCTCCGAAAACACGAGTTCTGCACCTGTTCTTGCGTTCTTGCTGTTCTTGGGGGCAATTTTTGATCTCTTTCTACAGCCTATCATTCGAGCTGATATTTTGGACAAATACTCCCTGGTATGTAACTCCTCCACCCCTCCAATTAGATATTTGGTTGGTGGCTTCATTTTGTGAGTATTTAGTAGTTCTTGGTGCTGTGTAGATGAGCTTGCATGCATGTGTAGAAATTTATTTTCCAAGTTTTGATGCAAGTTTATGCCTTAGGTAAGTGAGTTGAGTAGTTTGCCTTAACCCACTTTGTTTAAATCCTTGTTTTTGTAATTTGCCAAAAATTTCAGAAATGAGTTTGTTAGGAAGGGCAAAGGGGTGGCTTGAGAAGAAGAAGCCTGCGCGCTCCGATCGAGTTACTAGAGCCGCAGCTTCACCCTCGACTGCTAGGGTGAGCTACAATGAAGATCATGTGCCCCTAGAGTTGTTGGAAGACACTAATCCAACACGTGCGATGATGTTCCCATGTGATGAATTCCTTGAAGCTGCAGGAATTAAGGATGAGTTTTATAACCTTTTGTGCTAATGCAGGTCTGACACGGCTTGTCACGTGCCGTGTTGCTCAGTATCAAAAACTCACCTCCGGTTTCATTAACAGTTTTAGATATAACCTTGATACTGGTTCTATTGAGTTTAAAATTTACAATAATCTTTTGACCATGCCCTTGGAAAAGTTTTGTGAAATAATAGGTGTGCCAAACGTTGGGCGGACGGCGAAGATGACCTCTCAGCCCTTCGAGCTGAGAACCGTCTTCAACTCTCTCTGCAGCATGGATACGAGGGATATTCATCGGTCAAAAATCTCCAGCATCTTATTCCCTCACCTCGGGTATTTTGCGTATTATGTTGCTAGAGGGGTGTTAGCTCGTGACAACACGAGCAGCATTTCTGCGCCGGATATTGCTATCCTGGCAACCGCCCTCTCAGGGAGGTTTGATTATAATGTGGGTGCCTTAATTGCTCGACGCCTTGCTATGAACGGTAACAAGGGAGATTTATTTGGTGGCGTTTATGCCACACTTTTCTTAGAGTATCTTAAAGGCACCCCACACCCTGATGATAAGCCTTTTACTTATTTAAGTTTTGATCTTGCTGCCATGAAAAGGCATAAGTTTGTTACCATGACTTCTGAGTTTGGTAACCTTGTTTATATCTTGCGTTTCGGAACTACCGCGGAACGCAAGATCCATCTACCTGCACCTCTTTTGTTTGATTTTTCTCGCAGGAACAGATGGTCCAGCATCAGTTTCATAACCCCATGGAGGGGGTTGTGCCCGACGAGGAGGAGCACGGTGAGTTACCACGTTTTCAGGGGGAGACCGTCACCCAGTTTGGTGAAGGGTCTTCCTCTGCTTGGAGTGCGGACCCTTCTTCGTGGGAGGATCCGAGGACTTCGGTGTATGCGCCGGAATCCTTATACGACCCTTGGACTCACCAGTACCACCCCGGAGCAGGAGGCTCCTGGGGGCAGTAGCTACTACCAACTTAGGCCAAAAGCCTAAGCTTGGGGGAGTACGTGCCCTTCTCACTTTTCCATTGTATTATCCGTTTTATTTTTGTTCGCTTTGATCTTTTCGAAGTTTTTTCCCGTTCTTCTTTGTTTCTTTCTTTGCAAAAACAACAAAAAGATTTTCTCTTTCTTTTGCTTTCGTTCAACCTTTGAAAAAACCCAAAAAGATTTTCTTTCTCTCTTTAGTTTGCTTTGTTTTCAGAGTTCAGCTCAAGTCCGTGATGGAATTTAATTATATTTCCTACGTTCGATCGTGCAAAGTGACAAGGCAATAATGACGAAGATCGACGGAAGGGAAGCAACAAGGAAAACCGGTATGAACTCTTCTTGTTTCTACTTTTGTACATATGCCAGTACTTATGATCTAGAGACCAGCTTGTAGCGACATAGTGCTATGTTTACAATGCTTTCCCAGTGGTTCATGCTTTCCTTGTGGCTAATCTCAAATAGCTAGAGTATATAATGTGTTATTGAAATGATTTACATGTATTGCATTGTTCATAGTTTGGTATACTAAGGTGGTATTTCCCTTTGGAGAATTCTTGGATTGACTTGGCACATGTTTACACATGTTTAAGACCAAAAAGTCTGCTTTGCCTTGATGATCTTTGAGTTTCAGAATAGTTATATCACTTTCATGCCCAATTCAATGTTGCTTTGTCGCTCTGCATGATTATGACCGTTATTGCTCTCTAGTTGGTCGCTTCCCAGTCTCTTGCTAGCCTTCGCTCGCACTAAGCGGAATTCTGCATGTGCATCCAAATCCTTTCAAACCAGTTATTCCATATGAGTCCACCATACCTTCCTATGTGGTATTTACCGGCCATCCTAACGAAGACTTTCTTGCACCATCTCAAAATTATTCAAATTTACTCCTGTTTTGTGCCTCTGTTTTAGCTCATGAGGAAGTAGTAGGTAATTCATGATCTTCTTATGTTGGACATGTTTTATCCCGGGATTGCATGTCCAATCTGCAAACCCCTAATACGAGGAGGGACTGGCATGAGTGCGCCCAGCTCACAAAAGATAATCACAACCAACAAACCCTCCTTCACACTTTGTTTATGAGAAATCAGAAAACTTTGGTAGTGATAAACAAAGGAGATTAAGGGGATGTGATCGTCCCCATCTTGGGAGCCGTTCCTTGAAACATGTCTAGCATAAGAAGTGATTGGGTTGTCTACTAGCATTCGTTGACGAAATATGCACCTCCCAAAATCATTTTTACCTCTGTTTTCAAAACCAAGAGCTCTGGTACATGTTTAGTCTTTGCTTCCAACCACGGGTTTTCAACCTCGCCATCAAATTCCACGGTTCGAGAGTCTCCACCTTCTTTCTTCAAAGCACCAACTAGGAGAGCATAATTGTCATTCTGAGTGTAATGTGCATTGTCCCAAAGTATTACATTGTCTTATGCATACTTGTGGTATTATTTATTCTGAAATTCTTAGTTCTAGTCTCCTTTAAAACTCTGGAGGAGTTTTTGCATTTATGTTTTGCTTCACTCATGGAGGCTAGCGAGATACAACTCTAGTATGTTCAAGCTATGTGCAATGTAATCTTGTCTTGATTTTCAGTAGCATATTATTTACTTTTAGTTATTTGTGATTGGTCACTTGAAAGAAGGATTGCTTCGTGCATTGTCCTCATAGCATTGTTTCAATACTTGCTAGACTCTTTTCGTATTACATGCTTATATACATCTAATGAAGCAAAAGAGTTTGTCAAAGTTTTCTTTGTCGCATCCAGTTCGTTGAACTGAATTGCTTGAGGACAAGCAATATGCTAAGCTTGGGGGAGTTGATACGTCTCAAACGTATCTACTTTTCCAAACACTTTTGCTATTGTTTTTCCCTCATTCTTGCATGATTTGAACTAAACTAACCCGGACTGACGCTGTTTTCAGCAGAGCTGCCTGTATGGTTTTATTGTGTGCAGGAAAATGGATTTTTAGGTGTCTCAGAAAATTCCAAGAAAAATCACAGAAAATCCACGCACCCAAAGGGCCATTGTGCCAGAAGTGGGGCCAGAGGGCAGCCAGGGGGGACCCAGGCGCCCTGCTGGCGCGGCCCCACCCCTGGCCGCGCCAGGAGGCCGCCTGGGTGGGTCCTCCCCCCTCTGGTGCCCTACCTTGGCTCCTATTTATTCCCGTGGCGAGGAAACCCCAGAACAGAAGTCGTTTTTCCAGTTTCCGTCGCGGAGCCGCCGCCACCCTCTGTTCTTCTTCGGGGGGGGGGGGGCTAATCTGGAGGCTGATTTGGCCTCCGGAGAGGGGAGATCGTCGCCATCGTCATCATCATCACCACTCCATCCTCCCTCCATGACTTCTCCTTCCATGTGTGAGTAATTCCCTGCTGTAGGCAAAGGGGATGGTAGGGATTGGATGAGTTAGATCATGTAATAGTTTATCAGATTGTTGGGGGCATGTTGCCTATCATCTACTTTGGTGTTTATCATCTTTGCTTCAACTTGTTGCTCTTAATGCTTGTCACTTTGGGCCCGAGTGCCATGTTTTCAGATCTGAACCCTATGTGTTTGCATGAATATATTTGTGTTCTTGATCCTATCTATGAGTTGTTTGCACCTATTATGGTCCGGAACCGGCGATCCCAAAGGTGACAGCTTGGGACACCAAAGGGGATGTTCCATAATTTGAGGATTCCATGTATCCATTGAGTTTATTGCTTTGTTCCGGTGCTCTTTGACAGGAGTACCTTAATCTCCATAAGTTCCTTTTGGCCCCGTTCGTAGCGGGATGGTAGGACAAAAGATGTTGTGCAAGTTCTTATTGCAAGCACGTAAAACTACCTGTGGGATACATGCCTAATGTTTGATATTTGCCTAGATGATCATTACTTTTTTGTGTGCCTTGCCCCAAGTTAGATTCATGATGTATCTCATCCATGCAGCGCCCAACCATCCATCTCCCTAGCCTACAGTGTTTCAATCCTGCTGGTTATTAGTTGTTACTTTTGCTGTTCACTTTTGCTGTCACCACCATCACTATCATATCACCGTTACCACTTATCTTTTGTTGCAAGTAAGTATATTTCAGGTGCGGTTGAATTGACAACTCAACTGTCAAAGCTTATAAATACTCTTTGGCTCCCCGTGTGTCGAATCTATAAATTGGGTTATTCTTACCCGCGAAGACTATCTCGATCCCTTACGGTTGAGGGTTATCAGACCCCCGGTCCCTGCAGTCGAAGAGCGCACCCCTATGAATGCGGAGGTGCCGTTAGTCCTTGTTGCCGAGCCCCAAGCTCCAACTTGGGCAAGGCACATTGTCCATTTCCTCTCAACAGGAGAACTTCCCAAAGAGCAAGATGAGGCTGAAAGAGTAGCCCAGAGGGCCAGTATGTACCAGTTGTCGATGACACGCTGTACAGAAGAATGCTCAACGGTCTGTGTCGGCGTCCTATGAACCAGGGTACCCAGATTTTCCTGCCCGCGTCCCGCGATGCGCTCCTACTATGGCCTGGTACGGCCCAGCTGATCGACCAGCTGCTCAAGACCATCGCGAGGGGGCTAAGCCTCGCGAGGAGAACGGCACCAAGACCCTCTCAGGAGCGGCCTCAGCTAGGCTGCTCCTGAGGGGCAGAGAACTCAAGGCCAAGCCTGCCTCAAACGACCTCGTCCCGCTCTCGTTCGTCGACCTCACTTCACCGCCATGTTGGACACATGCCGAGCACGCGCCGCCAACATCGACCAAATGGCGCCCGCGGGCAACGGTGCACCGCTCCACCCCAACCCGTCGGTCGCCAACGCTGCCACCGACCAGGCCGTCCATGAGCAGCAGGACTCGTCGCTGCCGCTGTCCGTGCGGCGTGATGGCTGCACGGCAACACCATCACCCTCGCCGGCCGCAGTGTTGTCCTCGCTGATCCGCTGTGGGCCGGTCTACCAGCAGCCTACGCTACTGATGGCGCGGGAGCTCCTACGCTATCATCCAGTGGACGACCTATACGACGAGTGGCTCCACCGCATCACCGAGCTCGTCAATGCTGCCAGGGAGGTACCTGCACCGACTCACTCCTCCCATCCTCCGTCGCTCAAGGCGGGGAACGTGGACCACAGCGTCCCGGCTCCACCACCACTGCACAACGCTGGCCAGGGGCTCAGAATCGAGGCTCCACGGCGCGAGCAGCCCCGCAGGGCCCCTCCGCACGATGAGGAGAGCTGCCAGGTGGTCCCGCATCCCCAGGCAGAAGCTCGCGGGCTCCCCGTTCCGCAGCACCAGAACCGCACACCATAGGAGGTGGTGGCGCCTGTACCCCAGGAACCAACACTGCAGGCACAGGGGGCGCCTGCAATCATGAGCGTGGCTGGCTGTCGCGCCCTAGCTCCAGAGCTGTGGCGCCTTGTCTGGCTCGGCAAGTTCAAGCCGGATCAGCCCCCGCGCTACGATAGCACCGCCGACCCCGCAGAGTTCCTCCAGCTCTACGAGTTGAGTATCGAGGTGTCCAACGGCACCGAGCAGGTCATGGCGAACTGGTTCCCCATGTCCCTCAAGGACGACGCTCGCTCCTGGCTCCTGAACCTCCTCGCAGGATCCATCTCCTCCTTGGGGGAGCTTCGTGAGCGTTTCGTTGCCAACTTCCAAGGTACCCGTGACCGAGCCCCGACGGCCGCGGATCTGCGCCACGTGAAGCAACAACCTGGGGAAACCCTGCAGAAGTACATCTAGCGTTTCAACACCGTGCGCCTCAAGATCCCCAGGGTCTTGGGCAAGGCCATCATCTCAGCGTTCTCCGATGGTGTCCGCGATATCAGGATGAAGGAGGAGCTCGCCATCCACGAGGACCTTTGCACGACCCTCGAGATGTTCAACCTCGCTGCGAAGTGTGCCAGGACAGAGGAAGGCCGCCTCTCTCTCCTAGAGCTGCCTGAAGCGGAGGCTGACGACAAGAAGGCCAAGGCCAAGGAAGCGAAGCGCAAGGGATCCGCCGTGCTGGCTGTGGAGCTAGAAGTGAAGCGTGGCTGCGGCTACAACGACCCCTCCAGAGACAACCATTCGTACTGCGTCTTCCACGGTGTTCACAGCCACAACACCAACGACTGCCAAGAACTCATGGTGATGTGGGACGTGCGCGTCGGGCAGCGTCTTGAGCGCGACAACCGCGGCTACGGCCGTGGAGGAGGCCGTGGTGGAGGACACTGGGACGACATGAACTCGCGCCAAGGATGGCGTGACCAACCTCGATAAAAACCGCTGGCAGGAGCAGCCTCATGACGCTCTCTGGCGCGACCAGCTTCGTGAGGGTCGCCCTCAGGGAAATGCGGGCGAGCCTCCACTGCCACCACAGCCAAGCAGGAACGACGACGACCGTGAGGGAGACGAAGCAGGGAGCTTTCAGGAGCCACGCGCGGTTGCATGCATCCTGGGAGGAGCCCGCGCTCCGGCTTCCCACCGCATCTTCAAGCAATTCGCTCGTGAGGTGAACGCGGCGCTCCCCAGGCGTGACACCATGTGCAACCTCAGGTGGACCAAGCAGGTCATCACCTTCGATCCCAAGGACCAGCTCAAGTGCACCGTAGCCCCAGGCACTCTCCCGATGCTCTGCACTCCGACCATCAACAACGTCCTCGTGACCAAGACCCTCATCGACAGTGGAGCAGGGCTCAACGTCCTCTCCGTCCAGACCTTCGAGACGCTCCCAGTCCCCTACGATCAGGTGCACCCGACCAAGCCATTCTACGGAGTCACATATGGCTCCACACTCCTGATGGGGCAGGTCCGCCTCCCCGTCACCTTCGGCGATCGCGACAACTATCACACCGAGCTCATTGACTTCGACGTCGCCAACATTCACCTCCCGTACAACGCCATCCTAGGGTATCCGGCCCTCGCCAAGTTCATGGCGGCGACCCGTCATGGCTGCAATGTCGTCAAGATGCCCGGGAGTGGCGGGGTCATCACGACCGCCTGCGACGAAAAGGAAGCAGTGCGTTACCCGGAGCGCGCCTACCAGACTGCAGCGGTCGAGAGCTCCGACGGAGATGGAGCCGTCTTCGCCCTGCAGACCGCCCCTAAGAAGAAGAAGCACCTGCCCGCAAACGGACCTCAGGACACAAGGGCTCCTGACGGCACTGCCTCGGGTCTCGCGCCTGCTGACGAGGCGCTCTCCACTCTCGCATAGGGAGGCGCGCCCAGCGCCCCTCTCAGGACGAGCTCGGGGGCTCTCCTCTGGAGTGCCTCTGGTCTGACCAGCGTCATGAGGGAGGTGTTCGGGCACCACCTGCAGGCGTGTCTCGACGCGTGTTTTTGTGAGCCTAGCGTGAGCCATACAGCGCTGGGGGCTCAGGACTTCATCGACCAGGCTACCAAAGAACTTCAGTACGCAAGGCTGATACGCGGTGGTTGCAACCGCACGGCACCAAGCTCACCTACCCGCAACCCAAGCAACCAATTCCGCATCTGCGTCGACATCGCAGGCCTCAACCGAGCCGCTTCTCTGGAGCCCTTCTGGCCGACTGCTGTCGGCTGGAAGAGGACTCGCCCCTGCAGTTACATTCGCACGCTCTTCTGCTTCCGCAACACAGCTGCCATGTTCCAGTACCTCACGCGGCAGGGTTTTGGGGCTCAGGAGGCTCAGTGGCAGGCGGTCCTGATGGAGCAGGAGCCGGACCCCCGTGACCACTGAGGGCCTCCGGAGCCCCTGGGCCTCAGGAGCCCGGCGATCCTCGGGAGCGACCCGCACGACTCGCATCTTCAGCTACCACAACTCTTCTTCGACGACAAGTATCAGCTGATGTCTCAGGTATTCAATCGAGGGCGCCCCCCGGGCTGCATCATCCTCGAGCTGCTAGGGCGCTCACCCCCACAGCTGTCTCTTTTGCGCATAAATCAAGGCTAGTTGTTTCTCCCTACTTGCATTATCTATATGCTTGGCGTCCTCACCGCCACTAAGGTCATGAGCCCTTGCGAGCCCGACCACGACCGCCCCGTGATTAAGGACCGGCACTGTGTCTGTGCTCGGGTCTGTCCCTGCAGCATCGCTAAATCCAAGGGCTGAGCTCTGTCTCACGAGCCATTCCCGTGACGTCACCTCCCGTGGTCCTTGGTGCCTTGTTCTCGCATGGGCTAATCATGGATGGGTAAGTGGGGGCCCGTGGCAGGTGCCTCGCTCATGCGGGAGCCGCACACCGGTTGTCTTTCTTTTGGACTGTTGCATGAGAAGACTGGGCACGGCGTCCGTGCTCGGGTCTGTCCCTGCAGCGTCGATAAATACAATGGCTGAGCTCTGTCTTACGGGCAGGTCCCGCTAACATCACCTCCTAGGGTCGTTGGTGCTGTGGCCTTCTCATGCGATGCCCTCTAGAGATGCACTCGGTGCAGGTCGACACAACGCATCTCTTTTCACATTTTGCAGAAGAAGACTCAGCCGCAACCCGTCTCAGGGTAGGGTCGCGTGGGTGATTCGTAAGGTCATGAGAACTTCCTCGGAGTCGTTCAGCTCGTCCTGAGGAGGGCCCATATACACCTTGGTTGTCCTGCCGTGCAAGCCACGTGTCAGGACGGGGATGTACATGCCCCGGAGTCTCTCCCGGCGGGAGGCTCCCTCCCATGGTCCAGTGGAAGTACCATGCTTCGTGCTGGCAGAACCAACCGAGGAGCGGTTTTTCCCACGAACGAGTGGAAGCACCAAGCTCTGTGCTGGCCACTACGACCGAGGGACGGTTATGCCCACACTCCGTGCAAGTGTGGTAGCTCTATGCTCCATGCTAGTTATAAACAACTGAGGGCGGCCCCCAGCGGTCGCACCAACCTCAGGGAGATTTTCAGCTCACGACGCTCACGACTTCTCCTTGGATGGGTGTCGCGAGGAGGGCTAGGCACGGGGGCTATGCTCAGGTCACGCCTGGCAGACGCCACCCTACCAGGTGCCCAGACACCTGGCTTTCTCGCGCCCCCGTCCTAGGCGAAGGCTTCTGAGCAAGGTATGGTGCTCGTTCTCCCTCATGAGAGTCGTTCGTATGTCAATGGGGACCCCTGGGCATCGCGACCTAGGGGCCTCACTAGTCATGTAGCCCCTCACTCCTTGAGCCCGGTGCTCAACGGCGGTCAAGGTATGCGCGCGGCTGGGCCCTGCCAACACAGAATGCAAACGGGACCGCTTGAGCGTTAAGGGGGACCCCTGGGCATCACGACCCAGGGGCCTCACTAGTCATGTAGCCCCTCACTCCTTGAGCCCGGTGCTCAACGATGGTCGAGGTATGCGCAGGGCTGGGCCCTGCCGACGCAAAGCACCTAAGCAAACATGAAAGGAAGCAAGCACGGAAATCACCAAGTTCAAGCCTTGTTATTACAATAACATCAAGTTCTCCAAATTCAAGCGAGTCCTTACGCCTCCCCGAGGCACTTGCATTTCTCTCATATTGACAGGGACATGTCAGGCATCGCCGAGCGCACCATCACCAGCCTCCGCCTCCTCGGCCGTGGCAGCAGCGACCCGGAGGAACGCCTCCACCAGCCCCTTGACCTTCTCCTCCCAGGCCTTGGCAGCCGTGCCCTCTATGCTCGCGGTCATGGGCTCGGACAGCGAGGCCAGGTCAAGGGTGGGGTCGCGGAGACAGAGGTGGCCACACACCCGTGTCAGGGCCAAGGTTAGGAGCGCGCGACTCTCGATGTCTGCTAACTGGCCGATCACAGCCGCAACCTCACGCAGGGCCTTCACGAGCACGACAAGGAGCCCGGCGGAGCCATCCTCTGGGGTGGCCGGCAGCTCCTCGAACCCTTCCCCATAGGCAATTTGCAGCGCCGTGCGGGCCTCGAGCTCGAAGGTGGCGAGGGCCTCGCGACCCACTACTGCCGAGGTTGCGAGGGCATCTTCCTTGACCCTCAGCTCGGAGTCGCGCGCAGCTTGGGTCGCCTTGGCCTACTTGGCCTCAGCCTTCAGCTTCTCCAGGCTCACGCGATCAACAAGCTGCTCCTGCTGTAGCCGGGATGTCTCAACCTTCTGGGCCTCGAGCTCCTTCTCCAACCTTTCGAGCTCCAGGGCGTGCCTGGTGCCTTCCTCGCGAAGGGCCTTCAGCTCGCTCTCCACCTCATGGAAGCGCTTCTTAGAGAATGCGGTGTTGGCTCGCGCATCGCCGCATGCCCGTGCGGCTGCCGGGGCCTCCTCCTGATCCTTGGCGACGGTCGCTGAGGCCTGGCTCCAGCAGGCCCGCGCAGACTCGTCTGCCAGGAGCCACCCAGAGATCAGGCCCAGGCATCCTTCCATCGTGCGGCCATCACCACCCAGAAGATCGGTGCGGAGCCAACCCAGCGCAGCGGAAGCGGCCTCCAAGGCCTCACGGCTAGGCTGCACCGGCTGGCGGATGCATGCCACCACGATTGCCTGCTCAGTCAGGGGCTCGGGGGCTCCGGCTCCCCTCGCTGGAGCGGAGGGAGCAGGAGCCACCGCGGCCTCGCAAGCAGCGACGACGCCCTCAGGCGACACCGCCACCACGTGCTCGGTAGCTTGGCCGGCTGAGGCGCGCAAGGCTACGACACCCTTCTCTGCGGCGACAGCAGCAGCAGGTGGAGCGGGGCACCGCGACGTGGCCTCCCCCTTCGCCTTCTTCATCACGCCGCCCAGGCTGCTGCACCAGGAGAAATATGTCAGGAACACGGCGATCAAGGAATGACGGGAGACTACACACTTACTCATCGGAGGCTAGGCGCGCTCTCCTCTTCATCAGCAGGTCAGCCGTGGCCGCCGGTGCCACGGGTGCGCCAGCGGTCTGGATGCTGGCAAGGCGCGAGGCCACGGACTTGGGCGTGGCTGCGGCCACTGGCTTCGTTGGCGCGGCACTCGTCGGCGGGGTCGCTGCATCGCTCCCTCCGGACGCAGCGCACCCGGATCGACGCGGAGTGGTTGCCTGGGGCCGCCCAGCAGCATTTGCACCTGGCGCCACTTCCTCTGCAGACGCCTCGGAGGCGTCCTCCTCATCAACCCGGTCCTCATCGCCCAGGTTCTCCTCCGAGTCCTCCTCCTCGTCTCTCCCCTCCTTGACACTAGAGGACACATCGACCATGGGTGGAGCAGACACGGGCACCCCGAAGCCTGACACGGCCTTCAGCAGGTCAGCCTTGTCAGGACGGTGGTACAGCGGCAAATGGGCCCCCGAGAGGACTTCAGGAACCATCCCTAGGAGAGTGTTCGAGACGAGGCCCAGCTCGACCTCGACCAGCGTCCCCGAGCGCAGCCAAAGCCTGTCATCATCTCCCATCAGCACCCACATGGGGCGCGAGTGTGCCTGGAGTGGCGCCAGCCGTTGCCTCAGCAACTCCTTCACAATCTAGGCCCCTTCAAGCCTCGAGCCCAGGTCGGCCTCGGTCCTTGCCAAGACCGGCTCGGCAAGGGTGTCGTTGAGCATCACATAGCTCCAGCAGGCGCGTTTCTCCGGACGGGCGGTAGGCAGCATTAGCAGCGGGTGACTACACTGGGCATCGAGATAGACCCACCTCTTCCAGTGGGTGTCTATCTTCTTCCCGGCTATCATTAGCCTACAGCCCTGGCGCTGGAAGACAAAGGAGATGCAGACCGAGAACGGACCCTCGTCATACCGCCGCATGGAGAAGAAGTGGCGGAAGAGGGCGACAGTCGGTTTCACCCCCACACACGCCTCACTGTAAAAGGCAAAGAGCGACAGGACGAAGATGGAGCGAGGCTGGATGTGGAGGGCATGCACCTGGTAGTGATTCAGGATGGCGTAGAAGAACTCCGAGAAGGGCGACACGAGCCCGACGGAGATGCTATGGAGGAAGAAGGGGTAGCAAGACATCGGCAAGGTCCGCACCGCGGTAGATCCAACCCAAATCTTCGTCGGGCCATGCTCGTTATGGTCGCTCTACAAGAAAGACTGGACCTCCGCGTAGTCCCCCTCCTCGGTGATGGTGAACTCCTCGAGCACCGCCTCGAGGGAAGAAGCAGATTCGGACGCCTGCGCGGCACCCTTGCCTTTCTTCACCATTGCTGGAGGTGCTGGAGGATGCAGGTGATTTGGGAAGGCTGGGGGCGAAGGAGAAGGGGATCTGAGCAGGAAGGAAAGGAAGCAATAACCCCTCTGCAGCGAAGACAGTCCCTTTTTGTCAAGTCGCACGGTCACCAAAGCTGCCTGGGGAAGGGGAGCCGCCATGTCCCATCCAACCGTCACGCGCCGGCCTGGCCCGCAGTCTTTTGGGGCCCGCGACGCTTCGTCCTCGACTAAGGCTTCGCCCCGAAGCCAACTCCGCGTGCGCCTTGGGCCCGGGGGCTACTGTCGGCGTCCTGGGAACCAGAGTACCCAGATTTGCTTGCCTGTGGCCCGCGACACGTTCCTACTACGACCTGGTACGGCCCAGCTGATCGACCAGCTGCTCAAGACCCTCGCGAGGGGGCTAGGCCTCGTGAGGAGAACAACACCAAGACCCTCTCAGGAGCGGCCTCGGCTAGGCTGCTCCGGAGGGGCGGAGAACTCAAGGCCAAGCCTGCCTCAGGAGGAGGGAGTGACGCGAGCAGTGACGCACCGCGCCAGCGGGTGCCAGTGCGTGGCAGCGGTGCAGATGCCGTTTTGGTGCAAAGGAGACAACGTAGGCGTAGGTTCCTGAGGGGCGAGACAAAGGTTTCCCCTTCGGTGCAACAAGACCGAAGACCGCAAGGACGACAGGGAGGATGTCACGACCGTGCCCACGACCGCATCACCGTCTGATCTCTTTGCAGGCGAAGACCGCTTTTGTCAGGATAGGAACGTCCTTGTGTTCCCGCTCAAAATGGCCGTTGTGGGATCCCTTCCCGCCTAAACATTTCGGGGAAAGAGGACCATGTCCACCTATATAAGTAGCTAGGGTCTCCACTATGGAGGCAATCTCATCTGGGCTGATCTGATCTCATCTCATCTAGAGGGACCTCATCTCGAACACCCCACCTTTGCTTCAAGGACCAAGAACACTAGCCTCCTGACCCCCTTGAGCTCTCCTCCTGAGCTCAAGAACCACTGTACTTGTTCATACTCAAGCCCTCCTGAGGCTAATCCACTCAAGCATGACGTAGGGTTTTACACCGCAAGGTGGCCTGAACCTGGGTAAACTCGTGTGTGCTTTTACTTGTTGCTTGCTTGAATCTCACCACCGGGCGAAGGCGTGGCGCTAGGTAGACGCGAGTGGGAGAGATCTCTGTTCACGCCCCTGTGTTCGAACTTATTTGGGTTTGCGGAGCCCGTAATCCAACAGTGTGAAATTGAAGTGCATTTGCCAGGAAGAAGCAAAGGAACTACTGGGAGAGATTCACAAAGGTAGTTGGGGCTCCCACATTGGATCAAGGGAATTAGTTGGGAAAGCATTATGGCAAGGATTCTATTGGCCCACAGCCCTCCAAGTTGCGGTCGAGGTCGTCACGACATGTGATGCCTGTTGGTTCCATTCCAAGAACATCCATTTGCCTGCCCAAGCGCTTCAGACAATCCCTTTGTCATGGCCGTTTTCGGTCTAGGGGCTCGATATCCTCGGCCCTTTTCCCCCTGCTGCCGGGGGCTTTAAATTCTTGTTCATTTCCATCGACAAGTTTATAAAGTGGCTGGAACTAGCTGCCATGAGAAAGGTGTGAGGCCCCAAGACCAATGCTCCAGAAGACTTCCATCTATTCCGGGTTTCGCCGTGTGTTTTATTTGCTTGCTTCATTTTATTTTTGCTTTGCATCATGTCATCATGTCATTAATCTTTCCAACTCAAATAAAAATTGTGTGGATCTTTGGTCCATTTAAATCGAGGGAATTCACTTAGTGATTTCTCTTTATAACATATCAAAAGTCTCTCAATATTATTAGGGAGCTATTATAATAATTATTCAATTCTTTGGAATCACCAAAAACACACTTGCAAAATTCACATGACTTTCTACTTCAAGTTTCACCTTCAAATCTTGTCCACAATTCTTATCCATTTTATTGAGGTTCCTCCAGAAATCCAAGCATTTTTGGATACTTCTAAAACCTAGTCATGGTTCAAGCCTATGCGTGAACTAAATAATTACTGCATGTATCCTTCTTGCCCGGATCTCATGAAACTATTTTTTATTGGCATGGAAATATTCCTTTAAGTTCCCGTAAAAGTTCCAACTTCTTCTAGATGCCTTGACTCTCCAAAACATTTCTTTTCTTCCCCTTTACCATTTTCTGTTTTGCATAATGGGAAATCATTGCACAGGCCGGGCCTCCTCCTTTCTTTCTACCCAGGCCTATGGCCATTTCCCTCTCCACTGGGCCGGCCTCCCAAGGCCCACCTAACCCCTGCCCCTAACCCTAGGCCCGACCTCCCCACTCTCTATCTCTCCCTCTCCTCGCTGCCTCCCTCGACCCCTCTCTCCTCTCTCTCGATCCCTCCCTCTCTCGCACGCAAGCATCGCGCCAGGAGTCCACACTCCCTTCCTCGCGAGAGCTCCCCGTCGCCTGTCGTCGTCCCCTGCATCTGCTGCTCTGCCGTGCCACTAGGTCCTCCACCTCCCCGCGAGCTCCGCCACATCGACCTTGCCATGGAGCCGTGCGCCGCCGCCGTCGAAGACCACCAGGAGGCCCGCGCCACCTTCCTGTCGCCCCTGCCGCCCGAGGTCAGCCACCGCTGCCTCCTCGCCGGCAACAGCTACTGCGTGCGCATGCGCTGGAGCTCGCCAGACCTCCTCCCGCCGCCTGGTCCGCGCCCGCCTCGCTAGCCTCCGAACCCGTCGGGTCCGGGCCCCCTGTCCTCTTCTTGCGGGATCCTCCGCGCCCGTCGCTGGCGAAGGCCACGTCCAGCCATGGATGGGCATGGAGCTCCGCCTAACGCAGATCCGCCGCCGGCCTGCCTCCTCTTGACCCGGGCTTTGACTCCCCGTTCCTGCGTGTTGTGTCTATTTTAGCCAATCCCTTGGTGCTCGATATTTGCTCCACCCGACAAGCACCATCTCCGGGATCTTTGCCAAGTACCACTACAACCTGTGCACGTCTCCGGATCGCCAAGTCCAGCGACACCAAGTTCCCCTCCGACCAGCGTAAAACTACCGCAGTCAAGTTCCTCTCCGTCAAGTGCACGAAGAACTCAAGTTCGACTACTCGATGACGCTTCAAGTACCCCATCGGCAAGAACACATAGACGCTTGAACGACTATGGACTGAAACATCAAGTTCATCTACGAAAACGTGTATGACCGTCGTCGAGACCACAAGTACCACTACATCAACGTGTACGACTACCGTCGACCCTCGAGGGCACCGTGAACGTCAAGTTCCGCTATCGATGACCCCGAATATCTATGAAACAGAACAACTATTTCCACTATCGCCGCCGCGTGAACGACTACTTGCACTACTTCCCTCGATGAACTCGAACCGCTCCAAACGAACCCTTCGAAGGTATAACCCCGAGACGACACCCATGGAATGAATGCTTGTGTTGTATGAGGTGTATCACTTGTTTGCACCATGTCCATTGTGTTGCTCGTTTCCATGTTGCCGACCCGTGGAAACCCGGAAACGGGATCACCCCACCTTCTTTCGCAAGACACACTCTTGCCGCCCTTCTTTTGCTCGATATCTCAACGAGTTGTCGAAACCCGGAACGTTGACGTGACATCGTTTCCGCCTCCATGACACCCCTTTCTTTCCGTCGTGGCGATAAGTGCTTCATATCTCTTATGCCAACTTTTAACAAAAATTGCATAAAAACTTGCATTTGTCATCCGCATCATGATAACAACATTAAAATGTTTAAGTTGTTGTTTGCTTTAATAATTGCTAAATATGACATGGGGATTTTCTGGAATTGTTGTTTGTTGTTTCCGGCTCCATTTAAATTGCTTAGATAGTGTAGTTTAATTGTGTTGCGACTCTTGACATGCTAAAAACAATTAAACTTTTTGGGTTCATAACGATATCAAACTAAATAATCTAATGTGGTGTTTTGTCAATATGCAACTCGTTGCATATTGAGCTCCACTTAACTTGTAGTATTGTTTGTGCACTTTGCCATGCCATGCATATTTAAACCGGACACGCATTATACTTGTTTGTGCATCATACCATGGTTATGATATGTGTGTTTACCACATTGTTTGCATCTTTCAGGTTGCTTCTCTCGTTACCTTCGGTTTCGCTCCGGAGTTGTGAGGATTCGTTCGACTACCTCTGTTTGTCTTCTTCATGGACTCGTTCTTCTTCCTTGCGGGATCCCAGGAAAGATGAATGTTCCCCGATATCACCTCTATCTTTGCTTTGCTAGTTGTCTCGCTCTATTAGATATGTTGCGATGCCTATTCTTGCCTTGTCAGCCTCCTATGTTGCCATGAAACACTCTAACCGCCTTCCTAGCAAACCGTTGATTGGCTCAGTACGCTTTTGCTGAGCCCCTCTTAGAGCGTTGTTAGTTGCAGGTGAAGTTGAAGATTGCTCCATGTTTTGGACTTGTTTTATTGGGATAACACAATATATATCTTAATTAAATTAATGCGTGTAATGGGTAGACGGCTTGGCCTTCTGCTTGGTGTTTTGTTCCACTCATGCCACCTTAGGACCCGATAAACCGGTGTTATGTTCCTTGATTTTGTGTTCCTAACACGGTTGGGGTTTATGGCTCCCCCCTTGATAATTTGCACTTGCTTAAAGCTTTTCCAGCAAGGCCCAACTTTGGTAGTACATTTTCCTAACAACTAAAACTTGCATAGGGAGTAATTAACCTGATTTCTTAATCAATAACCTGGGCCAGTGCTCCTCATGAGTGTTGGTCCAACCCAGAGTCGTTTGCGGTACCACCCCTTGGCAACTTGGGTCTTTTGGTCATTGTACGCTGCGCTCATCCGATCGTGGCCTGAGACGAGATATGCGCGGCTCTTATCAGGGTGTCGGCACGTCGGGAGGTCTTGCTGGATTAGTTTTACCTTTGTCGAAATATCTTGAGCACGGGATTCCGAGAATAATCGGTTCTCCCCAACATGGAGTTGCGACTCCGCGGATCGTGAGCTTGTGATGGGCTAAGTTGGGACACCCCTGCAGGGTTATGAACTTTCGAAAGCCGTGCCCACGGTTAAGTGGCAGATGGGAATTTGTTAATATCCGGTTGTAGATAACTTGACACCATATCCTTAAGAATACACTACCTGTGTGAGTAAC
Source organism: Secale cereale (assembly GCA_902687465.1). Taxonomy (NCBI): domain Eukaryota; kingdom Viridiplantae; phylum Streptophyta; class Magnoliopsida; order Poales; family Poaceae; genus Secale; species Secale cereale. The sequence goes on from LR738710.1 coordinate 413,791,714, forward strand.
CGTGACGGTCTCTTTTTGAAGGGGTTTCGGAAAGTGAACACGGTGGGGTTATGCATGAACATGAGTAGTTAGGATCACTTATTGATCACCTTTGGAGACCGTTGGCACATATCTTCATCTCGCTCTGAATTCTTAAGCTAGTTGCTTAGTGCTTGCTGCAGACACTTTATTACCTGTCCACACCTAAAAGGCTTTGTTATTTTTGATACCCGGGAATGGGATTGTTGAGTCCTTGTGACTCACAGATTACAACACGCACCAGATGTAGGTACAACTGAGTATGACACATGAGATGGACAAGAACTTCACTGGGAATTCGTTGAAGATCGTGGCCGTATATATGTGACGTATCCCGACGATCAGTAGTGGTTCCTACTAGGGGCCATCAGGACTTGTGGTTGTGGCATCTTTTCTTGTTTGATTTCGTTCGTAGTCGGCCCCTGTGTTATTTGGATGAATGTACGAATGTTGAATTAATTGTGTGACATGGCGAGTGTAAGCCAACTATTTAACTCTTTCATCCATGTTCATTACATGAGTTGTGCAAAGATACCACGCTTGTGATCATTCCAAAATGCGGTTATGTCTCTAACTCGTGCGTCGACACGTAGGAGATATAGTCACATCATGGGCATTACAAGTTGGTATCAGAGCCTTCTCTGACCTAGGAGCCCCTTGATTGATCGAATTGCTGCCAATGTTGAGTCTAGGCGCACACACAAAAATGTTTTGAGTCCTATATATATATCGGAGAGTAGGATTTCTTTTTACTCCTCACCCCCTTCGTCACTCTGGTGAGGATTCCGGACGTTGTTTTAACATCACTATCCTCAATTTTTCACCAATTTGTTTTTAGGATCATGCGGGTATTGTTTGGATTTTTCAGATATCTTTGTGACGAGAATTCTGTCTTTGTGCCTCTCATCTATTTAGGCTGAGTCCCGGGGAGTTGAGCTCTGAGGTATTGTCGTCCTATTGTGTATCGTTACAGTTCTAGATTACCAGAGGCGGCCGACATCGAAAACTCTTCTATGCGTGTCTGGTGGTGAGATAACCCCGACGTCACCCAGTACTGGTGGGATAGTTCGGGAGTATTGCCACAGCTAGTATAGCGGATGCGTTTCGAAGGTCCGAGGTAAATGGCTTCCGAAGGTGCCTGGTTATGTGTTGATGGATGGATACAGCTGGATGTAGGTATTAGTAGTTGGGTGAGATATTGTTCTTCCCCCATATCCCCAACAACAAATTGCATAATCGGAAAGCTTCAGGAATTAATAGGTGGGATTCAAGTAGCTCTTAGGTAATCTTCCAACGGGTGCATGATATGAGGTTGGGGTTCAACATCTAGGGGAGAGGTTATCATGGTCATTCCTACACTGGGGGTTGCATCTTAAAGAGTCCTTGGCTATGTTTACTCGGGGATTGCAAGGCTATTTTTAACACGTGGCATGGGGCCTCAGCACGAACATGTGGGATGAAACCTCTATTATGTATTTGTTCCATCTATTACCTTGTTGTTTTATTCTATCATTTTGTTCTCCCAAGTGGCTTATCGACAATTTGATGTACCATTAAGTTATGGAATTCATTCGTTCAATTCTCTGTTCGAATGATATTGTGAATATTATGTTGCACAATATGTATCCTTTGTTTTTGTTTTGATTGTGGTATTCGAGTTGCTTCGATGTCAAATGTTGATTCCATACCTTTCCTAATTGGTGTTATCATATTTCTATGGGAGTGCTAATCCTTCTTGATCATCAAGATTGTCATGTTAAATTCTTTTTCAATCGGCGTGCTTCTCTTCAAGTTCACCGATCCTTTCAATATGTGCAAGACCAAGTTCACCGATCCTTTCAATATGTGCAAGACCAAGTCTTAGTTTTCCTCAACGGTGTCTGTTTCATTCATCCCAAGTTGTCTTTGTTTTTCCCCACCCTTTTTCTTTATGGAGCTAGAGTCCTTAATCAAGTATCCATTATATTCATGTGAAGTCTCTTCGTTCTTTTCCTTCAATATTCTTATCCGGTGATTCTTGTGAAGACGCTAAGGAAGCTTCAACTTCATCGTTGTTCCATTCTCATTTTTTTATCCGGTGGACTATTTCCAATCCTTGGTGTTGATTATATCCTTCCTCTTGTTTCACATATTTTCCCATGTTGAAATTCTTATCTAAAGTCTCTCTTGCTTATTCAACTCTCTAATTCTTCTCCGTTGTGCTAAAGATATCTCAGAAGATTCGTGTTTCCATTCTTAATCCGTTCAAGCTATTTTGAGGTTGTTATCTTATTCAAGCCATTTAATTCAACCGATGCACTATCTCTCAAGCAATCTTTCCCAACTGTGTTTCTTTTGAGTGGGCCCTAACCCACAGGTCTTTTTCCAGGATCTTACCCGACTCTTCTAATTTTTCCGGAGTTATTCTTAGATTCTTTCAAGTGTGATGTAAGAATGTATTCCACCAATCATATGCCTTCAAATTCTTTTCATCGTTGGTTCAATGTCGGGACCCCGATCCTAAGTCACACCGGTCTAGCATGTAACACACCATATCACTTTGCGGCCTCACGCACGGTATCCCCACGGGTGCCACCTTACCTGGCCCGGGACCGTTTGCGCATTTTGGCTCACGTATATGATAGTGTCGCTAGCATCCATATGATAGAGAACCCGGGCCGACATGACCAGTTATAAACCAAAAGTGGCACTAAATTACAGAGACAGGCATACATGACCCAGCAACGAACGTGTCGGTCATCAACGTATGAACCCAAGTCGTAGCAAGCTACAAGGACTTAAAGGAACAACGCGTGACATTTCCCATAAGGGACAGACACAGGAACGAAGAAGGACACATGCCGGTCAGCCTAAGTGTTCCGGAGCAGTAGCAGGCTACCAAGGCTCAGTGGAAACACTAGGAGACATTTCCATGTAAGATAGGCTACCAAGGGTAAACAACTAGGTGTCGGATCCCACACATACCAAGCATTTCAAAACATACACACAATATGCTCAATATGTGCAAATACAACATGGCATCACAACAAGACTCTAATAAACAAAGTATTTATTCATTAGGCTCCGAGGAGCCAGATATTACAAACATGAGTCTCATGACCCAACATTCAGAGCATACAAGCAACAAGCGGAAGTACAACATGTCTGAGTACAGACATCTACAAATGAAAAAGGCTGAAGAGCCTAACTATCTACAACACTCGTCCAAGAACGTAGCTGAGGTACAAGCTACTTGTCGAAGTCCAAGCGGAACTACTAGTGAGACATCAATCTCACCTGCAAAACATAAGTTAAGCAAACATGAGTACAAAGGTACTCAGCAAGACTTACATCAGATCCTATCATACATTCACATGTATCAAGATGGCAAGGTGGGGTTTAGTTGCAGCAAGCCAGCTTTGACTCAGTGGCTATCCTATTCTATGATTGCTGGTAACTCTTTTGAGGTGGCGCACACGAGTCCACTAAGCACCACACAATACACCATTATGGATTCATCCCCGTCTCCCTACGAGAAGGCCATCCATAGCACTCACACTTGTCTTGAGTATTTTAGAGTATCCACTTCAAGTTGTCTATGTACCACGTAAGAATCCAAGAAGTCCATATCCGCGGACCCGGCTATTCGAATAGATTATGTTAACCCTGCAGGGGTGTACTTCTTCACACACGCTCTCGCCACTTACCGCCATGTACATGTCGTGTATCTCGGCAACCTTCAAGCGGAAGCCTGGCGAGGGTGTCGGCCACGACCTGACTAACCACACAAGTCTCTCGTCTAGGTTTATCGCCTATTCGGGTTCCATCCGCAAGGGAGTCCGGCCGAGGTTTCCATCACGGCCCCAAACGATGTGTACAGGGTTCCCGAGCCCACCATCCGGGTGCCACTCGGTACATCGGGCCACGTGTGCCTAGTCTGTCCCAAGCCCACCCTGCCGGGTGCCACCTGGTAGAGAAATAACACTACCTACAAACACCAGAAACTAGTTGCAACTCCTGGACAGAGATCATGTTGATTAATAAGTCGAGAGGGGCACTTAAGCATTCCAATGTGTGGTAGTAGCTGATCATTGGACAACATACACGGAACTCAGTTCTTAGGGACGGTTCCAGTGAGACAACCCACCATGTACTCCTACATGGCCTCTCACCACTACCTTTACCAAATCGTGTTCACACACTTAACCCTCAGCATCAGAACATATCAATGTACTCCAATTCATTCCCGATGAATCAGACCTGACACACTCTAAGAAATAGCAAGCAAGGCATGGTAAGATCACAACATGGCTTCAATCAACTCCTACACATGCTAGTGGGTTTCAACTATTTACTGTGGAATGACAGGTCATGCAGAGGAATGGGTTCAACTACCTCAGCATAAAGTAGCAGTTGAAGTCGCTGTTGTCCTAATGCAATAATAGGGGGCAGGAGCGAGAGAGTAGGATTGTATCGGAATGAACAAAGGGGTTTGCTTGCCTGGTAAAACAACGTGCGGAGCACTGCTCCTCTGACAGGTACTCTGGATCGGTCTCCGGAGCTGGACCTATCGAGAAGAACGGTGCCAACAATCGAACACAAGCATATGCAACAATATGATGCATGAATATGGCATGAAGTTATGATGTTGTTTGAGCTAGTGCAGCTAGCATTTTGTTTGGTTGAATTCTATTTGAACCAAGGGTTCAAATGCAACTCTAAGAATACGCATTTTAAATGCCATTTATGTGTTTTCATACAAACAGTAGGTATAACTTCATTTGTCATGCATGAAAATGGTACAGATGGATAGATTGAATTTTTCTGATAATTTTTCATATATAAATTATTTCATTCTGAGCTACGGTTGAATTTCTGTGATTTTTTGAAGTTTAAGCCAATTTCTGAAATAAATAAATCATTTAAGATTATTTAAAAACCAGAACTGGATTACTGCGTCAGCATGACACAAGCATGACGTCAGAAGGTCAAAGGGGCTGGTCCAGAGTCAAACCTGACAGTGGGGTCCCACTGGTCAGTCTCTCAGCACTTAACTAAAAGTTTAAAACTAAACTAAATAGACACGGGGCCCACATGTCAGTGTCTAATTAGATTAATGTCAGCAATTAAAACTTAATTAAAACCCTAAACTAAAATTAGTCAAGGCTGGCCCCACATGTCATTGACTCAGAGGAAGTCAAACTCGGTGGGCTTGGGTCAAACCCACCGGCGGTTAGCCGTCGGCGAGGCCGAACGCGGCGGAGGGCGTCGGAAAACCGCCTCCGTCGACCAATCGAGCGGCGGAGGGCACCTACAGGATGCGCAGGCTCTTGCGCATCCAACGCGCTAGGCGGCAACAACTGGGGTGGCCGGAATCATCGCCGGCATCGAGCCCAGCGGCGGCCGGAGTTCGGGCACCGATGGTTTAGGTGCTACGGTGCACGAGAAGGCGAGGGGGTGGGTGCGTTAGGCTCCTGGGGGCTTCCAGAGCACGATGACGTGCTCCGTTGTGAGCTCGTGCGGCTGTGGCCACGGCTACACCATGGCCAGCGGCGAGAAGCTCTCGGCCGCGGGAGGAATCGGAGCTAGGGGACAGGCGCGAGCACGGGAGAAGGGGGAAAAGAAGAGGAGCTCACGGCGATCTTGATGGCGTCGTCAGCGAGCTCGGGGACGCGTCGGAACGGGCGCACGGTCGCCGGCGATCTTCACGGCCGCAGGTTGAAGACGAGGTCGACGACGGCGCTCCAGGGGCTTCTGACGTCGGGCAGCTCGGCGAGGAGAAGGAGAGGAATGGGGCGGAGCTACTGGGCACTCCGGCGAGGCGAGAGGTGGACGGTGGCCACGGCTAAGGGGAACGGCGGCGACGGTGGCGTTCGGGCGCTCGCAAGGAAGAGCACCAGGAGAGGGGGGGAAGGGACCGAGGGGGAGTGAGAGGGTCCAGGGGGTGCGTGGTGTCGTCCAGAGGCAACCAGGCGCGTCGGGCAGCGGCGGAAGCAGGAGGTGGCCGTGGCGTGTGGCCGCGGGCGCCGGGCACGCGCTCGTCCTCCTAGAAAGGAGGAAGACGACAGGGGAGGCAGCGGCTGGGCTGGCCAGCTGGGCCGGCCAGGCAGCAGGTGAGTGGCCCAGGTAAGCTAACCCTTTTATTCTCTTTTCTATTTTTTTCTGACATTTGTTTTGATTTAATTTCTAAATTAAATCAATTATTTTCTTCTGACATGTTTATTTTGCAGGGACCTAGGAATTAACCCAAACCCCCCAAAATAAAGAACCAGAATTTTGGACATATATAAAATATATAATATATATATATCCAAGCAAATAGCTATTGCATTAATTCCAAAAGCCCAAAATAAATACTTATGAGCTCCTAATAATATTGGCTTGATTTTTATCTCTGACCAATATTTTTAGAGGGCCACATGAACATTTTCTTGGACCCTTTTGGAGCAATTTTTATTTGGGTCATTTTCAAAAAGGGTTTCTGAGGGTTTCATAAGTCCTCATTTCAATTTCATTTGGAAATTTAAACATGATGCAAACCACAAGACTAACCTAGTGCATACCAGAACTAGGGTTGTGACATTCAACCTTTTAATTCTTCTTTCCGGAGTGCCTCAATAATCAATGGTGATGTATCTCATCATCATTCTCAGGTTTTGAAGAACCAAGAAGAGTTTTCCTCTAAATATTTTCTTACACATCCAGAATATGTCATGAATTCTTTCCATTGTGATCCTCCGAAGGCCATCATTTCAAAAGATTTCTTCGTTCTCAGTTTTCAACTTCGCCCTCCAACTATTCTTAATTGATGCCTCTTCCTTCATCTCCATATTCTTCCGGTGCATCATTGAAGTATTCTCTACTCTTCTCGTGATCTCTTCGTACTGTTGTATCTAAGTTTTCCTCAAGTACCTTTGTCCTTTTTTCTAATTCTTTCCGGCGATTCGTTCTCTTTTCTTCATTCGTTTCAATTCTTATGGTGGTTCGTTCAAGATTTCTCTTCCTTTGTTATCGTATTAATTCATTCGTTCTTTCTGAATCCTACCGGTGATTCGTTGAATAATTTCTCAAGTGGGTGCGAGATCTCTCTTTAATTCTTTGCAACAAGAATAAGTAGTATGCTAAATCCATTGCTTCTCATCGATTTAAGTTGATGAAGGATAAGCATAACATAATTTCTTATCCTTGTTTTCCTCAAGGTTATTAATTCCATCTTTCGAAGTTTATTCATGATGAATAAACTCTTGGTTTGAAATGATCCATCTTTCTTTTCCGAAGTTCCAAGCTATCTTAATTATATTGTCACGAAGCTCCTTCTAAATCTTTGCAAGGTCTGTTCTTGTTCTTTTCATCCTTCACTCCCTACCATTTGTTTTCTTACCGGAGTTCTTCATGGTGTTTCATCAATGTTTTCTTTCACTCTTGAATTGCTCATCAAGATTCTTGATCAATGAGCTCAAGTATTCTTCATCTTGCATTTTGAAGTGCAAATATTTGCTCCATTATCTTCTCAGGCGGTGTTATGTCATTTTTGACAATTTCCTTCATGTTTCATGATTCACAAGTTGTCAGGAAGGATATATTGTAAAACCATCATTTTATCTTCGATCATGAGTTGTTTCAACCCATAATAATTTCTTCGTTGGAGTATCTTGGTATATATTTCACCTAAAGCCTCCCATTAGGAGTGTTGCTATTGTGGTGCTTATCAATGATCCAAGTTATCTCTTTATCATCTTGGTGGAAGAAATTTTTCATCTCTTTGGTTCTCTCAATCAAATCAATTGTTTCCATTAGTGGCAGAATTTCACCCCAAGTTTTGAGATGTTTTCCATAAGCCCACATCAAGCTTATTCTTTTCGTTGTTGAATTTCTAACAACTCTGTTCAATCCATCTTCGTAAGGATGCTCTTTCAAATTCATTTGTGGGACAAGTTGTCATTTTCTTCTCCGTTCTTTTCTTTCCAAGGATCTAGCATCTATTCTTTCATTCTCGAGGCATTATTATGTTACTCTCTCCAAACCACCATCTCGTTTTATTGAGATCATGTTCTTTCATTTGCTTATCCATTCTACCGTAGTGTTGTGTCCTCTTTTCAAATTATTGTCGTCTTATCAAGTTTTGCCTCTCTTTTCAACCAGAGTGATGTTTAAAATCCTTCATACCGCTTGTGCCATTCGTTCAATAGTTTCGGAGGCAGTGTGTTGTTGATTTCATCAAGTATCATCCCATCTTGTCAAGTTCATGTTAATTCCTTCCATTTTCAGTCGGAGTGCTGTCCAAATTATTTCATTCTTATTCCTTCTTTATATTGTTTTAATCGGAGTGGTTTTAATATCTATCTTGTCACCTAAGCAATTCATTCTCATAGTATTCCTTGTTCCTCTTGTCCGACAGTCTGTTCAAAGTCCCGTTCATCTTTGTGGTATTCTTTCATTCAAGTTGTTCAACTTCCCAAGGTTCGTTGTTTCACTCGTTTGTCGAAGAAGCAACTTTGTTTACCTCTTCATTTTCCTCTTCTATCCGGTGCCTTCTCCAGGATCTTGGGTCGAGATCCTCTGTTAGTGTGGGAGGGTTGTGACCCAAGACCGATGCTCCAGAAGACTTCCAGCTATTCCGGGTTTCGCCGTGTGTTTTATTTGCTTGCTTCATTTTATTTGTGATTTTCATCATTTAATCATTCCATCATGTCATTAATCTTTCCAACTCAAATAAAAATTGTGTGGATCTTTGGTCCATTTAAATCGAGGGAATTCACTTAGTGATTTCTCTTTATAACATATCAAAAGTCTCTCAATATTATTAGGGAGCTATTCTAATAATTATTCCATTCTTTGGAATCACCAAAAACACACTTGCAAAATTCACATGACTTTCTACTTCAAGTTTCACCTTCAAATCTTGTCCACAATTCTTATATATTTTATCGAGGTTCCTCCAAAAATCCAAGCATTTTTGGACACTTCTAAAACCTAGTCGTGGTTCAAGCCTATGCGTGCACTAAATAATTACTACATGTATCCTTCTCGCCTAGATCTCATGAAACTATTTTTATTGGCTTGGAAATATTCCTTTAAGTTCCATAAAGAGTTCCAGCTTGTTTTAGATGCATTGACCCTCCAAACCATTTCTTTTCTTCCCCTTTACTATTTTTTGTTTTACATAATTGGAAATCATTGCGCAGGCCGGGCTTCCTCCTTTCTTTCTACCCAGGCCTATGGCCATTTCCCTCTCCACTGGGCCAGCCTCCCAAGGCCCACCTAACCCCTGCTCCTAACCCTAGGCCCGACCTCCCCACTCTCTATCTCTCCCTCTACCCGCCGCCTCCCTCGACCCAGCTCTCCTCTCCCTCAATCTCTCCCTCTCCCGCACGCAAGCATCGCGCCAGGAGTCCACACTCCCTCCCTCGCGCAAGCTCCCCGCCACCTGTCGCTGTCCCCTGCATCTGCTGCTCTGCCGCGCCACCAGGTCCTCCTCCACCCTGCGAGCTCCGCCACCTCGACCTCGCCATGGAGCCACGCCCCACCGTCGTCGAAGACCGCCAGGAGGCCCGCGCCACCTTCCTGTCGCCCCTGCCGCCAGAGGTCAGCCACCGCTGCCTCCTCGCTGGCAACAGCTGCCACGTGCGCGCGTGCTGGAGCTCGCCATACCTCCTCCCGCCGCCTAGGCCGCGCCCGCCTCGCCAGCCTCCGAACCCATCGGGTCCGGGGCCCCCTGTCCTCTTCGTCGCGGGATCCTCCGCGCCCGTCGCTGGCAAAGGCCACGTCCAGCCATGGATGGACATGGAGCTCCGCCTGACGCGGATCCGCCGCCGGCCTGCCACCTCTTGGTCGGGGCCTCGATGCTCCGTTCCTGCTTGTTGTGGCTGTTTTAGCCAATCCCTTGGTGCTCGCTGTTTGCTCCACCCGACAAGCACCATCTCCGGGATCTTTTCCAAGTACCACTACAACCTGTGCACGTGTCCAGATCGCCAAGTCCAGTGACACCAAGTTCCCCTCCGACCAGCGTACAACTACCGCCATCAAGTTCCTCTCCGTCAAGTGCACGAAGAACTCAAGTTCGACTACTCGGTGACGCGTCAAGTACCCCATCGGCAAAAACAAATAGACGCTCGAACGACTACGGACCGAAACATCAAGTTCATCGACAAAAACATGTATGATCATTGTCGAGACCACAAGTACCACTACATCGACGTGTATGACTACCGTCGACCCTTGAGGGCACCGTGAATGTCAAGTTCCGCTACCAATGACCCCGAACATCTACGAAACATAACAACTACTTCCACTACCTCCACCACGTGAACGACTACTTCCACTACTTCCCTCGACGAACTCGAACCTCTCCAAACAAACGCATCAAAGGTATAACCCTGAGACGACGCCTATGGAATGAATGCTTGTGTTGTATGAGGTGTATCACTTGTTTGCACCGTGTCTGTTGTGTTGCTTGTTTCCTTGTTGCCGACCCGTGGAAACCCGGAAATGGGATCACCCACCTTCTTTCGCATGACACGCTCACGTCACCCTTGTTTTGGTCGACATCTCAATGAGTTGTGGAAACCCGGAACATTGCCGTGACATCGTTTCCGCCGCCATGACACCTTTTCTTTTCGTCGTGGCGACAAGTGCTTCATATTTCTTATGTCAACTTTTAACAAAAATTGCATGAAAACTTGCATTTGTCATACGCATTCCGTCGAGGACGACTTCAGTTCAAGAAGGGGAGGATGATGAGGACATCAATACCATTGTTACACCCACAGGCACTGCTGCTATACATACTGGACCAAGTACTAGAGCTCACGCATGCCAATTAAATTACCAGGTACTTTTGTTTCTTGGTAATGATTCTATTGTTCATGAGAATATGATGATATCTAAATTGGATACATTTGTCTTGCTTACAAATGAAGGGCCCAGCTTGGACAAGAAGGATGAACATTGGAGCAGGATCAAGCATGGAGATGATGGCATGCTCAAGGGGAACAAGAACGGAGGTAAAAGTGATGATTTCGGGAGTTTTAAGCCACCATAATGAGTGCATGATGCCTTGGACGAAATATACAAGATTCCACTTCATAAATTTCGTCCAGAGGCTATTAGAGGTGCTACGTCACCTTATTATTGGGCCAGGCCCATGTAATTTCGAAATACTTGAGTACAGGTTGTTTTTAGAGTCTGTATGTGTGGGTAAACAAGAATTAGGGTTCGTTTGGGACCCATCCTCCAAGGGCCACGAAATTCCCCCCTCTTCCTCCATATATACAACCCTTAGGGCGTCGTTTAGACTTCCGATTTTGTTTAGATTAAAGTTCGCCATAGCTGTAACTTCGCATACTTCGTTTGTGTTCAACGACCAGACAAAGGCGTCATAGAACCCCACCTTGATCAATAAATCTTTCCTCTTATATTCGCAATATCCAGATTGCAATCTCAATTTCCTTCTTCTTCTTCGTTTGCTTGCAGGAAATAGACCCTCGTGGTCAGGTTGATCATGCTCCGTCATGGTCAATAACCTCTCGGAGTTGGTTTAGTGATTGCTAAGGCGCGACGTCTTTGCACGTTCGTAGTCAAATCGTCAAAGTCTAATCCTCCGAAAACGATAATCACCATCTCATTGAAAGACAGGACACCTTTGCCTCTATCAGACCACCTTTTGATTAAACTCATACCAGACTAATTTTCTTTAAGCATTCATTTGTATTCATATTCCTCTTTGCATCAATCAGGAATATTTACCTACACCAAATTCGTTTCGATTGAGTGTATTTGCTACTGAAAGTCAAGTGCTATCTGTCATTCCACTGGGAATTGGGAGATTGCAGAACCGCTTCGTGGTCGGCGGCTACTTGCGCAAGTGTGCGGTGTTGCGAATATCCATGGGGTTGAAGATCCATCGCATTGGCAACGGGGGAACAACTGGAGAGTTCGTGAGAGTCTCACAAGTTATCCAACAAGTTCATCATCAACATTACCCGCTCACTGAGAAGATCAGAACACGCCTTATCAAGTACTCTCTTGTGCGTTGCTCGGAATGCCTCAAGTCGGTGGCGATTTGTTGTCACTCAAAGCTTCACTTTCTTCATGCAATGTGTGTTGGACGCCGAAAAGATGTAATTTGGAGATGTAGTTGTTAGGTTCTTGTTGCTTGTTGAAGAGCGGATTCGCTGATGTGCTTGGCATGTCCATGATGATCAAGTGTGGTGAGTAGGAAAGGGAAAGAAACAATACCAAAGTTCCCTTTTCTGAAGATTGAGAATGTATCGAGTATCACTCAATGTAATGCTATTATAGGGGGATTGATACCTGGTTTGTTTGTCACACCTACAAGTACAAGGTTTTTCGAGGATCTCGGTTAGGAATAGTGGCACAAAATTTCAAGCAAATGTTAGTCAAGATATCAAAAATGTTGAGAAGACTCACAAATCTTGCAAGTAAGGCAACAGATCACAACTCACGGATATCTCGTGGGAATGCACACACGAAAGATAAGTGGGATCCGTACAGCCAAAAGGTGAGCTCGATATAAGATAACACGGGAAATGCTCTTGTTGCACGGATACTAGAGAGATGTAGCTCGATTTATCAAATGGGCAAGGTACACAATGTGCACCTACCTATATGAGTAACCGTGTCATTATCAATCCCGACTATGCAACGTATGTATGATACCAAGATGATGCAAAGGTATATGATATGCAAAATGGCTCAATTCTAATGCTTACAAGCTTTTTGTCCTTCTCGATTTGCTTAAAAGCTTTGTATCTCTTTTTTTCTACTATGCTTAATATTCGAGGCAATGATGATACGAGACAAGTATGATAAGATATGCATGGGAGATATTATAGGGCACAATATGATAGCAAGATGGTTGCATGCTCAAGTAGCCATGCAGACTAAGCGTATCACTAAGTTGCACAAAATGGTGTGGCCCGGCAAATCTCAACTCGCTGGTCTCGATGGGTAGGTAACGCAAATAAGGCTTGGTTATTAAGTGTAAAGGCATGGTAGAGTGTAAGGTGTCATCGAGGTTACCGTCCTTGCTTACGGTTGTTGGTGTCAATGTCGAGTGGTGAAGATGATGACGACTCCGGGCCGATGATGAATGGTGGCGATGATGATGAACAATCGTTCCTAAGTAGCCGAAACACGAGGAAACAAGTGTGTGGGTGAAGTGGTGTATGTGGAAGAAACGTGTGGGAATCGAAAAAACAAAAGATTGGGCGGTCGTGGAGCTCTTTGACGAGCCCGTGGGAGCAAGGTCACAATGGCCCGTGTGCATAGGGTCCCGATGGCCGGTGTGCATGGGGTCCGCTGCTGGCGGCTGTTCTTGCTCGGATCTGTGGGTATGGCCCAAAATTATTCAGAATTAGGTTGTGGGGTGGTTGTGGGAGGTGGTAGGGGTGTAGATCTAGTTGCCAAACACAAATTTCATGGATCAAAACAACAAAATCTCACAAGATCTAACAAAATGCAAGAAATTTTTTAGGGCTATTTTTGTGGGAACTTTCGGATTAGGACGAAAAACAACAAAATCAAGCTAGAATATGAGGAGTAGGGACTCCAAGATGTGAATTAACCATAGCTCCTGATACCAAGATGATGTAGGGTGGAACCCTAGTCGAAGATCTTTTCACACTTGTAGGGGAAAGAGGAAGAACACAAAGATAAATCACTCAAACAAACCACAAATCATACATCCACTAGGATAGCTTTCATGAGATCCACAAGTATACAAGGTCAACCCAAGGAAACAAGCACACAAAGGTAAAGTTCTTCCCAAATCCCTAGAGAGATGAGGTCTTGGTGATCCTATGATTGGGATCCTTCTCTTGATGAAGAGGTCTTGTAATCCACAAGAATTCTTCTCCTAGGAGGTATTGTCTCTCCTAGATGGAGTAGATACAAGGAGAAAAGCTCTCAAATGTTCTCAACACTCTGCTAACCCTAAAACATGTCCTAGGTGTAGAATATATAGCCTTGGAGAGGTAGGAGACGAAGAGGGACGAAGAGGAGACCCAACAGCATAGCTCCAGCCGGCCATCCAGAAGGGCCCATGGGCATGCGGTAAGTTGTGCCCGTGAGCACGGGGGTCCCGTGGGCATGGTACACGCCCATGCGCGTGGGTGCCATAGTGTAGCCTACTGTGTAGCCTGTGGGCACGGGATCTCGGGGGCCCATGCGCATGGGGTCACTTGGGACTTGTTGTCCAACTTCGGTTGGCCTTCTTCTTCATCTTCTTGGCCTTGGGGTGCTTCTCCTCCTTCGTCGTGATGTTCTTCATACCTAGTGACACATAGAGCATTTTGGTGAGGTAGCAACCAAGTTCCACTCGTGGTCATACATGTGTCAAGTAGGAATGAATTCACATCGGTTTCCATTGTGCATGTACTAGCTCTTGTCATGGGTCCTTTTGGAGCTTGCGTAGTTGAAATAGAGTCCATGGGGATAGATGAGTGATGCTCCACATCAGGATAGGTATTGTTTCAAATCTTGTAGCGTAGCCACTGCCTCTGGGGTCTAGTTTAATGGGCCTGTTGTCGTGGAAGTGTCACGATAGATGTCCTAAGGTAAGGACTTGATTGCGGAGCCATAGTGACGTGATTAGCTTAAATGGGTTAAGAACAAGACAAAGGACACAGGGAGTTTATACTGGTTCGGCCCCTTGCAGTGAGGGTAAAACCTAATCCAGTTTTAGGTGGAATTGCTGGGGTGTCGATTGCTATGGTGCGGATGCGCTTGCCTAGCCCTCGATCTGTTGTTTCTTGCCCTAAACTGCTGCCGGGTCATCCCCTTATATACACGGGTTGACGCCATGTGACCTACGGAGTCCCGACCGGCTCATACAATTGTGTCCGGCCCGGTGACTCTTGTTACATGCCTTACAACAGAAGTCACATATATGGCGGTTGATACTCACACGCCTTAAGCCGTCGCAGGCCTTGGGCCCTTAACTAAACTGCCATCTTTAACATGCTTCTGGGCTTGGCCCATGAACCGCCACTAGGTAACCCGGTCCCTCCTGGGCGGGTCATATGAAATACTTATATCCCCAACATTAGGCTCCAGGTTGATTTGAACTTGTTCATGTCAATCTTTCTTCATCTTCTTGCGAGAGATTATAACCCGCCATGACATCCGCTTTCAAAATGATAGTAACCCACCATGACGTCAGTTTTTGAAATAACGGTAATTCTCCATGACGTCACCTGTTGCTTACCTCTGAACTGTCCAGATTCTAACAAATATTTTCACATTGATAGGATCCCGACAATTGAGGCGCCTGTATCGTCACTTTCTTGTTTACTCGCCTCCTCGATTTTCGCACGTGACCCTTATCCATCTTGCTTATAAATAGTACTAGGAGCCCTTTCCATTCTCCCCTCGCTTATTCCGTCTCGTCTTCTTCCTCGTGACTCTCTATCTCTGAGCTTCACCGGCGCTGCCGTCCTCTGCTTCGCCTTCATCAGCTTCTGCAGCATCCACCTGTCGCCATCAGGTTTCTTCCGTGCACCGCCGCCGCTCATCCGACCAGGAATGTCCTTCTTGTTCTTTCATCTTAGATCTGTTAGGGTTTCTGTGAAGTTCATCGGCATTCATCTTCCTTTCCTTTCGCCATTATAGCTTTTCTTCTGACCTTGATATCTCTCTATGCGCTGATGCTTTTCATATCTCCTTATAAAACATCGTAATATCTCATCTCTGGTAAACTAGATTCATCCCCAGAAAGTGCATCACTTTGAACTTAGGTTTGCCTGTTCGTCATTTTAATCTTGATTTTCGAACAGCTGTAGATCCAAAATTACCGCGGCAACCTGCAAAAGCTGTTTTTCCCAGACTTAGTGAAATTCGCTTTTCTGAATACTCACATATGTCATGGCGGATTAATTTTCTGACTTATAATTATTCTTATGCCATTAGGCCCCATTTAAGCCGCCATGCTGAACTTGTAGTATAACATTTGTTTCCATTTTAACGAATTGATTCTGAACCGGCAATAATCTTTCCTTCTTTAGGCCTGCTTGTTCATAATGCCACCAAAGACAATCACCACATGCAACTGGGTCCCTTCAATTGTTACTGAAGCCACACTGGCCGACTTTGTCAACGTTGAATATCTTCCAAATGCTCCAGTTATGCCTTATTGTGCTCCTAACCCGGGCAAAGAGAGACATGTACCGAAGGATGATGAAGTTATTGTTTTCACTGACCACATGAATCGAGGTTTCTCACCGCCCGGCTCTAAATTCTTCAGGGATGTTCTGCACTTTTTCCAACTCCATCCCCAAGACATCGGACTCAATTCCATGTAAATATCTGCAACTTTCAGGTATTATGTGAAGTATATATTCAAGAAGAGCCCAGCATCTTGCTTTTTAGGGAGTTCTTCTATTTAAACCGCTAGAACGAATTTACCAATGGCCCTAGTTTGGAGCTTGGGGCTGTCTCCATCCAAAGAAGAAGAGATTCTATTTTTCCTTATGCCTGTCTGCCGAGTCATCCAAAAGATTGGAATAAAACTTGGTTTTATTGTAAAGACACTTCTCCGGCTAACGATCATCCATTGCCGGGTCTCCGTATTCAACGTTTAGATACCAATCATCCTCTTGCAGAAAAGCTCACTACTGCAGAACGCAAGTCAATTGCTCCCACTCTTTCAAAGGTGAAAGCCCTAATGGGAAACGGGTTAACTGGAATTGATTTAGCCCGGTGCTGGCTCGCTTGGCGGATTATTCCTCTGAGCCACAGGTTCGACTTAATGTGCGAGGATACTGGAGAAAAAGATGATCCATTACATCATATCTCTGAGGATCTGGAGGAGGATGTCATCGCAGATATGACAAAAACTGTTTTATATGAATCCCTGGCTGACTTCAGCAAAGTGGGCTTGTCGCTCTTTTGCAAATCTAACCCGACACCAGAGGTGAGCCTTAACTTTAACTGCTGTCAGTTTATAATTATAATTCCCTTGCCAATCCTGAATTTGCCACCTCTCACAGGCTAAGTCGGCCTTCTGGAAAAAAAATTATGATCATGAAGCTGCCAAGAGGGCTAGAGCCGCCAAGAAAGCCGCCAAGAGAGCCGTTAAGAAGACTAAGAAGAAACCCTGTGCTTTCGAATTTATTGAAATGAACTACGGCACTGAGTCAGAGGTAGTCCTTGACTCTCTTGGTTCTTACTTCAACTATCTTATTGACACTCATTATTATCGGGATGACACAGAGGCCAGCTAGGCCGTGGATAAAGAGGTAATTACTATTTCCTCCGGCTCAGAATCCTTGCCAAGACAAAAAGTTCGACGTGTTATCTGGAAAGTAAGATTTTCACACCCTTCAGCTCATTTATATCCTCACTTTCTTTTGAAGCAACAGCAACACGAGAGTCGGTGTCGGACTCGAAGCACCAAAGAAGAGGAATTGTCCTCCGGCTTACCAAATACCCCGACTCGTCGAAAACGCCAGAACAAGGTCTTTGCGTTCTTAAACTCTCATTATCCGCTAGCGGGTCTTATACATCAACCACGGACCTTGTCCGATTGAAATTATCACGAAACCTCCCGTTCATCCTCTGGCGACTCATCTCAAAGTCAAATTCCGACTTTCAAGACCGCCCCTGGGTAAATGATTTCTTCCCTGTTCAACATATCCTTAAACCTTTATAACCTTGCAGTGACTTACTTTAATTCATGCAGTGACCACGCTAAACCTATCAAGAGGGCCAGGGCAAATAAGCCGGCAGCTGACCCCAAGGTCATTGAGCCGGCGCCGCAGGCGTCGGAAACAGATGTTCATAGGCCAACTGAGGAAACCACTCATGATGCTTCTCCTGAGATGCCTGATGCCTCCATTGATCCTGCCCAAGTTGATTCTGCACCTACTGAACCGCCTGCCCCGTCTGAGCCGGCAGAAGACCGGACTGAAGATGTCATAGTTATTGGTACTATTTTCAGACAGCCGGGCAACCCGACTGTGTTAGCCAAACACACCGCCAAGCAAGAACATGTTGAAAAGCGAAGAGTGAAGTTTAACACGTCTCAGTACACACAACTGAGTACTAGCGTAGTCCTTTATGGGTTTCTTAATTAGGTCCATAGCAATCGCGATTTTGAAATTGATATGGTGAAGCAGATGCACCAGAAATTTGAGGTAAAATTCTTGACCAAACGATAATCATCCTTCCTGCCCCCAAGTCTATTGGATATGATAAAACTGAATATGCTATAGACTTAGAACAACCGTCACCTTTTAAATCGGCACACTGCTTAACGAAAAATCCATTCTTGAGGAACATTGCATATGTAGCCCCTAAGGGTCGGCTTTATTAGGTTGAATGAGCCGGTCTTTATTATCATTGCATAGAACTTGCCCGCACACCCTCCATGAGCCGGTGGTAATAACTATGTTGCCGCCGAGTTAATATAATTCACTAATAATGTAGAAGCAATATGCATTAGCCCCCAAGTGCCAAGTGTTGTTGCTTGCAAATTACTTGGGACTTTATGTGCATGAACTATTAACTTAGAAAAATTCCACATCCATTAGCCCCCAAGGGTCAAGTGCTCTTGCTTGCAAAGTGCTTGAGACTTTAGTAAGATGAATCCGGCTAAGAAAAGAACAGCTTCAGCCTCCATTAGCCGCCAAGTAACAAGTGTTGTTGCTTGCAAAAGGCTTGGGACTTCAATCTTTGTAAACCGGTAACCAATTCGTTTTATGCTCTCTTTGTCTGTTCAGGAGACCATTGCTTTGCCTGTGAAATTGATCCCTCTGAACTTATTGATGATGTGGCTAAATTTGAAGCTCTGGCTGGCTTGGATTGGTTGGCGCAGAATTTTCAGACAAAGGAGGATGAAGAACCGGTGAAGGATGACCCGAAATCATCAAAGCAGCAAGGCCAAGGAGAATGAACCGCCCGGCGGCTCATGTACTTATGAGAAGAACTTTTGAACTTTGTCTGGATCACAACATCTTGTAATAGGATAGAGAAACTTTTAACCTTCCAGCTTATTCTGCCAACTATCGCGCCATCATGCACGCTTCTTGTCTTTTGATGACATTATTGATCCGCCGAATGTTGAAATCCTTACTTTATGCTTGTGATGGTATTGGCTTGCGTAGATCAATATAAACTATATCCTGCATATAAACAGAAAACAAATGCCCTGGTGGTTTACCGCCGGGCGGGTCATTGTGCCCAACCGGTGCCACTGGGGATAGACGTCCAGAACCAGGGCCGGTTTAATTGTTATAAAAATAGTCATACCTGAAGATACGATTTGGACTGCCGGCTTAATCAGCCTCCATATAGTCATAACCTTGTAAAGGTATTATTCTAGAAATAAGATCGTTATTCTCCGGCTGCTTAGAGTCGTTTAGTAGATTGGGTTGCAGAGACCCGGAGAGGCTTCAAATATGAGCCATTAAGGGAGGCAGCTAGGCCGAACTTGCAAAGAACACAAATCAAAAGGAAAACTTACAAGCAAGCAAAGGGAAATCAGAGAAAACGATCGAAAAAACACTCGAGGCTTTTGCAGGCCGCCAAGCCAAAGGTTATTCTTCAATGAAACTAGCCTTGGTGGCCCCTGGAAGGCTCTCACAGTACCCAATCGACATTTGAACCTAAACAAGTACATGTCTTTATTTTAAAAGATAGACTTGCCTAGAGTACGCGGGGTCAGAGTTGCATCTTGCATCATAGGCCGAGTTATCCTAGTTTCAAGGAAGGCAGCATTTTGAGCGTTGATCTATCCTGACTATCTGTAAAACCGTGCTCTCACAGTGACAGCCGACGTTTGAACCTTAGCAAGCTCAGATCTTTGTCGAATACGCCATTAAGACTGATTGCCAAGAGTTCGCCGGGTCAATCAGGATGACCAGATGGAGTTGAAGCAGCTGGGTACAGGTAGGATGAACCATAGGTTATGTCCTCTTTGCTCAAATACGCCTATGTTTGAACATAACCCGGTCAAATGGGTAGTAATGTTGTTTTCTCTTTGGTCGAATACGTCTATGTGTTGAACAGGAAGCCCCCAAGTGACATACTTGCAGATAATTCTTGTGAAGGGCTTATGCTGGAGCTGTGCTATGCATCCAACTCTTCATGATTCCTGTGATTTCGGTAATAAGCCTCTTGAGAAAACATGTATGATCATGACACGGACTCAACTTTGAAAAAATGGCAGAGGCCCCAAATTAGCAGGGATGCCAGCTTTATTATATTGTACTGATATTTACATCATCGAATTACATCATGAGAGCCGGAGGCTTAAGTTTAGTAAGGCCGGAGGTGAGCAATATTCCATGGCCGATTAGTCTCTTCCTCTGATGTGTGTGAGTCCTTGTGCTCTCGAATGTCGATTAAGTAGTATGACCCATTGTGCAGATTCTTGCTAACGACAAAAGGTCCTTCCCAAGGCGGCGAAAGTTTATGCATGTCAGTCTGATCTTGGATGAGCCGGAGAACTAAGTCGCCTTCTTGAAAGGTTCTGGTCTTGACCCGCCGGCTATGATATCGTCGTAAATCATGTTGATAGATCGCTGAACAAGCCGCCGCGAGATCACGCTCTTCATCCAGTCGATCCAACCATCCTGACGTGCCTTCTCATTATAAGCTTCGACGTAAGCCGCCACTCGGGTTGAGTCATGACGGATATCGATGGGAAGAACCGCCTCCACTCCGTAGACCATAAAGAAGGGCGTGTATCATGTAGACCTATTGGGTGTCGTATTAATGCTCCATA
Organism: Secale cereale; assembly: GCA_902687465.1. Lineage (NCBI taxonomy): Eukaryota > Viridiplantae > Streptophyta > Magnoliopsida > Poales > Poaceae > Secale > Secale cereale. Next base: position 413,812,454 of record LR738710.1, read on the forward strand.
ACACAGAAGGCAACTCTTCCACCCAACAACCCGACGTCTCTTCAAAGGAACCATGAGCCGGGGCTTGATCCCTCGTAGAATCTCTTGGTTAGCATGTTCTGCCTGACGATTGGACTGGGGGTGAGCCACAGAAGATACATCAAGCCGGATATGCTCACGCTGACAAAACTCCCTCATAGCACCCTTGGATAGATTAGTGCCATTGTCTATTAAGATACTATGGGGAAAACCAAACCGGAAAATCACCTTCTTGATGAATTGCACCGCTGTTTCCGCATCACACTTGCTGACTGGCTCTGCCATGATCCACTTGGTGAATTTGTCCACTGCCACCAACAGGTGGGTTTTTTTTTATCTTTGGATCTTTTAAAAGGTCCTACCATATCAAGCCCCCAGGTTGCAAACGGCCAGGTTATGGGAATCATCCTCAACTCTTGAGCCGGAACATAAGCACATCATGAAAATTTCTGACAACCGTCACATCTACTGACCAAGTCTTCAGCATAAGCATGAGCCGTCAACCAATAGAATCCATGACAAAAAGCTTTGTCTACAAGACATTTCGAGCCGGCATGATGACCACAATCTCCCTCATGGATCTCCCGTAGGATCTCACAGCCTTCCTCAGGCGAGACACAGCGTTGAAATGCACCTGTAACAGTGCGGTGTTGCAATTCTCCGTTGACAATCGTTGTAATGCCCCGGATGTAATACTGTCCCTTTTGGGCAATATATATATCTGGCTTCATCAAATCCATTCCGGGTTCTTCGTCTTTCGGGTTTTCGTCGTTTTGTTGTGTGCGAGTGTGCATTCATCCATATCATGTTGTCATGTGCATTGCATTGTATTTGTGTTGTCGTTTGCATCCGGTCCCACTCGTTCCATTCTGTTGTCTGTTTCGAGTTCCAGAGCTCTCTGACGTGTTTGTGGCATCCCCGAGGTCTACTTTGGTGTTTCGCCGTGTAAAGTTTCCGGTTTGGCGTGAGACTTGTCGTGCGATGTTGTTTTGTTGTGTGTAACCCACCCGTCGAATCTCGTCGTTTTTGGAGTTCGTTTGATGCTCCAACAGTTATTCTCGTGGGCTGAAAGTACCTCCACTTTGAGGCCCAATAAACCCCTCCAACAGCCCACCAAACCAACCCAAACCCCTCCCTTCATCTAGGCCATCCAATTGTGATCGCGTGGCCGAAAACATCCCCTCATTTGGACAACCCTAGCTCCTTGTGCCTATATAAACGTCCGCCTCCCCCAAAATTTGCGTCCAGAAACCCTAATGCTTCCACAGTTCGCCGCCGGTGCTTCCACCATTGAGCCGCCGTGCTTCCGAATCCCAGCGAGCCGTGCTTCCACCTCACTGAAATCGTGCTTCCACCGGGCACTCGCTGTGCTTCCGATCCGACGCGCGGGCCCGAGCCGGAGGTCTTCTTCAACCTCCAGATCGCCGGAGCTCGCCGTCCAGGATCCTTCCCCTCGCCGCCGGCCGAAGCTCTCCCTCGCCGCCGGGAGCCGCTCCTCCGCCGCCTCCACCCGGGCCGGAGCCGAGGCCCAGCGCCCCGCCGGCCTGATCCGCCATCGCGGGCCCGTTAGCGGTGGATCCGCCCCAGGAGCCCGCGGGCCCGTTTGACCTCCAGCCCGCGTTGACCCCGCTTTGACTAAGGTTGTTTTTTTTCACTAAGTCCTGGTAATTTTAGTTTCTGATGCAGTTTTGCAACGTGGATAACTTTTTGTGTGCATGTCCGATTTGAGCAAATGATATTTCAAAATGATCGTGGTGACATGTACTATGTTTTATTCCATTGTGCCATGCATGTTTGAGGTCATCTAGATGCCTTAATCTTCATGAGAAGAGTGCTACTTGTTATAAACTGCTATTGGTAGTTGTTTTCATGTCATCTTTGCAATGTGATAACTTGTTGCATGTTTATCCAAATGAAGCAAATGATATGTCCACATGTTCATCATGAGATGCTCTACATGTTGGGTGCTTTAGCTTGCATGATAGATTTCATCTTGCCATATTTACCTCCGTTGCAAAGTGCTATGTGGCTGTTATGTTGTTAAACTTGTTACGAGATGCCTCGTAGAGGAGCTCGTTGCTATTGATGTGGTTGTCCCCTTGACGCATGCTTAGATGTTTTGGACTCCCCATCATGTGTACTTTGCTGTGGTGCAAACCACTTGTCTTGATATGCTTTGAGGTGACTTAAACTTTCTCACAAAGATGCCATGATGTTACTACTGTTTTAACACTTAGTGAAATTTCACTAAGTCTGGAATCTGTAATTTCCAGATGCCATGTTTGCTTGTTGTTCTAGGCAAATCCATGACAGTTTTGGGGTGACTCTTGATGATTCCTTGTTGTATAAGTTGTTGGCTATCCATTCATGCTCTCACATGCTTATTTGGGTGGCTGTAGCATATTTAACTTTTGCTCCCAAGTTGCAACAAATTACTACTGTCAGGATTTTGTTGTCAAGTTCAAAATGTCATAGCTTGTTGCTATTGATCCATGGCTCCTTTGGGGATGCTCCAATGGAATTGTTTGCTGTAGGATATGTCTACTTTATGTCCATGCTCCTTGCCATGATGTTTCAGTGCTGTATACTATTTATCTCTTGCTCCGAAGTTGCTATGTGGCTGTTAATTTCAGCTTGTGCATGTTTATTGTTTCGGGTGTAACTTTTAGCCCGTTGCTCCGTTTTGAGCAAGTCCTATATGAAACTTGTGTGATTTTGCTTGTAGATTCATAATATCCTCATGTTATCATGTTTTGAAGTATTTTTGCTTGATTGCATATTGCCATGCTCCTTGTGCTGTAACACTGTGCTTCCTATGTAGACTTTCTGTGCTTCCATAGTGCATCTGAATTGCTTCCATAGTGCATCAGCCATGCATCCTGTAGTTTTGTGCTTTGCATCTTGTTGATTTTCGTGCCTTGTGTGTTTGTGTTGAGTAGAGCCGGAAGCTGAGTACGAGTACGAGAACGAGGTTACTACCGAGGTTGAGAACGAGGAGCTCTCTTACGATCCCATCAACAACTCTTCAGGCAAGATGACCGAACCCGGATATCAATACTATCTTTGCCTATTGCTAGAAGTATCGCTCTATTGTTTTGCCTCGATGCCCATGTTTTTCCTGTCAGCCTCCTATTGTAACCATGAACCTGTCTAACCACCCTACCTATGCAAACCATTGATTGGCTATACGTAGGCTTCGCTCAGCCCCTCTTATAGCATTGTTAGTTGCAGGAGAAGTTTGAAGATTCTTACTTCTTGTTGAAGTTTGTTGGGATATCACACTATATTAATTATTAAATGAAATCATGTATATATTGGTAATGGGTGGAAGGCTAAGCCTTTTGCTTGGTGTTTTGTTCCACTCATGCCTCTAGGAACCGTATAAACCGGTGTTATGTTCCTTGATTATGCGTTCCTCACACGGATGGGGTTATGGGACCCCCTCGATAAACTGCTAAGTGTTAAGTCTTTTCCAGCAAGTCCCAACACTGGTACTATTTGCCTAATAACTAAAACTTGCATAGGGTCTTGCAAACCCGAGTTCTTAATCAACAACCCGGGCCAGTGCTCCTCATGAGTGTTGGTCCAAACTGGGGGTTATGCGGGGCCACCATGAGGAAACTCGAGGATTGGTTTTACCTGTAGGATCGCCCATCCGGTCGTGGCCTGAGACTAGATACGCGCGGTTATTGTTAGGGTGTCGGCACGCCTTACCTTAGTCCGAGTATCTTGAGCACGGGATTCCGAGGACACTCGGGCCTTCCCACTTTGGAGTTGCGACTCCGCGGATCGTGGGCTTGTCATGGGCCAAGTTGGAACACCCCTGCAGGGTTATGAACTTTCGAAAGCCGTGCCCGCGGTTATGTGGCAGATGGGAATTTGTTAATATCCGGTTGTAGAAAACTTGACACCATGTTCCAATACACTACCAGCGTGTGTACCGTGACGGTCATTTTCCGAAAGGGATTCGGGAAGTGAACACGGTGGGGTTATGTTTGACTTGCTTTAGTTAGGATCACTTCGTGATCATCTCCCGACCGAGGCACCTTCTCTTCTCGCTCTCTTTTACGTAAGCTAGGCTAGTGCTGCTGCAGATTCTTGTTCTTTCTTCAACCTTGTTCCACACCCAAGGCTTGGATAGTCGTGTTACCCGGGAATGGGATTGCTGAGTCCTCTGTGGCTCACAGTTACTTCAACACACCAGATGCAGGTACTATGGTGAGCTACACAGGCGATGGCACTGAGCTAGACTGGGAGTATGACGAGGAGCGTAGCCGCTACTATGTGAACTATCCAGTTGATCAGTAGAGCTTCTACTAGGATTCGATCTAGACCTATGGTTCTAAGTTATGTTTGGTATCTTTCATTTGGATCTTTACCCTTAGATGGGCTGTGATGTTTATTTGAATGATGATTGGATATGTAATGAATTTGTGTGATGTGGCGAGTGTAAGCCAACTATCTTTTCCGCTTTCATCCCTATTTTTACATGAGATGTGCAAAGGTACCAAACTTGCGATCATTCCAGAATGGGCTTATATCTTTAAGTCGTGCCTCGACACGTAGGAGATATAGTCCCATCCTGGACATTACAAGTTGGTATTCAGAGCCTTCTTCGACCTAGAAGCCCCCACTGTTTGATCGAATCGTTGACGGTCGAGTCTAGGCACACACTTAAAATGTTTTGAGTCCTATATTTATATCGGAGAGTAGGAATTCTTTTGCTCCTCATCTCTTTTCATTCTGGTGAGGACTCCTGACGACTACTCTTGCCTCTTCTACTTTCAAAAAATTGCACCAAATTTTTTTAGGAATCTCACGAGTATTGTTTGGATTGTTTCGCTGTCTTTGTGACGAGAATATTGTTCTCGATGCCTCCTGACATTAGGGGTTGTGGCAGTGTCCCGGGGAGTTGAGCTTCGGGGTATTGTCGTCACAAGCATATCGTGGCAGTTCTAGAGTACTTAAGACGGCCGACATCGAAAACTCTCCTATACGGTTAGTGGCAAGATAACCCTGACATCACCCAGTACTAGGGAGGTAGTTCGGGAGTATTGCCATAGATCGTATAGTAGATGCGTTTCGAAGGTCCGAGGTAGACGGTTTCCGAGAACAACTGGTTATGTGTTGAAGGATGGATACAGCTGGATGTAGGATTAGAGTTGATTGCGCGATGCTTCCCCTGTATCCCCAACACCTGATTGCATAACTGGAAACTTTCGGAAATTAATAGGTGGGTTCATCCAGTAGATCGTAGGCATTCTTCCAACGAATGCAGGTTACGGAGTTCGGGGTTCTACATTGAGTGAAGTGGTTTTATGGCCGATGTTCCAATCGGGAGTTGCATCTTAAAGGGTCCTTGGCTATGCTGATCCGGGGATTGCAAAACCCTTTCGTAACACGTTCCATAAGCTTTCAGCACAAAGATGTCGAACGAAGCTCCTATCTTGTGTTTGTTCCATCAGTAACTTGTTGTTTTTCTTATTTACCTTTTGTCCCCTAAGTGGCTTCTCGTGAAGATTGTTGTTATCATTAAACTGACAATTTCATTCGTTCCTCTTGTTCGAATGATTCTTGTGAAGACTATGTTGCATTTCTATCCGTTGTTTCAGCTTATATCTTCTTGCAATCAAATTGCTGATTGGTGGTCATCTCTTTCAGGATGGCTCCGAAACGGGTTCCCAACGCTAACCCAGAGGGTGAAGAGGTTCCAGATCGTCCTCCTTCCCCTCCTCCTCCGTTTGAGGCCTGGAGAGCGATTATGCAAACTACAAACCAGAACACCCAAATGCTTATGCAGATGATGCAGCAAATGCAAGCAAATCAAGCAAATCAGGGTGCTCCAGGGAACCAAGGCAATTTCTTCAACCAACAGCACCATGCTATGCTCAAACAGTTCTTGGCCAATCAACCAAAGGCTTTCAGTTTCTGTGTCGACCCTCTCGATGCTGAAGATTGGATTACCGATATCAATAAGCATTTTGAGTGCAGCAACGTAAGGCCTGAGGACTATGTGAAGTTTGCAGCCTTCCAACTCAAGGACCAAGTAGCTGACTGGTGGCAGCAGTACAAAGACTCCAGAGAAGGGCGTGTGATCTCTTGGGATGATTTCTGCAAGGACTTTTGCTCTCACCACATTCCAACAAGTGTCATCGAGGGTATGCGTGAGCAATTCCGCAACCTGAAGCAAGGCTCTATGATTGTCTACCAGTATAATGTCAAGTTCCAGAACCTTGCCCACTATGCTAAGCAAGACATCCCAGATGCCAAGAGCAAGATCTATCAGTTCCGTGGAGGTCTGAAGGATGAACTTCAACTTGCTCTCACCTTGTTCGAGCCTGATGAGTTTGACAAATTCTATAATATGGCGCTTAAGCAAGAGGCAGCCCAGCTCAAGATGGAAGCTTCCAAAAAGAGGATCCGAGATGCTGTTCACTCCTCCTCATCTTCTCAAGTGGTCGCGAAGCAACATAAGTTTTGGCTTCCACCTCCTCCTGTGATCTGAGCTCCCTACAACAACAACAACAACAACAACAACAACAAGAACTCCGGTGGTCGTGGTTTCTCCCACCCACCCAACCCAAGCAAGCAGTCCAAGTCGCAGTTCCAAGCTCCAAGACCTACTGTTCCTCCTACTCGTCCTCTTTCCGAGGTCACTTGCTACAAGTGTGGCCAGAAGGGTCATTATTCCAACAAGTGCAACAACCCAAGGCGCCTTCCGCCTCCTCCACCTGTCTACACAGCTATTGTCAAGCATGATCCAAAGTCTGCAAGAGTGAATCTGATGAATGCAGCGCAAGCGGAGAATTCTTCTGATGTCATATTGGGTAACCTTCCAGTGAACTCTTTTCCTGCAAAAGTGCTGTTTGATTCGGGTGCTTCATGTTCTTTCATGTCATATCCATTTGCATCCAAGCACAACATTGTCACCAAAAGTTTGCCAAGGGAATTGTCAGTTGTTTCTCCGGGAAAACTAATGCATTCAAAGATATTTGCTTCGGATGTATCTATTCGCATGGGTGATTATCGCTTTCTGGCTAAACCGGTGGTTCTCGGCAACTCCGACATTGACCTCATCCTCGGAATTGATTGGCTTTCTCAGCATGATGCTCAGATTGACTGTGCAAACAAGGAAGTCAAGATTACTCATCCTGATGAAGATGTGATTATCTTCGCCTCTCGGGATAACACAATCAGGCTTTTCTCTCTCAATGACAAGGGCGAGATTAATGCCATATCTCAAATTCCGGTGGTTAATGAATACGAAGACGTCTTTCCTGAAGAACTTCCAGGCATGACTCCACACCGTCAAGTGGAATTCATCATTGAACTCGAGCCTGGTACTGAGCCAGCATGCCGGCGTCCGTACAAGCTCTCTCCTAAAGAGTTGAAGGAGTTGAAGAAACAACTTGATGAACAGGAGCGTATGGGTTTTATCAGGCCTAGTACGTCTCCTTGGGGCTGTGGTGTCTTATTTGTCAAGAAGAAGGATGGCACGGAGCACCTTTGCGTAGATTACCGGCCATTGAACAAGAAGACAATAAAGAACAAGTATCCGCTCCCCAACATCAATGAATTGTTCGAGCAGCTCAAAGGAGCTAAAGTGTTCTCAAAGCTCGATCTCCGAATGGGCTATCACCAAATTTGCATTCGCGAGGAAGATATCCCCAAGACTGCCTTCAGAACGAGCTACGGCTCCTATGAGTATACAGTCATGTCTTTTGGTCTCGCCAATGCTCCACCTACCTTCTCGAGAATGATGCACTACATTTTTAACCCCTACACCGACGAGTTTGTGCTTGTGTATCTGGATGATATCTTGGTTTTCTCCAAAAATGAAGAGGATCACGAAAAGCACCTCCGTCTGGTTCTCGACAAACTCCGTGAACATAAGTTCTATGCCAAGTTCTCCAAGTGCAAATTCTGGCTCGATAAGGTCTTGTATCTGGGCCATATCATCTCCGCTGACGGTATTGCGGTAAACCCCGAGAAAGTTGAAGCAATTGTCAACTGGGAACCTCCTCAGAACGCCAAGCAACTCTGAAGCTTTCTTGGTCTTGCCAGCTATTGCAGAAGGTTCGTTGAGAACTTCTCCAAGATTGCCAAGCCTCACTCCAACTTGCTGCAGAAGAATGTCAAGTACTACTGGTCTCCAGATTGTGAAGTGGCATTCAAAACTCTCAAAGAAAAGCTCGTCTCTGCTCCAGTTCTCACTCCTCCAGATGATTCCAAGCCCTACGAAGTATTCTGTGATGCTTCTCTTCAAGGACTTGGTGGTGTGCTAATGCAGGACAAGAGAATTGTGGCATACACTTCTCGTCAACTGAAGCCAAGTGAGAAGAACTACCCCACACATGATCTCGAACTAGCAGCTATGGTACATGCTTTGATTACGTGGAGACATCTTCTGTTGGGCAGAAAAGTCGACATCTTCACCGATCACAAGAGCTTGAAGTACATCTTCACACAGCCGAATCTGAACCTCCACCAGACTCGTTGGGTCGAAATGATCCAAGTGTATGATCCAAGCATCGAATACACTCCTGGCAAGGCGAATGTGATTGCAGATGCTTTGAGCAGAAAGGCATATTGCAACAACCTCCTTATCAAGCCGTTCCAGCCTGAGCTTTGTGAAGCATTCAGGAAGCTCAACCTCCAAGTTGTTCCGCAGGTTTTTCTTGCAAATCTTCAAGTTGCTCCTACCTTGGAAGATCAGATCCGTGAGGCCCAACTCAGTGATGCTATGGTGCAAAAAGTGAAACATGGTATTGCAAAGGGTACTCCTAAATACAAGTGCTATCGCGTTGATGAGAGAGATACCTTGTTCTTCGAGGACAGACTCGTGGTTCTAAAAGGTGATCTCAGGAAGCTCATAATGGAAGAAGCACATGATTCCCTCCTTTCCATTCATCCTGGCAGTTCCAAGATGTACCAAGACCTCAAGCAATCTTACTGGTGGACTCGCATGAAAAGGGAAATTGCCCAATTTGTGAATGAATGTGATGTCTGCAGAAGAGTGAAGGCAGAGCATCAACGTCCAGCCGGTCTTCTCCAACCTCTTCCTATTCCCGAGTGGAAATTCGACCACATTGAAATGGATTTCATCACTGGTTTTCCTAAGTCCAAGAGAGGGAATGATTCTATCTTTGTGGTGATTGACAAGCTTACCAAAGTCGCTCACTTCCTTCCAGTCAAAGAATCCATCAATGCAGCTCAATTGGCAGAGTTGTACACTTCCAGAATTGTGTCCTTACATGGCATTCCTCAAGTTATCTCCTCAGACCGTGGAAGTTTGTTCACTTCTAAGTTCTAGGACTCCTTTCAGTCTGCCATGGGCACTAAGATCGGGTTCAGCACTGCATTCCACCCTCAGACTAGTGGTCAAGTCGAGAGAGTGAATCAGATTCTAGAAGACATGCTGAGAGCCTGTGTCATATCTTTTGGCATGAAATGGGAAGGTTGCCTTCCGTTTGCCGAGTTCTCTTACAACAACAGCTTCCAAGCAAGTGCCGGCAAAGCTCCGTTTGAAATCCTATATGGCAGAAAGTGCCGTACCCCTCTCAACTGGTCCGAGACTGGTGAACGTCAACTTCTTGGCAATGACTTGATCTCAGAAGCCGAAGAAATGTGCAAAGTCATACGTGAGAATCTCAAGGCCGCCCAGTCGCGTCAGAAGAGCTACTACGACGGCAAGCATCGTGATTTGGCCTTCAACATTGGGGATCATGTCTATCTCCGTGTTTCTCCTATGAAAGGCACCCAAAGATTCGGTATCAAAGGAAAGCTTGCTCCTAGATACGTCGGGCCTTTCAAGATCCTTGGCAAAAGAGGTGATCTAGCCTATCAACTTGAGCTCCCTTCCAACTTCGCCAATGTTCATGATGTGTTTCATGTGTCTCAACTCCGCAAGTGCTTCAAGACACCTGAACGCACCATTCCGTTTGAGGAGATTCATCTTCAACAAGACTTGTCTTACCGAGAGCACCCAGTTGCTATTCTCGAAGAAACTGAGCGCAAGACCCGCAACAAGTCCATCAAATTCTTGAAAGTCAAGTGGTCACACCATACCGACCGAGAAGCTACGTGGGAACGAGAAGATCACCTTCGTTCCGAGTACCCTTCCTTCTTCCAGTCCTACATCTCGGGACGAGATCTTTTTGTAGTAGAGGAGAGTTTGTAATGCCCCGGATGTAATACTGTCCCTTTTGGGCAATATATATCTCTCTGGCTTCATCAATTCCATTCCGGGTTCTTTGACTTTCGGGTTTTCGTCGTTTTGTTGTGTGCGTGTGTGCATTAATCCATATCATGTTGTCATGTGCATTGCATTGCATTTGTGTTGTCGTTTGCATCCGGTCCCACTCGTTCCTTTCCGTTGTCCGTTTCGAGTTCCGGAGCTCTCTCACGTATCCGTGTCATCCCCGAGGCCTACTTTGGTGTTTCGCCGTGTAACGTTTCCGGTTTGGCGTGAGACTTGTCGTGCGATGTTGTTTTGTTGTGTGTAACCCGCCTGTCGAATCTCGTCGCGTTTGGAGTTCGTTTGATGCTCCAACAGTTATTCTCGTGGGCTGAAAGTACCTCCACTTTGAGGCCCAAGAAACCCCTCCAACAGCCCACCAAACCAACCCAAACCCCTCCCTTCATCTAGGCCATCCAATTGTGATCGCGTGGCCGAAAACCTCCCCTCATTTGGACAACCCTAGCTCCTTGTGCCTATATAAACGTCCACCTCCCCCAAAATTTGCGTCCAGAAACCCTAATGCTTCCACAGTTCGCCGCCGGTGCTTCCACTGTTGACGCGCGGTGCTTCCACCGTTGAGCCGCCGTGCTTCCGACGTCCCAGCGAGCCGTGCTTCCACCTCACTGAAATCGTGCTTCCACCGGGCACTCGCTGTGCTTCCGATCCGACGCGCGGGCCCGAGCCGGAGGTCTTCTTCAACCTCCAGATCGCCGAAGCTCGCCGGCCGGGATCCTTCCCCTTGCCGCCGGCCGAAGCTCTCCCTCGCCGCCAGGAGCCGCTCCTCCGCCGCCTCCTCCCGGGCCCGAGCCGAGGCCCAGCGCCCCGCCGGCCCGATCCGCCCCCGCGGGCCCGTTAGCGGTGGATCCGCCCCAGGAGCCCGCGGGCCCGTTTGACCTCCAGCCTGCGTTGACCCCGCTTTGACTGAGGTTGTTTTTTTTCACTAAGTCCTGGTAATTTTAGTTTCTGATGCAGTTTTGCAATGTGGATAACTTTTTGTGTGCATGTCCGATTTGAGCAAATGATATGTCAAAATGATCGTGGTGACATGTACGATGTTTTATTCCATTGTGCCATGCATGTTTGAGGTCATCTAGATGCCTTAATCTTCATGAGAAGAGTGCTACTTGTTATAAACTGTTGTTGGTAGTTGTTTTCATGCCATCTTTGCAATGTGATAATTTGTTGCATGTTTATCCAAATGAAGCAAATGATATGTCCACATGTTCATCATGAGATGCTCTACATGTTGGGTGCTTTAGATTACATGATAGATTTTATCTTGCCATGTTTACCTCCGTTGCAAAGTGCTATGTGGCTGTTATGTTGTTAAACTTGTTACGAGATGCCTCGTAGTGGAGCTCGTTGCTATTGATGTGGTTGTCCCCTTGATGCATGCTTAGATGTTTTGGACTCCCCATCATGTGTACTTTGCTGTGGTGCAAAGCACTTGTCTTGATATGCTTTGAGGTGATTTAAACTTGGTCACAAAGATGCCATGATGTTACTACTGTTTAACACTTAGTGAAATTTCACTAAGTCTGGAATCTGTAATTTCCAGATGCCATGTTTGCTTGTTGTTCTAGGCAAATCCATGATAGTTTTGGGGTGACTTTTGATGATTCCTTGTTGTATAAGTTGTTGGCTATCCATTCATGCTCTCAAATGCTTATTTGGGTGGCTGTAGCATATTTAACTTTTGCTCCCAAGTTGCAACAAATTACTGCTGTCAGGATTTTGTTGTCAAGTTCAAAATGTCATAGCTTGTTGCTATTGATCCATGGCTCCTTTGGGGATGCTCCAATGGAATTGTTTGCTGTAGGATATGTCTACTTTATGTCCATGCTCCTTGCCATGTTGTTTGAGTGTTGTAGACTATTTATCTCTTGCTCCGAAGTTGCTATGTGGCTGTTAATTTCAGCTTGTGCATGTTTATTGTTTCGGGTGTAACTTTTAGCCCGTTGCTCCGTTTTGAGCAAGTCCTATATGAAACTTGTGTGATTTTGCTTGTAGATTCATAATATCCTCATGTTATCATGTTTTGAAGTATTTTTGCTTGATTGCATATTGCCATGCTCCTTGTGCTGTAACACTATGCTTCCTATATAGACTTTCTATGCTTCCATAGTGCATCTGCATTGCTTCAATAGTGCATCAGCCATGCATCCAGTAGTTTTGTGCTTTGCATCTTGTTGATTTTCGTGCCTTGTGTGTTTGTGTTGAGTAGAGCCGGAAGCTGAGTACGAGTACGAGAACGAGGTTACTACCGAGGTTGAGAACGAGGAGCTCTCTTACAACCCATCGACAACTCTTCAGGCAAGATGACCGAACCCAGATATGATTACTATCTTTGCCTATTGCTAGAAGTATCGCTCTATAGTTTTGCCTCGATGCCCATGTTTTTCCTGTCAGCCTCCTATTGTAAACATGAACCTGTCTAACCACCCTACCTATGCAAACCATTGATTGGCTATACGTAGGCTTCGCTCAGCCCCTCTTATAGCATTGTTAGTTGCAGGAAAAGTTTGAAGATTCTTACTTGTTGTTGAAGTTTGTTGGGATATCACACTATATTAATTATTAAATGAAATCATCTATATATTGGTAATGGGTGGAAGGCTAAGCCTTTTGCTTGGTGTTTTGTTCCACTCATGCCGCTAGGAACCGTATAAATCGGTGTTATGTTCCTTGATTATGCGTTCCTCACACGGTTGGCGTTATGGGACCCCCTCGATAAACCGCTAAGTGCTAAGTCTTTTCCAGCAAGTCCCAACATTGGTACTATTTGCCTAATAACTAAAACTTGCATAGGGTCTTGCAAACCCGAGTTCTTAATCAACTACCCGGGCGAGTGCTCCTCATGAGTGTTGGTCCAAACTGGGGGTTATGCGGGGCCACCACGAGGAAACTCGATTATTAATTGGTTTTACCTGTAGGATCGCCCATCCGGTCGTGGCCTGAGACTAGATACGCAGGGCTATTGTCAGGGTGTCGGCACGCTGGGAGGATTTGCTGGATTAGCCTTACCTTAGTCGGAGTATCTTGAGCACGGGATTCCGAGGACACTCGGGCCTTCCCACTTTGGAGTTGCGACTCCGCGGATCGTGGGCTTGTCATGGGCCAAGTTGGAACACCCCTGCAGGGTTATGAACTTTCGAAAGCCGTGCCCGCGGTTATGTGGCAGATGGGAATTTGTTAATATCCGGTTGTAGAAAGCTTGACACCATGTTCCAATACACTACCAGAGTGTGTACCGTGACGGTCATTTTTCGAAAGGGATCTGGGAAGTGGACACGGTGGGGTTATGTTTGACTTGCTTTAGTTAGGATCACTTCGTGATCATCTCTCGACCGAGGCACCTTCTCTTCTCGCTCTCTTTTACGTAAGCTAGGCTAGTGTTGCTGCAGACTCTTGTTCTTTCTTCAGCCTTGTTCCACACCCAAGGCTTGGATAGTCGTGTTACCCAGGAACGGGATTGCTGAGTCCTCTGTGGCTCACAGTTACTTCAACACACCAGATGCAGGTACTATGGTGAGCTACACAGGCGATGGCACTGAGCTAGACTGGGAGTACGACGAGGAGCGTAGCCGCTACTATGTGAACTATCCAGTTGATCAGTAGAGCTTCTACTAGGATTCGATCTAGACCTGTGGTTCTAAGTTATGTTTGGTATCTTTCATTTGGATCTTTACCCTTAGATGGGCTGTGATGTTTATTTGAATGATGATTGGATATGTAATGAATTTGTGTGACGTGGCGAGTGTAAGCCAACTATCTTTTCCGCTTTCATCCCTATTTTTACATGAGATGTGCAAAGGTACCAAACTTGCGATCATTCCAGAATGGGCTTATATCTTTAAGTCGTGCCTCGACACGTAGGAGATATAGTCCCATCCTGGACATTACAATCGTCATCGACTTAGACGCCGGATTATCTGTCTGGCTAAGATTTCATCCTCAGGTAACTCACCCCGGGTCATATAAGCCAAATATGGAACTGTCCAATCCGGTATGACATGAAGAGCCGCCACCAATTGTGCCTCCGGGTCAGGGATAGCATGGTCCTCCTCTGTAGGCAACTTGATAGACGGGTTAAGCAAAACATCCAAAAAGTTATTGGGGATACCGGCTTACGCTGAGATCCTAACCGGCTTAAGGCGTTAGTTGCCTCGTTCTTCCTCCGATCGATATGCTCTACTTGGTAACCCTTGAAGTAACCCGCAATAGCATCAACCTCTCGTCGATAAGCCACCATGAGCGGATCCTTGGAGTCCCAGGTGCCAGAAACCTGCTGAGCTACCAAATCTGAGTCGCCAAAACATCTCACCCGGCTTAAGTTCACCTCTTTAGCCATCCGAAGACCATGGAGCAGGGCCTCATACTCAGCTGCATTATTAGTATATGGGAACATTAACTGGAGGACATAAGAAAGTTTATCACCTCGTGGGGAAGTTAAAACAACTCCAGCCCCCGAGCCTTCCAATTGCCTGGACCCGTCAAACTGAATCGTCCAATATGTATTATCCGGCTTTTCCTCGGGCGTCTGCAGTTCTGTCCAGTCATTGATAAAATCCACCAATGCTTGTGATTTGATGGTTGTCCGAGGCATATATTTTAAATCATGAGGCCCAAGCTCAATGGCCCACTTGGCCACTCGTCCTGTAGCTTCTCTATTTTGAATGGTGTCCCCCAAGGGAGCAGAACACACCACCGTAATAGGATGACCCAGGAAATACTGCTTGAGTTTCTGGCTTGCCATAAAGACTCTATAAACCAACTTCTGCCAATGTGGATACCTCTATTTAGACTCGATGAGCACCTCGCCGATGTAGTAAACCAGCCTTTGAACCAGGTGTTCCTTGCCAACCTCCTTTCTTTCCACCATAATGGCCACACTGACAGCCCTGCTACTTGCAGCAACATATAACAACAAAGGCTCTTTGTCAATCGGGGCGCAAGAACCAGCGGCTCAGCCAATTGTTTCTTGAGTGCCTCAAACGCTTCATCAGCAGCTTTACTCCAGACAAAATCATCTGTCTTCTTCATCATCTGGTATAGAGGGATAGCTTTCTCACCTAAGCGGGTTATGAAATGGCTCAACGCTGCTATCCGTCCTGCCACGCGCTGGACATCATTGACACACTTTGGCCTTGCCAAGGAGGTGATGGCCTTGATTTTTTCCGGGTTAGCCTCGATGCTTCACTTAGAAACCAGAAAACCCAAAAGCTTGCCTGTTGGAATACCAAAAACACACTTGGTCGGGTCAAGCATCATCTTATACACCTGGAGATTGTCAAACATTTCCTTCAAGTCATCGATCAGGGTCTCCTTCTTTCTGGACTTGACCGCAATATCATCCACATAAGCATGAACATTATGCCCAATCTGACCATGCAGGCAATTCTGTACGCACCTCTCGTAAGTCGCCTGGGCACTCTTAAGCCCGAAAGGCATTCATACATTGCAGAAGGCTCCAAATGGCGTGATGAAAGCCGTCTTCTCTTGGTCCTTAACAACCATTTTGATCTGGTGATAACCAGAATATGCATCCAAAAAACTCAAGCGCTCACAACTCACAGTAGCATCAATGATCTAATCAATACGAGAGAGGGCGAACGGGTCACCTGGACAAGCCTTGTTTAAGTCTGTGTAGTCCACACACATGCGCCACGTGCCATTCTTTTTAAGCACCAAAACCGGGTTAGCCAACCACTCAAGATGAAAAACTTCTATGATGAACCCGGCCGCCAAGAGCCGGGCCACCTCTTCAGCAATGGCCTTCTGTCTCTCTTCATTAAAACGGCGAAGAAACTGTCTAACCAGCTTATACTTCGGATCAATATTGAGAGTGTGCTCGGCGAGTTCTCTCGGTACACCCAACATGTCTAAAGGCTTCCATGCAAAGATGTCCCAGTTCTCACGGATGAACTCGATGAGCGCACTTTCCTATTTTGGATCCAGATTAGCGCTGATACTGAACTGCTTAGATGAGTCGCCAGGAACAAAGTCAACCATCTTGGTATCATTTGCCGACTTAAACTTCAGCAAAGGGTCATGCTCTGTAGTTGGCTTCTTTAAAGATGTCATATCTGTCGGGTCAACATTATCTTTGTAAAACTTGAGCTCCTCTGTGGCACAAACCGACTCTGCGTAAGCCTCATCGCCTTCTTCACATTCCAAAGCTATGGTGCAACTCCCATACACTGTGATATTCCCCTTGTGACCCGGCATCTTGAGCTACAAATAAATGTAACATGGCCTTGCCATGAACTTAGCATAAGCGGGCCTGCCAAATAAAGCATGGTACGGGTTGTGGATCCTCACAACTTCAAATGTTAAAGTTTCTGTCGTGGCATCATATTCATCTCCAAAGGTTACCTCCAAATCAATCTTGCCAACTGGGTACGCCGACTTACCGGGCACAACTCCATGAAAGATAGTGTTCGACGGCCTGAGCTTCTTATCAGTTAATCCCATACGGCGGAAGGTATTGTAATAAAGAATGTTGATGCTGCTACCTCCATCCATGAGCACTTTGGTGAAATTGTATCCTCCAACCTAAGGGGCCACCACTAGGGCTAGCTGACCCGGATTATCAACTCGGGGTGGGTGATCCTCGGGGCTCCACATAATGGGCTGCTCAGACCATCGCAAGTAACGGGCACTGCCGGCTCAACAGCATTCACCGCCCTCTTATGAAGCTTATGGTCCCATTTGCACAGACTCCTGGTGAACACGTGGTACTGCCCGTTGCTCAACTGCTTCGGGTTACTCTGATAACCAGACTGCTGTTACTTCCCTTGGCTGTTCCGCTGATTGTTGCTGCCTTGACCACCTTGGCCCTGAAATCCGGAGCTAGAGCCGCCGCCACCATGACCCGGACCATGAAAACCGGATCCTGAGCCACCGTTTGGTCCATAAGCATTCTGGATAAACTCTCTATAAGATCTCATGATGCTGCAATCTTTCCATGCATGGGTGGCCGGTTTTTCGTCCGACCCATGCTTCGAACACGGCTGATTCATCACCTCATCGATGTTGTATGTCGGAGGTGGCTTCCCCTTGTGATGCTGATTAGAATTCCGGCTCCCGTATTAGCTACGAAAGCATCAGCCTTGTGTTTATTGCCATTGTGCTGATTGGCCGGGTTATACTGCTGTCCTCCCCGGTCATTACCTCTTTTTCCCTTTCCTGGTCTTTCAGCTTCAGACTTGGGGTCCTTGGTACTAGCAGAGTCGGCATACTTGACGAGAGCCACCATAAGCTCCCCCACATCACTACAATGGCGCTTAAGCCGCCCTAGCTTCAGCTTGAGTGGAGGGAAGCGGCAATTCTTCTCCAACGTTAATATGGCTGATTCAGCATTGATCTTATCTGAGGAGTGCATGATGGTCGAGACCCAGTGCACCCAACTAGTCGTTGATTCGCCCTCGTTCTGAACACAAGAGTCTAGATCCATGATCGACATGGGCTGTGTGCACGTGTCCTTGAAGTGCTTGATGAACTTGGCCTTCAACTCTGCCTATGACCTGATGGAATTGACGGGTAATCCTTTTAACCAGTTACGAGTCGTGCCTTCTAGCATCATGGTGAAATATTTAGCACATGGAGCTTCGCTAACGTCCAGCATCTCCATCGCCATCTCGTAGCTCTCTATCCAAGCCTTGGGGGGCTGATCTGCTGTGTAGTTTGGCACCTTACGAGGGCCCTTGAAATCCTTGGGCAACCGCTCGTTCCGTATAGCTGTGATTAAACACGACACGCCCCAAGCACTAGAAGTCATACCTGTCTCCACTGAGGTTGCCGGGTAGTATGGCGCCAGCTGATGATCTACCGCCTGAGCTACCACGTCCTATACTCAGGCGTCATGTCGCGCCAGGTTATGTGCACGATGCGAGTTACGGCGTCGCTCTACGCTTGAAACCTCTAGCGAGTCAACATGTTTGCGGTAGATGGCACTTGGGCGGGGGGTTGAATGAATCGGGTCTCGACAATAAGAATAAGTCTGCTGCTGCTGCTGCGCTGTCTGAAGCAGTTCCTGAGCCCTCCGGGTTTACAGTGCTACCGGAGTTTCGCCCTCAACTGGCAAAGACGCCAGCCTTGATGCCGCTGCTATCATGTTATCCAGAGGGTTGGAATAGTGACCCACCGGTGCCGTCGGGTAACGAGGGGCCGGGCGGTTTTGGTATGCATACAGAGATCCGGTTGTACGCTGGTGAGCCAGACCGCCGGTCCTGGGTGCCTCTGCCGTCTGGTTTAACACCGGCGGATCACTGCCTGCTACTCCATCCGTGTTAAAAAGATTCCTTGGCTCATAAACAAAGGGAAGACGAATCTGTTGCTTCCTCCTCATGGGTTCATTAGCAGCGTTCTGACCCACCGAGAGCCGGAAAGCCTCCGCTTGAATCCGCAGGGCCTAGGCGTCCAAAACAGCCCGTTCCTCGGTCATCCTGGTGTTCTCTGCTGCCAGGTCTTCCTTAGCTTGGGTTATCTCATGCCGCAACTTATCCATAGTTGTCTTGGGTTGATCCTAGTTTTCTGTGGTTATCTCTGTCCCCATCAGAGTCGCCAGATTCTCCAACAGATCTGACAAAGCTTGAGTCTGTGGGCGTGCTGAGCCGTCTGCGCCTGCCGCAGCCGCTGTCGCGCCAGGTGTTATGGTCTCGACGATTGTTGATCTAAGAGCCGACTGGGTGCCGGTCATGAAAATCGCCACCCTGCTCGGCGGCTCACTGAGGTTCGGAATACTGTTACCGTTGGACGAGCCCCCAAGCCGTCCGCTCTACATCTGATACATTGAGTTAGTTTCACCTGTGGATGACTCACCGTCAGAGAGAACATCCGTTCCTTCATAAGATCCGGAGCTTCTAGTGCCCTACAGGTATCCAACGAAGGCACGCTTCTTCGCGGGCCGAACCCGGGCGGGTCGCGCACGCTGAGCCGGCTCGAAGATGTCGGTGCAGGTGTCCGGCTTAGGGCCCGGTTCGCCGATCTTGTAGATGAAGACGTGAATTCCGCCGAAGCGGACCCGGTATCCGTACTCAATTGAGCCGGCCTCGGGACCCTAGCCTTCGTCATCGATTTAAAGCTTGTCGCAACGATTCTTGGTCATCCGGCCCACAGCGTATCCCTCGAGCCCTTCGAATTTGCCCTTCAAGAACTCGACACCACAAGCCGCAGCCCCCACGGTGGGCGCCAACTTTCGTGGAAGTGTCACGGCAGATGTCCTAAGGCAAGGACTTGATTGTGGAGCCATAGCGACGTGGTTAGCTTAAAGGGGTTAAGAACAAGACAAAGGACACGGGGAGTTTATACTGGTTCGGCCCCTTGTGGTGAGGGTAAAACCTAATCCAGTTTGAGGTGGAATTGCTGGGGTGTCGCGGATGCGCTTTCCTAGCCCTCGATCTGTTGTTTCTTGCCCTAAACCGCTGTCGGGTCGTCCCCTTATATACACGGGTTGACGCCCCGCAGCCTACGAAGTCCCGGCCGGCTCATACAATCGTGTCCGGCCCGGTGACTCTTGTTACATGCCTTACAACACAAGTCACATATATGGCGGTTGATACTCACAGACCTTAAGCCACCGCAGGCCTTGGGCCCTTAACTAAACAACCACTGGGTAACCCGGCCCCTCCTGGGCGGGTCATATGAAATACTTATATCCCCAACACCTGCCTTTTTCAATATCTTGAAAATGGCAAGGCGTGTTCAGCAGATCTTGAAATGAACCTACTCAAGGCAGCCACACAGCCGGCAAGACGCCGCACGTCCTTGATGCTCTTTGGTGCTTGTATCTGCTTGATTGCCTTGATTTTGTCAGGATTTGCTTCAATAACTCTCTGGGACACGAAGAACCCCAGCAGCTTGCTGGATGGAACACCAAAATTGCATTTCTCAGGGTTGAGTTTCAAGTTTCTTCCAAATCTTGAATGAGGCTTGACTTGTCCTTAGTTTTGGCCACTATGTCATCCATATAGGCTTCCACATTTCCGTGTAACTTGGGCTCAAAACCAATCTCAACAGCCCTTGCAAAGGTTGATCTGGCGCTCTTCAGCCTAAAAGGCTTACGTACAAAGCAATACGTGCCACATGGGGTGATGAACGTTGGCTTCTCCTCATCCGCTTTAGCCATGAATATCTGATGGTACCTAGAGTATGCATCAAGATGAGAGCAAATCAGAGACAGCTGTGGAGTCACAACCTAATCAATGCACAACAAGGGAAAAGGATCCTTTGGACATGCTTTATTGAGATTAGTGTAATCAATAAAAGTCTCCATTTTCCATTGGCCTTACGCACTATGACTAGATTTGCTAACCAAGTTGGAAGTAACACCCGTCTGACCAAACCAGCTCCTTCAAGCTTCTTGCTATCCTCGGCAATGAATCCTTGTCGTTCCAAAGCTTGCTTCCTGACCTTCTGCTTGATGGACCGAGCATGGGGATAGACAGCAATGTGGTGCTCAATTACCTCCCTGGGAACGCTGAGGATCTCAGGCGGCTGCCAAGCAAACACTTAGACATTCGTCCGCAGGAAGGAAATGGCGGGGCTTTCCTATTTGCTATCAAGGGTGGCACTGATGGTAAAGGTACCACCAGTGCCGTCCTCGTTCGCTGACACCTTCTTTGTTGCAGGTGGAGTGGCCTTGGACCTCTTGCTGGTAGAGATTTCTGGCACGTCTTTCATGGGTGCCGAACACTCCGAAGAGGCACGCTTCCCAGAATTCTTGCTAAATGTCTTGCCGGGCTTCTTGTTTTTCTTTCCTTTGGAAGGGACCGCTGCCTAGACGGCCTCTGCTGCCACCACGTCTCTATAAAGCTTGTCAACACATATGACTCCATCTTTCTTACCAGAATTGATGGAAATGGCAACCATTGGTCTTGGCATCGTTAGTGTGTTATAGGCATAATGAGACACTGCCATAAACTTAGCCAATCCCGGGAGACCAATAATTCCATTTAATGGCAAGGGGGTCTTGATGACATCAAACACAATCTTCTTTGTTCTATAATTCAGTTCCCCGCCAAACATCACTGGCAAAGTGATCTTCCCCTTGGGTGGCTCCTTCCTAGGTTGATTCCTTGGAACATGCCTGTCTTCTCAAGCTCATCGTCAAAGATTTGCAGCTATTCTATTACTTCGGGGAGATCAAGTTTAAGACAGCCCCACTGTCAACTAACACTTTTGTGACCTTTAGGTTGCGTATCATTGGTGCAATCAACAACGGCAAACACCCAACCATAGTGGTGCGATCAAGGTGGTCCTCGACATAAAAAATGATAGGCGAGTCTGACCACTTGAGGGGTTTCTGAGCATCTATTTTTGGTTCCACTGCATTGACTTCACATGCTCACTACTTGAGTTGGCGGTTAGAGTAATGTAAGGATGCACCCCCGTCAATGCATATTGCCTCTGCTGCTTCCTAGAATTCATGTTCACTGGACTCATCATTGTCCTCATCACCACTCTCATCATCTTCTTCTTTCTTCTCCCTACCCCTGGTAGGCTTCTCCTTCTTCTGATAAGCCTTGCCACGGTACCCTCCTCAGCCACGAGGACCTTTTTACCGGACCCACCAGCACCATCTTGGCCCTTTACCTTATCGCGCTTGTCATACCAAGCCTTTTTTTCTGAACTAGTTGTTTGACCTACCGGCACTCTTGAAGGTCGTGACCTTTGGCATGGTGCACCTTCCGCAGCTACCTCACAATTAGTGCACGTGGAAACATCCTTGCTGGAGATTTCTGTCTAGGCCTTCTTAGCGGAACTAGAGTTGCCGGACCCTTCCACGACCATAACTGACTTGCCCTTGCGCTTCCTATTGCGCCTCTGACCTTTGTTCTTGGGGACATCGGCGTCGTCGTCTTGAGAATTAACTTTAACAGCAGCATCTCCCCCAGGGAGTCTCCTCCCCTCCTCAGCACACGCATACTTGCCTACCAACGTGTAGAGCTCGTTGACGGATTTCATCAGCCGCATGTTCATCTTCTTATGAGGACATCTGTTGTAGGGTGAAACCCTAGGTGAGATCTTTTCACACTTGGAGGGGGGAAAGGAGCAAGAACACAAGAATACAAGAGAAATCACTCAAACAAAACCACAATCACACATCCACTAGAGTAGCATACATGAGATCCACAAGCATATAAGATCAATCAAAGGAAACAAGTACTAGGTAGAATTCTTCCCAGTCCTAGAGGAGATGAGGTCTTGATGATGATCTACTCCCTTGGGAGGTCTTGAAATCCACAATGATTCTTCCCAAGAGGGGTCTTGATCTCCAGGAGGAGGGGATACAAGGAGCAAAGCCCTCAATGTCTATCAAATACTTTGCTATCCTCCCAAATAAGCTAGGGAAAGAGTATATATAAGGCTAGGGACGAAATTGGGGAAGATGAGGGTACAAAGGTCCAAAATGACCCTGGAAACATGGACAAGTCGTAGGTGTCTGGGCACCCGGGGCAAAGGGTCCGGGCACCCAGAGGTGGGAGCGGCTGTAGGTGTCCAGGCACCCAGGGTCGAAGGACCGGGCACCCGGACCAGTCAGTGTCGCTAGCCGGGCTGCACAGCTGAGGACCGGGCACCCAGGGGGTGAGAGCCCGAGCACCCGGTGGCACACTGGGCCAGCCCAGGCAGGAGGCCGGGCACCCGGGGCTTTGTGTAACGCCCCAGATGTAACAATTCCTTTTATGGCAATATATTCATGGTTGACTTAATCAATTCCATTCAGGGCTCCTCCTTCATTTCGGGTATTTTGTGTTTTTGCATTGAGTGTGTGTTGCATATCGTTATGTCATTTTCATCATGTGCATTGCATTGGCTTAGTCTCACTTGCATCCGTGTGTAGTTGCATCGTCTCCGTCCTCTCCGTTGTCCGTTTCGGTTTCCGACTCTCTCAGATGGAACCCGTCGCACCTCTCTAGCCTTGTTTCGTGGGTGGGAGAAAAACATCCTAGGAATGGACCAAGAGTTGTCGAGTGGTCTTGGTATATCACCGGTAGACCGCCTGTCAAATTTCGTTCCATTTGGAGGTCGTTTCATGCCCCAACGGTTAACCGCGTTAACCACCGAAAGCCCTTTCTCTTTTAGCCCTAGCACCCCTCCACAACAGCCCACTAGCCCATCCAAAACCTCCTCATGCTCTTCGTCGTTGGATCATGATCGTGTGGGCGAAAACCGCACCTCAATAGCCCTCTCCTAGCTCCCTCTACCTATAAAACAGCCCCCACGTCCATTTTCGGGTAAAAACCCTAGATCCACAGCTCCTCCGCGCGCCGGACGTGTCCGCCGATGGTCGGACGTGTCCAGTCGCCGCCCGGGCGAATCAAATTGTGCCACGTGTCACCACCGCCGTCTCCTCACTCCACCGCGCCACCGGCCCGCCGGGCCCGTACGGTGCCCTCCCGGCCCGCGACCGCCGCCCGCGCCCCGGCCTCTCGCGCCGCCGGCGCCGCCCTTCGCCGCCTCGCCACCGCACCTCTAACCGTTGTCGCGCCGCCGCCTACCTCACCTCGCACCGAGCGCCGCCCTCCGCCGCCTCCGCCTCGGACGCGCCGCTCCAACCGCCGGCGCCGGCACCGGCTACCTCGCCGGCCGGCCCCGACATCACCCGCAGTGTGTGCCTCTGGCCGCCCCGTTGTCGTCTCCGGCCGCCGGAACCGCCGCCGCACTTGTCCCGTCCGGATTCGGTGGATTAGGACAAGATCCACCGGTTCGTCCAACCAAATTCCACCGCTCCGTCCCGGATCCCTCCGTCCCGAGACATCCTCGTCCAGATTTTTGCGAGGGTATAATTTCACCAAGTCCCGAGATCCTCATATTAAGATGCCCTCTTTGCCATGTCATATCTCCGTGCCCGTAGCTCCGTTTTTCATGTATGATATATGGATTTGTTTGTCGCAGAGTGCTCTACATGTTGGTATCATTTGCATACATGTTAGGGTTCATCTAGATGTCTTAATGTTTGTTGCCAAACTGCTATGTGATGTTACGTTTCAGCTCAAGTTGTCTGTCAACAGCATGATAGCTTGTTTGTGAGGTCGTATCTTTATGCATGTTGGTCCAAATAGAGTATATGATATGTAAAAATGTTGTTTCTTGTGATGCTCTTCATGATGGATGCTTTTTAATACATGTTAGGTTGCATTATGCCATGGTTATCCCTGTTACAAAAGTGCTTGTTGTTGTTAAGATGCTGAAATTGTTATAACTTGTTGTTTTGTCTTTTTCGTAGCATTTTGTATGATTTTATTTTGAGCCACATGTCAACATGTTTTAGGAGCATAATCATGTTATCTTTGAAGTGGTTTAACTGGTGTTTCATGATATGCTCTATGGTGACTTGTACAAGCTTGTAAACATGCCATGTCATTGTTGTTGTTTTACATTTAGTGAAAAAAAATTCTAAGTGTGGAATCTATTATAACATGTTGCCATGTAAACTTGGTGCCACAATATTTTCCATGCTTGTTTCGGTATAACCAGTGAGCATGTCTTGATGTCCATGTAATTTTCTATCAATCCATGCCTTTGTTTGCATTTATGCCCTACTGTAGCTTGTTGTTATCTTGCTCTCAAAATGCTTGAAATCTGAACTGTCAGCCTGTTAACAGAATATTCATTTTGGAAAATCTCATGTTAATCAACCCTTGCATGGAATGAATTGTTTCTTTGGATGAATTGGAAGTATATTATGTCTTCTTCATGCATGTAATTCTCATGCTTGTTATAATTGTTTTGCTTGCTGTTATGTGCCTCCAAAGGTAGCAACATATTGTTCCTGGTTACATGTCCGGTAATTTTCACTAACTCTAAAAACATGTTAACTTATTGAAACTTTCCATGCTAGTTTAATTGTGTTACAGTAAGTTTTGGGGTGTTCTCTGAGTGCATTTATGTTGAGAATCATGTATACTTCACATCCATGCCTTTTTCTCATCATGTTTGGGTGCTCTAGCGTAATTAAACTTTGCTCCAAAGTTGCCATGCTGCTGTTAACTTCAGTTTTGCATTGCATCTTGTTTTGGTTGCCTTTTGCAAACCGTGCATCCGATTCAATTGATCTTTATATCAATTTGGACCGAAATATTTCAATCTATCCAGTGGCATGCTTGGTTTGCCAAGATCTTTCCCACATCCATCATGTCTTCACATGTCCTTCCCGGCTTCATCTCCTTTCATACCGGTAGCTCCGTAGCATCATACTTGCATCTCTCTTCCATAGCATGTGTTTTTTTCTTTTCAAGTGTGTTTATTTGGATGCTTGTTTATGTTGGGTATCACCGGGAGACGAGTTTGAGTCCGAGGTCGAGACAGCCGCTGAGTACGATTACGAGGAGCAAGGTCCCGATTACACCGAAGACTTAACAGGCAAGATGACCATTCCTTGATATCACATCTATTGTTGTCATGCTAGATGTCCCGCTCTATTGCTTTGTCGTGATACCTATCCTTTTGCATGTCAGACCCCACCTTGCCGTGAAACCTCTAACTACCTTCCTAGCAAACTGATGATTGGCTAAGTTACGCTTTTGCTCAAGCCCCCTCTTATAGCGTTGCTAGTTGCAGGTGAAGATGAAGTTTGCTCCATGTGGATTGAGTTTTTGGGAATAACACAATATCTATTATTTACATTAATGCACCTTATATACTTGGCAATGGGTGGAAGGCTTGGCCTTTTGCTCGGTGTTTTGTACCACTCATGCCTCCTTAGGAACCGATAAACCGGTGTTATGTTCCTTGATTTTGCGTTCCTAATGCGGTTGGGGTTTATGGGCCCCCCTTGATAGTTCACTTTGAGTAAAACTCCTCAAGCAAGGCCCAACCATTGGTTTTACCATTTGCCTAATAACTAAAACTTGCATAGGGACCGGCTAGCACCCGAGGACTTAATTAACAACCTGGGCCAGTGCTCCTCATGAGTGTTGGTCCAAACTGGGCAGCCTGTGGGGCTGCCTTGGCGAAACCCAAACTATCTGGTATTCACCCGTAGCTTGACCTATCCGATTGTGGCTTGAGACGAGATATGTGTGGCTCCTACCAGGGTGTCGGCACGTCGGGAGGCTTTGCTGGACTTGTTTTACCATTGTCGAAATATCTTGTACACCGGGATTCCGAGTCTGATCGGGTAGTCCCTAAGATAAGAGTTTTTTTACCTCTGTTGATCACGAGAGCTTGCGATGGGCTAAGTTGGGACACCCCTACAGGGTTGCTAGTCCACCACCATGCATATATTGCTGGTGGTGGCTCTAAGATTATAATGTTTTTGCATAAAGCCAATTTTTCCCTACAACAAAGGAATAAATTTTATTTTAACTATCATGGTAGTTGAAACATCATTGAGAAGGTTCCTCCAACTCAATCCCAATTAAATCCATCATTATTAACCCAACAAATTAATTTTAGAGTGATGAGATCAATCCAATAATTCAAGTATCAGATACTCAAGATGTCTATAACCGGGGACATGGCTAATCATGATTCGTTTGTACACTCAGCAGAGGTTTGCGCACTTTTCCCCACAAGACTCGATCTCCTCCGTTTAATTTCTCGCACTGCATTGTGTTTGAGAAACGGATGACCGAGACACAGTCTTTCAGAAGCATTTACTCTTTACCCCGGGTGGACCCGTACACCTACTTTCCCCTACATCTGCTAGTCCACCACTGAAAGAGCTCACACAACATACTCAACTATGCCAGAGCCCATAGTGGCATTGTTGCTGCACACGGAAGTTTCTAGCATGAATAGTCTTATGATCCCTTTGAGCCTGGGTGGCATTCCATAGGATAATCACACGGGTCCTTCGGGATTTCCTAGGACAACACTGGATTCTCCAGGTGCCTTGCAACCAATCCACCCAGATGTGTATTAAAGTTTCCACCTTAAGTTGAACCAATAATTAGCAATCTCACATCTGTCATGGATACTCTCAAACCCAAACGACGTCTACGAGCATAGCATGACAACCTAAGCATAACATAGAAGTAACTCACAGGGGTTTGATAATAAAACAGGTAATAGGTTCTACCTCATCATCTACTTCCCAGACCCACATGTTAAGAGATCCTACTCATACAATGTGTGAGGGTTGAAACTAATGCATAAAAACGGGGTATTAAAAGGGTATGATCATTGTATTACTTGCCTTGCTGACGATTCGCAAAACCTAGTGACTCGTAGTAGCACGCTTCGCACTCCAGGAATTCTATCGCAAAAAAACAGTAGCATACATAAGCAATCAAGCAAAGATGCATAGGTAAAACTCAAATAAGAAGGTCTAACCAGATAGTTCAACTGAAGAACTCCGGTTTGCAAAAAGAATCAAATCAAACAGAGCAACGAAACTCAAACCACGAAAGAAACAAGATCTGTTTACTAAATTGTACTAAAGTCAAAATTTTAAAGTACCAAAATCTTGTTCAAGTTTGTTAAACAGAAAGAGGGCTTCGAGATGAACCTCTAGGCGCTTGTTCCACCTAATTCCGACTAACGAGCGAAAAGTTAAACTAAAAATAAGATCAGGGTAGAAATCACGATCGAAAAGAATCGCGAAAAAACCCTGAAAAAGAAAACGAGACAAACAGGCTAACGAACTAACGTTCACTATTTGTGACTAAAAGACGAAAAGCGTTCATTAAAAGGAACGAATGGACGAACGTCCGCTAAGTAACTAAACTGAGAAAAACCGAACCGTTCTAAACAAATCGATCTAGGGTTTTCAAAAAAACAATTTTAAAAAAACCGGCGGTTTACCTAACAGGGAGGGTTAACGGGCGGCGGACCGGGCAGCGGTGGGTCGGACGGCGGTGACGACACTGGCACAAGCGACGGCGTGGGCTGCGGAGGCAGGCCGAGGTGGAGGCGACGGGGGGAGGGGCGGTATTTAAAGGGGTCGGGGGGCTTGCTTGGGGAGGGGGCAAGGTGGCGGCGGTGGCCGAGTCGGCTATGGCGTCGGGGTCGTGCGGGCGGCGGACTCCGGCCCGGAGTCGGGAAGGCGACAGTGCGGGGCTGGGCCGGCTGGGCTTCGGCCTAGTCGGTCCGAACTTTTTTTTAAAACTTATTTCGCCGGGAAAATCCTAGAAAAATAAATAAAAATCTAAAAATGCCAAAACAAATTTACACCGTCTAAATGAAATATTTAGAACATGATGAACATTTTCTTGGCCCTAAAATGCAGCTTTTAAAATATGCACATTTTTCTAATGCAAATAAAATAGAAAAAAATATTTATTTGATTTTTAATATTTTCTTCCAATATTCCATTTAGTTTGGAGAAGTCATATTATCCCCTCTCATATATTCTAATATGAAATATTTTTGGAGAGAAAAAATATTTAAACCAAATGATCCTTGTTCCAATATTTGAGAAAAATTCAAATATGAAAACAGTGAAATCCCCAACTCTCTCCGCGGGTCCTTGAGATGCTTAGAGTTTCTAGGATCGCGAAACGAAATGCAAATAAAACATGATATGCAAGATGACCTATGTATAACATTCCAAATTGAAAATTTGGGATGTTACAAACCTACGCCCCCCCCCTTAAGATGAATCTCGCCCTCGAGATTCGGGTTGGCTAGAAAATAGGTGTGGGTGGTCTTTGCGTAGATCATCCTCTCGTTCCCAGGTGGCTTCATCCTCGGTATGGTGGCTCCACTTAACTTTGCATAACTCGATAACCTTACTTCGGGTGACTCGGCTGGCAAATTCGAGAATCTTGACTGGTTTCTCCTCGTAGGTTAGATCACTATCCAGTCGGATTGCTTCCAGGGGCACTGTATCTCTCAGAGGAATATTGGCCATCTCAGCATGGCACTTCTTTAGCTGGGAAACTTGAAACACATCGTGAACTCCTGACTGTCCTTCGGGTAACTCTAACTTGTAGGCAACCTTTCCCATGCATTCCAAAATGCGGTATGGTCCCACAAATCTTGGGGCTAACTTTCCCTTAACTCCAAAACGCTTAACACCTCGCAGAGGTGACACTCTCAGATACGCTCTGTCTCCGATTTCGTAGACTACCTCCTTGCGTTTTGAGCCTGCATAACTCTTTTGTCTGGACTGAGCTACCTTCTGTCTATCTCGAATCAGCTTAACCTTCTCTTCTGACTCTTTAATCAAATCCGGTCCAAATAATTGACGGTCTCCAACTTCATCCCACATCAACGGTGTTCGGCATCTTCTTCCATACAATGCCTCGAACGATGCAATCTTCAGACTGGACTGGTAGCTGTTGTTGTACGAGAATTCCGCGTAGGGCAAGTTGTCATCCCAACTAGATCCATAATCTAGCGCACAAGCTCTCAACTTGTCCTCCATAATCTGATTGACTCTCTCGGTCTGTCCATCAGTCTGCGGGTGAAAGGATGTACTGAACTCTAGCCTGGTACCCAAAGTCTGGTGCAGCTGATGCCAAAACTTTGAAGTAAACTATGTTCTGCTATCTAATATGATGGTCCTTGGAACTCCGTGTAGACATACGATCCTGGTCATGTATATCTTGGCCAACTTTGCATTGGTATAGGTGGTTTTCACGCGGATAAAGTGGGCTACTTTGGTAAAGCGATCCACTACTACCCAGATAGAGTCATATCCCGATAGGGTCATGGGTAATCTGGTGATAAAATCCATGCCAAGCTTATCCCACTTCCATTCAGGTATCAGCATAGGCTGCAGTAATCCTGCTGGCTACTGATGTTCTGCCTTTACTCTTTGACATACATCACATACTTCTACATACTCGGCAATGTCGTCCTTCATTCCCGTCCACCAGAAACGTTCCTTCAAATCCAAATACCTCTTGGTGTTTCCGGGGAGTATCGAGTATGGCGAGTCATGTGCTTCCTGTAGTATCAACTTCCTGATCTCGGCGTTGTTGGGCACATAGACACGGTCCTCACACCACATGGTATCGTGTTCATCCTTACAAAAACCCTTGGCTTTTCCTTCACTCATCTTCTCGTTTATTTCGGCAATTTCTTTGTCATCCTTCTGAGCTTCTCGTATCTTTCCCAATAATGTTGGTTGAACCTCCAATGCTGCAACAAAACCTCTAGGAACTATCTCCATACGAAGCTCCCTGAGATCTTCTCCTAACTCCTTTGGCAGTCCTACGGTTATTAGGGTATTGACATAACTTTTCCGGCTCAAAGCGTCTGCTACGACATTGGCCTTGCCGGGATGATAATGCAACTTCATATCATAATCCTTTATGGGCTCCAACCATCTCCTCCACCTGAGGTTCAGCTCCTTCTGAGTGAAAATGTACTTCAAACTCTTGTGATCCGTGTACACATCACAACGGTTTCCAGTAAGAAAATGTCTCCAGGTTTTGAGCGCATGCACTACAACTGCTAACTCCAAATCATGTGTGGCATAATTCTATTCGTGCGATCGAAGTTGACGAGATGCATAAGAAACAGTTCTTTCGTTCTGCATGAGTACTCCTCCAAGTCCTAAGCGAGAAGCGTCGCAATACACTTGGAAATCCTTGTGTATATCTGGCATACAACTGGTGTTCTCTGAGCTTCTCAAGAACCAAACGCAAATGTTCCTTGTGTTCCTCTTAGTTCTTTGAATACACCAAGGTATCATCAATGAATACCACGACAAACTTATCCAAGAATTCCATGAAGACCTTATTCATCATACTCATGAAATAGGCAGGAGAGTTAGTCAATCCAAATGACATAATCGTATACTCATATAGCCCATACCTTGTGGTGAAGGTTGTCTTAGGTATATCCCTTTCTCGAATCTTCAGCTGGTGGTATCCTGATCGTAGATCGATCTTAAAGAATACTTTAGCTCCTTGGAGTTGATCAAACAAATCATTGATCATCGGTAGTGGGTACTTATTCTTAATCGTCACTTCATTCAGCGCCCAATAATAGACGACCATTCTTAAAGATCCATCCTTCTTCTCGACTAAAAGCAATGGGGCTCCCCAAGGTGATGAACTTCGTCGAATGAGTCCTTTCTCCAATAACTCCTTAATCTGCTTCTTGATCTCCTCCAGATCATTCGCTGGCATCCTGTATGGTCTCTTCGATATTGGCCCAATGCCTGGCAATAGTTGTATTTAAAACGCAATGTCCCGATCTGGTGGTATGCCTGGCAGCTCCTCTGAAAATACATCCGGGTGATCCTTCACTACAGGCACTTCCTCCTGAACAACTCTCGAGACAGAATTTACTTGGGTCCTCCTAGGCACATGCCTGGATACATACTTGATCCTTTTTCCCTTCGGGGTGGTAAGTAGAATCGACTTACTGGAACAATCGATGTTTCCTCCATACACCGATAACCAATCCATGCCTAGTATCACGTCCAATCCTTTTGATTCCAAAACTATCATATCTGAGGGGAAAACATGGCTTCCAATGGTCAATGGCATCTAAAAACATCATTGATTTGCCATATATTCCGCTCCTGGTGAGCTTACTAGCATATGTGTCAAAAGTACTTTGGTGGTCAACTTATATCTATCCACGAATCCCCTTGAAATGTATGAATGCAATGCAACAGTATCAAAAAGAACTATTGCAGTAAATGACTTAACCAAAAACTTACTGACAACTGCATCAGGCTGCTCTTCAACCTCCTCCAGGTTCATGTGGTTCACTTGTCCCTTGTTGAAAGGTTTGGGCTTCTTCCCAGAGCTTCCATTGTCGTTCCCATTCTTCGCTCCTGGGCACTCCGTGGTGTAGTGTCCAGTCTTCCCGCACTTGAAACAGGTAATGTGACCTAGATCCCTCTTGGCGGGTGTGGCTAGATTAGAGCGGTTCTGATTATTGCTTACTCCATTCCCATTCCCATTCTTGGGGCCATTGTGGTTATGAGAACTCCCTCCATTATGGGTGTGGCCTCCAAGGTTATGGGTATACCCTCCCGAGTTCGGGGTGAAACGGGGTTTCTGCTGGGCTCCAGAATTGTTCTTTCCTTGTCCATACTTCCTCTTGCAGCTCTCAATCTGCTGTTGCTTCCCTTCAATTATAAGAGCCTTATCTACCAACTCCTGGTAGTTGTTGAATGTTGCCACCATCAACTGTATGCTCATCTCACCATTCAGCCCTTCCATAAACTTCTCCTGCTTCGCGGCATCGGTGGCCACATCATCAGGGGCATAGCGAGATAGGGTACTAAACTCATCTACGTAATGAGCCACAGTACGATTTCCTTGGCGCAAGTTGCGAAACTTACGCTTCTTCATGCTCATAGCCCCAGTTGAGACATGTGCGGTGCGAAAAGCTTGCCGAAACTGATCCCAAGTGACATTGGCTATAGGGAAAGTGGCTGTGTAATACTCCCACCATGAGGCTGCTGGTCCATCCAATTGATGTACGGCAAAACGCACCTTCTCAGCATCTGTGCAACCTGCGGTGGTCAACTCCCTTCCAACCTTGCATAGCCAGTCATCGGCAACTATTGGATCGACGCTACTAGAAAACACCAGCGGCTGCAACCTCAGAAAATGGGCTAGGTTGTCCACTTGTGGTGGTGGTGGAGGGTTGTTGTTGTTGTTGTTGTTGTTGTTGTTGTTCTGATTCTTCTGGTTCTCGACAAGAAGTTGCATCAAAGTGTTCTGCTGCTAGATCAACTGGGTGAGCTCAAGGGGAAACTCAAATCCGGGCTCATGTCTCGGAGGCATCTGATGGGTTTTAGAGGGGAGAGATTAGATTAGAATGAGGTCTAGGGGAACATCACTACCCATATGCACATGAGACAAAACACAATCATATCACACCTATCAATTTTCAAGCAAGGGCATACAAAAGGTCTAAACTAACATTACAAAAGTGCTCAGACTTCTACTATATGGGGGAAAACTACTATTCATAGGGTGGTCATCTAAAAATTTTGATCGGTGGAGGATTCCATGATATCTGCTCTAGCTTCGTCTTCATAGTCATCATCACTATCATCAGGGTTGGAGTCGGTGTCGTCGATGATGATGTAGTCCTCAGAACGAATCTCCGTGGGTTCGTCGTCTTCTCCTCCTGGCGCGGGGTCTCCCATGAATACTCCTAGCTTCCTTGTTAGGTCGTCATTCTTCTCCACACGTATTGTGATTTCCTCCTCATATTCGTCACGTGAAGACTTGAGTTCCTCTTCTAGCTCCATGTTCCTGGTTAATGCCTTTTTCAAGTCTATCATGCCTGCGCACATCTGGTGCTCCTGTCGATGAATGTGCTGGTTTAACTCCTGGATGAAAGCTGCAATGGACATGTCCTTCCTGGTACTGATCATATCCCATTGCTCATCTCGGCGCCCATATATCTGGTAGATAGTGTCCTTCAGCTCCTATTTGTAGACTTCTCCAATTTGTCACATAGCAATGTGAGCTGCCATACTCTTACCTAGGCTCCAGGTTGGTGCATCAAAGGAAAACTCTATGGGCTCGATGACTAGCATGAATGTCCTCCCGAGAATTTGAACGTGAATTATCCATCGCTCGTCTTCTGGTAAAGTGGCGGTGTAGGTCCCGATGAAGCTTGGTATTCCGATGTTCAGGTACCTAGTGACTTCCTTCAAGTGTCATCCAAAAGGTGTGTCTTCATCCGGTTGGTTGAACTTGTTCCCTGAGTCCACCATCCTAAAGAGTAGAAAATGGAGAGGAGTCAGAAATGAGTAGAGAAGAGTGACATATGGCTCATCTTAGTGGTCGTGTCCTACATTCAACGTGTGCTCTGATACCATCTTGTAGCGACCACGATCCGAATGGACCGAAGTCTCCGTGCTCTGTGTCATCCCTGGATCGGTAATGCTGACACACACAATACTTGAAGGATTTATAACAGAGTGGCAATCACACACTTATTACATCGAGTGCCTCAAAAGAGAACTTATTACAAAAGTTATGGGATAAGGCCATCTAACACGATAACGGCGGAAGGCTTGGAAGATAAAGTGAGTCCATCAACTCCAACAACATGATATGTTGCAGCCCGAAATAGGTCAGCACATGGAATATGCTGGAAAGATAACGTAGTAGAGCAAGTAACAGATAAAAGCTATCACTACATGCATATATGGCTGGAGGCTCTAAGGTTATAATGTTTTTGCATAAAGCCAATTTTTCCCTACAACCATTGTTCAAGAAATCTTCTGATTCAATGATTTATCGTCCGATTTATCGCTACTCTTGGGGTGATCGATAAGATTATGCCTTATCTTCACCATTTATCATTTGTGCCGATTTATGCTATGACAAGCGATTTATGGGGAATCTACCGATAAATCGGGCCTATTGTAGGACTATGTTTGCAAAAAACTAAGTTAATTTGCGTTTTGTGGACTTTGTTACGCAATATGTACTATTTTCCTATTTTGTTTGTCATTATACCAGGATTCAAAGGCTGGGAATGAAGGTAACACATCTGTCCAATATTTTTTTGTTGTTGAATATAGCATATTTTAGTGTTGGGAACCTGGGATTTGAAAAAAATGGCCGATTTCCGATTAATCTCTAATCCCCAGCTGACCGATACGATAACGGTAAGCGATATCCTCAACATTGCCTACAACAAAGGAATAAATTTTATTTTAACTATCATGGTAGTTGAAACATCATTGAGAAGGTTCCTCCAACTAAATCCCAATTAAAGCCATCATTATTAACCCAACAAATTAATTTTAGAGTGATGAGATCAATCCAATAATTCAAGTACCAGATACTCAAGATATCCATAACCTAGGACACTGATAATCATGATTAGTTTGTGCACTCTGTAGAGGTTTGCGCACTTTTCCCCACAAGACTCGATCTCCTCCGTTGGATTTCTCACACTGCATGGTGTTTGAGAAACGGTACCGAGACACAGTCTTTCAGAAGCACTTACTCTTTACCTCGGGTGGACCCGTACACCTACTTTCCCCTACATCTTCTAGTCCACCACTGAAAGAGCTCACATAACATACCCAACTATGCCAGAGCCCATAGTGGCATTGTGGCTGCACACGAAAGTTTCTAGCATGAATAGTCTTATGATCCCTTCGAGCCTGGGTGGCATTCCATCGGATAATCACACGGGTCCTCCGGGATTTCCTAGGACAACACTGGATTCTCTAGGTGCACTGCAACCAATCCACCCAGATGTGTATTAAAGTTGCCACCTTAAGTTGAACCATTAATTAGCAATCTCACATCTGTCATGGATACTCTCAAACCCAAACCACGTCTACGAGCATAGCATGGCAACCTAAGCATAACGTAGAAGTAACTCCCAGAGGTTTGATAATAAAGTAGGTAATAGGTTCTACCTCATCATCTACTTCCCAGACCCACATGTTAAGAGATCCTACTCATGCAATGTGTGAGGGTTGAAACTAATGCATAAAAACAGGGTAGTAAAAGGGTATGATCAATGTGTTACTTGCCTTGGTGACGATTTGCAAAACCTAGTGACTCGTAGTAGCCCGCTTCGCACTCTGGGAATTCTATCGCAAACAAACAGTAGCATACATAAGCAATCAAGCAAAGATGCACGGGTAAAACTCAAATAAGAAGATCTAACCAGATAGTTCAACTGAAGAACTCCGGTTTGCAAAAAGAATCACATCAAACGGAGCAACGAAACTCAAACCACGAAAGAAACAAGATCCGTTTACTATATTGTACTAAAGTCAAAATTTTAAAGTACCAAAATCTTGTTCAAGTTGGTTAAACAGAAAGAGGGCTTCGAGACGAAGATCTAGGCGCTTGTTCAACCTGATTCCGACTAACGAGGGAAAAGTTAAACTAAAAATAAGATCAACGCAAAAATAACGATCGAAAAGAATCGCGAAAAAACCCTGAAAAAGAAAACGACACGAACAGGCTAACGAACAAAAGTTCGCTGTCCTTGACTAAAATACGAAAAGCGTTCATTAAAAGGAACAAACCGACGAACGTCCGCTAAGTAACTAAACCGAGAAAAACCGAACCGATCTAAACAAACCGATCTAGGGTTTAAAAAAAGATTTTAAAAAAACCGGCGGTTTACCTAATGGGGCGGGTTAACGGGCGGCGGCGCGGGCTGCGGCGGTGGTGGCACGCGGTGCGATGACGGGGTGGGCGGCGGTATTTAAAGGGGTCGGGAGGCTTGCTTGGGGAGGGGGCAAGGCGGCGGCGGTGGCCGAGTCGGCCACGGCGGCGGGGTCGTGCGGGCGGCGGACTCCCGCCTAGAGTCGGGAAGGCGGCGGTGCGGGGCTGGGCTAGCTGGGCTTTGGCCTAGTCGGTCCGAACTTAAAAAAATGATTTCGTCAAGAAAATCCTATAAAAATCTAAAAATGCCAAAACAAATTTTCACCGTCTAAATAAAATATTTAGAACATGATGACCATTTTCTTGGCCCTAAATGCAACTTTTAAAGTATAGACATTTTTCTAATGCCAATAAAATAGCAGAAAAAACAAATAAAACTATTTATTTGATTTTTAATATTTTTCCTCCAATATTCCATTTAGTTTGGAGAAGCCATATTATCTCCTCTCATATATTCTAATATGAAATATTTTCGGAGAGAAAAAATATTTAAACCAAATGATCCTCGTTCGAGTATTTGAGAAAATTCAAATATCAAAACGGTGAAATCCCCAACTCTCTCTCTTTGTCCTTGAGTTGCTTAGAATTTCGAGGATCGCGAAACGAAATGCAAATAAAACATGATATGCAAGATGACTTATGTATAACATTCCAAATTGAAAATTTGGGATGTTACACCATGCCTTTGTTTGCATTTATGCCTTGTTGTAGCTTGTTGTTATCTCGCTCTCAAAATGCTTGAAATCTGTACTGTCAGCCTGTTAACAGAAAATTCATTTTGGAAAAGCTCATGTTAATCAACCCTTGCATGGAATGAATGAATTCTTTGGATCAATTGGAAGTATATTATGTCTTATTCATGCTCATGTAATTTTCATGCTTGTTATGATTGTTTTGCTTGCTGTTAACTTATTGAATCTTGCCATGCCAGTTTAATTGTGTTCTAGTAAGTTTTTGGGTGTGCTCTGAGTGCATTTATGTTTAGAATCATGTCTAATTCACATCCATGCCTTTTTTCATCATGTTTGGGTGTTGTAGCATAATTAAACTTTGCTCCAAAGTTACCATGTTGTTGTTAACTTTAGTTTTGCATTTTGCATCTTTTTTTGCTTGCCTTTTGCAAACCGTGCTTACGATTCCAATGGTCTTTATATCAATTTTGACCAAAATCTTTTAATCTATCCAGTGGAATGCTTGGTGTGCCAAGATCTTGCCCACATCCGTCATGTCTTCGCATGTCCTTCCCGGCTTCATCTCCTTTCATACTAGTAGCTCTGTAGCATCGTACTTGCATCTCTCTTGCATAGCATGTGTTCTTTTCTTGTCAAGTGTGTTTATTTGGATGCTTGTTTATGTTGGGTAGCACCGGGAGACGAGTTCGAGTCCAAGGTCGAGACATCCGCTGAGTACGATTACGAAGAGCAAGGTCCCGATTACACCGAAGACTTAACAGGCAAGATGACCATTCCTTGATATCACCTCTATTGTTGTCGTGCTAGATGCCCCGCTCTATTGCTTTGTCGCGATACCTATCCTTTTGCATGTCAGCCCCCACCTTGCCATGAAACCTCTAACTACCTTCCTAGCAAACCTTTGATTGGCTAAGTTACGCTTTTGCTCAAGCCCCCTCTTATAGCGTTGCTAGTTGATGGTGAAGATGAAATTGGCTCCATGTGGATTGGGTTTTTGGGAATAACATAATCTCTTTTTAAATTTACATTAATGCACCTTATATACTTGGAAATGGGTGGAAGGCTTGGCCTTTTTCTTGGTGTTTTGTTCCACTCATGCCACCTTAGGAACCGATAAACCGGTGTTATGTTCCTTGATTTTGTGTTCCTAACGCGGTTGGGGTTTATGGGCCCCCCTTGATAGTTCGCTTTGAATAAAACTCCTCCAGAAAGGCCCAACCATTGGTTTTACCATTTGCCTAATAACTAAAACTTGCATAGGGACCGGCTAGCACCCGAGGACTTAATTAACAACCCGGGCCAGTGCTCCTCATGAGTGTTGGTCCAAACTAGGCAGCCTGCGGGGCCCCCTTGGGGAAACCCGAGGTATCTGGTATTCACCCGTAGCTTGACCTATCCGATTGTGGCCTGAGACGAGATACGCGCGGCTCCTATCAGGGTCTCGGCATGTCGGGAGGCTTTGCTGGACTTTTTTTACCATTGTAGAAATATCTTGTACACCAGGATTCCGAGTTTGATCGGGTAGTCCCTAAGATAAGGGGTTTTTACCTCTGTTGATCGCGAGAGCTTGTGGTGGGATAAGTTGGGACACTCCTACAGGGTTATGATCTTCCGAAAGCCGTGCCCGCGGTTATGTGGCGGATTGGAATTTGTTAATATCTAGTTGTAGATAACTTGACACAAAAATTTAGACTTAATACACTACCATGTGAGTAGTCGTGATGGTCTCTTTTCGAGGTAGTTCGGGAAGAGAACACGGTTGGGTTATGGACGACTTGTAGGTAGCCAGGATCATCTAGTGATCATGAATAGTTCACGACCGATGGCCTTCACTTCTCTTCTCGCTCTGATGATACGTAAGCTAGCCACCACATCTACGCTTAGCGCTTGCGGTAGCCCACTTATACACTTTCTCTTTACCCAAAGGCTTTGATAGTTTTGATACCCGGGAATGGGATTGCTGAGTCCTCGTGACTCACAGTTTACTACAAACACATGTGAGGGTACAACCAAGTACGATTTAGTTGATGGCCAGGAACTCAAGTGGGAGTTCGATGAGGAACGTGGGCGAATGTATGTGACGTTCCCCGATGATCAGTAGTGCTTCCTACTAGGGACGATTGGGCATAGTTGGAGGTTATCTTCTTTTCATTTGGATTTGTCCGTAGCCGGACCATGATTATACTTGGATGAATGTATGACTTATTTATGCATTGTGTGAAGTGGCGATTGTAAGCCAACTATGTATGTTTCCCCTTTGTTCTTGTACATGGGAATGTTTGAAGAGGACCATCTTGTGATCATACCAAAATGCGATTATGCCTCTATGTCATGCCTCGACACGTAGGAGATATAGTCGCATCTTGGGCGTTACACTTTGGGGCCGGGCACCCAGGGTGTTGCCCAGGCGGCGGCTGGGCCATTGGCCGGGCACCCAGTGCTTGGAGGTCGGGCACCTGGGCCAGGCTGGTGCTGCGCCCAAGTGGTGGCCGAGCACCCGGGGTCGAAGCGGCCGGGCACCCGGGTGGTCCAGGGGGCTTAGCCCTTTCCTCGTCTTCGATCTTCTTGTCCTCCTCTTCCTTATCTTGCTTCGTGGATACTTGTGTCTCCCTCTTCTCCTTCTCACGAACATCTCCTTGGTATCTAAGAATTCATAACATGTCCTTATGAGGTAGAACCCAAGTCTCACGCAAATCAGGACGAAACTCTAAGAGGAAAGAATTCACCTCGTTCTCGATGGCGCGTGCAAGTGCCCTTGTCATTGGTCCCATTGGTGCTTGTGGAGGTGAAAGAGTGTCCGTGTGGATGATGGAGGGATACTCCGCATCATCTCCCCCCCTTGGGGGAGATCCGTCCGCGGATCATTATCTTCATCACCATGGAAGCATGACAAGTCCTTGACATTGAAGATGTCGCTTACGTTGTACTTGGCACAGGAATGTCGATCTTGTAAGCATTGTCATTGTAGCGTGCTAGCACCTTGAATGGCCCATCGGCGCGCGGAAGAAGCTTGGATCTGCGCTCCTTGGGGAAGCGGTCTTTGCGTAGGTCTAGCCAAACGATATCACCCAGATAGAAAACCATTGGTGCCTTGTTGGTGTTGAGCTTGGTGGCAAGACATTGGACTTGATGCTCGATCGTGGACCGTGTTTCCTCATGCACCTTCTTGAGATAACTTGATCTTGCACTAGCATCCATGTTTGCACATTCTTGGAGAGGTAGAGGGAGGATGTCCAAAGGAGACAAGGGGTTGAAGTCGTAGACGACCTCGAAAGGGGACTTGCTGGTAGTAGAGTGTTGTGCTGGGTTGTAGGCGTACTCGGCGATGGGTAGGCACTCCTCCCACTATTTGATGTTCTTCTTTATCATCACGCGTAGTAGAGTGGTGAGCGTTCAGTTGGTGACCTCCGTTTGGCCATCGGTTTGAGGATGATAGGCCGTCGAGAATAGTAGCTTGATGTCGATCTTGGCGCATAGTGTCTTCCAAAAGTAACTTATGAACTTGACGTCGCGGTCCGAGAAAATTGTCCTTGGTAGTCCATGTAGCCTCAAGATTTCCCTACAAAAAAGATTTGCAACATGTGAAGCATTGTCTATCTTGTTGCAAGGAATGAAATGTGCCATTTTGAAAAAGCGATCCACTACAACAAAGATGGAATCCTTACCATTTTGAGTTCTCGGCAAACCTAACACAAAGTCCATACTAATGTCTTCCCATGGTTGATATGGAATGGGAAGTGGCATATGTAAACCGTGAGATTGAACTTTAGACTTAGCTTTGTGACATGTGGAGCACCGGTTGGTGTAGCGCGAGACATCGCGAAACATCTTTGGCCAAAAGTAGTGCTTGGAGAGCGTCGTGAATGTCTTGTCACGTCTGAAGTGTCCCATAAGGCCTCCTCCATGAGCCTCTTGCAAAATGAGCAAACGAAGAGAAGACTCGGGAATGCATAGTGTGTTAGCTCTCATAAGATAACCATCCTTGATGTAAAATAGTTCCCACAATGCATGCGTCAAACATTTAGCATAAGGAGTCGCAAAGTAAGCATCATGCGCATACAAGTATTTAATATGCTCAAAGCCAATGACATTCAATTCAAGTTCGATAACAAGCATGCATTTGCGGGAAAGTGCATCCACCACAACGTTCTCTTTGCCTTTAATGTACTTGATGACATAGGGGAAAGACTCTATGAACTCACTCCACTTAGCATGACGCTTGTTCAACTTAGTTTGACCCTTAAGATATTGGGAAAATGTTGTTTTTGCCACTCTATATTTTGCCAATTTTCCTTATGCCATTCTAGATTTTTGACATTTCACTTTTGCCACTCTTATCTTTTGAGAATTATCATAAGTGCCATTCCGTGGCAAAAGCAAAATAATTTCATTTCATTTTTGCCACTCTTAGCTTTTGAAATGTATCACAATTGCCACTCTGAAAATTTTGCTTTTCCCACAAGAATGGCAATTGTGATCATTGTCAAAAACTAAGAGTGGCAAAAGTGAAATGTCAAAATCTTGAGTGGCATAAGGAAAATTGGCAAAATCTAGAGTGGAAAAAACAAAATTTCCCCGAAGATATTTGAGTGTCTCATGGTCCGTGTGAAGAATGAATTCATGAGGGCGGAGGCAATGCTCGCACACGTGCAAAACTCGTACTAAGGCATATAGTTCTTTATCGTAGATGGGGTAATTAAGTTGCGTGCCGGAAAGTTTCTCACTAAAATACGCAATTGGACGCTTTTCTTGCATGAGCACGCCTCCTATGCCGGTACCACTGGCGTCGCAATGGATCTTGAAAGGTTTATCACAGTTAGGTAAGGAAACTAAGGGTGCGTGAGTAAGAAATGTTTTAAGCTCGTTGAACGCGGTATCTTGCGAGGTACCGCAAACATAGGATGAATTCTTTTTTATCAAAGTGTGCAAAGGAGAAGCAATTGTGCTAAAGTCCTTCACAAAGCGGCGATAGAAACCGGCTAAACCAAGAAACCTACGCACTTGTTGGAGGTTCGTTGGTTGGGGCCAAGTTTTAATTGCTTCAATTTTAG
Organism: Secale cereale; assembly: GCA_902687465.1. Taxonomy (NCBI): domain Eukaryota; kingdom Viridiplantae; phylum Streptophyta; class Magnoliopsida; order Poales; family Poaceae; genus Secale; species Secale cereale. The sequence continues at coordinate 413,854,476 of LR738710.1, forward strand.
ATTCATTGACATGGACACCTTTTGAAGAGACGACAAATCCTAGGAAAACACCTTATCAACGCCAAAAGTACATTTATCCATGTTAGCATAGAGGCGTTCTTTCCGAAGGGTTTGCAAAACCATATGGATGTGTGTGATGTGATCTTTTAGCGACTTGCTAAATACAAGGATGGCATCAAAGTATACCACTACAAAGACACCGATATAAGGTCGAAGAACAAAATGCATGAGACGCATGAATGTGCCGGGTGCTTCCGGTAAGCCCATCGGCATCACCAACCACTCATACAACCCAAACTTGGTTTTGAAAGTTGTTTTCCACTCATCACCCTCTTGAACGCGAATTTGGTAATAACCACTTTTAAGATCAATTTTTTAAAAGATGGTGGCACCTCATAATTCATCAAGCATGTCATCTAAGCGCGGAATAGGGTGACGATATCTAACCGTGATAGCATTGGTCGGAGGACAATCGGAGCACATGCGAAAACTTCCGTCTTTCCTACGCACGAGAATAACTAGAACGGCACAAGGGCTTAAGCTTTCACGTACTTGACCATTGTCGATGAGTTTTGTACTTGACGTTGTATCTCCTTGGTTTCCTTGGGGTTGACGCGGTAGGGAGCCTTGTTCGGAAGTGGTGCACCGAGTATGAGGTCGATGCGATGTTCAATGCCACGAAGTGGAGGTAGACCCGATGGTAGCTCATCGGGGAAGACGTCCGTGAATTCCTACAACAATTGAGACAACACTAAAGGTAGATGGTGAGAGTTGTTAGTTTGAACCACTTCATCTTTGCACACGAGGACATGGTGTGTGATGCTAGTTGGGTTCTCACACACTTCTCTCATGTCTCTTTTGGTGGCTAGAAGCATTATGTCGCTCTTATCTCTCAATGTGGAGGTACTCGAATTTGGCTTCTGGCGCTCGCTCTCTTTATGGTGGTTCCCTCTCTCACTACTCTCTCCATGATGTGTCGAAGCTTACTTGTCGGCGATCACTTGGCTTGGTGGCATAGGATGAAGCACATATTCCTTGCCCTTCATCTTGAAGCTATATTGATTTGTCCATCCCTTGTGTAGGACACCTCAGTCGTATTGCCAAGGTCGTCCCAGGAGAAGGTGGCACACAGACATAGGGACGACATAACACTCCAAAGTTTCTTCGTATGCGCTAATCATGAAGGAAACTTGAACCGTGTGCTCCAGTTGGATCGTGCCGGAGTCGCTAAGCCATTTAACCTTGTAGGGGCGAGGATGTTTCTTCTTCACGAGTTGTAACTTGGATCATAGTTCTTCACTTGCGAGGTTATGGGAACTTCCTCTATCAATGATGACCTTGATCGAACGACCTTGGGTGCCCGCTTTGGTGTGGAAGATGTGGCATCTTTGGTCTTTGTCGTGTTGTTGTTGGAGTGTCAAGACCTTGGATACGATGAGAGAGGGACTTGAGTCATTGTCGCAAAAGACTTGGTTGTCTTCATACTCATTCACTTGGCAGTGCATGGCCACACGCTCGAGCACTTCCATTTCATCTTCGCTCATGGAGTCGTATGTTCCATCATCGTTGAAGATCATTCTTCGTTTATTGGTGCATTGGTATGACTTGTGTCCTCGGCCACCACAAGTGAAGAATTTCATTGAACTTGTCTTGACGAGGTCTTCGGGTGGTGCCAGTGTTAAAGTAGTTTTGGACTTGTATGAGCTTGTCACTGGATGAGTGGTAGAAGGTTCTTTCTTCAAACTTGACTTGTCGCTGGTACTTGGGTATGTTATTGTAGAGGTAGGAGGTGCCAAAGTTCTGGGCGCTTGTTTGTAAGATACGTAGTTCTTGGACGAGTACTTGGAGTATTGGAAGTCATCTTGCACTTGTCGCTCCGCTTTGGTTGCTTGGTGGACGAGCTCGAGAAGGTTGGTGTAGGGTTGAAAGTCCGCAATCTTCTTGATAGGGTGGTTGAGACCATTCAAGAAGTGAGCCATCGTTTGTTCATCATCTTCCTTTACATTTTCTCAAATCATAGCGTTCTCCATTTCTTGATAGTATTCTTCCGCCATCTTCGTGCCTTGCTTGAGGAGTTGCAACTTCTTGAAAAGGTCGCGTGTGTAGTGTGTAGGCACAAAGCGAGCCCTCATGACCACCTTTATGTGAGTCCAAGTTGTGATTGGTGTTTCACCTCTTGCTTGTCATCGTGTGATCATTTGTTCCCACCAAATGAGGACACAATCTTGGAACTCGAGAGATGCCATGGCAATCTTATTCTCCTCTTCAAAGTTGTGGAGGCGAAATATCTTGTCGACCTTTAATGCCCATGAGAGATACTCCTCTGGGTCGGTTCTTCCAGAGAACTTGGGCATGGTGAACTTGAGCTTGCCGAAGTGTTGTTCTTCATCACGGTGACGATGGTGGTGTTGCAAGTGACGAGGTGCAAGATCCTCGAATGCTTGCTCCTCGTGATGGTCTTGCCGGTTTGGGCGCGGTATGTTGTTCCGGTTTTGTCGCTCTTGCTCCGCTTCTCGTCGAGCGGCTTCCTCTTGTTGTCCTTGACGAAGTGCTTCTTCTTGTTCACGTACTTGGCGGCTGCGGTCGGCGAGGACTCGAGAGGATTTATGAAGAGCTTGTTGTGCGTTGCATGCTTGATCGTCACGTCGTTCTTGTGCTTGCCGGAATGCCTCGTTATCTTGATGTACTTGATGGTGGGGTTGTTGCTCTAGGCGTCTCGCTTGCTCGCGTGCTTGTACTCGATCTTACAACCCATTTCCATGGAATGGATTGTCAGGAGATTGTCAATATTGATTGACGAATTGAGGAGGTGGACGAGGTCGTGGAGGACTTCCATCTGACGAAGAGTAAGCCAAAGAATAGCGACTTGAGCGTCGACTTGAGTGGCGCCATCTTGATGAAGAGGTTGAAGACACACAGTTCACGATGATGCTGTGGAAATCTTCCATTTGTGTACGGAGGTCGGATGTGAGTTGCTCAAAGCGGTCGCTGAAAGCCTCACTTTCTTGATGAAGAGCTCGTTGGACGCCGAAGAGGTGATTTTTGGTGACGTAGTTTGGCACTTCAACTTGATGCTCGACTAGCGGGTTTGTAGAAGAACTTGTCCTATCCATCTTGTAAAGTAGGGGTAGGAAAATGAGAAGACAATACCAAAGTTACCTTTTCCGAAGATTGAAGATGTGTCAAGTATCACTCAATGTGATGCTACAATAGGGGAATTGGTACCGAGTTTGTTTCTCACACCTACACACATAAAGCTTATGGAGGATCTTGGTGAGGATAAGTGGCACAAAATCTTTAAGCAAATGCTAGTCAAGATATTGGTAATGTTCAGAAGGTTCACAAAATGCAAGTAAAGAAAATATATCAAAGCCTAGTTTATCACTTCGAAATGCACACGCAAGAGATAAGTGAGATCCGTACTATCAACGAATGAGCGGAATAAGTGTGACCATGGAAAATGCTATTGTTGCACGGATACTCGAGAGACTCTAGCTTGATTGCTCGAATGGGCTAGATACGAATTTGTGCACCAACCTATAGGAGTAAGTGTGCCGTCTCCGAATCTCAACTTCATATGTATGGAGTATCCAATATGACGCAACTACGCAAATGGCACGATGCTATTGCTAACAAGATCTTTTGTTTCTTCTCTTTTTGCTTAAAAGCTTTTACTCTTTTTCTCTTTTTTCACTATGCTTGATGCTTGAGCCAAGTATGATACTAGACAAGTATGTAAGATATGCACGGGAGGGACTAATGTCACAATGATGATAGCAAGATGATTGCACGCTAAATGTAGCTATGCGGAATAGGCGTATCACTAAGGTGCACAAAGAACGTGGCCCGGCAATTCTCAAATTGCTTGTCTCAATAGGTAAGTAACGCAAAATGGCTCGAGGTTATCAAGTGAAATGGCAAGGTAATAGACAAGATGTCGTTGATGTTACCGTCCTTGCTTACGGTTGGCGATGTCGATTCCGGGTTGATGGCGGTGACGCCGAAGTCACATCGTTCCTAAATAGCCGAAACACCTTAGGAAAAGTAAACTGCAACACAAAATCGGTCAAATTTTTATGGAAGCAAATGGTGGTGGTAATGATCTAAGAATAAGGGGGTGTCAAGAGCTACAAAACAAGCTAAAGAACACAAAAACGGACTTCGGGAGCGGAAGTTATGGCCGAAACGGTGATGTAGTGGGGCTGATTTCTGGGGGTCCGGGCACCCGGGGGTGGGAGGTGCGGGTAACCGGGGTGGTCAGCACAAACAGCCCGGGGGTGCGGATACCCAGGGGTATGATGTGCGGGTGCCCGGGGGTGTCGGTTTTGGGCGATTTTTTTTGGAAAATGCAAGAAATTGATGTATTTCATGGTGGGGAGGGTGGGGATGGATGGGGGAAAGCTAGATCCACTTGCCAAACAACAAATCCTTGGACCAAAATAACAAGATCTAACAAGATCTAACAAATTGCAAGAAAAAAAATTGGGTTATTTTTTTGGGGGGGTATTTTCGAATTAGGACGAAAAACAACAAAATCAAGCTAGAAAATGGGGGATGGGACTCCAAGATGTGAATCAACCTTGCTCATGATACCAAGATGTTGTAGGGTGAAACCCTAGGTGATATCTTTTCACACTTGGAGGGGGGAAAGGAGCAAGATCATAAGAACACAAGATAAATCACTCAAACAAAACCACAATCACGTATCCACTAGAGTAACATACATGAGATCCACAAGCATACAAAATCAATCCAAGGAAACAAGTACTAGGTAGAATTCTTCCCACTCCTAGAGGAGTTGAGGTCTTGATGATGATCTACTCCCTTGGGAGGTCTTGAAATCCATAAGGATTCTTCCCAAGAGGGGTCTTGATCTCCAATAGGAGGGGATACAATGAGCAAAGCTCTCAATGTATATCAAATACTTTGCTATCCTCCCAAATAAGATAGGGAAAGAGTATATATAAGGGTAGGAATGAAATTAGGAAAGATGAGGGTACAAAGGTCCAAAATGACCCTGGAAACATGGACAAGTTGTAGGTGTCCGAGCACCCAGGCAAAGGATCCGGGCACCCGGAGGTGGGCGCGGTTGTAGGTGTCCGGGCACCCGGGGTTGAAGGACCGGGCACCCGGACCGGTCAGTGTCGTTGGCCGGGCTCCACAGCTGAGGACCGAGCACCTAGGGGGTGAGAGCCCAGGCACCCGAGGGCACGCTGGACCGGCCCAGGCAGGTGGCCTGGAACCTGGGGCTTTGGGGCTAGGAACCCGGGGTGCTGCCCACGCAGCGGCTGGGCGATCGGCCGGGCACCCGGGCCAGACTGGTGCTGCGCCCAAGTGGTGGCCGGGCACCAGGGGTCGAAGCGACCGGGCACCAGGGTGGTCCAGGGGGCTTAGCCCTTTCCTCGTCTTCGATCCTCTTGTCCTCCTCTGCCTTCTCTTGCTCTGTGGATACTTGTGTCTCCCTCTTCTCCTTCTCACGAACGTCTCATTGGTATCTAAGAATGCATAACATGTCCTTATGAGGTAGAACCCAAGTCTCATGCAAAACCGAACGAAACTCGAAGAGGAAAGAATTCACCTCGTTCTCGATGGTGCGTGCACATTCCCTTGTCATTGGTCCCGTTGGTGCTTGAGGCAGTGATGGAGTGTCCATAGGGATGATGGAGGGATGTTCTGCATCAACATTAATACCATTGTTACACCTACAGCCCCTGTCGCTATACATACTGGACCAATTACTAGAGCTCCTGCACGCCAATTAAATTACCAGGTACTTTCGTTTCTTAGTAACGGTTCTAATGTTTATGAGAATATGATGCTGCCAAAATTGGATACATTTCTCTTTCTCACAAATGAAGGGCCTAGTTTGGACAAGAAGGACGAACATTGGAGCATGATCAAGCATGGAGATGACGGAATGCACAAGGGGAACAAGAACGGAGTTTCTGGTGGAGATTTCAGCACTTTCGATCCACCATGACGACGTACAAAGACATGGACGAAATATTAAAGATGCCAAATCATAAAATTTATCCATAGCTTAATATAGGTGCTGCGCCACCTTATTTTTGGGCCAAACCCATGTAATTTCAAAATACCTCAGTATAGGCTGTTTTTAGAGTCCGTATGTGTGGGGAAACAGAGTTAAGGTTGGTTTCGGACCCCTCCAAGGGGCCACGAAATTCCCCCCTCTTCCTCCATATATACAGCCCTTAGGGCGTCGTTTACACTTTGAGTTTTGTTTAGATTAAAGTTCGCCATAGCTGCAAGTTCGCGTACTCCGTTTGTGTTCAACGACCAGACAAAGGGGTCACAAAACCCCACCTTGATCAATAAAGCTTTCCCCTTATCACAGTATCCAGATTGCAATCTTAGTTTCTTGCTTGTTCTTTGTTTGCTTGCAGGAAATAGACCCTCGTGGTCAGGTTGATCGTGCTCCGGCATGGTCAATAACCTCTCGGAGTTGGTTTAGCGATTGCTAAGGCGCGACGTCTTCGCTCGTTCGTAGTCGGATCTGTTGGGGATCGTAGCAGAAATAATAAAAAATTCTACGCATCACCAAGATCAATCTATGGAGTCATTTAGCAACGAGGGAGAGGGGAGTCCATCTATATACCCTTGGAGATCGCTAAGCCAAAGCGTTACAAGAACGCGGATGAAGGAGCCGTACTCGTAGCGATTCAGATCGCGGTTGATTCCGATCTAAGCGTCGAACAACGGCGCCTCCACGTTCAACACATGTGCAGCCAGGTGACGTCTCCCATGCCTTGATCCAACAAGGGGAGAAGGAGAGATTGGGGAAGACTCCATCCAGCAGCAGCACGACGGCGTGGTGGTGGTGGAGGAGCGTGGCAATCCTGCAGGGCTTTGCCAATCACCGCGGGAGAGGAGGAGGACTTGGGAGAGGGGGAGGGCTGCGCCAGAACTTGGGTGCGGCTGCCCTCCCACCCCCACATATATATAGGGGCAAGGGAGAGGGGGGCCGGCCCCCTCAGATCCAATCTGAGGAGGGGGCGGCGGCCAAGGGGGGTGCCTTGCCCCCCAAGGCAAGGGCCCCCCCTTAGGGTTCCCCCCAAACCCTAGGCGCATGGGCCCTAGGGGGAGGCGCCCAGCCCACTAAGGGGCTAGCCCCTCTCCACATACAACCCATAGGGCCCTCCGGGGTAGGTGGACCCCCGGAACACCTTTGGTTGTCCCGGTACAATACCGGTA
>LR738710.1:413861855-413878327 GCA_902687465.1 Secale cereale
CCCCCCCCGAATTATTCTAGTGACCGTATGATGACTTCCCATATATAAATCTTTACCTCCGGACCATTCCGGAACTCCTCGTGACGTCCGGGATCTCATCCGGGACTCCGAACAACATTCGGTAGCCACGTATCTATTCCCTATAACCCTAGCGTCATCGAACCTTAAGTGTGTAGACCCTACGGGTTCGGGAACCATGTAGACATGACCGAGACAACTCTCCGGCCAATAACCAACAGCGGGATCTGGATACCCATGTTGGCTCTCACATGTTCCACGATGATCTCATCGGATGAACCACGATGTCAAGGATTCAATCAATCCCGTATGTGATTCCCTTTGTCTAGCGGTATTGTACTTCCCCGAGATTCGATCGTCGGTATACCGATACCTTGTTCAATCTCGGTACGGAAGTCTCTTTACTCGTTCCGTAACACATCATCCCGTGATCAACTCCTTGAGCATATTGTGCACATTATGATGATGTCCTACCGAGTGGGTCCAGAGATACCTCTCCGTCACACGGTGTGACAAATCCCAGTCTCGATTCGTGCCAACCCAACAGACATTTTCGGAGATACCCGTAGTGCACCTTTATAGCCACCCAGTTACGTTGTGAAGTTTGGTACACCCAAAGCATTCCTATGATATCCGGGAGTTGCACAATCTCATGGTCTAAGGAAAAGATACTTGACATTTAGAAAAGCTTTAGCATACGAACTACACGATCTTGTGCTAGGCTTAGGATTGGGTCTTGTCCATCACATCATTCTCCCAATGATGTGATCCCGTTATCAACGACATCCAATGTCCATGGTCAGGAAACCGCAACCATCTATTGATCAACGAGCAAGTCAACTAGAGGCTCAATAGGGACATGGTGTTTGTCTATGTATCCACACATGTATCTGAGTTTCCTATCAATATAATTCTAGCATGGATAATAAAAAATTATCATGAACAAAGAAATATAATAATAAGCAATTTATTATTGCCTCTAGGGCATATTTCCAACAGTCTCCCACTTGCACTAGAGTCAATAATCTAGTTCACATCGCCATGTGATTAACACTCACAGGTCACATCACTATGTGACTAACATCCAAAGAGTTTACTAGAGTCAATAATCTAGTTCACATCACTATGTGATTAACACTCAATGAGTTCTGGGTTTGATCATGTTATGCTTGTGAGAGAGGTTGTATTCAACGGTCTGCAACATTCAGATCCCTATGTATTTCGCAAAACTTTATGTCATATCGTAGATGCTGCTACCACGTTCCACTTGGAGCTATTCCAAATTGTTGCTCCATTATACGTATCCGGTATCTCTACTCAGAGCTATCCGGATAGGTGTTAAGCTTGCATCGACGTAACTCTTCACGTCAAACTCTTTATCACCTCCATAACCGAGAAACATTTCCTTATTCCTCTAAGGATAATTTTGACCGCTATCTAGTGATCCACTCCTGGATCACCTTTGTACCCTCTTGCCAGACATGTGGCAAGGCACACATCAGGTGCGGTACTCAGCATGGCATACCGTATAGAGCCTATGACAAAAGCATAGGGGACGACCTTCGTCCTTCCTCTTTCTTCTGCCGTGGTCAAGCTTTTCAACTTCACACCTTACAACTCAGGTAAGAACTCCTTCTTTGATTGATCTATTTTGAACTCCTTCAAAATCATGTCAAAGGTGTGTGTTCTTTTGAAAGTATCATCAGGCGTCTTGATCTATATCTATAGATCTTGATGCCCAATATGTAAGCAGCTTTATCCAGGTCTTCCTTTGAAAAACTCCTTTCAAACAACCCTTTATGATTTCCAGAAATTCTACATCATTTCGGATCAACAATATGTCATTCACATATACTTATCAGAAATGTTGTAGTGATCCCACTCACTTTATTGTAAATACAAGTTTCTAACAAACTTTGTATAAACCCAATAACTTTGATCACTCCATCAAAGCGTATATTCCGACTCCGAGATGCTTTCTCTAGTCCATGGAAGGATCGCCGGAGCTAGCATACCTTTTAGCATCCTTAGGATCGACAAAACCTTTCTGATTGTATCACATACAATCTTTCCTTACGAAAACTGGTAAGGAAACTTGTTTTGACATCCATTTGCCAGATTTCATAAATGCAGCTAATGCTAACATGATTCTGACGGACTTAAGACTCGCTACGGGTGAGAAAATCTCATTGTAATCAACTCCTTGAACTTGTGAAAAACTCTTCGCCACAAGTCGAGCTTCATAGACGGTGACATTACCATCCACGTGTGTCTTCTTCTTAAAGATCCATTTATCTCAATGACTTGCCGATCATCGGGCAAGTCCACCAAAGTCCATACTTTGTTTTGATACATGGATCCTATCTCGGATTTCTCGGCTTCTGACCATTTGTCGGAATACGGGCCCACCATCGCTTCTCCATAGTTCGTAAGTTCATTGTTGTCCAACAACATGACATCTAAGACATGATCATCGTACCACTCAGGAGTGGTACATATCCTTGTCGACCTATGAGGTTCGATAGCAACTTGATCCGAAGCTGCATGATCACTATCATTAGTTTCCTCTTCAACAGTTGTCGGTTCCACAGAAACATCTTTCAGTGTTGTACTACTCTCCGGTTGAAGTGAGGGTTCGACAACCTCATCAAGTTCTATCTTCCTCCCACTCAATTCTTTCGAGAGAAACTCCTTCTCGAGAAAGGACCCGTTCTTAGCGACAAACATTTTTGCCCTTGGATCCAAGATAGAAGGTATACCCAACTATTACCTTTGGATATCCTATGAAGATGTATTTGTCCGCTTTGGGTTCGAGCTTTTTCCGGCTGAAGCCATAAACATCGCAGCCCCAGACATTAAGAAACGACAACTTTGGTTTTTTGCCAAACCATAGTTCATACGGCGTCGTCTCAAAGGACTTAGATGGTGCCCTATCTAAAGTGAATGCAGTTGTCTCTAATGCATAACCTATAAATAATAGCGATAGATCGGTAAGAGACATCATAGATCGCACCATATCTCATAAGGTTTGATTACGACGTCCGGACACACCATTACGCTGTGGTGTTCCAGGTGGCTTCAACTGAGAAACAATTCCACAATGTCTTAAGTGATTGCCAAACTCATAACTCAGAAAATCTCCCCTTGATCAGATCGTAGGAACATGATCTTCTTGTTATGATGATTCTTAACTTCACTCTGAAATTTCTTGAACTTTTCAAACGTTTCGGACTTTTGCTTCATTAAGTAAATATACCCATATCTACTCAAATCGTCAGTGAAGATGAGAAAATAACGATATCCACCACACGCCTTAGTTCTCATTGGATCACATACATCAGCATGTATGATTTCCCACAAGTCACTTGCCCGTTTCATTGTACCTGAAAACGGGATCTTAGTCATCCTGCCCATGAGGCATGGCTCGCATGTGTCAAGCGATTCAAAATCAAGTGACTCCAAACATCCATCAGCATGGAGTTTCTTCATGCATTTTATGCCAAAATGACCTAAGCGGCAGTGCCACAAGAAAGTGGTACTATCATTATTAACTCTACATATTTTGGCGTTAATATTATTATCATGTGTATTACTATGATCGAGATTCAATAAACCATTGGGTGCATGACCATAAAGGTATCATTCATGTAAACAGAATAACCATTATTCTCTAACTTAAATGAATAACCGTATTGCAATGAACATGATGTAATCATATTCATGCTCAACATAAACACCTGATAACATTTACCTAGGTTCAACACTAATCCTGAAGGTAGAGGGAGCGTGTGATGGTGAACTTATCAACCTTGGAAACACTTCCAACACACATCATCGCCTCGCCCTTAGCTAGTCTCCGTTCAGTTCGTAGCTTTTGCTTCAAGTCACTAATAATAGCAACTGAACTAGTATCCAATACCCAGGTGTAGGATCGAAAGTATGTCTAGAGGGGGGGTGATTAGACTACTTGTAAATATAAAAATTCTGCCTTTTGACAAAGAACAGTTTTTGGTAGTTTCACAATTATGATCAAGTCAAGAATCACCCTACACATGCAATTCTAGAGTATAGGCAGCGGAAAGTAAATTGCATATGTAGTAAAGAGAGGTGGAGAAGAGCAAACGCAATTTTGGAGACGCGGTGATTTTTCCCGTGGTTCCGATAGGTGGTGCTATCGTACATCCACGTTGATGGAGACTTCAACCCACGGAGGGTAACGGCTGCGCGAGTCCACGGAGGGCTCCACCCACGAAGGGTCCACGAAGAAGCAACCTTGTCTATTCCATCATGGCCTACGCCCACGGAGGGCTAGCCTTACTCGGGGTAGATCTTCACGAAGTAGGCGATCTCCTTGCCCTTACAAACTTCTTGGTTCAACTCCACATCTCAATGACGGAGTCTCCCAAGGGACACCTAACCAATCTAGGAGGCACCACCCTCCAAAAGGTAATAGATGTTGTAGATGATGATGAACTCCTTGATCTTGTGCTTCAAATGATAATCTCCCCAACACTCAACTCTCCTCACTGATATGGCTGTGGTGGAAGAAGGAATTGAGTGGAAAGCAACTTGGGAAGGTTAGAGATCAAGTTTCATATGGTAGGAGTGGAGCAACTTGATCTCAACACAAGGGTAGGTAGTTCTCTTCTCAGAAATTTAAGGTGGGAGTGGTAGTTCTTTCTGATGGCTCTCTCTCCACGAATGAAGAGGGGGTGGAGGGGTATATATAGCCTCCACACAAAATCCAACCGTTACACACATAATTGAGCAATCTCGGTGAGACCGAAGTGGACAACTCGGTCAGACCGAAAGTTCAAATAATGTGAACGTTGGGGTTTTCGGTGGGACCGAAAATACCATCTCGGTTATTCCGATTTGAGCCAAGACAGGAGCTTGCAAGTTTCGGTAAGACCGACTTTATCATCTCGGTGACACCGATTTGATGACAGAGGGTTACAGAAGCTTGGCAGCCCATGTTTCGGTGAAACCGATTTCAAACTCGGAATATCCGATTTTTCTAGGGTTTGGCTTATGGCTGAGGTGGTTCATCTCGGTGTGACTGAGTTTGGATAATCGGTGGGACCGAGATTACTTATGAGTGTATTTTGTAGTGAAGGTTGCTGATAGTTGAAGGAGATATATCACTAAGCACTTGAGCAACCAGATCATCAACATAACCTCATCCCCTTTTAATAGTATTGGCTTTTCCTATGGACTCAATGTGATCTTGGATCACTAAACCAAAAATGGAGTCTTGAGCTTTTGCCAATGCTTGCCTTAGCATTTTGAGGGGTCCACTTCTTCAGTCATTGCCATGCCCATATCACTGAACTTCTCTGAAATGATTCTCAAGTAACTATTAGTTCAATGATATATATGTTGTTATTAATTGCCAAAACCACCCGGGGATTAGTTGCACTTTCAATCTCCCCCTTTTTGGTAATTGATGACAACATATAGATCAAAGCTTCGACAAAGGATATAATCAATGAACAATATCGTCGCTTTGAGAAGTATGTGATAAGCAAGAGCTCCCCCTAAATTTGTGCATTATTTAAGATTTGCGTTTGAATGCAAATGCACAATCGATTAGGATCATGGGTTACTCTTCCATGTCACATACATCTTGGTGGAGCGCACAAAATGATAAGAATGAACAGCATGCACCCAATCACCAAGACATGAGTAAATAGCCATACAAGATAGGAATAGCATATGATAAGCATTAAGCACACATTAAAGCATAGTACGACTAAGCACTCATTAAGGTAGCATCAAACGTAGTATCAAGCACACTGAAAGTTTCGAAAACCAAAAGTACCAAAAGTATCTCAATGAAACCGCAAAAGAACGAAAGAGCAAAAGCACAAAGATAACAGCACTCTCTCTCTCTCGAAGCCCTATGATCTATACAATTTCTCCCCCTTTGGCAACAAGTTACCAAAAAGTTTGAAAAAGCATAGAGCTAAACGTCACTGTGGGCTCTGCTGGCGGCTCCCGTCTGGGTTGATGTCGGAGTAGATATGACGGCATCGGCGAAGACTTCAGCTGATGTCTGTGCTGGAGGAGTAGACACTGGAGCTGTAGCTGGAGTAACTGCTGGAGCTGTAGGAGGTGCTGAAGTTGTAGTCCTGGTGTCAGTCACTAGAATAGCAGCTGATCGGGATCCTCTGGGAACCGGAGCAGTCTGGCGATGAGAGTCCTGGACTAAGTCATCCTGCACAAGCTCTGCCTTGTCCTGCTTTGCTTCCTCCATGTCTGCCTCAAGCTTGTTGACGGTCACTTGAATTTCAGTCAGCTTCACATCCAGAGCGTGGATCTTCTCGTCAACAATCCTCTCTAAGCTCTCCTGAGATTGTTCAATGCTGGCCAGGCGTTGTTCAATCCTTTGGGTAGCTTCAAGAATCTGTTCTCCGAAACTCTTTGGTTTAGCTGCTGCTGCTGCTGCTTCTTTATCAGCTTTGGCTTTCCTAGCAGCTTCAATCTTGGCTTGACCTTCAACAGATGTTGGATCCTCCTCGTCCATCACAACAACATTGTCTTCATGCTCTGGCTGCAGGGGTAAGTGTTTCCTATCCAACAAGAATTTGCCCGTGCCAAACTTGGCATTGATAAGCATCTGAATCTGTGGGGCAAATCCACATGACCTTTTCTGGTCAGCTGCAGTCCTCTTAATGGTCTCTACCATCAAGTCCATCACCTTGAAAGGTGCCTTCTCATCAAGTATATGCAGCATGTTGATAGAATACCCTCTGATCATGCGATGATCTCCAGACTTGGGCATCAAGGTATGCCTCAAAATAGTGTTAGTGGTAGGTAAACCTGCCTGGAGATGGTAGACTGAGCCGAGCTTCCATACTTCCAAATCTGCTGCGGGGATCTCCTTGTACATGTTCTTCATGGAATCATGATTCTTCTTAGGAATCCCATAGACATCAATGTCATCCTCTCGTTGCACTGGAGCATTCAGAAGTTTTGCCCATTCTTCAACAGAAGAAGAGAATCTCTGACCTTCAGTCATCCAGGTGATCTTCCCGTCAGGGTAGAAGTGAGCTGTGGCATAGAATTGCATAATCATCTCATCATTCCAACTAGTCAATTCCTGACCCACAAACTCAGCAACTCCACATGCAGTGAAGCTTTCATGCACATGGGGAAAGAAATCTCTGTGCTCTTCGCTGTCAATGTATTTCCAGTCAACATATCTGGTGTCTGCAACTATTGGCTTCTTGTCCATCAGCACAGTCTCATAGAAGTCCTGCTGCTCTCTGGTGTGAAACCTGGGATCTACAACAGTTCTTCTCCTCACGGCATATGGGTCAGATTGTCTCCATAGCCTGAGACCTCTATCTTTCCTTGCCTTCATATCCTCGGCTTGAGGATGAGCATCATTGTGAAGTGGCAGTTTTGGACGGAGTTTCAGCAACACTTGTCCTTCCTCATCAGACTCAGATGGTGGCACATCACCCTTGTTCTTCTCAGATGCTGGAATGTTTCTGGTAGTCCTCTTGGGCTTGGCAGTAGGCTTTTCTGGAGCTGCCTTGGCTTGAGCAGATTTCTTGGGCTTTGAAGTGGCTCCAGCCCTAATGGCATCACCCATGAGCTTCTGCTTCTGAGGAGCAGGCTGGGGTGCTTCTTCTTCTTCATCATCAACTGCTGCATCTGTATGAGGATCAGTATACACAACCCTCTTTCTCTTGGAGGTTTTCTTCACTTTGCTTGGGGCTGGCTCTCCCAAGTTCAGCTTCTTGGCAACAGTGGACTGCTTGACTTTGCTGGTGCCCTTCTTTGACTGCTGACCTTGTTGCTCTTTGGCAACAACCTTTCTCTTAGGCTTGGAAGTCACTTCTTCGTCAGCTACAAAATCAGAATCCTCATCATCGGAGTTCTTCTCTTTTCTAGCTCTGGTGGCTGCAGGAGGCAATCCACTTGGTGTACTCCTCTCACCATCATCAAAAGGACTACTAGTCTCAGGACTAGTATCTGCCTCAGGAATGTCTGCGATAGGTGATTCTGACCTGTTCTGACTGTCACTGGCATATGACATGGCTGACAACCTGTGAATAGATAAGGTATAGGAAGAGAAGAAGAGTTATCACAAACTACAGAAGTTTTTGCAAACAAAATGAGTTCAAATTTTAGTTTTAAGTTTTCACAGAAGACATATCGGTCAGACCGAGTTTAACTTTCGGTGAATCCGAAGTGTGAAACAGAAACTTTACACACCACTTTCGGTTTGACCGAAGTGGGTTTCAGTCCTGCCGAAACACTAGGGTTTCACAGAAACTGTATTTCGGTCACACCGATTTGCACAACTCGGTTGGACCGAAAGGTGCAGTGCAATGGCCAGAGGCCGAATCGGTCACACCGAAATTTTAAAATCGGTTTCACCGAGATGTGTTCCGTGGAAACCTAACCCTAAGAATTTTACTCGAAACTAGTTCAAACGAACCGATCTGGTGTAAAGGAAGATTTCAATCGTGGCCAGATATTCGGCAAACCAAACGTGCATTGAATCGGAGATGGAAGCACGAGTGGGATCGAGACTCACCCTAACTAGGTGGAGTCCCTCTACGGCGGCAACGGCGCGGAGAAGAAGTCCGTTGACGGCGGTGGAGACCTGCGGCGAGGGCGCACAGGCGATGACGGCGACGATCCGGAGATCAGGGCGACGGCAGCAGGGGACGTGGGAGCGAAAACGTTTGAAGGAATAATCAACGCGCGCTGCCCTCAGTATATATATCCCTTTGCTGTCAGTGGGACCGAGTTGAAAAACTCGGTGGCACCGAGATGGATAACTTCTAGGCAGTTATGCATTTCGGTCACGCCGAAAATTACAACTCGGTTTCACCGAGATGAAACCTAGATCAGTCTAAATGCTTTCGGTTTGACCGAGTGGGAGATAGTTGGTCTGACCGAAAATCACTTAGAAGGTTTTGGAAGTTAGCCCTTGACGGATCGGTGGCTCCGAGTGCTCCTCACTCGGAGGGTCCGAAAATGACTTGTTCAAAGTTTGTGATATAAGCATGAATAGAATTTGAGACAAGAAAGCATAGATAGCTAGGGGAGGTACTTAGGCATTCTTGTCCATCCATTTGGCCAGAAAAAATCAAAACAACCAAAACAACAAATGGATGTCCTCGAATGGATAAAATCATGCATTCAACATGCTCACACAATAAGATATCAAATGAAATATGTGTCAAACATGCACAACCAAAACTCTAGCTACTAGCACACAATTTGTCGATGACTAGGTCATCTTTATATGAGTATTTTGACTTAGGAGCCAAATGAGAACATTTGATCATAGGTCATACTCATCGTTTAAGCACAAGTGGGGTTACCACTTTTACATAAAGCATTGATGTGTTCACATCATTTGAAGATGCTTTAGCTCAATTTTTAGAGCAAAGCTCCCCCTAGATGTGAGAACCCCTTTTAAAGGGTCAAACTAACCTTGGGTTGTCATAGAAGACTTCATGTAGATGTTGAAGATGTGGATGCTCAAAGTTGATGTAGATCATCAAGAGTTGGGAGCTATCCTTTGGATTAGGGCACTTTCAATACCTACATGGGTTAGTCCCACAAGGAACAAACAAGGATATCCATGGACACAGATTGAAGTTCACAATAGATGATGTCCATGAAAGCAATAATTACCTTGTCCCTTGACTTACCAACAAGAGGGTTTGTGACTCCATGAACTAGTGCATGATGTGGAAGTTGATTGCACAAGTTCTTTGCCAAAATGAATGTGAGTGAAGTATGTTGGCGGAGTCACCCTCAAGAACCTTCTAGTTCTTCTTCTTCGGGATCCACATCATCTTGATGGGAATCCTTGGGGTTGTAGTTGAGCTTGACGAAGTAGAACTTGACGTGTCCTTGGGAACCCACTTGACCATGGCTTGAGGTGCTTTAATGAATGCATCAATCTCCTCTTGAAGCTTGTCCTTGGCTTTTAGCTTGTGGTCTTGTGGTGGAAGGTCATCTTGAGCTTGTTCCACATTGGAAGAAGTAGGATCATACTTCTCCTTTTGAGAAACAAAATGTGGAGTAGGATATTGACCTTCTTCCCACTCAACACCTTCGGCGTTGAACTTTCGCTCAAAACCAATCCCTTGATTCTTCCGGTGCCTCCCTTGCTTGCGAATAATTTCCTCAAAGTTCTTGCTTCCGGCAAGGCTCTTGTAGACACCTTTCTCTATGATCCCTTTCAATAAACTATTCTCTTGCTCAAGTGTAACTTGGCTTGAAACATTGTTAGTGGAATCAAGAGAACTACTAGAAGTAACAACATTAGATTTAACATGGTTATTGTTACTGCTAGAGGAAGAATTTTTCTTATGCTTGTCATGCTTAGTCTTAATGGTTGGCAAGAAATTAGACAAGAGAAGTCGTTTGGCAAGATATGAAGAACTCTTCTTTCGAAGATCGTCATTGATCGCTTTTAGAAACTCATGTTCTTGCTCTAGAGTGAGCTTCTCGAAGCGTAGCTTCTCATGAGATCTTAGGAGCTCTCTATGATCTTCTTGAGTTGTTTCATGAGCTAACTTAAGAGTGTTTAGTTCTTTAGTTAGACGCTCAATCTCCTTCATAGCATTGTCATTCGACTCTTCTTGACTGTAAAGACTACTAGCATTTTCATCGTTACTAGGCTCACTAGATTTATCATGCAAGAGCTCATCTTCACCAAGCAAGTCATCCTCATCACTATTGAAGTCAAAGAATTCAGGGTGTGATACCTTGGGGCCTTTAGCCATGAAGCATCTTCCAATTCCCTCATTTGGTGAATCAAATAAGTCGTAGGAGTTGGAGTTGGAGGATACGAGAGCAAGACCGGCAACACCTTCATCTTGACTGTAGTCGGAGTCGGAGTGATAGCTTCCATCGGATTGATTGTCGGAGTCGGAGCCGGAGACCCATTCACCTACATGAGCTTGATGTCTTCTTCTTGTGTAGCTCCTTGATGACTTGTCTTTCCTCTCCGAATCCTTGCTTCTCCGAGAGGGTCTTCGTTCATAACGATCATCTCTACTCCTTCTCTCTTTCCGAGGTGACTCATCTCTTGATCTTCTTCTTGGAGATTCTTCTCTTCTCTTGTGGGGAGCCGTACACTCATTTGAGTAGTGTCCGGGTCTTCCACAATTGTAGCAGTTTCGATCACGACTAGAAGATCTCCTTTCATCATATGATCTAGACTTTGAGCTTCTCTCTTTGCCTCTATTCTTGTAGAATTTGTTGAAGTTCTTAACCATTAGGCTTATCTCTTCATTGGAAATTAACTTGTCACTTGAGGTTGTGGGAGCATCACTTGTAGCTTTGTAAGCACCGCTTGACTTGTTGTGAAGCTTCTCCTTATCCTTAAGTGTCATCTCATGAGCAACAATTCTTCCAATGACTTCAGTTGGCTTGAGAGTCTTGTAGTTTGGCATCATTTGGATCAAAGTGCACACGGTGTCATACTTTCCATCCAAAGCTCTGAGAATCTTTTTGATGATGAATCGGTCGGTCATTTCTTCGCTTCCTAAGCCGGCAATCTCATTTGTGATGAGAGCAAGCCTAGAGTACATTTCAGCGACTCCTTCACCATCCTTCATCTTGAACTTGTCAAGTTGACCTTGAAGAATATCTAGCTTTGATTCCTTCACAGACTCGGTACCTTCGTGCATTTCAACCAAAGTATCCCAAATCTCTTTTGCATTTTCAAGACGGCTGATTTTGTTGAACTCCTCGGGACACAAGGCATTGAAGAGAATGTCACAAGCTTGAGCATTGTTTTGCAACATCCGCAATTCCTCCGGTGTAGCTTCGCGATCCAGAACTTTTCCTTCCTCGAAGAATTCACCTTGCATACCAACACAAATAATGCCCCATGCGGCTGGGTTATGACCAAGAATATGCATTTTCATTTTATGTTTCCAACTAGCAAAATTTGTACCATCAAAGTAAGGACCTCTACGATAATTACCCTCACTAGACGCCATACTCTCCTAGGTTGTGAAACCAAGCTTATGGAGTCCAATGCAATGGAAACCAAAACAATGGAGACCAAAGCTCTGATACCACTTGTAGGATCGAAAGTATGTCTAGAGGGGGGGTGATTAGACTACTTGTAAATATAAAAATTCTGCCTTTTGACAAAGAACAGTTTTTGGTAGTTTCACAATTATGATCAAGTCAAGAATCACCCTACACATGGAATTCTAGAGTATAGGCAGCGGAAAGTAAATTGCATATGTAGTAAAGAGAGGTGGAGAAGAGCAAACGCAATTTTGGAGACGCGGTGATTTTTCCCGTGGTTCCGATAGGTGGTGCTATCGTACATCCACGTTGATGGAGACTTCAACCCACGGAGGGTAACGGCTGCGCGAGTCCACGGAGGGTTCCACCCACGAAGGGTCCACGAAGAAGCAACCTTGTCTATTCCATCATGGCCTACGCCCACGGAGGGCTAGCCTTACTCGGGGTAGATCTTCACGAAGTAGGCGATCTCCTTGCCCTTACAAACTTCTTGGTTCAACTCCACATCTCAATGACGGAGGCTCCCAAGCGACACCTAACCAATCTAGGAGGCACCACCCTCCAAAAGGTAATAGATGTTGTAGATGATGATGAACTCCTTGCTCTTGTGCTTCAAATGATAATCTCCCCAACACTCAACTCTCCTCACTGATATGGCTGTGGTGGAAGAAGGAATTGAGTGGAAAGCAACTTGGGAAGGTTAGAGATCAAGTTTCATATGGTAGGAGTGGAGCAACTTGATCTCAACACAAGGGTAGGTAGTTCTCTTCTCAGAAATGTAAGGTAGGAGTGGTAGTTCTTTCTGATGGCTCTCTCTCCACGAATGAAGAGGGGTGGAGGGGTATATATAGCCTCCACACAAAATCCAACCGTTACACACATAATTGAGCAATCTCGGTGAGACCGAAGTGGACAACTCGGTCAGACCGAAAGTTCAAATAATGTGAACGTTGGGGTTTTCGGTGGGACCGAAAATACCATCTCGGTTATTCCGATTTGAGCCAAGACAGGAGCTTGCAAGTTTCGGTAAGACCGACTTTATCATCTCTGTGACACCGATTTGATGACAGAGGGTTACAGAAGCTTGGCAGCCCATGTTTCGATGAAACCGATTTCAAACTCGGAATATCCGATTTTTCTAGGGTTTGGCTTATGGCTGAGGTGGTTCATCTCGGTGTGACTGAGTTTGGATAATCGGTGGGACCGAGATTACTTATGAGTGTATTTTGTAGTGAAGGTTGCTGATAGTTGAAGGAGATATATCACTAAGCACTTGAGCAACCAGATCATCAACATAACCTCATCCCCTTTTAATAGTATTGGCTTTTCCTATGGACTCAATGTGATCTTGGATCACTAAACCAAAAATGGAGTCTTGAGCTTTTGCCAATGCTTGCCTTAGCATTTTGAGGGGTCCACTTCTTCAGTCATTGCCATGCCCATATCACTGAACTTCTCTGAAATGATTCTCAAGTAACTATTAGTTCAATGATATATATGTTGTTATTAATTGCCAAAACCACCCGGGGATTAGTTGCACTTTCACCAGGTACTACTAGGAGTACTAGTAAGGTACACATCAATAACATGTATATCAAATATACTTTGTTGAAGTTGCCAGCTTTCTTATCTACCATGTATTTGGGGTAGTTCCGCTACCATGTGACCGTTCCCCTTACAATAGAAGCACTTAGTCTCAGGGTTTGGGTACAACCTTGTGTTCCTTCATTAGAGCGACAACTGGTTTGCCATTCATGAAGTTTCCCTTCTAGCCCTTGCCCTTTTTTAAACCAGTGGTCTTGTTAAACCATCAACACTTGATGCTCCTTCTTGATTTCTACTTTTGCGGTCTTAAGTACCACTAATAGCTCCGAGATCATCTCCATCCTTTGCATGTCATAGTTCATCACGAAGTTCTAGTAGCTTGGTGATAGTGTCTAGAGAATTCCGTCAACCACTATCTCATCTGGAAGATTAACTCCCACTTGGTTCAAGTGATTTTAGCACCCAGACATTCTGAGCACATGCTCACTAGTTGAGATATTCTCCTTCATCTTGTTGGCAAAAGAACTTGTTAGAGGTCTCATACCTCTCAACACAGGCATGAGACTGAAATCCCAATTTTAGCTCTTGGAACATCTCATATGTCTTATGGCATTCAAAACGTCATTGGAATCCCGATTCTAAGCCGTAAAGTATGGTGCACTAAACTATCAAGTAGTCATCAGGACGTGTCTGTCAGGTGTTCACAACATCCACAGACGATGTTGTAGGGGTTTGCACATCGAGCGGTGCATTAAAGACGTAAGCCTTCTGTGTAGCAGTGAGGACACTCCTCGGACTACGGACCCGGTCCGCATCATTGCTTACAATATCTTTCAACTTAGTCTTTCTCTAGGATCGTATTAAACAAGGAGCTACAACGCAAGATATTTGTCTACAACATAATTTGCGAAGACAAATTAGACTATTGTTCATGACAATTAGGTTCATCTAAGAAAATTTAATGAACTCCCACTCAGATAGACATCTCTCTAGTCATCCAAGTGATGCATGATCCGAATCGACTAGGCCGTTTCCGATCATCACGTGAGACGGACTAGTCATCAACGATGAACATCTTTATGTTGATCGTATCTTCTATACGACTCATGTTCGACCTTTCAATCTTCCGTCTTCCGAGGCCATGTCTGTACATGCTAGGCTCGTCAAGTGAACCCTAAGTGTATTGCGTGTGTAAATCTGGCTTACACCCGTTGTATGCGAACGTTAGAACCTATCACACCCGATCATCACGTGGTGCTTCCGAGCAACGAACCTTAGCAACGGTGCACAGTTAGGGGGAACACAATTCTTGAAGTTTTAGTGAGAGATCATCTTATTTTCTACCGTCGTTCTAAGCAAATAAGATGTAAAACATGATAAACATCACATGCAATCAAATAGTGACATGATATGGCCAATATCATTTTGCTCCTTTTGATCTTCATCTTCGGGGCTCCATGATCATCATCGTCACCGGCATGACACCATGATCTCCATCATTGTGTCTTCATGAAGTCTTCTCGCCAAACATTACTTCTACTACTATGGCTAACGGTTAGCAATAAAGTAAAGTAATTACATGGCGTTTTCAATGACACGCGGGTCATACAATAAAATAAGACAACTCATATGGCTCCTGCCGGTTGTCACACTCATCGACATGCAAGTCGTGATTCCTATTACAAGAACATGATCAATCTCATACATCACATATATATATCATTCATCACATCCTTTTGGCCATATCACATCACACGGCACATGCTGCAAGAACAAGTTAGACGTCCTCTAATTGTTGTTGCAAGTTTTTTACGTGGCTGCTATAGGTTTCTAGCAAGAACGTTTCTTACCTACGCCAAAACCACAACGTGATATGCCAATTTCTATTTACCCTTCATAAGGACCCTTTTCATCGAATCCGATCCGACTAAAGTGGGAGAGACAGGCACTAGCTAGCCACCTTATGCAACTAGTGCATGTCAGTCGATCGAACCTATCTCACGTAAGCGTACGTGTAAGGTCGGTCCGGGCCGCTTCAGCCCACGATGCCGCCGAATCAAGATAAGACTAGTAACGGCAAGAGAATTGACAAATCGACGCCCACAACTACTTTGTGTTCTACTCGTGCAAGATACTACACATAGACCTAGCTTTGATACCACTGTTGGGGATCGTAGCAGAAATCAAAAAAATTCTACGCATCACCAAGATCAATCTATAGAGTCATCTAGCAACGAGGGAGAGGGGAGTGCATCTACATACCCTTGTAGATCGCTAAGCGGAAGCGTTACAAGGACGCGGATGCAGGATTCGTACTCATAGTGATTCAGATCGCGGTTGATTCCGATCTAAGCGCCGAACAACGGCACCTCCGCGTTCAACACACGTGCAGCCCGGCAACGTCTCCCACGCCTTGATCCAGCAAGGGGAAAAGGAGAGGTTGGGGAAGACTCCGTCCAGCAGCAGCACGACGGCGTGGTGGTGGTGGAGGAGCATGGCAATCCTGTAGGGCTTCGCCAAGCACTGCGGGAGAGGAGGAGGACTTGGGAGAGGGGAGGGTTGCGCCAAAACTTGGGTGCGGCTGCCCTCCCACCCCCCCACATATATATATAGGGGCAAGGGGGAGGAGGGCCGCCCCCCTCAGATCCAATCTGAGGAGGGGGCGGCGGCGAGGGGGTGCCTTGCCCCGCAAGGAAAGGGGGGCGCCCCCCCTTAGGGTTCCCCCCAAACCCTAGGCGCATGGGCCCTAGGGGAGAGGCGCCCAGCCCACTAAGGGCTGGTCCCACTGCACATACAGCCCATAGGGCCCTCCCGGGCAGGTGGACCCTCCCGGTGGACCCCCGGAACCCCTTCGGTGGTCCCGGTACATTACAGGTACTCCCCCC
>LR738710.1:413878414-413905298 GCA_902687465.1 Secale cereale
CCCCCCCCCCGAATTATTCCGGTGACCGTATGATGACTTCCCATATATAAATCTTTACCTCTGGACCATTCCGGAACTCCCCGCGACTTCCAGGATCTCATCCTGGACTCCGAACAACATTTGGTAGCCACATATCTATTCCCTATAACCCTAGCGTCATCGAACCTTAAGTGTGTAGACCCTACGGGTTTGGGAACAATGTAGACATGACCGAGACAAACTCTCCGACCAATAACCAACAGCGGGATCTGGATACATGTTGGCTCCCACATGTTCCACGATGATCTCATCGGATGAACCACGATGCCAAGGTTTCAATCAATCCCGTATACGATTCCCTTTGTCTAGCAGTATTGTACTTACCCGAGATTCGATCGTCGGTATAGCGATGCCTTGTTCAATCTCGTTACGGCAAGTCTCTTTACTCGTTCCGTAACACATCATCCTGTGATCAACTCCTTGATCACATTGTGCACATTATGATGATGTCCTACCGAGTGGGCCCAGAGATACCTCTCCGTCACACGGAGTGACAAATCCCAGTCTCAATTCGTGAAAACCCAACAGACACTTTCGGAGATACCCGTGGTGCACCTTTATAGCCACCCAGTTACGTTGTGACGTTTGGTACGCCCAAAGCATTCCTACAGTATCCGGGAGTTGCACAATCTCATGGTCAAAGGAAAAGATACTTGACATTAGGAAAGCTTTAGCATACGAACTACACGATCTTGTGCTAGGCTTAGGATTGGGTCTTGTCCATCACATCATTCTCCTAATGATGTGATCCAGTTATCAACGACATCCAATGTCCATGGTCAGGAAACCGCAACCATCTATTGATCAACGAGCCAGTCAACTAGAGGCGCACTAGGGACATGGTGTTTGTCTATGTATCCACACATGTATCTGAGTTTCCTATCAATACAATTCTAGCATGGATAATAAACAATTATCATGAACAAAGAAATATAATAATAACCAATTTATTATTTCCTCTAGGGCATATTTCCAACAGGATCGTCAAAATCTACTCCTCCGAAAACAATAATAACCATCTCATCGAAAGACGGGACACCTTTGCCTCTATCAAGTGGTATCAGATTTCCAGGTTGCTCGGTGATTTTTTATAGTTTTTCGTAGTTTAGATCGAGTCTGTTCTTCATACCTACAGTCCACGAAAAAGCCAAAAAATAGGGTTAGTTCACCATATCTGAACCAGTCTGAGCCATTGTATAATCTTTTCTGTGTTTGCTTTGTTGAATCTGCGGTTGCATCGTCATGTCGAGTTGCTGGTCTTAGCGTCTAGTTCTTTAGAGTTTCGAGTTCTGTTCACAGGTTGTCACGCCACCGCCGCGTCTACTTCATCTCCGCTGCCATAAACCACCACCACATATCCACTGCGAATTCGAGTCCATATACGCCACGACATATCCACCGCCATCACGCCTTACTATGAGTCGTGACCAAGTCGGACTCTCAACTTTCGTGATACCTGATAGGTCTCCATCGTATCTATAATTTTTGATTGTTTCATGCCAATATTCTACAACTTTCATATACTTTTGGCAACTTTTTATACTATTTTTTGGGACTAACATATTGATCCAGCGCCCAGTACCAGTTCATGTTTATTGCATGTTTTTTGTTTCGCAGAATATCCATATCAAACGGAGTCCAAACGGAATAAAAATGGACGGAGATTCTTTTTGGAATATATGTGAATTTTGGGAAGCGAAACTAACACGAAACGATGCTCGAGTGGGCCTCGAGGGTGGGGGCGCTCCCCATGCCAAGGGCACGCCCTGGGCCCTCAAGGACACACCATAAGGTGGTTGATGCCCTTCTTTCACTGCAAGAAAGCAAATTTCCGGATAAAAACTATGTCAAAAAATCAGCCCAATCGGAGTTACGGATCTCCGGGAATATAAGAAACAGTGAAGGGACAGAATCTGGGAACGCAGAAACAAAGAGAGACATATCCAATCTCGAAGGGGCGAGCCTCCGCCACCATGAAGGCCATGGACCAGAGTGGAAACCCTTCTCCCATATAGGGAGAAGGTCTAGGAAGAATAAGAAGGAGGGGGGCTCTCTTCCCCTCGCTTCCGGTGGCACTCATCGTGTGACGGCGATCTACACCAACACCTTCGTCATCTTCACCAACATCTCCATCACCTTCCCCCATCTATCTACAGCGGTCCACTCTCCCTTAACCCACTGTACCCTCTACTTGAACATGGTGCTTTATGCTTCATATTATTATCCAATGATGTGTTGCCATCCTATGATGTCTGAGTAGATTTTCGTTGTCCTATCGGTGATTGGTGAATTGCTATGATTGCTTTAAATTGCTTGTGGTTATGTTGTTGTCCTTTGGTGCCCATCATATGAGCGCGCGCGTGGATCACACCATAGGGTTAGTTGTATGTTGATAGGACTATGTATTGGAGGGCAAGAGTGACAGGAGCTTCAACCTAGCGTAGAAATTGATGCATACGGGATTGAAGGGAGACCAAAATATCGTAATGTTATGGTTGGGTTTTACCTTAATGAACGTTAGTATTTGCGGATGCTTGCTAACAGTTCCAATCATAAGTGCATAGAATTCCAAGTAAGGGATGACATGCTAGCAATGGCCTCTCCCACATAAAACTTGCTATCGGTCTAGTAACGTAGTCAATTGCTTAGGGGAAATTTCACAACTCCTACCACCACTTTTCCACACTCACTATATTAACTTTAGTTGTGTCTTTATCTTCACAGACCCTAATTTATATTTACGTGCTCTTTATATTCTTGCAAACCTATTCCAAAAACACCTACAAAGTACTTCTAGTTTCATACTTGTTCTAGGTAAAGTAAACGTCGAGCGTGCGTAGAGTTGTATCGGTGGTCGATAGAACTTGAGGGAATATTTGTTCTGCCTTTAGCTCCTCGTTGGGTTCGACACTCTTACTTATCGAAAGAGGCTACAACTGATCCCCTACACTTGTGGGTTATCAAGACCTTTTTCTGGCGCCGTTGCCGGGGAACAATAGCGTGGGGTGAATATTCTCGTGTGTGCTTGTTTGCTTTATCACTAAGTAGATTTTATTTGCTATTCTAAGTTGTTTTCTATCTTTAGTTATGGGTAGGAAACGCAAAATACCAAAAAAAATAGGGGTACCTGCTGAACCAATGGTTGAAGAACCACTCAAAATCTATCACACTCCTGAAGCTTTTTCCTTGGATCATCTTCGATCCCTATGTGCTCGTGCTGAAACCCCAACTAGCTTAGTTGAGGGAAAATCTTTAGATGAGCATGCTTGTTATGTGCGACACCGTATATTTGAAGAAGGGAAACTTTTACTGGATCAAATTCATCGTTTGCAATGCTATGCTTGGAATTTATGTGAAATATATGATTTTCTTGTTGTTCTAAAGACCCTAAGAAACACCTTCCCTACCAATGTGAGTTTAGCGATAATGGAATTGTATCTTCGTATGCTAAGGGTGTTTATAGTTACTATGATGTTCAACAAATTGAAGAATTTGTTGCTTTTAAGGGTGCTTATGAAATTGCTTCTTTGATTGAAAAGTATGATGCTACTCTTTACAAATCTGAAAATTTTGCCATATTTAAATATAGTTATGATAATTATGCTTCTAATGCCTATGTTAAACCATATATTGAGTACTCCTCCGCTGTCCAAGAAGAGATTAATATTTTGCAGGAGTCTATGGAAGAAGAAATTAATGACATTGTGAGCTCATTGGATGAAAAAGATGAGGAGGAGAGCGAAGAACAAAAGGAGGAAGAGCGGATTGATCACCCGTGCCCACCTTCTAATGAGAGTAACTCTTCAACTCATACATTGTTTAATTTCCCTTCGTGCTTACCGAAGGATGAATGATATGATGATTGTTATGATCCCGTTGATTCTTTTGAAATATCCCTTTTTGATGATGCTTGATATGCTTGTGGCCTAGATGCCAATATGAATTATGCTTATGGAGATGAACTTGCTATAGTTCCATATGTAAAACATGAGATAGTTGCTATTGCACCCACACATGATAGTCCTATTATCTTTTTGAATTCTCTAAACTACACTATATTGGAGAAGTTTGCACTTATTAAGGATTATATTGATGGGTTGCCTTTTTCCATTACACATGATGATTTTGATGAATATAATATGCATGTGCTTTCTGCTCCTACTTGCAATTATTATGAGAGACGAACTACATCTCCGCCTCTCTATGTTTCCAACACGATAAAATTGCAAGAAACTGCTTATACTATGCATTGGCCTTTACTGGATGTGCATGAATTGTTATTTTATGACATGCCTATGCATAGGAAGAGAGTTAGACTTTGTTATTTCATGACACATATCACTTTGTGCTCACTACTAAATGCCAAATCATTGCTAATTAAAATTGGCTTTGATATACCTTGGGATCCAGGTGGATCCATTACTTGAGCACTATATGCCTAGCTTAATGGCTTTAAAGAAAGCGTTGCCAGGGAGACAACCCAGAAGTTTTAGAGAGTCATTTATTTATGTTGTGTGCTTTTATAAAGTTTAAAAACAAAAAAAAAAGAGGGGAACCTAAAACTTTTTCAAAAAGAAAAGTGAAAGTAAGAAGGACGAGCACCGTTGAAATGGGGGAGCTCCTTGAACTTGATTCATGCCGATGGAAACTTTGCAAATCTTGAATTACAGAAACTTTTCATCAGAAATAATTATCCCCTTGTACAATTCCATTGTATTATAAAAATAATGTGCCAAGGTTTGCCTTTAGGATGTTTATAATGCTTGTTGGTTTGTGCAGTGCAGGACAAAAACTTTGGCTGTAGTGCATGATTTTACATTTTTTTTGCTGGAACATCAAATGGCTCTGAAACTTTTTTGCACTGTCTTTCTATACAAATTGTTGATTTTTCCTAATTTTGGCAGAATTTTTCAAGTATCAGAAGTATGGTGAATGTTCAGATTATTACAGACTGTTCTGTTTTAGACAGATTCTATTTTTGATGCATAGTTTGCTTGTCTTGATGAAACTATCAATTTCTATTAGTGGATTAAGCCAAGGAAAAGTTATATTACAGTAGCTACAATGAAAAAACAAAATATTAATTGGTTTGCAACAGTACTTAGAGTAGTGATTTGCTTTATTATACTAACGGATCTTACCGAGTTTTCTGTTGAAATTTTGTGTGGATGAAGTGTTCGAAGATCGAGGAGGTCTCGATGTGAGGAGAAGAAGGAGAGGCAAGAGATCAAGCTTGGGGATGCCCAAGGCACCCCAAGTAAATATTCAAGGAGACTCAAGCGTCTAAGCTTGGGGATGCCCCGGAAGGCATCCCCTCTTTCTTCAACAAGTATCGATATGTTTTCAGATTCGTTTCATTCATGTGATATGTGCAACTCTTGGAGCGTCGTGTGCTTTTTATTTTTCCTTTTAATAAATGCACCATGCTGGTATGAGATAGTCCTTGGTTGATTTATAGAATGCTCTTTGCACCTCACTTATATCTTTTGAGTATGGCTTTATAGAATACTTCATGTGCTTCACTTACATCATTTGAAGTTTGGATTGCATGTTTCTCGTCACATGGAAAACCGCCATTTGTAGAATGCTCTTTTGCTTCACTTATAATTGTTAGAGCGTGGGCATAAGTTTTGTAGAAAGAATTAAAACTCTCTTGCTTCACTTATATCTATTTAGAGAGTTGACAGGAATTGGTCATTCACATGGTTAGTCATAAAATCCTACATAAACTTGTAGGTCGCTGAATATGATATGTTTGATTCCTTGCAATAGTTTTGCGATATAAAGATGGTGATATTAGAGTCATGCTAGTGGGTAGTTGTGGATTGTATAAATACTTGTGTTGTGGTTTGTGATTCCCGTAGCATGCACGTATGGTGAACTATTATGTGACGAAGATGGAGCATGATTTATTTATTGAGTGTCATCCTTTGTGTGGAGGTCGGGGGCGCGCGATGGTTAACTCCTACCAACCTCCCCCCTAGGAGCATGCGTGTAGTACTTGGTTTCGATGGCTAATAAATTTTTGCAATAAGTATGTGAGTTCTTTATGACTAATGTTGAGTCCATGGATTATACGCACTCTCACCCTTCCACCATTGCTAGCCTCTCTTGTACCGCGCAACTTTCGCCGGTACCATACACCCACCATATACCTTCCTCAAAACAGCCACCATACCTACCTATTATGGCATTTACATAGCCATTCCGGATATATTGCCATGTAACTCCACTGTTCCATTTATTATGACACGCACCATCATTGTCATATTGCCTTGCATGATCGTAAGATAGCTAGCATGATGTTTCCATGGCTTGTCCGTTTTTTGATGTCATTGCCACGCTAGATCACTGCACATCCCAGTACACCGCCAGAGGCATTCATATAGAGTCATATTTTTGTTCTAGTATCGAGTTGTAATATCGAGTTGTAAGTAAATAGAAGTGTGATGATCATCATTATTATAGCATTGTCCCTTGAAAAAAAAAAGAAAAAAAAGGCCAAAGGAAAAAAAGAAAGGACAAAAAAAAGAGAAAGGACAAAAAAAGGAAGGCCCAAAAAAAGAAAAAAAAGGGGGCAATGCTACTATCTTTTCCACACTTGTGCTTCATCATAGCACCATGTTCTTCACGATAAAGAGTCTTCTATGTTGTCACTTTCATATACTAGTGGGAATTTTTCGTTATAGAACTTGGCTTGTATATTCCAACGATGGGCTTCCTCAAATGCCCTAGGTGTTCATGAGCAAGCAAGTTGATGCACACCCACTAGTTTTCTTTTGAGCTTTCATACACTTATAGCTCTAGTGCATCTGTTACATGGCAATCCCTACTCACTCACATTGATAGCTATTGATAGGCATCTCCATAGCCCATTGATACGCCTAGTCGATGTGAGACTTTCTCCCTACTTTTGTCTATCACCACTTTCTATTCCACCCATAGTGCTATGTCCATGGCTCACGCTCATGTATTGCATGAAACTTGAAAAGGTTTGAGAATACTAAAGTATGAAACAACTGCTTGGCTAAAACCGGGGTTGTGCATGATTTAAATACTTTGTGTGGTGAAGATGGAGCATAGCCAGACCATATGTGTAGGGATAACTTTCTTTGACCATGTTATTTTGAAGAGACATGATTGCTTTATTAGTATGCTTGAAGTATTATTGTCCTAATGTCAAATGATAGACTATTGCTTTGAATCACTCGTGTCTTAATATTCATGCCATGATTAGATTACATGATCAAGATTATGCTAGGTAGCATTCCACATCAAAAATTATCTTTTTTATCATTTACCTACTCGAGGATGAGCAGGAATTAAGCTTGGAGATGCTGATACGTCTTCGTCGTATCTATAATTTTTGACTGTTCAATGCCAATATTCTACAACTTTCATATACTTTTGGCAACTTTTTATACTATTTTTTGGGACTAACATATTGATCCAGTGCCCAGTGCCAGTTCCTGTTTGTTGCATGTTTTTTGTTTCGCGGAATATCCATATCAAACGGAGTCCAAACGGAATAAAAACGGGCGCAGATTTTTTTTGGAATATATGTGAAGTTTGGGAAGCGAAACTAACACGAGACGAAGCTCGAGTGGGCCTCGAGGGTGGGGGCCGCGCCCCCCTGCCCAGGGCACGCCCTAGTCCCTCAAGGCCGCACTATAAGGCGGTTAATGCCCTTCTTTCGCCGCAAGAAAGCTAATTTTCGGATAAAAATCGTGTCAGAAAATCAGCCCAATCGGAGTTACGGATCTCCGGGAATATAAGAAACGGTGAAGGGGAAGAATCTGGGAACGTAGAAACAGAGAGACAGATCCAATCTCGGAGGGGCTCTCGCCCCTCCGCTGCCATGGAGGCCATGGACCAGAGGGGAAACCCTTCTCCCATCTAGGGAGAAGGTCAAGGAAGAAGAAGAAGGAGGGGGGCTCTTTCCCCCTCGCTTCTGGTGGCACCGGAGTGCCACCGGGGCCATCATCGTGTGACGGCGATCTACACCAACACCTCCGTCATCTTCACCAACATCTCCATCACCTTCCCCCATCTATCTACAGCGGTCCACTCTCTCGCAACCCGCTGTACTCTTTACTTGAACATGGTGCTTTATGCTTCATATTATTATCCAATGATGTGTTTCCATCCTATGATGTCTGTGTAGATTTTCGTTGTCCTATAGGTGATTGGTGCATTGCTATGATTGATTTAAATTGCTAGTGGTTATGTTGCTGCCCTTTGGTGTCCATCATATGAGCGCGCGCGTGGATCACACCATAGGGTTAGTTGTATGTTGATAGGACTACGTATTGGAGGGCAAGAGTGACATAAGCTTCAACCTAGCGTAGAAATTGATGCATACGAGATTGAAGGGGGGCCAATATATCGTAATGCTATGATTGGGTTTTACCTTAATGAACGTTAGTAGTTGGGGAAGCTTGCTAACAGTTCCAATCATGAGTGCATATAATTCCAAGTAAGGGATGACATGCTAGCAGTGGCCTCTCCCACATAAAACTTTCTATCGGTCTAGTAACGTAGTCAATTGCTTAGGGGCAATTTCGCAACTCTTACCACCACTTTTCCACACTCGCTATATTAAATTTAGTTGTGTCTTTATCTTAAAAGCCCCTAATTTAGATTTAAGTGCTCTTTATATTCTTGCAAACCTATTCCAAAAACACCTACAAAGTACTTCTAGTTTCATACTTGTTCTAGGTAAAGTAAACGTCGAGCGTGCGTAGAGTTGTGTCGGTGGTCGATAGAACTTGAGGGAATATTTGTTCTGCCTTTAGCTCCTCGTTGGGTTCGACACTCTTACTTATCGAAAGAGGCTACAACTTATCCCCTACACTTGTGGGTTATCAATACCCGCAGAAGAAAAATAGTTCCAGTTAAAAAAAACTAAGTCTGGAAATTCTGGCTTGGTATTTTTTAGACCACTTGTAGACTTTCTCGGAAAAAAAAATTGATGGGGAGCAAAAAAAAGAGGAAAAAAGCGCAAAAAAGTGAAAAAAAAAGAAAAGAGAAAAAGAGATTCAGAATGTACTCCTGCCTTGTTTAAGTGCGATAGCGTGATTTTGTTACTATTCTAGGCTCGTGTCTCTATCACGGTCTAGCTTAGTACTAGCACAGTACCGTTGTTGAGCCTTTATTCAACTTTGCATCTCTTAATTGATTATTGCTGACATTTTTGCTACCATATCATAAGCCTTCCCAGCTCCACATACATCTACGTCGTGCATTTGACACCACCTGGCAATCGCTCTATCCATGCTTTGAAGCGTTTCTAACTACAATGGTTGCTGATCACCGCCTGTTGTTTGGTAAGAATTGGCAAGAGGTTGAGATTAGCTTGACGGATTTGTGATTAGACACCCCACTACCGCCAGTTTCTAGTAGTTTGTAGGACATATTCTTGTGTGTTTCTATTTCTGCTAACCATGCCAGGATCACAAGTTGACGAGCTGTACTGGGAGAACATGACGAACAAGGAGTTGCATGATAAATTTTAGCAAATGATGAGTGGCCAGGTGGGAGACGTGCTAAAAATATTGAAAGAGGCCATGGAGAAGATAGATGGCATGGAGAAGTTGTAACGTCCCAAAATTCTAAATTTTGGAATGTTATAATAAATAGATAGATTTGATTGCTGTTTGATGTGCTGTGTGAAATTGAGTGAAATTTGAAACTTTTGAAAGTTAAATGAGAGGGAATAAAATGACTTTCCCAAAACTTTCACTTTGCTTTTTGATCTCCGGGAATTCGATTTCTTTTCAACACAAAAACCTAGAGTGAAGATAATATAACTTCTTCCATTTATTTTAAATGATAAAGGGTTTGAAAGGATTATGAATTTCATCCCCGAAGTATTTTCAATTTAGAAACTTTAAGCAACTCACTGATTTTCCCGAGAGAAGATAAAATGACTTCTTCAAATTATAGGAAATATGAGTTGGAAGTTTTCTGAAATTTTCTGGAACTCAATTTCAAATATTGAGTTATTTGGGTTTTATTCAAATCATTTTTCTCCAAAAATAAAATACATGGAAAATAGGGTAACATGATTCCCTACAGCAGAAAATTAGAGATAAATGAATTTGAAGTCTTTTGGTATTTTTGAATGATATTTATTGGATTTTATTGCAACAGTAGGACCTTTTGATTTATTAAAATTTGTGGGCATTTTATTTGACAGTAAGAAAATGTTCATGTTGTAGGATTTATTTTTCTACAAATTTAGATATATTATATGCCCATATAATAAATAGTTCATATTTTGCTTTATTTTTGTTTTGTGTTTGTTTAAAAAAATGTTCGTTCGCCGACTGGGCCGGCCCAGCATCCGAGCCAGGCCGCGGCCTAGCTGCTCGCCCCGACTCCGTCCTCCTCCCGCACGGCAGCGCCGCCGCCACCGACCTCGGTGTTCGTGCCTTGCACGCCCCGCCACCGCCTCCCTCTTACCCCTCCCGCACTCCTCGCCTCGCCCCTCCCTCCTATAAAGACCCAAGCCGCCGCCCTCCCCTCTTCGCATCGCGCCGCCGCCGCCCGCATCTCGCCACCGCCGCTGCACTTGCCAGCAGCCGCTGCCGCTGCTGCTGCTTGCTTCTGCCGCCGCCGCGCACTTCTGTTGCTGCAGCAGCTCCGCCAGCCACCGCGCCGCCCACTCACCTCTGCCTCGCCCCGCGCCGCAGCGCTGCATCGCCCAACGCCGCCGTCCGCCGCCCCTCGCCGGAGCTCGCCGACCGGAGCTCCGAGGCTCCAAGCCCGACCCGCAGCGGACCAACCCGATCCGCCCCGCGGAAAAAAAACCGCCCGAACCCGTGGGTTTTTGAGAAAAACCCTAGGTAAAACCCCGGTCTGGTTTATTTGGTTAGATTAGGTTTTCTTCAGTTTTTTGTTAGTTAGATCTAATTAGAGAGCGTTAGCTGTTTAGGGTTCAGCAGTGAACGTTCATACTTTAACTTTTATTTTATGTTTAGTTCCGGCCAGGGACCTCTTTGTAAATATTATTTTTATAGATTAGCCCCTAAACTTTAAAAGGCCATAACTTTTTACCAGTTGGTCCAAATCCAACGAAACCAACGCCCATGTCTTCATTACGAAGCCCTCTTTCCAGTAATACAACTTCAACATTTTTTTGAAAATTTTAAAATTTGAATTCAACTAGTTTTAGATTTGAACTTCGTTTGATCATAACTTGAGTTTTGTAACTCCGTTTCAGTTGATTCTTTTTGCAAATCGAAGCTCTTAACCTAAACTTTCTGATAAGGCCAAATTCACAAAATTTTGGTATTGTTGGAAATTGTTTTATGTTTCAAGGGTCATTCGTTTTGTTTTCGAAGTTTTCCGAAGTGTTTATTCGTTCTTTCTGATTTGCTGAGTGATTGCTTATGTGTGGTTACTATTGCTTGCTTACGATAGATTGACCGGAGTGTGACGAGTAGATCTATCACGAGTTCTGAGTGCAAATCATGTACACCGTCAGTACAAGGCAAGTTCACACTTTGATCATATTTTCCAATACCCAGTTTTCATTGCATTAGTCATATCCTCAAACACATTGCATGAGTAGGATCTCTTAACTTGTGGGACTGGGAAGTAGATTGAGGTAGAACCTATTACCTGCATTATTTTCAAACCCCTGGGAGTTACTTCTATGTTTGCTTAGGTTGTCATGCTATGCTCGTAGACATGGTTTGGGTTTGAGTAAAATCCATGACAGATGTGAGTTGTTAATTAAGGATTCAACTTTAAGGTGGTAATTTAATACACATCTGGGTGGATTGGTTTGGGGCACCCTGGGAGTGAACCAGTGGATTGCCCGGACACCTGGGGTTGCCAGTGTTGTCCTAGGAAATCTCGGGGTTTCCGTGTGATTGTTCTATTGGAATGCCACCCAGGCTAAAAGGGATCATATAATATTTTCATGCCTAGAAACTACCATGTGCAGCCACATGCCAATATGGGCTCTGGCATAGTTGATTAAGTTGTGGGAAACCTTTCCATGATGGGCTAGCAGATGTAGGGGGATTGTAGGTGTACCGGCCTATCTATCTGGTTAAGGGGACCTTTTCGGAAAGACTGTGTCTCGGTCATCCGTTTCTCAAACACCATGCAGTGCGAGAAACCAAACGGAGGCGATCGAGTCTTGTGGGAAAAGTGCACAAACATCTGCAGAGTGTACAAACTATTCATGAGTAGTCGTGTCCCCGGTTATGGACATCTTTGAGTATCTAGAAGTGGATTATTTGTTGATCTCATCACTCTATAATTTAATTTGTTGGGTTAATGATTACTTTAATTTGGGATTGAGATGGGGGTACCATTCTCAATTGTTCATGATTTAAATTTAACAAAGTAGTTAAATAAATGCATTCCTTTTGTGGTAGGGAAAAATCAGCTTTACGCAAAAACAGCCATACAGCCTCCACCAGCCAAATATGCATGTAGTTGTAGGACTTGTTCATTATCATTACAGTGTGAAATTGCCAGTACATTCAATGTACTGACCTACATGGCTGCAACATCTCATGTTGCAGGAATTATTCGACGAGTAAGTGTTAGGTTGGTGTTGATGGGAATCCACAACCTTTGTTGCTTCCGCTATGATCGATTGAGATAATAGTATTTATGTTACTTAATACATGTGATTTACCTCTGTTATAAATCCTCGAGTACTCTGTGTGTCAGCATACCAATCCAGGGATGACACTTAAGCACAGAGACTTGATCCATTCGGGTCAGGTCGCTACAAGATGGTATCAGAGCACATGTTGACTGTAGAACGTGACCCTAGAAACTGACCAGACCATAGGAAAGGGTTTCTCTAAAACTATCTTTTTCAAAAGATTCTTATCCCTCTTCTTTTTTGAGCTTTGTCAAATCTTCCCTTTGACCTTAAATAGTTAGACAATACCCTTTACCATTTGGACCACTTCGGAGTAAAGATGATTTCACCATATATTGGAAGTGTTGAAGCTACAACAATGGATACTCCGAAGGTTTGAAGAGTTGACAGCTTTGAAGAGATGATGACCATTAGAAGACCAACCCCCTGTTATGTACTTACGTTAGATGCGACGATTGTGAGCCGTCATTTGTTTGATGTTTTCTGACGGCCACAAACTAAAACCCGTCTTTTCAAAATCATTGTTTGTATTGAGTGTATCTCTCCCCACCTTCCGAATCTCATCCCAAAATCCTTGTACCCAATAGAGGATGACTGAAGATAGACTTGAAGTCTCTGGACCAATGACCCAGCCGGAGGCAGAGTTATGGATACAAAACATGGAGGATCACTTCAGGAAGAATTTGGTTGCAAGAAAGTATGAGGTTCAATACACTCTCCAGTACTTTACAAAAAGTGTTGCAACATGGTGGAAGATGCATCAAGCCATACAAGGATGTAATAGAGCAGAAAATTGGGAAGAATTCAAGAAGACCCTGTTAAGATCCCGTCTCATCCGAGAGCGTGGTGACAACCCGGAGAAGAAGCCTTGTGCCTGCAGGATTTGTGGAGAAATAGGACACACCCAGGAGGAGCAAAAGGATGAATGCCCTAATTGTGAAGGAAGTCACCTAGCTGAAGAATGCCCAACTAGGCAGATTACTTGTTTCTTGTGTGAAGGGACTACCCACTACCCTGCTCAGTGCCACATTTACCCCATGGTGCAACGAGCTATCTAGCAGAAGAAAGAAGAAATGAAAGAAGTCCTCAAGGAAACCTTAAGGGAATCCACGATGTAGGAAGATATTGACGGACCCTGATGGAGAAGGACTAGACAGATATTACTCACGTGCTTGCTACTCATGTGGAAAAGAAGGACACTTTTCACAGCATTGCACGAAGGAAAGCTATGAGTATCTGGGAAACTTCCCGACAGAAGAAGTGGAGTTTGATCCACGAAAGATAGAAGAATTGATAGGAACGAAGAAGTCGAGGAAGAGAAACAGCATGTGTCCCCAGAAGAACCCAATTTCTGCGGAAAAGGACCTGAGTCACATCACATGTTACCGGTGCAAGGATTTAGGTCATTATGCTATCAAATTCCCAACCAGGAGGCGAAGAACCCAGTGAACCAGGACAGCCACCATGAAGTCTTTAGATTGGTCTTATGCCATTAGTTTACACTACAAGGAAGTAGAGCATTTTACAAAGAGAAGTTTCAGACCGCAGGAAGGATGATCAGAGTAGTTGAGATCTGGAAATTAGAATGAAGCATGTAGCTAAATATGGAATACACATTATTACAATGTTGAGTTGAGTTATGGAAAGAACATTGTAATAGTTCGTGAAGCAATGGAAGTTGAGATGTTTGGAATCTCATTGTTATGAGTTGTTGGATGAATGTTAGTGCCTCTCTTGCTAGCCCACCCAGACTAAAACCTAGAACCCATGGAGAAGCTGACCCAAACCTTTCTCGGACAAACGCCCCATTTTACCCAAGGATGTCCGTATGTTGTCCTGAGAACCCCTTCTGTCTTATGCCTACAGATGACAACCCTTTACAAGTCTTTTCTTAAAGGCCCGGAAACCGGAAACCATCATGACCTTGACTAGTGATCAGGATTATCCAAAGATCCTGAAGGACATGATGAAGCATATTCACCTGGAAGGAGATGCAGTTTACAAGGGTTATCCCTTCATGGAGAATGGAGTTGAACTTTGGTACGTGGAGGTCCACCTTCACCGTGTGAAAGGAGTTTGCCCAAAGACTATGGGTCAATACTTTTTCATCTCCCGAGTACCACGACCAACATTCTTCGACTCTGTTCGTGAAGCTGCTATGGAGGCCATACGTCAGATTGGAGAAATACTCGAAGCAAGACTTCGTCACACTCAGGAATGCCTGAGTGTGGTGCATGCAGAGATAATGGAGATGAAGCACACGACCAATAGGATGAAGCAACAGATTGAGGATTTCAGGAATCATGTTGGACAATTCCAATGGGACTGAAGCATCCTTAGCTAGGACAAAGGAATAAAGGTGGAAGGAATGTTGACCATACCCGACGATGTGGATAGTAGCAATTGTAGTGATGCACCCTTGGAAATTGGAGTATTGAATACTGGTTCAAGAAGTAATAGAAGATTTGATATGATGAGAATATGGATTACGGATGAACATGTGCTTTTTGTTTAGTGCTACCTTACTGTGTGAAGCCTGGACCTTTAGGAAGGAAACGGTTGCTCCAAATAGTGGAGTTCTCCCAAATAAGTTGGAGTTTATGTTTGATATGAAGCTTACCCCAAGGTTGTGAAGGAAATAAGTATAATTGGATTTTAAGAGGGTGTAATGCTGAAGTGGGGAGCAATAGTGACTCCAAGGATGGAATAAGGATATACAAGTTCTAAAGTGGACCCTAGCCGAGGACCCAAAAGGAGGCTGCGTAGTCATAAGGGAACCATGAGACTTGTGAGAGTAATACGCTTCTTCTATAGTGAAGCAGAGCACTTTGCTAGTGATCGTCTCAAGGAGAAGGAGATTTGTTCTAAGTAGTTGAGTTGAAGACTGCAATGTAAATGCAGTAGATCGAAGTGAGTTAAGAATCAATACAATTAGTATCATGGCATTGATTTTAGATTTTATGAGTTGTTACTACATAAGAGATGAGTGAAGACATGATACATGGATTAAAATTTTGAGGGAACTGGTGAGATTCATTTTAAGTGTGGTAGAATCCAACACCGTTACCCGAATACACTAGCTGGTGGTTAGTTACGTCAGACTTGGAATTGACTACCCAAGGATGAGTGTGCGTAATTACACTCAGTTTTGAACCAAGAGAAGTAAGGGATAATTGGATGGATTCCCGAAAACCAAGGAAGTTGGAAGTCGGAAGTATGATCAGTGGCAACCCGATGATGAGACCAAGTGTTACTAGTGACAGGTTGGAGGTGAGCCATAACCCATAGGCCCCAGGACTTGTCAAGAAAGCAAGCTCACTCTTGCTGAAGAAAAACCCCTGGTAGAAGTTACGACTTTGTCAACAGACGAACGTATAGGTGTTTACGCTAAACCCGAGGGCTGGGAAGAAACGATAGTTGATTGTTTGGCTTGTAGAATCAATGGAATTATCCGAACTCAGTTCGTCGACAAGATGAAATTCTGCAATGCTTGTGAGTATGATCGAGTGTTAGAATTCGGGATTCACTAAACCATATACAAGGTAATGATTTGGGTGCGGGATGGATTGATCACCATACCGACTTACTCTTATTATTCGCCTCTGTTATACGGGATGGTGAATCTGAGTGACTTACCTATAGTTAAGAGACGACGATGACAAAACCTTGTTTAAACCTTAGAAGGGTATAGAAATTTTTTCCCGATACAAGGCAGCTGTTGCCAACCGTAGGTCATGCGGTGAGAATGAAGCCCAGACCCATTTTCTGCAGGAACCTAGTTGAACTGTTTGATGACCACCATGAGAGATCGATATTTGTTTAGTATTGACGCCAGACTCGTCAGATAAGAAGAACCAGACCTGAAAGAGCCTTACCAGGATGAAAGGATACAAGGATTTAGGACAAAGATTTTGCCACTACCGAAAGAACCAGAAAGGGAAATACCCTGAAGAATTGAGAAGACCGACGCCGTCAACCCAAAGGATGGATTACCTGAGTTTTGATGGAACTGTATCCTTGTTCCTAAGTGTGGTAGTACAGTAGGCCACACCAATCAGTGGATTTGTTAGAAGACCTCCAAACCCTAACCTATTTCTTGCTAGCCTCTCCGAATCTCGAGGACGAGATTCATTTTAAGTGTGGTAGATTTGTAACATCCCAAAATTCTAAATTTTGGAATGTTATAATAAATAGATAGATTTGATTGTTGTTTGATGTGATGTGTGAAATTGAGTGAAATATGAAACTTTCGAAAGTTAAATGAGAGGGAATAAAATGACTTTCCCAAAACTTTCACTTTGCTTTTTGATCTCCGGGAATTCAATTTCTTTTCAACACAAAACCCTAGAGTGAAGATAATATGACTTCTTCCATTTATTTTAAATGATAAAGGGTTTGAAAGGATTTTGAATTTCATCCCCGAAGTATTTTCAATTTAGAAACTTTAAGCAACTCAATGATTTTCCCGAGAGAAGATAAAATGACTTCTTCAAATTATAGGAAATATGAGTTGGAAGTTTTCTGAAATTTTCTGGAACTCAATTTCAAATATTAGGTTATTTGGGTTTTATTCAAATCATTTTTCTCCAAAAATAAAATACATGGAAAATAGCGTAACATGATTCCCTACAACAGAAATTGGAGATAAATGAATTTGAAGTCTTTTGGTATTTTTTGAATGATATTTATTGGATTTTATTGCAACAGTAGGACCTTTTGATTTATTAAAATTTGTGGGCATTTTATTTGACAGTAAGAAAATGTTCATGTTGTAGGATTTATTTTTCTGCAAATTTAGATATACTATATGCCTATATAATAAATAGTTCCTATTTTGCTTTATTTTTGTTTTGTGTCTGTTTAAAAAAAATGTTCCTTCGCCGACTGGGCCGGCCCAGCATCCGAGCCAGGCCGCGGCCCAGCTGCTCGCCCCGACTCCGTCCTCCTCCCGCACGGTAGCGCCGCCGCCACCGACCTCGGCGTTCGTGCCTTGCACGCCCCGCCACCGCCTCCCTCTTACCCCTCCCGCACGCATCGCCTCGCCCCTCCCTCCTATAAAGACCGAAGCCGCCGCCCTCCCCTCTTCGCATCGCGCCGCCGCCACCCGCATCTCGCCGCCGCCGCCGCCGCTGCTGCTTGCTTCTGCCGCCGCCGCGCACTTCTGCTGCTGCAGCAGCTCCGCCAGCTACCGCGCCGCTCACTCGCCTCTGCCTCGCATCGCGCCGCAGCGCTGCATCGCCCAACGCCGCAGTCCGCCGCCCCTCGCCGGAGCTCGCCGTCCGCAGCTCCGAGGCTCCAAGCCCGACCCGCAGCGGACCAACCCGATCTGCCCCGCGGAAAAAACAAACCGCCCGAACCCGCGGGTTTTTGAGAAAAACCCTAGGTAAAACCCCGGTCTGGTTTATTTGGTTAGATTAGGTTTTCTTCAGTTTTTTTAGTTAGATCTAATTAGAGAGCGTTCGCTGTTTAGGGTTCAGCAGTGAACGTTCATACTTTAACTTCTATTTTCTGTTTAGTTTCGGCCAGGGACCTCTCTATAAATATTATTTTTTACAGATTAGCCCCTAAACTTTAAAAGGGCATAACTTTTTACCAGTTGGTCTAAATCCAACGAAACCAACGCCCACGTCTTCGTTACGAAGCCCTCTTTCCAGTAATACAACTTCCACATGTTTTTGAAAATTTTAAAATTTGAATTCAACTAGTTTTAGATTTGAACTTCGTTTGATCATAACTTGAGTTTCGTAACTCCGTTTCAGTTGATTCTTTTTGCAAATCGAAGCTCTTGACCTAAACTTTCTGATAAGGCCAAATTCACAAAATTTTGGTACTGTTGGAAATTGTTTTATGTTTCAAGGGTCATTCGTTTTGTTTTCGAAATTTTCCGAAGTGTTTATTCGTTCTTTCTGATTTGCTGAGTGATTGCTTATGTGTGGTTACTATTGCTTGCTTACGATAGATTGACCAGAGTGTGACGAGTAGATCTATGACGAGTTCTGAGTGCGAATCATGTACACCGTCAGTACAAGGCAAGTTCACACTTTGATCATATTTTCCAATACCCAGTTTTCATTGCATTAGTTATATCCTCAAACACATTGCATGAGTAGGATCTCTTAACTTGTGGGACTGGGAAGTAGATTGAGGTCGAACCTATTACCTGCATTATTTTCAAACCCTTGGGAGTTACTTCTACGTTTGCTTAGGTTGCCATGCTATGCTCGTAGACATGGTTTGGGTTTGAGTGAAATCCATGACATATGTGAGTTGTTAATTAAGGATTCAACTTTAAAGTGGTAATTTATTACACATCTGGGTGGATTGGTTTGGGGTGCCCTGGGAGTGAACCAGTGGATTGCCCGGACACATGGGGTTGCCAGTGTTGTCCTAGGAAATCCTAGGGTTTCCGTGTGATTGTCCTATTGGAATGCCACCCAGGCTAAAAGGGATCATATAATATTTTCATGCCTAGAAACTTCCATGTGCAGCCAGATGCCAATATGGGCTCTGGCATAGTTGAGTAAGTTGTGGGAAACCTTTCCATGATGGGCTAGCAGATGTAGGGGGATTGTAGGTGTATCGGCCTATCTATCTGGTTAAGGGGACCTCTTCGGAAAGACTGTGTCTCGGTCATCCGTTTCTCAAACACCATGCAGTGCGAGAAACCAAACGGAGGCGATTGAGTCTTGTG
The DNA here is from genome assembly GCA_902687465.1 of Secale cereale. Taxonomy (NCBI): domain Eukaryota; kingdom Viridiplantae; phylum Streptophyta; class Magnoliopsida; order Poales; family Poaceae; genus Secale; species Secale cereale. The sequence continues at coordinate 413,897,776 of LR738710.1, forward strand.
GGAAAAGTGCACAAACATCTGCAGAGTGTACAAACTATTCATGAGCAGTCGTGTCCCCGGTTATGGACATCTTTGAGTATCTAGAAGTGGATTATTTGTTGATCTCATCACTCTATAATTTAATTTGTTGGGTTAATGATTACTTTAATTTGGGATTGAGATGGGGGTACCATTCTCAATTGTTCATGATTTAAATTTAACAAAGTAGTTAAATAAATGCATTCCTTTTGTGGTAGGGAAAAATCAGCTTTACGCAAAAACAGCCATACAGCCTCCACCAGCCAAATATGCATGTAGTTGTAGGACTTGTTCATTATCATTACAGTGTGAATTTGCGAGTACATTCAATGTGCTGACCTACATGGCTGCAATGTCTCATGTTGCAGGAATTATTCGACGAGTAAGTGTTACGTTAGGGTTGCGCTGTCTACACTCAACTTTGCCGTTGGTGTTGATGGGAATCCACAACCTTTGTTGCTTCCGCTATGATCGATTGAGGTAATAGTATTTATGTTACTTAATACATGTGATTTACCTCTGGTATAAATCCTCGAGTACTATGTGTGTCAGCATACCGATCCAGGGATGACACTTAAGCACAGAGACTTGATCCATTTGGGTCAGGTCGCTACAGAAGTCATTCCAAACAAAGCTAGATAAAAAGTTTAATGAATTGCTCATGCGTCTTCCACAACCACCACCAGCTGCACCTGTTGCACCTCTACAACGACAACAGCAACACCCACTTCTGAATCAGTTCGGACGAGCGAAGCGTATTCCTCTTGAGGATGGCCAAACTTCTGGTGATGTTGTACCTATTGTTGATGCTTCATTGGCTCCTGCTACTGCTGCTATTATTGAGGAGGATGACATTTATGAGGGTGATTACGAGGATGAGGTCTATCAAAATCAGAACTATGTGCAACCGCTAGCACCACAACCACCAGGTCGTCCACATGCATATCATCGCAACGGCAGAGCTGCACCACCACCTCAGGTACGAGATCCCGACCTTCTCCCTAAACTAAAATTGAATATTCCACCATTTGAGGGTAGATATGTTCCTGATATATATCTTACTTGGGAGTTAGAAACTGAACAACATTTTACATGTTTACAATATCCCAAGGAGAGACGTGGCTGCTGCTCTTTGTGAATTCACTAGTTTTGCTTTTGTGTGGTGGTACGAACATCATAGATTATATCCGGATAATATCCCAAATACTTGGGCTTCTTTGAAAACTGTTATGCATATTCGTTGGGTTCCACCGTATTATCAACGTGAATTTCTCCAAAAATTGCACCGTTTAAGACAAGGAAAAATTCTGTAGAGGAATATTATCAGCAATTACAAACTGGCATGATTAGATGTGGTATTGTTGAGGATAATGAAGCAATGCTTGCACGTTTTATGGGTGGATTACGTAGAGAGATTCAGACCATTCTAGATTAAGGAGTATAATAATATCACTCATTTATTACATCTTGCTTACAAAGCTGAACGTGAAGTGCAGGATCGACAGGCATTGACACAGACTAATTTTTCTGTAGGTTGACCTTCATCATAGACAGCGCGTGCATCTTCTACTTCCACATGATCTGCTACGCTGACACCTTCATCAGCTGCCACCTCCATCCTTTATACAAGAATGCATGCACTACAACCATTATCTGCCAAAAGGACACTGACCGGGGCTGCAAAGAGCTCTTCTTCATCCATGGCTTCAACATGGCACACACATGATATTATTTGTCATCGTTGTCAAGGTAGAGGTCATTATGCGAGAGAATGCCAATCTCCGCGTGTTATGATTGCTACTAAGGATGGTGGGTATGAGTCCGCTAGTGACTATGATGAGGAGACTTTGGCTCTTATTACAAGTGAAGAACACGGCGGAGTTGATTCTGAACAAGAGACACAATACATGGCTGTTGACGACGCTCACAGGTATGAATGTTTAGTTGCTCAACGTGTTTTGAGTATACAAGTCACACAATCTGAGCAAAACCAAAGTCACAATGATGAGGACACCAATACCATTGTTACACCCACTGCCCCTGCTATTATACATACTGGACCAATTACTAGAGCTCGTGCACGCCAATTGAATTACCAGGTACTTTTGTTTCTTGGTAACGATTCTAATGTTCATGAGAATATGACGCTGCCTAAATTGGATACATTTGTGTTGATTACTAATGAAGGCCTAGCATGGACAAGAGGGATGAACACTGGAGTAGGATCAAGCATGGCGATAAGGCGCGACGTCAATAACCTCTCGGAGTTGGTTTAGTGATTGCTAAGGCGTGACGTCTTCGCACGTTCGTAGTCGGATCGTCAAAGTCTACTACTCCAAAAACAATAATCACCATCTCATCGAAAGACGGGACACCTTTGCCTCTATCAAGTGGTATCAGATTTCCATGTTGCTCGGTGATATTTTCTAGTTTTTCATAGTTAGATCGAGTCTGTTCTTCATACCTACATTCCACGAAAAAGCCGGAAAAAATATTATTAGGGTTAGTTCATCATATCCAAAATAATCCGGGCCTTTGCATAATCTTTTTAGGGTTTTGCTTTGTTGACTTTGAGGTTGCATCGTCATGTCAAGTTGCTGGTCTTAGCGTCTAGTCCTTTAGAGTTTCGAGTTCTGTCACAGTTTGTCACGCCGCCGCCATACCATATTCATTGTTGGTCTCCTATACCACTACCGCTGCCACATACTTACCATCAATGCCATATACCACCACCGCTGCCATATCCTACCACCGCTATGATGAGGACATCACTAACAAAGTTACACCTATAGTTCCAACTAATACATATACAGGACCAATTACTAGAGCTCGCGCAGGCCAATTAAATTACCAGGTACTTTCATTTCTTGGTAATGATTCTAATGTTCATGAGAATATGATGCTGCCTAAATTGGATACATTTGTCTTGCTTACAAATGAAGGGCCTAGCTTGGACAAGAAGGATGAACATTGGAGCAAGATCAAGCATGGAGATGATGGCATGCATAAGGGGAACAAGAACAGAGTTACAAGTGATGATTTCAGGACTTTGAAGCCACGATAATGAGTGCATGAAGCCTTGGACGAAATATACAAGATGCCACTTCATAAATTTCGTCCAGAGGCTATTATAGGTTCTGCGTCACCTTATTATTGGGCCAGGCCCAAGTAATTTCGAAATACTTGAGTATAGGCTGTTTTTAGAGTCTGTATGTGTGGGGAATAAGAGTTAGGGTTGGTTTCGGACCCCTCCTCCAAGGGCCACAAAATTCCCCCCTCTTCCTCCATATATACAACCCTTAGGACGTCGTTTAGAATTAGGGTTTTGTTTAGATTAAAGTTTGCCATAGCTGAAACTTCGTGTACTTCATTTGTGTTCAGCGACCAGACAAAGACATCACAGGACCCCACTTGGTTTGGTTGATCGTGCTCCGGCGTGGTCAATAATCTCTCAGAATTGGTTTAGCGATTGCTAAGGCGTGAAGTCCTCGCATGTTCGTAGTCGGATCGTCAAAGTCTAATCCACCAAAAACAATAGCCACCTTCCCATCGAAAGATGGGACACCTTTGCCTCTATCAAGCAGGTGGTGATCGGTAACCATTGTAGTCAAAACTCTCAAAGGTTGGACAAAGCGATTGCCAGGTGGTGTCAAACGCACGATGTAGATGTATGTGGAGCTGGGAAGGCTTATGATATGGTAGCAACAAGGGTCAGCAATAATCAATTCAGAGATGCAAAGATGAATAAACGCTCAACGACAGTACTGTGCTGGTCCTAGGCTAGACCGTACAAGAGATGCGAGCCTAGAACACAAATGAATTCACGGCGCTGCACGTAATCAAGGGGAAATGATGCGGAGCATCCTAGGGACATCACCATGTCAAGAGTTCGCTTGGCAAGTGGCACGTGCAACCTCTACTTCTCATACATAAAGGTGAATCTTCTCCTTTACACGTGTTCACTTGACCCTTTCGAGGATGGTATACTACTTGACACTCCACTCGTGTGCATGCATAGGTACTGTCGGAGCTTCACGGACGACGAGGAGGAGCGCAAGCGCCAAGGAACGCCTACACCATCCGCGAGGGAAGCGTGGAAGCGAAGACGGAAGAAGAAGGGCTTGTCCAGTCCGGAGCGGGCGGTACTACCGCCTACAAGCGGTACTATCGCTCCCAAGCGGCACTACCGCCTACAGGCGGTACTACCGCCCGAGATCTGGTACTACCGCCCTGCCTGTGCGCAGCCGCGGGCTTTTGACCTTGTATCCCTCTCCACTTACCCCTCCGTGGCTTAGACTATAAATAGACCGCCCCACCTTCTTTCTAAGGGGAGCAAATATGATAGCTCATTTTTATGTGAGCTTTGCTCCTACCTTCTCCTCTTGAGAGAGAGAGACTACTCCATTAGAGGCCAAGACCTCCATCTTGGAGAAGGTCCCTAGTGGATGCAAGACCCCTTCTAGGGAAGAATCCTTGTGGATTATCAAGACCTCTCTCCTCATATGATTGGGATGAACTCTACCATGTATCTTGTTTTCCTTTGATTGTTCTTGTACCTTGTGGATCTCATGTGTTTGTGAGTCTAGTGGATGTGTGATTTGGGCTTGTTCTTGAGAGTTTCCCCCTTGTGTTCTTCTTGTTCTTGAGGGATTCCCCTCCAATTCGTGAAAGATCTCCACCTAGGGTTCCACCCTACAACATCATGGTATCTTGAGCCTTGGTTTCTCGCGAAATTGGAGCCCCCCTTCTTGTTTTCTAGCCTAATTTTGTTGTGTTCTTGCCTAATTTCGAAAATCCCCACCAAAAATAGCCCCAAATTTTTTTTTGTGATTTGTTGGTTTGATGAGGTTTTGTTGGATTTGATCCTTGGATTTGCTTGGTTTCGAGTGGATCTAGCATCTCCCCAAGTTTCACCACTTTCCATCCACGAAATCCATCCAATTTTGCCCCCGAAATCATCCATTTCCGCCCCCAAATTCGCCCCGATCCAGTTCTGCGAATTTCCCCGACACCAGCGGTACTACCGCCCACTCCGAGCGGTACTACCGCTTAGCACCACAAGCGGTACTACCGCCCCTCCCAGTTTCAGCCTTACGAGTTTCACCGTTTTGACCATAACTTTCACTCCCGAACTCCGATTTGAGTGTTCTTTGGCTCGTTGAAAAGCTAGCGACGTGCCCGAGCTGCTCATCTTGATTTTATCATCATTTGAATCCATCAAATTTTGTCAAATTTGGCAAGTTTTCCTAGGCCCTCCACCACATCATCCGTTATACCACCACCGACTTCCGCAACCTAAGCATTTTGTTTCCCTTAGCATTTGTGGTTGCTTGAGTAGTGACTTGAGTCTCCTAAGGTGTTTCGGCTACTCAGGGACGAGTGTTTCTTCATCAAGAACCACCACCACTTCCGCAATTGTCATCTTCGACACCACCACCACCGCTTTCCGCTACCACCATTTGACTTTGGCCTTTGAGATTTTGAGTTGTATTTTTTCCGTTTCCTAAGGTGTTTCGGCTAATTAGGAACGGGTCGACTTTGACAACACCGCCTCTCATCATCATCATCGAACGGTAACCTCGACGACACCGTTGTATAATCCCCTTGCAATTGCATTGTTAACCCCTAGACCATTTTGCGTCACTTGCCCATCGAGACTAGCCATTTGAGTATTGCCGGCAATGTTACTTGTACACATTAGTGGTCATCAATATACACCATCCATTTCATATATACCATATCATATTGGTATCGTCTTGCTATCATAGTACCATCCCTCATGTGCCACAAGATTGTTCCCGCAAATACACAATTGCTATCTTGGTTTGGGCATTTCGCATAGTGGCCATCTATAAAAAAAAGAAGAAAAAAAGCATAAGCTTTTAAGAAAAAAGAGATCAAAGAGCTTGTAAGTAATAGCCATAACATCGCCACATTGCATATCATACTACCATATTTATCATCTTGGATCATAGTGTGCGAAACACCGGAACATCATACACATAGCATACTTGGGATAGCAAGTTCATACATTTTGCATATTATAGGTTGTGCACAAGTGTCGTATCCGCCTATTGAGCAATCATGCTAGCGTCTCTCTTGAGTTGTGCAATGTGGCACATTTTGCTATCGGTGTGTGTGTTTTCGTGTGCCACATTTTTTTATTGGTCTACTTGTTTCACTTGCGAATTTGTGAATCTTTTCCAACATTATTGACTCTTGCTAACATTTTGCATCAATTTTTTGTGCCACTATCCTCACCGAGATCCACCATAAGCTCTAATTTGTAGGTGTGAGTGAACAAGTTCGGTACCAATTCCACTATTCTTTCATTTCACTTTGAGTGAAACGGGATACATCCTCAACTTTGGGATACGGTATCTTGGTATTGTTTATCTCATTTCCTACTCACCCTCTACTCGAGTCTTGTGATGGATAGGCAAAGCACATCATCTCCGGTCTTCGACATCGATGGCGCGAACAACTACATCCACGCACAAACCATCGGACTACAACGAGCAATGCAAGAGCGCATCGACAACATCGCCATCGACTTCCGACACATGGTGGCCGCCATCAAGTCTTCTTCCGCTGCATCATCTTCTCGGCGGAAACATTCAAGTCACAAACATCATGTGCACGACGACGACGAACGACATCTTCTACGAATTCAAGCATGCCAATGACATCATCATCATGAAGATGCTCGACACGCGCACAACTACAAGTCCGATCAAGCTCTACTTCACTCCAAGGCCAAACTTCAAGAGCACATAAGAAGACCGCGAGACAAGAACCACCTATACGGCGCTACGGCTACAACAACCACTTCGGCATCTTCGCCAAGTGCTATCAAGGCATCTTCGCCTTCGGACGTACGACATCTTCGCCTACTTCCCACGAGTATGCCTACAACGACTTCCTCAAGTCCAAGGCGACCACGTACGAGCAAGGGCGACATTTCCATCTTCAGAAGCCACCCACATCATATGAGCATTCTACAACAAGACGACGACAAGATGATCGAGCATGGAATTTTCCCTTCGGTCATGGACGAGAGTGATGTTGTGCCATCTTCGGCCTTCATCCACGACGACGACTACGAGATGGTTGAGCATGGGATTTTCCCTTCGATCACGATGGAGTATGGTGATGAGTTGAGAGACTTGTGCCACCATACTGAGAGTGAGAGTGACTTCACCACTAGCCACATATATGATGAGATGCCCCATTTCACATGTGAGGAGAGCCACTACCACCACCACTTGAGTGAGATGAGTGACTCCACCATATGTGACTATGAGTGCACCTACCTTGAGGGAGTGAGTGAGCCACCACCACATAGAGAGAGTGAGGTAGTTGATAGGGCATGTGAGGCCATTTCGATTTCTAACAACTTAACCTCTACCTCTATTGTGTCTTCTCATTTGGTGCTAGGTCCCATTTATGATGACGCGCCGATCCGCGACGACTTCGTCCTTCCTATGGACAAGACGATGGCCATG
>LR738710.1:413905390-414009519 GCA_902687465.1 Secale cereale
CCCCCCCCCCCACATGGCTCCATCAAGTTGATGATGATGACCTCCATTTGGTCTTTGCCACCTCACCTACACCACTTGAGTGGAATGAACAAGGTAACATAGGTGATGGTGCTTCTCTTGTCCCACTAGTGGACTCTCTTGACATTGATTGCTCCCATGATGATGATCACCTTATGGATTCACCACATACTAGGTCTTATCCATGCTTAGACATGCCACCTATCTATGATGAATATAATGATGAGCATGTTGAGTTGCCTAGTTGTGATTCTATGCTCCATAGGATATCATGTGAAAATTCATTTGGTCACATCATGTTCGAGAACCCTCTAAACTTGTCATATGCTATGAGTGAGATCTCCCATATTGCATCATTCAAATCTCAACATAGTAACTATGCATGCCCCATTAAAGTAAATTCTATTTGCACTTGTGGCATAGATAACAAGATGATGGTCATTGGCTTTTGTTTTTCATGTGATGATATTGCCATGATCCCTTTACATGATTTGCGCAATTCATCTCTTATGCCATGCCATGAACACATTGTTCCAAATATGCATTGTTTTGGATGTTGTCAATATTCTCAATGTGATATTTCCACTATGGTTCATGAGGAGACCCCCATGGTTTCTTCATACATACTAGGAGATCTTGATGCATTCCATACCTTGCATGATTACCATGATTGTGTGCACCATATGCATTACATGAATAACAATGCTCTACCTTCTTGTCACGATGCATTACACCATGTGAGTCTCCATTATGCCATAGATAAAAACAAACCTCTCATGATGGATGACATGTTTCTATATCACGCATCTCATTTATTTGAGCATTGGATATTATGTGCTAACCAACACACACACGTGCGCATCATGATGGATGATGTGTACATATACCACACACATACAATTTTTCCTTTGCCTTTGTCTTGTGCAGGTACTTTTGCAACTCGTCAACCTCCCAATCCCATGAGTTGACGAAAAGAGCTCTTGAGAGCAACAATGACTTGGGATCTCATGGATTTTCCTTCCCGCCGCTCCCTTTGCGCAAAGACTTCGCGCATTTCTTCTACATGGCCCTCACATGGTTATGGCTAATTGTTTGTTATGTATCATTTCCCATATTGCCATGTTCACATTGCATGATATGCGCATTCCTATGCCTTTTCCATGCATTTGTGACCCATGCTTTGCATTACACATGATGATTGATTCTCATACTTGTATGTGTATTTGCAAGCTTGGTGGAGATATTGCTTGTTCTTGCCATGATGCCTTTGTACCCCATGCCGATTATGATGCTTTGATCTTGCTTTGTGTTCGTGCTTGCGATATGTCATGTGTATTACCTATACCCACTATTTTCTCACATGACATGATTGCCGTACCTTCTCCTAGTGTGTTGCATCTTCGCTCCACTAGTTTGCACAACTTGATCACCATGCTTGCTTCATGTAGTGCATCACCCATGATACATACATGCTCATTTCATGCGGTTGATAGCCACCATCGCCATGCTTTGCACATGATTGATATTGCTTGTTGTCATATGTCTCCACATGTTGCCTCTCTCATGCTATATGATTGTCCATGCATTGAGCGCAACCATGATTTTATTCTTGCCAATGAGATTGCCCCCATAGCATTCTCGCATTTATTTGGAGATTTTGACATAATTTTTGTGAAGCATGCTTGTCTTACCTCTTTGCACCATATGCCTAGTGCCATGAATGTAGCCATTGTTGCATCATATTATTCATGCACTTTTGCTCCTAATGGTTATGTGCTAGAGAAGAGAACCATCATGATGGATGATGTGTTTATCTACCATGCGCATACATTCTTTGTTTTGTTTTGTTTTGTGCATGTGTAGGATACTTGGACTTCATGTCGACTTCCACTTCACGTGAGTTGACCATTCGAGCTCTCGAGAGTGAACCACTTTCTACCACGACGCTTCTACATCGCACTTGCTTGTGCTTCGGCATTGTGAAGGATGCACATGGACACACTTTCGAGGTGATATCCTTCTCTTTCGAGAAACCACAATCCATGCGCATGAACATTGTGGATCATACTAGTTGTGTTGCTTGCACCATGACTCTTTGCACACTTGCTCGAGATCTTTCTTCGACTTGCCATTGCCACATTGCCATGCTTCATGATATATATGCCTTGTGCGTTGCATCCGACTTGTGGATTACTTGTCCCTATCATATGCTTGGTTGCAACAATATCATCTCTTCACATATGCCATGTCCCATTTCTTTTCACATGATTGACTTGATTGCCTCACACATGTTGAACAATTGCTACTTCTATTGTGTTGAGTGCCACTCGATTTTCACTACACCCTATGCACATTATGCTCGGATTGTCTTCCACTTGACCCTTGTGTTTAGACACTTCATTTTTTTGGTGTTGTGAATGATTCGTATGCCTACCATAGACCTTTCATTGAGCGCTTTATGCATGCTTTCTATGACTTTGAGGTAGATGTTTATTCTCTTGTCACACATATGTGCATCTCTACCTCACATTTACATGCTTGTTTCCATGATGACCTTGATTGTGCTCAATTGATGTGCTTAAATGCCATGCCACAACCCTTTGTCACACCATATGCAATGCTTGATGACAACACTTGTTGGGTGAATCACCTCTTGAATGCTTGGTTTTGCACTAACGCTAACCACATTTGTTTTTCCAAGTGTTTTTTTCCTTGCTCCTCTTGAAGGAATCACTAGACGGTGCGACATTGGAGAATGCACATGCAAAGCTTCAAGATGACGAGTCCTTCGTGATCGTCCACATCTACACGATGATGCCATCTCTTTCCCATGGTGATTTGGTTTTTGATCCGAGGTCGGATCTTTCCCAAGGGGGAGGGGGTGATGCGGAGGATCCTAGGGACATCACCATGTCAAGAGTTCGCTTGGCAAGTGACACGTGCAACCTCTACTTCTCATACATAAAGTTGAATCTTCTCCTTTACACGTGTTCACTAGACCCTTTCGAGGATGGTATACTACTTGACACTTCACTCGTGTGCATGCATAGGTATTGTCGGAGCTTCACGGACGACGAGGAGGAGCGCAAGCACCAAGGAACGCCTACACCATCCGCGAGGGAAGCGTGGAAGCGAACACGGAAGAAGAAGGGCATGTCCAGACCAGAGCGGGCGGTACTACCGCCTACAAGCGGTACTACCGCTCCCAAGCGGCACTATCGCCTACATGCGGTACTACCGCTCCCAAACGGTACTACCACCCGAGGTCCAGTACTACCGCCCTGCCTATGCGCAGCCGCGGGCTTTTGCCCTTGTATCCGTCTCCACTTACCCCTTCGTGGCTTAGACTATAAATAGACCGCCCCCACCTTCTTTCTAAGGGGAGAAAATATGATAGCTCATTTGTATGTGAGCTTTGCTCCTACCTTCTCCTCTTGAGAGAGAGAGAGTACTCCATTGGAGGCCAAGACCTCCATCTTGGAGAAAATCCCTAGTGGATGCAAGACCCCTTCTAGGGAAGAATCCTTGTGGATTATCAAGACCTCTCTCCAAATAGGATTGGGATGAACTCTACCATGTATCTTATTTCCCTTTGATTGTTCTTGTACCTTGTGAATCTCATGTGTTTGTGAGTCTAGTGGATGTGTGATTTGGGCTTGTTCTTGAGAGTTCCCCCCCTTGTGTTCTTCTTGTTCTTGAGGGATTCCCCTCCAATTCGTGAAAGATCTCCACCTAGGGTTCCACCCTACAACAGGAAAGCACACTCTGAATTTTTTTCGCCTCTTTTTTTGCGCTCTTTTTTTTGCACTCCCTTTTTTTTGCCGAAAATCACTATAATGGCGAGTGTCTCAAAAATCTTCCCAAGTCAAACTAATATGATAGGCACGCATTTTTTTTGATAAACTGTATTTTCGAAAATCAGGCAGCGACGACTAAAAAGTGCGGTAAAAACAATATGATGGCATGTGTCTCAAAAGACTCAAAAAAGCCTTAAAACAGGATAGGGAAAAAATTCACCTGCCAAAATTTTGGTCTAAAAACTGCCCTGGGGTCTCCAGACTATTTTTTTTGAGACCTACTTAGGCAAGGAAACACGAAACCGAAACTAGATGGATCTTGAAAATAAATCTAAAAGGAAAATAACTCGGATTGGTGGTGGATATATGGTGGTAGAATGTGCAAGCGGTGGTGGTATATGGCAGGGGTGATGAAGATGTTGCGGCGGCGGCGTGATAACGTATGACCAGAACTCGAAACTCTAAAAGACTAGAAGCTAAGACTAGCAACTTGACACGACGATGCAACCGCAAATTCAACTAAGAAAACACGGAAAAGATTATGCAAAGGCTCACACTGGTTCAGATATGATGAACTAACCCTAATTTTTTTGGATTTTTTGTAAACTGTAGGTACGAAGAACAGACTCGATCTAATCTATGAAAAACTATAAAATCTCACCGAACAACCTGGAAATATGATACCACTGAGTGGCAGGATCACTAACAAAGTTACACCCACTGTTCCAACTAATACATATACATGACCAATTACTAGAGCTCGCACACGCCAATTAAATTACCAGGTACTTTCGTTTCTCGGTAATGATTCTAATGTTCATGAGAATATGATGCTGCCTGAATTGGATACATTTATCTTGCTTACAAATGAAGGGCCTAGCTTTGACAAGAAGAATGAACATTGGAGCAAGATCAAGCATCGAGATGATAGCATGCGCAAGGGGAACAAGAACGGAGTTACAAGTGATGATTTCATGACTTTGAAGCCAGCATAATGAGTGTGTGAAGCCTTGGACGAAATATACAAGATGCCACGTCATAAATTTCGTCTAGAGGCTATTATAGGTGTTGTGTCACCTTATTATTGGGACATGCCCATGTAATTTTGAAATACTTGAGTATAGGCTGTTTTTAGAGTCTGTATGTGTGGGGAAACAAGAGTTACAATTGGTTTCGGACCCCTCCTCCAAGTGCCACGAAATTCCCCACTCTTCCTCCATATATACAGCCCTTAGGGCGTCGTTTGAACTTTGGGTTTTGTTTAGATTAAAGTTCACCATAGCTGCAACTTTGCGTACTTTGTTTGTGTTCAACGACCAGACATAGACATCACAGAACCCCACTTGATCAATAAAGCTTTCCTCTTAAATTTGCAATATCCAAATTGCAATCTCAGAGTTTTGCTTGTTCTTTGTTTGCCTGCAGGAAACAGACCTTCGTGGTCAGGTTGATCGTGCTCCAGCATGGTCAATAACCTCCTGAGTTGGTTTAGCGATTGCTAAGGCGCAACGTCCTCGCATGTTTGTAGTCGGATCGTCAAAGTCGACTTCCTCCAAAACGATAGCAACCATCTTATCGAAAGACAGGACACCTTTGCCTCTATCACGCTGCCATATACCACCACCATATATCCACCACCAATCCGATTTCTTTTCATATTAGGTTTCTTTTCGAGATCCATATAGTTTCAGATCCGTGTTTCCTTGCATGAGTAGGTCTTGTGAAAAAAAGAGTCTGGATGCCCCTGGACAGTTTTAGGCCTAAATTTCGGCAGTCGAAAATATTTTTTTCTCTATCCTGTTTTAGGTCTCTGGGAGCGTTTTAAGACACTCGCCATCATATTGATTTCTTTGGCACACTTTTCGGTCGTCGCTGCCCTGATTTTCGGAAAAAAAAGGTCGCAAAAATTTCATGTCTATCATGTTATCTTGACTTGGGAAGAGTTTTGAGACACTCGCCGTTATATTGATTTTAGGCAAAAAAAAAGGAGCGAAAAAAAGAGCGCAAACATAAAAAAATCAGAGTGTGCTTTTCCCTTGTTTCCATGCATCGCCGTGATTTTGTTAGTGTTCTAAGCTCACGTCTCTAGCATAGTCTAGCCTAGGACGAACACAGTACTATCATTGAGCGTTTATTCAATGTTGCATCTCTGAATTAATTATTGCTGACCTTTTTTTGCTACCATATTATAAGCCATCCCAACTCCACATATATCTACGTCGTGTGTTTGACTCCTCCTGGTAATCGCTCTATCCAAGGTTTGAGGCATTTTTTACTACAACGGTTGTAGATCACCGCCTGCTGTTTGGTAAGAACTGGTAAGAGATTGAGATTTTCTTGCCGGATTTGGGACACCACCATTTTCTAGTACTATGTCGTATCATAGTCTTGTGTCTTTCTACTGCTGCTAACCATAGCAGGATCACAAGCCGATGAGACTAACTGGGAGAACATGATGAACAAGGAGTTGCATGATAAGTTTTAGCAAATGATGAGTGTCAAGGTGGGAGATGTGCTGAACATATTTGAAGAGGCCATGAACAAGATTGATGGCATGGAGAAGACATTCGAAACAAAGCTCGATGGAAAGTTTAATGAAGTTATCACGCGTCTTCCACAAGCAACACCGGCTGCACGTTTGCCACAACAAAAACAACAACATCAATAGCAACAACATGGCCTTCCAAATCAAGTTGGACGAGCAATGTGTGTTCCCCTTAAACCCGGCCAAACTTCTAGTGCCGCTGCACCTACTGTTGAAGCTTCTGTGGTTGTTGCTATTGCTAAGGAGGAGGACGATTACGTGGGCGATTACGAGGATGAGGTTGATCAAAATCAGAACTACATGCAACCACCAACACCACCACCAGGTCGTCCACATGAAAATAATCGCAATCATAGGGCTGCACCACCCCCTCAGGTATGAGATCACGACCATCTCCCTAAACTAAAATTGAATATTCCACCATTTGAGGGTAGATATGTTCCTGATATATATCTTACTTGGGACTTAGAAATCGAACAACATTTTACATGTTTAGAATATCCCGAGGAGAGACGTGTTGCTGCTGCTCTTAGTGCTTTCACTAGTTTTGCTTGTGTGTAGTGGTATGAACATCGTAGATTATATCCGAATAATATTCCAACTACTTGGGATGCTTTGCAAACTGCTACGCGTACTCGTTGGGTTCCACCATATTATCATTGTGAATTACTACAAAAACCGTAGTGTTTAAGACAAGGAAAAAATTATGTAGAAGAATATCAAGAATTACAAACGGGCATGATTAGATGTAGTATTGTTGAGGATAATGAAGCTATTGTCGTTGTCAAAACTGGCAGATCTCGGGTCGGGGGTCCCGAACTATGCGTCTGAGGATCGATGGTAAAAGGAGACAGGGGAAACGATGTTTACCCAGGTTCAGGCCCTCTCGATCGAGGTAATACCTAAAGGAAATATGCCCTAGAGGCAATAATGAAGTTGTTATTTATATTTCCTTATATCATGATAAATGTTTATTACTCATGCTAGAATTGTATTAACCGGAAACTTGATACATGTGTGAATACATAGACAAAACAGAGTGTCCCTAGTATGCCTCTACTAGACTAGCTCGTTAATCAAAGATGGTTATGTTTCCTAACCATAGACATGTGTTGTCATTTGATCAAAGGGATCACATAATTAGGAGAATGATGTGATGGACAAGACCCATCCTTTAGCTTAGCACTATGATCGTTTAGTTTTATTGATATTGCTTTCTTCATGACTTATACATGTTCCTCTAACTATGAGATTATGCAACTCCCGAATACCAGAGGAACACCTTGTGTGCTATCAAACGTCACTACATAACTGGGTGATTATAAAGATGCTCTACAGGTGTTTCCGAAAGTGTTTGTGGTGTTGGCATAAATCAAGATTAGGATTTGTCACTCCGAGTGTCGGAGAGGTATCTCTGGGCCCTCTCGGTAATACACATCGTAATAAGCCTTGCAAGAAAATGACTAATGAGTTAGTCATGAGATGATGTATTACAGAACGACTAAAGAGACTTGCCGGTAACGATATTGAACTAGGTATGATGATACCGACGATCGAATCTCGGGCAAGTAGCATACCGATGACAAAGGGAACAACGTATGTTGTTATGCGTTTTGACCGATAAAGATCTTCGTAGAATATGTAGGAGCCAATATGACCATCCAGTTTCCGCTATTGGTTATTGACCGGAGATGTGTCTCGGTCATGTCTACATAGTTCTCGAACCCATAGGGTCCGCATGCTTAACGTTCGATGATGATCGCTATTATGAGTTAATGTGTTTTGATGTACCAAAGGTTGTTCGGAGTCTCGGATGAGATAACAGACATGACGAGGAGTCTTGGAATGGTCGAGACATAAAGAATGATATATTGGACGATGTTATTCGGACACCGAATAAATATCGGAGTGTCGGGGGGTTATCGGAACCCCCGGGGGAACTAATGGGCCAACATGGGCCTTGTGAGAGAGAGGAGGGGCCTGTAGGGCTGACCCCCATGAGGAGTCTGAATTGGACTAGGAGGGGGCGGAGCCCCCTCTCTTTCCCTCTCCCTCTGTCCCTATCCTTGCTTCCCCCCCCCCTCTTCCCTTGTTGGAAACCCATTAGGAATAGGATTCCTATTCCTAGTAGGAATCCTACATGGGGCACACCCTATAGGGGCCGACAGGCCTCTCCCCTTGCTCCTTTATATACGGGGGAAGGGGCACCCAAAGACACACAAATTGACAATTATTTTAGCCGTGTGAGGTGCCCCCTCCACATTTACACACCTCGGTCATACTGTCACAGTGCTTAGGTGAAGCCATGCATCGGTAACTTCATCAACACAGTCACCACGCCATCGTGCTGACAAAACTCTCCCTCGGCCTCAACTGGATCAAGAGTTCGAGGGACATCACCGAGCTGAACGTGTGCAGATCGTGGAGGTGTCGTGCGTTCGGTACTTGATTAGTTGGATCGCGAAGACGTTCAACTACATCAACCGCATTTCTAAACGCTTCCGCTTTCGGTCTGCGAGGGTACGTGGACACACTCTCCCCCCTCGTTGCTATGCTTCTCCTAGATAAATCTTGCGTGATTGTAGGAAATTTTTTGAATACTACGTTCCCATACAGTGGCATCATTAGCTAGGTTATGCGTAGATGATATGCACGAGTAGAACACAATGAGTTGTGGGTGATGATAGTGATACTGCTTACCAGCATGTCATACTTTTATTCGGCGGTATTGTTGCATGAAGCGGCCTAGACCGACATTACAAAAGCCTCGTTCATGAGACTGGTTCTACCATCGTGCTTCGCACAAAGGTGGCTAGTGGGTGTCTGTTTCTCCTACTTTAGTTGAATCGAGTGTGACTACGCCCGGTCCTTGTGAAGGTTAAAATAGCACACTTGACGAAAAATAATTGTGGTTTTGATGCGTAGGTAAGAACGGTTCTTGCTAAGCCCGTAGCAGCCACGTAAAACTTGCAACAACAAAGTAGAGGACGTCTAACTTGTTTTTGTCGGGCATGTTGTGATGTGATATGGTCAAGACGTGATGAGTTATACATTATTGTATGAGATGATCATGTTTTGTAAATTATCGGCAACCGGCAAGAGCCTTATGGTTGTCTCTTTATTGTATGAATTGCAAAAGCCATGTAATTTCTTTACTTTATCACTATGAATTAGCGATAGTAGTAGTAGTATCAATATTTAGCGAGATGGCCACGACGCTACGATGAAGATCATGGTGTGAAGCCGGTGACGATGGAGATCATGACGATGCTTTGGAGATGGAGATCAATAGCACAAGATGATGATGGCCATATCATGTCACATATTTTGATTACATGTGACGTTTATCTTATTATGCTTCTTATTTTGATTAGAACGACGGTAGCATTATAAGATGATCCCTTACTAAAATTTCAAGGTACAAGTGTTCTCCCTGGGTATGCACCATTGCGACAGTTCGTCGTGCCGAGACACCACGTGATGATCGGGTGTGATAAACTCTACATTCAAATACAACAGGTGTAAGACAGTTTTGCACATGCAGAATACTCGGGTTAAACTTGACGAGCCTAGCATGTACAAACATGGCCTCGGAACACTGGAGACCAAATGGTCGAGCGTGTATCATATAGTAGATATGATCAACATAAGATGTTCACCGTTGAAAACTACTCCATCTCACATGATGATCGGACATGGTTTAGTTGATATGGATAACGTGATCATTTAAATGAATTGAGGGATGTCTATCAAAGTGGGAGTTCTTAAGTCATATGATTAATTGAACTTTAATTTATCATGAAATTAGTCCTGGTAGTATTTGCAAATTATGTTGTAGATCAATAGCTCGTGTTATAGCTCCCCTATGTTTTTGATATGTTCCTAGAGAAAACTAAGTTGAAAGAAGATAGTAGCAATGATGAGGACTAGGTCCGTGATCCGAGGATTATCCTCATTGTTGCACAGAAATATTATGTCCTTGATGTACTGCTAGGTGAAAAACCTATTACTGGAGCAGATGCAGACGTTATGAACGTTTGACAAGCTCGGTATGATGACTACTTGATAGTTTAGTGTGCCATGCTTTACGGCTTATAACTGGGACTTCAAAAACCTTTTGAACGCCATGGAGCATATGTGATGTTCCAAGAGTTGAAAATAGTATTTCAGACTCATGCTCGTGTCGAGAGGTATGAGACCTCTGACAAGTACTTTGCCTACAACATGGAGGAGAATAGCTCAACCAATGAGCATGTGCTCAGAATGTCTGAATACTACAATCGCTTAAATCAAGTGGGAGTTAATCTTCCAGATAAGATAGTGATTGACAGAGTTTTCTAGTCACTATCACCAAGTTACTAGAACATCGCGATGAACTATAATATGCAAGGGATGACGAAAACGATTCCCGAGCTCTTCATGATGCTGAAATCAACGAAAGGTAGAAATCAAGAAAGAGCATCAATTGTTGATGGTTAACAAGACCACTAGTTTCAAGAAAAGGGCAAGGGGAAGAAAGGGAACTTCAAGAAGAATGGCAAGCAAGTTGTCACTCCCGTGAAGAAGCCCAAAGCTGGACCTAAGCCTGAAACCGAGTGCTTCTAACTGCAAAGGAAATGGTCACTAGAGCGGAAGTTCCCCGAATATTTGGCGGATAAGAAGGATGGCGAAGTGAACAAAGGTATACTTTATATACATATTGATAATGTGTACCTCACTAGTGTTGATAGTAGCCCCTGGGTTTTTGATACTTGTTCAGTTGCTAAGATTAGTAACTCAAAATAGGTGTTACAGAATAAACGAAGACTATTTGAGGGTGAGGTGATGATGTGTGTTGGACGTAGTTCCAATATTGATACGATCATCATCGCACACTCCCTGTACTTTCTGGATTAGTGTTAAACCAGAATAAATGTTATTTGGTGTCTGCGTTGAGCATGAACAAGATTGGATCATTTTTATTGCAATACAATTATTCATTTAAGTCAGAGAATAATTGTTATTCTCTTTACATGAATAAAACATTCTATGGTCATACACCCAAGGTGAAAGGTTTATTGAAACTCAATCGCATTGATACACATATCCATAATATTGAGGCCAAAAGATGCAAATTTAATAACGATAGTGCAACTTATTTGTGGCACTGCCGTTTAGGTCATATTGGTGTAAAGCACACGAAGAAACTCCATGTTGATGGGCTTTTGGAATCACTTGATTATGAATCACTTGGTGCTTGCGAACCATGCCTCGTGGGGAAGATGACTAAGACACCGTTCTCCAGAACAATGGAGCGAGCGACAGACTTATTGGAAATCATACATACTGATGTATGTGGTCCGATGAGTGTTGAGGCTCGCAACGGGTATCGTTATTTTCTCAACTTCACTGATGATTTGAGCAGATATGGGTATATCTACTTGATGACGCACAAGTGTGAAACATTTGAGAAGTTCAAAGAATTTCAGAGTGAAGTAGAGCATCATCGTAACAAGAAAATAAAGTTTCTACAATCTGATCACGGAGGCAAATATTTGAGTTATGAGTTTGGTCTTCATTTGAAACAATGTGGTATAGTTTCATAGCTCACGCCACCTGGAACACCACAGCGTAATGGTGTGTGTGAACGTCGTAACCGTACTTTATGAGATACGGTGCGATCTATGATGTCTCTTACCGATTTACTACTATTGTTTTGGGGTTATGCATTAGAGACAGCTGCATTCACGTTAAATAGGGCACCATCTAAATCCGTTAAGACACCCTATGAACTGTGGTTTGGCAAGAAACAAAACTTGTCATTTCTTAAAGTTTGGGGCTGCGATGCTTATGTGAAAAAGCTTCAACCTGATAAGCTTGAACCCAAGTCGGAGGAATGTGTCTTCGTAGGATACCCAAAGGAAACTGTTGGGTACACCTTCTATCACTGATCTGAAGGCAAGATATTCGTTGCTAAGAATGTATCCTTTCTAGACAAGGAGTTTCTCTCGAAAGAAGTGAGTGGGAGGAAAGTAGAACTTGATGAGGTAATTGTACCTTCTCCTGAATTGGAAAGTAGTTCATCACAGAAATTAGTTCCAGTGATTCCTACACCAATTAGTGAGGAAGCTAATGATGATGATCATGAAACTTCAGATCAAGTTACTACTGAACCTCGTAGGTCAACCAGAGTACGTTCCGCACCAGAGTGGTATGGTAACCCTATTATGGAAGTCATGTTACAAGACCATGATGAACCTACAAACTATGAGGAAGTGATGATGAGCCCAGATTCCGCAAAATGGCTTGAGGACATGAAATCTGAGATGGGATCCATGTATGAGAACAAAGTGTGGACTTTGGTTGACGTACCCGATGATCGGCAAGCCATTGAAAATAAATGGATCTTGAAGAGGAAGACTGACGCTGACGGTAATGTGACCATCTAAAAAGCTCGACTTGTTGCGAAAAGGTTTTCCACAAGTTCAAGGAGTTGACTACGATGAGACCTTCACACCCGTAGCGGTGCTTAAGTCTGTCCAAATCATGTTAGCAATTGCCGCATTTTATGATTATGAAATCTGGCAAATGGATGTCGAAACTTCATTCCTTAATGGATATCTCAAAGAAGAGTTGTATATGATGCAACCAGATGGTTTTTTCGATCCTAAAAGTGCTAACAACGTGTGCAAGCTCCAGCAATCCATCTATGGACTGGTGCAAGCATCTTGGAGTTGGAATATACGCTTTGATGAGGTGATCAAAGCATATGGTCTTATACAGACTTACGGTGAAGCCTGTATTTACAAGAAAGTGAGTGGGAGCACTACAACATTTCTGATAAGTATATGTTAATGACATATTGTTGTTCGGAAATGATGTAGAATTTTCTGGAAAGCATAAAGGATTGTTTAAAAGGAGTTTTTCAATAAAATACCTCGGTGAAGCTGCTTTCATATTGGGAACCAAGATCTATAGAGATAGATTAAGACGCTTGATAAGATTTTCAATGAGTACATACCTTAATACGATTTTGAAGAAGTTCAAAATGGATCAGGCAAAGAAGGAGTTATTGCCTGAGTTGTAAGGTATGAAGTTGAGTAAGACTCAAAACCCGACCACGGCATAAGATAGAGGAAGAATGAAAGTCATTCCCTAAGCATTAGCCATAGGTTCTATAAAGTATGCCATGACATGTACCAAACCTGTTGTCAAGGAGGTACAATATTGATCCGGGTGTAGATCACTGGACAACTATCAAAATTATCCTTAGTGACTGGATGACTAAGGAAATGTTTCTCGATTATGGAGATGATAAAGTGATGCGGAACATCCCAAGGTCATCCCCCATGGACTTACCATCGCCTCACCAAGTACCTCAAGGACCAATGACTCGTGCCCGTGCAATAGCTCTCAAGACCGAGGTGACATCTCTCCTAGTCCAACTTCCATATGAATCATGTGAGACATGGCTACTACCTCAGGCGGATGTGTTTTGTGTGCTCATGTATCAAGAAGACCCAACCAGAGAGGCTCCTGAAGATGGACAAGTCACCAAGTTCACGGATGAAGCATTGCATCAAAGGAAGCTAGAGAAGCCCCGAGGC
Source organism: Secale cereale (assembly GCA_902687465.1). NCBI lineage: Eukaryota > Viridiplantae > Streptophyta > Magnoliopsida > Poales > Poaceae > Secale > Secale cereale. The sequence goes on from LR738710.1 coordinate 413,919,337, forward strand.
CCCGGACATCCGGCTCCCTGGCCCACACATCCGGCCCCTGGACAAGCACCTACAGAAGAGCCCCCGTAGCCAAAGCTACAAGGGCCCGGACATCCGGGAGGCCCCGGACATCCGGCCTCGAGCTCGGAAATCTGGTGCCCCCACCACAAAAGCATACTCGTGGCTGGCCCCGCTAGACCGGACATTCGGTGCCAAGCCCGGACATCCGGCGCCTCTCGACAGCCCGTACATCTGGCCCGACGCCTGGACATCCGGCTCCTGAATGCCAGCGTGCATTTCATCTGGGTCGTGGCCCATGTATCCCCTCGCCCTCTAGACTATATATACTACTTCACCTACCTATTTCTAGGGTTACCATTGTGATAGCTCAAAAACCTAGAGCCTTGCTCATCCCCTAGTGGTTCATATCCTCGAGAGTGACTGTGGCCCCTCTTCGGAGAAGATCCACACGGATTCAAGACCTCTGCTATGGAGAAGATCCCACGGGATACCCTCATGACCTCATTCCGGAGAAGACTACCTTGTATTGTCCGTTGTTGACCGTGGATCGTGTATCTCTTTATGTATCGTGGATCTAGCACTTGTGTGACCATCTTCATGTTGATTTGAGTGTTCCTCTTGTGTTTTCCCCGTGTTTCCCTTTGTGTTCTTCGTGTTCATCGTGGAGTTCCCTCCTTTTCGTGAAATATCGGCCTAGATCGGGTTGACCCCGCATCATATGGTATCATGAGCCACGGTTTCTCACGAATTTGGAGCCTCCCCACTATTTTCTAGCTTGTTTTTGTTGTGTTCTTCCCAATTTTGAAAATTCCCCACCAAAAAATAGCCCCAATTTTTTTTTGTGATCTGTTGATTTGACGAGATTTTTTTGAATCTGTTCCACGGATTTGCTGTGCCATGAGTGGATCTAGCTTTTCCCCACTTTTTCCCCAATTTTGATCCGCAAAATCCGACAAATTTGGCCCCGGAAGTCATCTTATCCACAAAGTTCATCAGGGCCTCGGGCACCCCGGACATCCGGCCCGTGCCCCAGACATCCAGCCTGGCCCGAACATCCGGCCTCCCGCAGCCAAAGCCCTCCCATCCGCACCACTTTGAAATGTCCCCGCCATTTTCATTCGGTATCCCACCAAACCTTCCGCATACCACCACCATTTCTACAACCTCCATCGCATCACCGCTACGATTTTGAAAATTTTGTCTCACTTTGCCTTGGATACTTGAGTTGTGGTTTCACCGTTCCCTTGGATGTTTAGGCTACCTTGGAATGGAATGACTTCGACAGCACTACCGCTCATCCTCCGCAAGGACGGTAACATCGACGACACCATGTTCATCCTACCTTGCAATTGCATTATCACCCTATAGACCATTTTTGTGTAGCTTTCCCATCGAGACTAGCCATTTGAGCATTACCGGGCCACGACACTTGTGCACCTTAGTGATAGTCATAGATATTGCATACTACATCATCATATCTCCGTGTGGCACAAGAGTGTCTCGCATACATAATAGCTACCTTGATACGAGAAGCATGCATAAGTGGCCAAAGAAAGAGCTCACAAGCTTTTAAGTAACAAGAGCCATCAAAAGCCTATAAGCAAAATAACAATAGCATCATACGCCTTGCATCAAAAGAGATCATATGAGATAGAAATACATCATCTTGTGCTCAAGCATCGGCACATCATACACTCATAGTATACTTGTGATAGGAAGTCGTTACGTTTTGCCTCTTATAGGTCGTGCACAAGTGCGTATCCGCCTATTAAGCAATCGGTTAGCGTCTCTCTAGTGTTGTGCAACAAGAGCATTTTTTGTGGATTCCACATTTTCGCTCACCCTTGGTTGCACAACCACATTTATCTATCCGTGTGTGTGTGTTCCATGTGATACCTATTGCTTGTGATCTACTTGTTGTATGAGCAAATTGTGAATCATTTTCAACATCATTGAGTCACTTTCACAATTGCATTCAATTTGTGCCACCATCCTAACCAAGCTCCTCTCAAAGCTTTACTTGTGTAGGTGTGAGAATCGACAAGAAGTGGTACCAATAGTGCTATTTCCGAGTTACATTATTGAGTGACCATTGATCCATTTTGAACTTCGATCAAGGTACATTTGATATTTTCTTCTCCTTGCTCCCACTCACATTCTTTCTTGTGATGATGGATAGGCCAAGTACATCTACGAACTCGCTCTTTGATGATCCTCAAGAACCGAACAACTACGTCACCAAACTACATCTCTTCGGTGTCCAACGAGCTCTACATCAAGAGAGTCAAGCTATGCAAGAGCGTATTGAGCAAGTGGCCGCCGACGCGCGACAATTTGAAGCACGCACACGAGAATAATTTGATATTATCAACACCAACATGTCTACTCAATTCGACGAGCTATGGACTTTGATAGTCATCCGACGCTCCTCATCCACATCTTCTCAACGACGAAGCCGCTCAAGCCGTCATACTGACTACACGTCCGGCTCAAGTAAACATCTTCCGGGTTGGAGTTGGTGGACGTAGAGGAAGTGACGGATGACTTGACGGCTCGGGGTGGCGGCAGTGGCTCGGGTGCGGCGGTGGCGGCTCAGGTGCGACGGTGGCGGGTCGGGCGGAGTGGTGGTGGCGTGCGGAAGAAGATGCGTGCGGGGAGGGCAGTGGTGGCTTGGGGAAGCGGGTAGGGCGGCGACGCTCGGGTGCGGATGGCGCGGCAGCGGGGAGGTATGTGCGGCGGCGCGGGTAGGGGAGGGGCGATGGCAGGGGGAAGGGAAGTGGCGGCGTAGGGCGCGGGAGGGCGCGCGGGCGGCGGGCGTGGGAGGGCGCGCAGGCGGCGACGGCTGGGTGGCGGCGGCGGCGCGATGAGGTCACGCGGCGGCGGGGCAGAAGCTAGGGTTTAACCCGGAAAACTGATACCATGTATGTTGTATGAATTGCACAATATATTGCTCATGTGCATAGGCATGTATATATGATGTACAAAGGTGGGCCATGACCTCAACTATACAAGGAACTAGGAGGTGGGCCCAATACACAATATGCACATAACACATATAATCAACACCTACTACTACATATACTACACCAGTTACTAGAGCTCGCGGGCGCCAACTAAATTACCAGGTATTTTTGTTTCTTGGTAATGGTTCTAATGATCATGAGAATATGATGTTGTTTAAATTGGATACATTTGTTTTTCTTATAAATGAAGGGCCAAGTAGGGACAATAATAATGAACATTGGAGCATGATCAAGCATGGAAAAGATGGTGCGCGCAAGGGGAACAAGAACAGAGTTTCGAATGATGATTTCTGGACTTTGAAGCCACAATAATGAGTGCATACAGGGTTGGAAGAAATATACAAGATGCCACATCATAATTTCGTCCAGAGACTATTACAGGTGCCGCGTCACCTTATTATTGGGCCAGGCCCATGTAATGTCGAAATACTTCAGTATAGGTTGTTTTTAGAGTCTGTATCTATGCGGAAATAGAGTTAGGATTGGATTCGGACCCCTTCTCTGAGGCCTCATTTGGCTGCGACGGGGAGCAAAGCCCCAACGGGGGGATTTCCCTGGTAGGTGGGACCCACCTCCCACCACGGGGGATATGACACTTGCCGTTTGGCAACAGTTGGGCGGGAGGAAACGGAATCGTTCTATCCTTGTAATCACACAGCAGGTAACTTTTTTTCGTAAAACATTTGAAAACAGGCTAATTCCACAAGTAATTCCCAAAAAGTCTAAACAAAAAGTGCAAAATAATTCTGCAAAATATATAGGACTGTCCAAGACATTACAAATAATTCATGAATTTGGAAATAATCAGAGGAAATTAATGAACTTGCAAACTGATAAATAATAATATATTCAGAATATCAACTTGACACGCTTTTGACAAAATCATCCAGAGGTGCATTGCTTATAGGAAGTTAATACAGAACAAGAAACCAAATCTTCCTCCTTTCATATTGCCCTTACAAATAACATCATTGTTCAACAGGTTCTGAGTTTTAGAACAATGAAGCCAATGCCAGTAGGAACAAATAGATTTTAGCTACTAGAAACATGATAGTTGCGGGCTTGTCCTGAACCTTTACATCGGTACAAAAATTTCTAAATTATGAAAACTCGATGCCATTGACAACCACACTTCCGAAGAGGCAAATTGTAAGGCAATGTTTGGGACATCTCATCTTCCTCTACTCCACATCAGCTGAGAACAGCAACTCGACGTTGACTGGATTAGAGGATTTTTTTTGGAAGTCAGCAACAATTTTAGAATACAATAGTTTAGTAGATCGTTCAATACTAGTATGACACGGTTTCATTGCACTGTCTTCAAGCATAAATAGATCATCAATAGATGGCATGACTAGTGAAAAAAGGCTCACCATTCTGAGTACTCGTGCTAGAACTTCTTACCCATATCTTACAATTTATTCGGAAGACAAATAAGTTGATTCTATGTTGCATTTGAGAACTGAAGTACATGACCATGGTTTATCATATCTGGCCCCTTCTCTACTAGATGTACTTAAAGAAAGGCACACATAGAACTGTAGAAGGTTGATCAAGTATAGAAAAACGCAATTAGTTTATCCTATCACTGATCCACCTACTAGTTCAATTATTGTTTTCAGATAAGAATTGTGAATAGATTAATGTAAGTTAACAAATAAAGCATTATTGGGCAGACATTTTCACACTGTACGCAATGTAGTTTTCTTCATTGCAGAAAGTAAAAGGCAAGCAAAAAAGTATGTGTAATATGTGCAGTTGGTTGCAACAGTCACATGTCCTGCACCAGCATGTCGTACAACAATGGAATTAGCAACATGTAGTAACTGCTCAGGCATGAGACTTTGCCTCCACCAGCCGGCTATCAAAAAACTGCAAAGCTCCAAATTAGTTTCAACCAAGATCCAACTTCTGCTCAAATTTAATGACTTCCACCAACAGTTCAATTCAATATTCAGAAAGTTCAGTTCAACCAAGAACCCTACTCTGCCTAAGCCTTACAAAAATACTTGGGCTAGAAAACAAGCCTTGGAAGATTAAATCATGGAGGTTCACTTGTCCTAAGTGTAATGAGGGAAAATACCTTCACTCCACACAGGATTAAATAGTCTAGAAGCAGTTCGTTCCTTTGTAATGAATGACATATCGTCACCTATCAGATTCAGACAAACCACAAACCATTATCCAACAATGTTATTTTTAATTTGGACAATCATTCCATATTTGCCAACGGAAAATAAATTATGTACATCATCTATATTTTTTACCTTAAACTATAATGTCGGGGCAGCAAATTCCATATGTAAATGCTAAAGAAAGAAACGATAAGAATTACTGTTTTGAGCTTAGATAATTGTGTGTCCATACATGCTCGTAATGAATTGATCTAACACTAGCTCTCACATATGTTTGCATGCTAGTCTATGAATTGTGATTTGATTAGATGGTAGCTGCTGAGCCGACTCCTATTATCTCCGAAATAAGTACACACCACTGACACTGTTTGTGCACTGCTGCCATTGTGTGAAACTTAGTTGTCTTAACCAGTACAGTAATTCCTCTCTCCCACTATTGCTTTTTAATTTCAGAAGAAGAAAGGCATAACACAGGAATGTACGAGATGTATAACCTGTGAGTATATTTTACAACTGGCCTCTAATATTAGTTAAAATAAGAAGAGAAGTGCTCAGGTTCTTGAATCTGTACATTCAAGCATCAGTGCATGGACGATGAGTGCATCGACTGGTGAAAACCAATGAGGTGGAAAAAGAGGGGTGCTAACCTTAGGTCGAATTAAGTGGAATTTGACCGCGGAACCATCGCCGTCGCCGGAGGGGACAGGAAATTCGGGGCGGAGGGGAGATCAGCGTAAGGGCTACGGACGTCGCGGTCATTGGAGAGACGGAGCGTGCTGGCGCAGCACCGGAGGGAGAAGGGTCGGGCCGTCTCTCCAGTCGTCGGCGGAGAAGGTCGGAAGTGAAGTGGTGGATTGATCCGGGGCATCCCGCGACCATCCCCCATGTCCACTTCGAGACACAAGACGAGACCCCACGTACCCGTCATTGGACACAAGGTTGACTCGCTCCTCTCCAAACCTTCACTTTCTACAAGTGATACATGGCTACTACCTCAAATATATGTGCTATGCATGTCCAGGAACCGAGAGGGAGGCCATGGAACAGCTAGGAGCATTGGACAAGATGGCCAGGACAAGTTCGAGGATTAAATGGAGAAGCTGCTGGAAAATCTACAGGCTCCGGACGTCCGGCCTCTACCGGAAGACCAGCGACTCCCAGGCGACCGGACGACCGGAGGCCACTCGATGTCCGTGACTCCACTACAGAACGTAAATAGCGGAAATCCGAGAGTTACCGGACGTCCGGTCCCTCCTGTGCCACCGGACGTCCGGTGTCCCAACGGACGTCTGCTACATGCTGTCTGGGCACAGTTATCGGGCCAGAGGCCCATGTATCCCTCTCCCACTTACCCCTTCGTGGCTCTAGACTATATATACTCCTAGTTAGGGTTAGCTTAGGTTTATCTCATTTGAGATAGAGCTTTGATCATCCACTAGCGGTTCATCTCCTTGTGAGTTACTGCGGCCCCTCCACGGAGAAGATCCACACGGATTCAAGACCTCCTTAACGGAGAAGATCCCGCGGGTTACCCCAAGACCTCCTCACGGAGAAGAACCGGTTACCCTTTGTATCGTCCCTTGTTGATCATGGATCTTGTATCTCTTTGTGTTTCGAGGATCTAGCATATGTGTGACTTGTTCTTGTTGGTTTGAGTGAATCTCTCTTGTTTCCCCTTGTGTTCTTCGTGTTCTTTGTGGGATCCCCTCCATTTCGTGAAAGATCGGTCATCTAGGGTTCCACCCTACATCATATGGTATCAAGAGCAAGGTTTCTCATGAATTTGGAGTCCCCTCCACCATTTTCTAACCTTCTTTTGTGTGATTTCGTCCTAAAATTCAAAAATCCCCACCAAAAATAGCCCCAATTTTTTTTGTGATTTGTTGGTTTGATGATGTTTTGTTGATTTTGATCCATGGATTTGCTTGTTTCAAGTGGATCTAGCATTTTCCCAAGTTTCCCCATCTTTCACCAACGAAATCTCATCAATTTCGAGCCCAAAATCTCCATTTTCCGCCCAAAATCGCGTCCCGAAACTCGCATCTCGCGTTGACCCCGACTCACCGGACGACTAGCGTTTTACCGGATGTCCGGACCCTCATGAAGCACCAGACATCCGTCATCCACCGAACGGCCGGAACCACATATACAGAAGAAATTACCGGATTTCCGAGCCCGACCGGTCGTCCGGCCACCGAACATCCGTCCATTTTCGGACGTTCGGTACCTGTAGATTCCCATTTCGGCTGTTTTTTCTTTTGGTCATAACTAATTCATACGAACTCCGATTTTGACGTTCTTTAGCTCGTTTTGAAGCTAGTGACATCCCCCTTCACACAAAATACTACCTTCATCATTTGACTCCATTATGTTTTGTGGATTTTGGCATCTTTCCCTATGGCTTCCACCATATCATCCGCATATCCACCACCGACTTCCGCAAACTAACCATTTTGTTCCCCAAAGCATTTGTGGTTGCTTGAGTAGTGATTTGAGTCTCCTAAGGTGTTTAGGCTACTTAGGGATAATTGCTACATCATCAACCACCACCACCACTCCCGCATACCTATTGCCCACTATACATTTCCACCCAACTTAACCCAATTTTGTTGAGCTTGTTTGAGTTGTGGCTTGTGTCTCCTAAGGTGTTTCGGCTACTTAGGGACCGTGAATTCAACTCCGACATCGTGTATAGCCCATCATTCCACTTCCGGAACCACCACGGCATTGCCGCTACCACCATTTGACATTTGAGATTTTGAGTTCACGGTTTTTCTATTTCCTAAGGTGTTTCGGCTACTTAGGGACGAGTCTCCATCATCTTGGTATCTACATCAAGAACACCGGCACTCATCATTGCCACGGATGATAACCTCCATATCATCTTGGTATTGTGGTATCCCTCCTTTGTATATTCCCTTGCAATTGAATTGTTAACCCCTAGCCCATTTTGCGTCACTTACCTATCGAGACTAGCCATTTGAGTATTGCCGGCAATGTGACTTGTGCACATTAGTGATCATACTTCCCATATCATACATACCATATCACTGTGGTGCATATCTTGGTATCATCTCTTGTGACACAAGGTTGTCATCGCATATACTCAATTGCTATCTTGGTTCGTGAAGTTTTGCATGAGAAAAGAGCTCAAAAGAGAAAGAGCCAAACAAGCTTTTAAGCACAAACAAAAAGATAAGCAAAGAGTTTTTAAGCAAGAACCATAGCATCATACTACATTAAGATTGTCATACTCGATCATTTTGGATCATACCACCGGAATACCATACATATAGTATACTTGGGATAGAAGTCGTTGCATTTTGCTTAGTAGGTTGTGCACAAGTTCGTATCAGCCTATTGTGCAATCGCGCTAGCGTCTATCTAGTGTTGTGCAACAAGAGCATTTTCGTGGATTCCACACTTTGGCTCACCCCTTGGTTGCACGACCCTACTTATCTATTTGCGTGTGTGTTTCCGTGTACCATATCTTGCTATTGGTCTACTTTTTGCATTTGCAAATTTGTGAATCTTTTTCAACATTATTGACTCTTGCTAACATTTCGCATCAAATTCTTGTGCCACTATCCTCGCCGAGCTCCACCATAAGCTTTACTTGTATAGGTGTGAGAAACCAACAAGAATTGGTACCAATTGTGTTATTTCCTTGTTCCACATTTGAGTGATCATTGATCCATCTTCAACATCGGTCAAGGTACATTTGGTATAGTTCTTATCTTTCTCCCACTCATACTTGCTAGTGTCTTGTGATGGATAGACAAGGCACTTCATCTCCGGTCTTTGACATCGACGGCGCAAACAATGACATCCACGCGAAAACCATCGGACTACAACGAGCAATGCAAGAGCGCTTGGGCAACATTGCCATCAAACTACGACACTCCGAGACAAGGAGAATGGCTTCCTTCGACGACATGTGTGACTCCTTTAACAAACAAATGGCGGAGCTCAAGCACTTGCTGGTCGATTACAAATCTTCTTCCCCTTCGTCATCTTCTTGGTGGCGACGTTTAAGTCACAAGTCTTCGGAGCGCAAACATGACGCAAGCGCAAGTCGTCCACGAGCTCAAGCACGACAACAACATCATCCTCATGAAGATGCTCGACAAGCGCATACCTACAAGTCCGATCAAGCTCTACTTCACGCCAAGGACGAGCTTCAAGAGCAAGAGAGAAGACCGCGAGACAACCACCACCATGAAGGAGCTACGGCTACAACCACCACTTCGGCATCTCTGCCAAGTGCTATCAAGGCATCTTCACCTTTGGACGTACGGCATCTTCGCCTAGTTCCCTTGAGTTCGCCTACATCGACATCTCCAACTACAAGGAGACCACCTACAAGTGATGGCGGCACTTCCATCTTCGGAAGCTCCCCACATCAAGACGGCACCAATATGGTCGAGAAAGGGCCATCCCCTTCGACCAAGGCGACGAGCATGAACCTCTTCAACAACATGAAGACGACGCCCAAATATGACTACTACTCCGAGTCAAGCTACGCGAGCGCACATGAGTCCTCTTTGATCTCGGAGGAGAGTGATGATTTGCCACCTCCCACGGCATTCATCTTTGGAGGCGTTATGGATGAGGAGGCGATTGGTGTTGAGTTTGGAGATGTTTGCACCTACATCTCTCCGACACATCATGAGATGACCCAATTGCCATATGAGGAGAGCCACCACCACATGAGTGACTCCATCATATGTGACATTGAGTGCATTTCCTATGAGAGGATGAGTGTGACCACCACTAGCCCCACACATGAGAGCATGCCACACATCCTATGTGAGGTTGAGAGCTTTTTAAGTGACTCCACCAACCATACGAGTGAGTGCATCCAAGAGGGAGTGAGTGAGCCACAACACTTAGTGAGTGAGGTAGTTGATAGGGCATGTGAGGCCACTATGATTTCTAACGAGTTAACCTCTACTCCGAGTGTGTTTTCTTTGGTGCTAGGTCCCCAACATGACGACATGCCTACCCTCGACAAGTCCATCCCTCCAATGGACAAACCGATGGCCATGGTGGAAGACGATGCACCACCCACATGGCTCCATCAAGATGAAGATGAGAATGATTGGATCTTGAACAACTCACCTACAACTCATGAGCGACGCTCCAAAGGTAAAGTAGGTGATGGTGCTTCTCTCGTCCCACTAGTGGACTATCTTACCAATGATTGCTTGCATGATGTTGACACACCTATTCTCATGCTTCATGCTAGTGCAACTTCATCATGTCATGACTTACCTATTTATGATGAATATGATGATGAGCATGTTGAGTTGCCTAGTTGTGATGCTATGCTCCATAGGATATCATGTGAAAATTCTTTTGGTCACATCATGTTCGACAACCCTTTAAACTTGTCATATGTTATGAGTGAGATCTCCCATATTGCATCATTTCAATCTCAACATAGTACCTATGAATGCCCCATTAAAGTAAATCCCATTTTCACTTGTGTCATAGATGACAAGATGATGGTTGTTGGCATTTGTTTTTCATGCGATGATATTGTCATGCTTCCTTTACATGATTTGCACAATTCATCTACTATGCCATGCCATGAACACATTGTTCCGAATATGCATTGTTTTGGATGTTGTCAATATTCTCCATGTGATGTTTCCACTAATGCTCATGAGGAGACCCCCATAGTTTCCTCATACATACTAGGAGATCTTGATCCATTCCATACCATGCATGATTACCATGATTGTGTGCACCATATGCATTCCATGAATAGCAATGCTCTACATACTTCTCATGATGTATTACACAATATGAGTCTCCATTATGCCATACATAATAACAAACCTCTCATGATCGATGACATGTTTCTATATCGCGCATCTCATTTATTTGAGAATTGGCTATTATGTGCTAACCAACACATGCACGTGCGCATCATGATGGATGATGTGTACATATACCACGCGCACACAATTTTTCCTTTGTCTTTGTTTTGTGTAGGTACTCATGAACATTTGTTAACCTCACAATCCCATGAGTTGACAAAACGAGATCTTGAGAGCAATGACGATTTGGGATCCCGTGGATTGTCCTTACCACTGTTCTCTTCGTGCAACCACTACGCGCATCTCTTTTACTTGGCTCTCACACGACTATGGGCTATTTACCATTTGTCATCTTATGCCCATTTTATCGTGTTCACTTTGCATGCTATACCTCTTGCTATGACTTTGTGATACAATTGTGACCCTTGCTTGCCTTTACATATGATTCACCATTATGCTACGTCTATGTGTATTTGCATGCTTGGTGGAGATACCTGTAGCTATTGCCGTGATTTTGTTGTGCCCCATGCTATTGATGATATTTTTCTCATATATTGCTTTCATGCTTGTGATATGTCATGTGCATTATTCATGCCCACTATCTATCCACATGCCATGATTGCCACGATTACCTCTAGTATGTTGCATCTTCGCACTACTAGCTTACACAACTTGATTGCCATGATTGCTTGCTTTCTTGCATCACCCATGTTCCACTCTTACTTGCTTTCTTGGGTTGATGACATATATGTTCATGCCACTCACATGATATATCTTGATCATTGTCGTTTGTCTCCAATAGTTGCATCTCTCATCACTTGTATTGAGTGCAACAACGCTATGTTTGTTGATCTTGGAGACTTGGACACCATACTTGTGATGCATGCTTGCTTGTTTGAGCCTAATGCCTTTGGTTGTTATCGCATCATATGGTTACATGTCATGCCACTTTACCTTGCCCTTTCTTATGATAAGCATCATGACTACACTTGTTGGGTATCTTACCATACGAATGATAGGTTTTGCAAGTCCGCTAACCTCATTTGTTTTTCCGAGTGTTTGTCATGTTCTTTCATTGTGAAGGATTCACAAGGCGGTGTCGTCATGCGGCAACTTGATCATGCGAAGGCATACACGATGTGCAACACCAACATTTACAAGAACATTCATAAGGTGAATTCCTTCTTTGTGAGCCATCCTCACATATGCATATTGGATGGGCCATACTTTCATTATTTTTTCCTTCTTCTTGTCTGCATGATACATCTATGTGATGGAGGACCGACATTGGAGATGGACCCTATGGACCTTCAAGTTGAGGAGCACTCAAACTTATTGGATGACCCTTCGGAACTCCACTCATTCCATGACATTGAGCATTGGTATATCGACACCCCTTTGACACATTCCACCAAAACCTTCATATTTGTTGATTGTGTGCTCACATGCCATGCTCCATGGACTTATCTTACCCATGAAAAATTTGCATATTATGCATGGATTGACTCACATTATGATTGCCTTGTTGCATCGTGTATTCCCATGTCATCCATGACATATGAGCTTGTGCATTTCCTTAGCAAATTTGTTGTGATCTTTCTTGACGGCATATTCATACATCATGATCATATTGCCCAAAATTAATTGCATGATCGCATAGTCATATTAAGCACCCATTGCCATGTTCATGCTCTTGATAAACTATCACACTATGACATTATTTTGCATAATGGTAGAAATTGTAGCTTTGTGCACCAGGCCAATTACTCTACCTTTGTGTGCACAACAAATGAATTTTCTCACATGAATGCTTTACTTTTCATTCTACCTCTTTTGGATAAGCATCTTGTGTCTTGCCATGCCCAACCTTGTCTCACGGACTCATTCTTAAACGATGGACACTTTGTGTGCGCTAACCATTGTGTTTCCGAGTGTCGTTTGTGTTTGCTCTTCTTGCATGTATACCACTACGGTGACACTTTGGACTACTTGGATTGCACCATGTCCTCAACTCCGTCCAACTACAAGTCCGTCCACGACAACCGTTTCCATGGTGATGAGCTTTTTGATCCGAGGTTGGATCTTTTCCAAGGGGGGAGATGATGCGGAGCATCCCGCGACCATCCCCATGTCCACTTGGAGACATCAGACGAGACCCCAAGTACCCGCCATTAGACGCAAGGTTGACTCGCTCCTCTCCATACCTTCACTTTCTACATGTGAGACATGGCTACTACCTCAAATATATGTGCTATGCATGACCAGGAACCAAGAGGGAGGCCATGGAACAGCTAGGAGCATTGGACAAGATGGCGAGGACAAGTTCGAGGATCAAATGGAGAAGTTGCTGGAAAAGCTACAGGCTCCAGACGTCCGGCCTCTACCGGAAGACCGGCGACTCCCAGGCGACCGGACGTCCGTGACTCCGACTACAGAACGTAAATAGCGGAAATCCGAGAGTTACCAGATGTCTGGTCCCTCCCGTGCCACCGGACATCCGGTGTCCCAACGGACATCCGCTACATGTTGTCTGCGCACAGTTATAAGGCCAGAGGCCCATGTATCCCGCTCCCACTTAACCCTTCGTGGATCTAGACTATATATACTCCTCCACCTCCTCCTAGTTAGGGACAGCTTAGGTTTAGCTCATTTGAGACAGAGCTTTGCTCATCCACTAGTGGTTCATCTCCTTGTGAGTGACTGCGGCCCCTCCATGGAGAACATCCACATGGATTCAAGACCTCCTTCACGGAGAAGATCCCGCGGGATACCCCAAGACCTCCTCACGGAGAAGAACCGGTTACCCTCTATATCATCCCTTGTTGATCATGGATCTTGTATCTCTTTGTGTTTCAAGGATCTAGCATATGTGTGACTTGTTCTTGTTGGTTTGAGTGAATCTCTCGTGTTTTCCCTCGTGTTCCCTCTCGTGTTCTTTGTGTTCTTCGTGGGATCCCCTCCATTTCGTGAAAGATCGGCCATCTAGGGTTCCACCCTACATCATGGATCTTAGTCGCGCTCATGGTCTCGATCTGTGGCTTTTCTCCCCGACTGAGGGAGTCCTGTATTTAGGGGTCCTCAGGCATCCCGGTCATTGATGTTGGGCCGAATTGATGGGACGTGAAGATAGAAGCAGAAGGCCCTCCCCCATGTTCGGTTAGGACTCCCATGTATTTAGTAAGGCAAGAACGATGTCGGATGTAACGATTCCTTCCACCCCAAGTCACCTTTGTTACCCTAGGCCCCCTCCGGCGTGTATATAAGACGAGGGGTTTAATCTGTAGAGACGACAGAATCATACTCTTCACATAGGCTAGACTCCTAGGGTTTAGCAATTACGATCACGAGGTAGATCAACTCTTGTAACCTATATTCATCAAGATCAATCAAGAAGGAAGTACGGTATTACCTCGATCGAGAGGGCCTAAACCTAGGTAAAACTCGTGTCCCCTGTCTCCTGCTACCATCGATCCTTAGACGCACAACTTGGGCCCCCCTACCCGAGATCTGCCGGTTTTGACACCGACAATGGTGCTTTCATTGAGAGCTCCGCTATGCGCTCGCGAAAAGTGATCGATGGCTCGTCTCGCCGTCAATGAAGAGATCACCCTCGGAAACAACCTGGCCATGGGCCAGATCCTCCAGCTCGGCAGGTTCGTTGTATGCGCCCGCGTGGCCTACAGGCCGGCCGCACTTCCCGCGGCCATCGAGCACCACCCCTACATTGGCTCCGACATCCACGATGACGGGACTCCGGTGGATTCCTCGTGTTTAAACGAGCTGCTGAATCGCGTCGCCGCATTGGGGCTATCATCGCTAGATCATCAGATCAGATCTAATTCTGGTCAGGATACAATTCCACCCTGACCACTCACCTGGTGGCCGCAATCGAGTACCAAGCCGAAAATATGTCACCGCTCAAAATGGAGACCGGCGCTATTCGGATTCCAGACACATTGAGCCGAAGACACCTCTGACAGGTGGCGCTCTGTGCCCTTCGAGCTCCGTGACAGACATTGGGCTCGCGGAATATTCAGAAACTGCCAGGCCCAGATCATCCACACCAGAGGTTGTGCAAACCCCGGACACTACGTTGGGTCGGGACTTAAATTTATCCACACCCACCCACCACATTACGCACTCTCCAAGTAAGTCCGGGCTATCGGACATATATGACCTCACGTATATACGACAGCTGCCCCAGGAAATAGTTCATCACTTCTGGGCCAGATTCCTACTTGTTAAAAATAAGATTAAGGACTGTTGCGATGATGATACGGCGCCCATATTTCACTGCAATTGTACGGACGAGGGAGTCTTGAATGCCCTTAACTGCTGTCAAATACGGAGCTTTGCAGAACTGTCGCACTTGGTACGGAAGTACTGTGCTATGGAAAATACTTGGAAAGCCCAGATTACACCTCTGGAACAGTCCACCCTCGGACCATATGCCAATAAGGCTAAACGGACATACCCTGGTAGGGTGTCCGATAACACACACAATGGCAAGAAAAATAGACCTTTCACAAGGCACAGGTCCGTTCTGGATGAACTGTTGGATAAACCTTGCCAAATACATGTCGCCCCGGACAGTACCCCTACCCACTGCCTTAGAGCATGTTGGGTACTCCGGCAGGTAGCAAAGAGCAGTGGATCAATACTCACAGTCGCAATGCCGAGGGAGAAAGGTCTCGATGTCTTCACCGTCTTCGAGACATTCTCCTCAAACAACCGGCGCAAGAGAGCAAATCGCGAACTTGTAGAGGTCAATCAAATCAACATTGCAAGCCCATGGAACGACACGACAATCACCTTTTCTGCCGAAGATGAACCACGAGTCCGGCCGGTCCGAGCCACAGCCGCTCTCGTACTAAATCCCATAGTAGATGGCTTCCGCCTCACTAAAATACTCATGGGCGGAAGCAGTGGAGTCAACCTCATATATGAGGACACGCTTGCAAAAATGCAGGTAGATAAATCTAGGATTGAACAAAGTAATACAACTTTTTGAGGAATCATCCCCAGCCGGGAAGCTCGGTGTTCGGGAAGCATTAAGTTCGATGTAGTATTCGGTACACCCAAGAACTACAGGTCGGAGGATCTACTCTTCCACATTGTCCCCTTCAACAACGGACACCACGCCCTTCTAGGGCAGGACGCTTTCTCACACTTTCTGGCTATACTCCAATATGGGTACATGAAGCTTAAAATGCCAGGGGCCAATGGAATAATCATAGTTGCAAGTGATACGGATAGAGCACTCTGTGCCGAGAACAAAACCGCATCTTTAGCCCTAGAGGCATTATTCGAAGCCCTCGCGGTGGAAGAATTAACCACGCTACGATCTACGGTGGATAGGGATGACGTAGTCCTTGACTAACAATTGAAATCTACCTCTTTTGAGCCAGCAGATGAAATTGTGAAATTCCAAGTGCACCCAACGGACCCTAATAAAACGGCATCCACCGGGGCACAGCTGGATCCGACGGTAGATGGCGCTTTACGTGCCTTCCTTCGCGAAAATTGGGACATATTTGCTTGGCATCCTTCAGATATGCTAGGAATCCCACGCAGGTTGGCCGAACACAGCCTCAACATTATTAAAGGGTTCAAGCCAGTCAAGCAGTCATTACGACGATTTTCTGAACCCAAAAGACAGGCTATGGGGGAAGAGCTAGCCAAGATATTGTGTCACGCCCAAGATGCGATTCTATACCGATCACGTGCTAAACTCGTGATTGAGGCACAATCGCATTTCGGGCGCTTAGCAAGATGGATATCATTACATCGTACCATTACATAAATAGATGGGGATACAACAAGTCATACAACATCCACATGAATACAACACATCTTACACAAGACATCCGACTACGGATGAAAAACATGAGAAACACAACGACATCCATCCTGCTATCCTAGGCTGCCGACCAGGAACCTATCCCAAGACTGACGAAGAAGAAGAAGAAGAATGGACTCAAACACAAGTAAAGATCGCTCTCACGTCAAGTCATCAAAAATCTGCACCTGCAACTGCTGTTGTAGTATCTGTGAGCCACAAGGACTTGTTAATCCCATAACCATGGGTATCAGGACTAGCAGAGCTTAATGGCTATGGAGAGGATAAGTGGTGAGGTTGCAGCAGCGGCTGAGCATTATATAGTGGCAAACTTACGAATACAAGAATAAGATGAGCATCAACGCAAACGGTCGCAACTAGTAATTATCGCGAAGTGATCCTGAACTACCTACGAGTCAAACATAACCCCATCGTGTTCTCTTCTCAAAATGAAAAGATACGGTCACGGTTACTCACGCGGTTGGTGTATTTTATTTCGGATCTCTGTCAAATTTTCTACAACCGAACATTAACAAATTCCAATATGCCACATAACCGCGGGCATGGCTTTCGAAAGATCGTAGCCCTGCAGGGGTGTCCCAACTTAGCCCATCACAAGCTCTCACGACCAGCAGAGGTAAAATCCCTTATCTTAGGGACAACCCGATCAGACCCGAAATCCCGATGCACAAGATATTTCGACAATGGTAAAACATGTCCAGCAAGACCTCCCGGTGTGCCGACACCCTGAAAGTAGCCGCGTGTATCACGTCTCAGGCCACGACCGGATGAACACTCTGTACAACTAAAACCAATCCTCGAGTTTCCCCATGGTGGCGCTGCAAGGGGCTCTAATTTGGACCAACACTCATGAGGAGCACTGGCCCAGGGTTGTAAGTCATCAGGGTCCGGAAAGTCCCTATGCAAGTTTTAGTTATTAGGCAAATGGTAAAACCAAAGTTGGGCCTTGCTGGAGGAGTTTTATTCAAAGAGAACTGTCAAGGGGGTCCCATAACCCCCAACCGTGTTAGGGACACAAACTCAAGGAACGTAACACTGGTTTATCGGTTCTTAAGGCGGCATGAATGGAACAAAAAACCAAGCAAAAGGCCAAGCCTTCCACCCATTGCTAAGAATATAGGTGCATTAATTTAATTAAGAGATATTGTGATATTCCAACATCGAACATCCAACATGGAGCAATCTTCATCTTCACCTGCAACTAACAACGCTATAAGAGGTGCTGACCGAGCGGTAACAAAGACAAGCAACGGTTTGCTGTGATGGTGTCAAAGGTTAGAGGTTTCATGGCAACAATGAGAGGCTGACAACAATAGATAGGCAGCGTGACATATAGTGATAGCATCAAGACAACTAGCATGGCAATGATAGTTGATGCGGAGCATCCCAAGGTCATCCCCATGGACCCTCCTTCACCTCCTCAAGTGCCTCAAGGACCAATGACACGTGCTCGTGCTAGAGCTCTCGAGACCGAGGTGACGTCGCTCCTAGCCCTACTTCCATACGAATCTTGCGAGACATGGTTGCTACCTCAGACGGATGTGCTTTGTGTGCTCAGGTGTGGAGAAGACCACATTGGAGACGGGCGTGAAGATGGACAAGTCCCCAAGTTCACGGACGAGGTGTTGCATCGAGAAGGGCAGAAGGAAGCTCCACGCCCCGGACATCCGGCCCCTGGCCCGGACATCCGGCCCCTGGACGATCAACTACAGAAGGCCACCAGCAGCAGAAGCTACAGGGCTCGGACATCCGGCCAGGCCCCGGACATCCGGCCAAGCACGGCCCGGACATCCGGCCTCGGGCCCGGAAATCCGGCGCCCCACTACAGAGGGCACCCGAGACTCGACCGCTCCTGCCTGGACATCCGGCCCCTCGCCCCGGACATCCGGTGCCCCGCGAAGCCCCAGACATCCGGCCCGACGCCCGGACGTCCGGCCCCTGATTTTACTGCCCGCAACACTTGGGCCGAGGCCCGTGTACCCATTCTCTCTATACACTATATATACTCCCTTCCCCATTCCGTTTAGGGTTAGCTTTTGGATAGCTCATTTCAGACCTTTGTGTGGATTCTCTCCTACGAGACCGCGCGCCTCTTCGGAGAAGATCCACCTCGGATTCAAGACCTCCACATCCGGGAAGATCCTACGGGATACCAAGACCTCCTCATGGATAAGACTATCCTTGTACCACCCACGTTGACTATGGACCGTGTATCTCAATATGTATCGTGGATCTAGCACTTGTGTGATCATCTTTGTGTTGATATGAGTGTTTCCTCTCGTGTTTTTCCCCATTTCCTCCTTGTGTTCTCCGTGTTCGTCGTGGGATACTCTCCAAGCGTGAAAGATCTGCTGACTAGGGTTTCACCCTACATCATCTTGGTATCAGAGCATAGGTTGATCACGATTTTGGAGCCCCACACCCTGTTTTCTAGCTTGTTTTTGTTGTGTTCTTCCCAATTTCGAAAATTCCCCACAAAAAGAGCCCCAAATGTTTTTGTGATCTGTTGAATTTGGCAAGATTTTGTTGAATTTGTTCCATGGATTTGCTGTGCCATGAGTGGATCTAGCTTTTCCCCCGTTTTTCCCCAATTTTTCTCCGCAAAATCCGACGAATTTTGGCCCCAAAACCACCGTGTGCAAGGAGTTCTTCGCGGCCTCGGGCACCCCGGACATCCGGCCCGTGCCCCGGACATCCGGCCCGGCCCGGACATCCGGCCCCTGGCCCGGACATCCGGCCTCCCGCAGCCAAATTTCCCCCCACTCCACCCCACCTTGCACTCTCCCACCGCCATTTTCGTTCGGTAACCCACCCAACCTTCCGCATACCACCACCACTTCCGCAACCACCATTGCTTAACCGCTCCGAGTGTGAAAAGTTTGTCTCCATTTGCCATGGATACTTGAGTTGTGGTTTCCCCGTTTCCTTGGATGTTTAGGCTACCTTGGAATGGCAAGACTTCGACAACACCACCGCTCAACTTCGGCAAGGACGGTAACATCGACGACACTTTGTTCCTTCTACCTTGCAATTGCATTGTCACCCTATGAACCATCTTTGTGTAGCTTTCCCATTGAGACTAGCCATTTGAGTATTGCCGGGCCACGACACTTCTGCACATTAGTGATAGTCATAGATACTTCATACCATATCATCATATCTCCATGTGACACAAGAGTGTCCCGCATACACAATAGCTACCTTGATCCGAGAAGCATGCATAAGTGCCCAAAGAAAGAGCTCACAAGCTTTTAAGCAAAAGAGCCAACCAAAGCAAAAAGACAATAGCATCATACGCCTTGCATCAAAAGAGATCATACATCATAGCAACATCATCTTGCGCTCAAGCATCGGCACATCATACACTCATAGCATACTTGTGATAGATAGTCGTTACGTTTGCCTCTTATAGGTCGTGCACAAGTGCGTATACGCCTATTAAGCAATCGGTTAGCGTCTCTCTAGTGTTGTGCAACACGAGCATTTTCCGTGGTTTCCACATTTTCGCTCACCCTTGGTTGCACAACCACATCTATCTATCCGTGCGTGTGTTCCGTGTGCTACTTTGCTAGTGATCTACTTGTTGCATGAGCAAATTGTGAACCATTTTCAACATCATTGAGTCACTTTGACGATTGCATTGAATTTGTGCCACATCCTAACCAAGCTCCTCTCAAAGCTTTACTTGTGTAGGTGTGAGAATCGACACGAAGTGGTACCAATAGTGCTATTTCCGGGTTACATTATCGAGTGATCATTGATCCATTTTCAACTTCGGTTAAGGTACTTTTGGTATTGTCTTCTCCTTTCTCCCACTCACATACTTGCTTGTGATGATGGATAGGCCAAGTACATCTACCAACCCGATCTTCGACGATCCTCAAGAAGCGAACAACTACGTCACCAAACTACATCTCTTCGGTGTCCAACGAGCTCTACATCAAGAGAGTGAAGCTATGCGCGAGTACATTGGTCAAGTCGCCGAGGACGCGCGCCAATTTGAAGCAAGAACAAAAGAACAATTTGACATCATCAACACCAACATGTCTACTCAATACAACGAGCTCCGGACATTGATAATCAACCGACGTTCTTCTTCAACATCCTCTCAAAGACGAAGCCGCTCAAGTCGACATTCCGACTCCACGCAAGACTCAAGTACACCTACGTCCAACACTCTTCGTCAAGCCGCACGTCAAGATCGACATAACAATCGGCAGCCTCTTCATGACAAGAGTTCACAAAAGCTATTCGACGAGCAAGACAGCCGACGCCGTCAAAACCAAGCTACACTTGAGTAAGCACAAGACCGGCAACGACTACGCCAACAACAACAAGAGCGAGCTCGTCAACACCAAGAAGAACTAGATGCCGAGGCTAACCGCCAAGCACAACAACGTCGAGAAGCTCAAGCTATGGAGGCGCAACGAGCATTACAAGATGCACATCACAATGTGGCAGCCCGCACTCAACACACTCGTCAAGAAGAGGATTTCCTTCGTGATGAGATGCAAGAGAGGCGCCATCAAGCAAGAATGCAAGACGAAGCTCCTCTTCAAGCGCGGCAAGAGCAACAACCCCAACAAGTACACCAAGCTCGGCAAGAGCAACGTGATAATGCCAACCGCCAAAATCAAGACCGCCCTCATTATAGGCAAGGAAACAATGACGAGCATCGCTATGGCAAGCCCAAATTCACCATGCCAAAGTTCTCCGGAAGCATTGATCCCGAAGACTATCTCTCATGGGAATTGAAAGTTGACAAGATCTTTCGCCTTCACAACTTCGATGAAGAGAAGAAGATCGCAATGGCATCCCTTGAGTTCCAAGACTATGTTCTCATTTGGTGGGAGCAAATTATAGAGAGAAGAGAAGCAAAAGGCGAACCTCCTATCACCACTTGGGCTCATATGAAGGAAGTCATGAGAGCACGCTTGGTGCCTACCCACTACAATCGTGACTTGTTCAAGAAGCTACAACTCCTCAAGCCAGGTACCAAGTCCGTTGAAGAGTACTACCAGGAGATGGAGATTGCCATGATAAGAGCAAACATCACGGAAGACGAAGAGCAAACAATGGCGAGATTCTTGAATGGACTCAACTATCCCATCAAGAAGATTGCGGACTTCCAACCATACAACAATCTCCTCGAGCTAGTACATCAAGCAACCAAAGCGGAGCGACAAGTTCAAGAGGACTACAAGTACTCCAAGTTCAACTCCAAGAACTTCGGCTCCTACAACCAAGCTTCAACGACTTCGGCTACTCCTCCTACCTCTACCAAGCCATCTACAAACTTCGGTGACAAGCCAAGCTACAAGAATGCGACTACATTGAGTCGTTCACCTTCTACCAACAACTTCAAGCCAAGAGCTTCCTCAACTACAACTCCAACCGAAGACAACAACAAGACGAGCTCCATCAAATGCTTCAAGTGCCAAGGACGAGGCCACAAGTCATTTGAGTGCAAGACCGTTCGCACCATGATCATCAACGATGACGGATCTTATGACTCCATGAGCGATGATGAGATGGAAGCACTTGAGCATGTCGCTATGCATCGCCAAGTGAATGAAGAAGAAGACCATCAAGTGTTTTGCGACAATGACTCAAGCCCCAATCTTGTTGTCTCCCAAGTCTTGACACTCCAACACCAACAAGATGAAGACCAACGATGTCACATTTTCCATACGAAGGCCGGCATCAATGGACGCTCCGTCAAGGTTATCATCGATGGAGGAAGTTGTCTCAACTTGGCAAGCGAAGAGCTATGCGACAAGCTTCATTTGGTCAAGACAAAGCATCCTCACCCCTACAAGGTCCAGTGGCTCAACGACGCAGGAATTCTTTGAGTCGAGCACACCGTGCAAGTCTCTTTCAAGATTGGCGCCTACGAGGACACTCTTGAATGTGATGTGATACCCATGTCCGATGCCACCTTATTCTTGGACGTCCATGGCAATATGATCGTGGAGTCACACACAATGGACGGACAAATCACTATCATTTCAAGATGAAGGGCAAGGAATTCGTGCTCCGACCAATGTCTCCAAGTCAAGTAGCCGCCAACAAGCTAGTACCTACCAACCATCGTGGAGAGAATGGTGAGAGAGTGAACCACCAAAAAGAGATTGAGAGCCACAAGCCAAATATGAGCGACTCCACGATGAGCGAGAAGAAGCAACTAGTGCTATTTGCCACCAAAAGTGAGATGAGAGAAGTGTGTGAGCACCAGTGTCTTCCACCTTGTGCTATTATGCAAAGGGGAAGCTAAACCTTCTAACACTTCACCACCTCTACCTTTAGTGTTGTCTAATTTGTTGCAAGAATTCTCGGACGTCTTTCCCGATGAACTACCTCCAGGTCTACCTCCACTTCGCGGAATCGAACACCGCATCGACCTCATACCCGGCGCACCACTTCCAAACAAGGCTCCTTACCGCGTCAACCCCGAGGAAACAAAGGAGATACAACGGCAAGTGCAAAAACTCATCGACAAAGGTCATGTACGTGAAAGCCTAAGCCCTTGTGCCGTTCCGGTTATTCTCGTGCCTAAGACAGATGGAAGTTTTCGCATGTGCTCCGATTGTCTACCTATAAATGCCATCCCCGTTAGATACCGTTACCCTATTCCACGCTTAGACGACATGCTTGATGAATTATGTGGTGCCACCATCTTTTCAAAAATTGATCTAAAAAGTGGGTACTACCAAATTCGCATTCAAGAGGGTGATGAGTGGAAAACGGCTTTCAAAACCAAGTTTGGGTTATATGAGTGGCTTGTTATGCCAATGGGCTTATTGGAAGCACCCGGTTCATTTATGCGTCTTATGCATTTTTGTCTTCGACCCTACATAGGTGTCTTTGTAGTGGTTTACTTTGATGATATCCTCGTTTTTAGCAAGACGCTAGAGGACCATGTGACACACATCCGTTTGGTTTTACAAACCCTTCGGAAAGAGCGCTTATATGCTAATATGGAAAAATGCACTTTTGGTGTTGACAAGGTTGTCTTCCTAGGATTTGTCGTTTCTTCTCAAGGTGTTCACGTTGATGAAACTAAAATTGAAGCAATTAAAACTTGGCCTCAACCAACGAATCTCATGCAAGTGCGTAGTTTCCTTTGTTTTAGTCGGTTTCTATCGACGCTTTGCGAAGGACTTTAGCACCATTGCTATGCCTCTACACGCTTTGAGCAAGAAGAACGCACCCTTCATTTGGGGTCCTTCGCAAGACACCGCGTTCAATGAGCTTAAGAGCTTGCTTACACACGCACCACTTCTAGCCCTACCAAACTTTGATAAACCTTTTGAGATTCATTGTGATGCTAGTGGTACCGGCATAAGTGGCGTGCTAATGCAAGAGAAGCGCCCAATTGCGTACTTTAGCGAGAAGCTATCGGGAGCGCAACTTAACTATCCCATTTATGATAAAGAGCTTTATGCCTTGGTGAGAGTTTTACGTGTTTGGGAACACTATCTTAGACCTCATGAATTCATTCTTCATACGGACCATGAGACACTCAAGTATCTCAAAGGTCAAACTAAGTTGAACAAGCGTCATGCTAAATGGAGTGAGTTCATTGAGTCTTTTCCCTATGTCATCAAATACATCAAGGGCAAAGAAAATGTTGTGGCGGACGCGCTTTCCCGCAAATGCATGCTTGTAACACAACTTGAGTTAAATGTGATTGGCTTTGAGCACATAAAAGATTTATATGAGCATGATCCTTTCTTTGCAAATGCTTATGCTAAGTGCTTGACTCACACTTCTTGGGAACATTACTACCTAAAGGATGGATATCTTATGAGAGCTAACAAACTTTGCATTCCCGAGTCTTCGCTTCGTTTGCTCCTTTTGCAGGAATCTCATGGAGGAGGACTCATGGGACACTTTGGACGCGACAAGACGTTTGCTACCCTCTCTAGGAACTATTTTTGGCCCAAGATGCTTCGTGACGTCTCACGCCTCACCAACCGATGTTCTACATGCCGCAAAGCTAAGTCCAAAGCTCAATCTCATGGTCTTTACATGCCTCTTCCTATTCCATACCATCCATGGGAAGACATAAGCATGGATTTAATACTTGGCTTGCCTAGGACTCAAAATGGCAAAGATTCCGTGCTTGTCGTGGTAGATAGATTCTCTAAAATGGCTCATTTCATTCCTTGTAACAAGATCGACGATGCTTCACATGTTGCAAATCTCTTTTGTAGGGAGATAATTCGTCTACACGGCGTGCCCAAAATGATCGTGTCGGACCGGGACGTCAAGTTCTTGAGCTACTTTTGGAAAACACTATGTGCCAAGCTCGGAATCAAGCTCCTATTCTCTTCGGCGTACCATCCACAAACGGACGGCCAAACGGAGGTGACGAACCGCACGCTTTCGACGCTTCTTTGCGTGTTGATCAAAAAGAACATCAAGGAATGGGAGCAATGCTTGCCCATCGCCGAGTACGCCTACAACCGCGCAAGACACTCCACAACCGGCAAGTCCCCCTTCGAGGTCGTCTACGGTTTCAACCCGTTGTCCCCATTGGACATCCTACCGCTACCTCTCCAAGAGCGCACGAACATGGACGCAAGTGCACGAGCAAGCTATCTCAAGAAGGTGCACGAAGATACAAGAGCAATGATCGAGCGACAAGTACATCGTCTCGCCACCAAGCTCAATGTCAACAAGGCACCAATGGTGTTCCAACCGGGAGATCTTGTTTGGCTACATCTTCGCAAGGACCGTTTCCCACAAGAGCGCAAGTCCAAACTTCTACCTCGCGCCGACGGACCCTTCAAGGTGCTCGCACGCTACAACAACAACGCCTACAAGATCGACATTCCACACGACAAGTACTCCGTGAGCGACAATTTCAACATCCAGGATCTATCTCCTTTCCATGGTGATGAAGATTTCGATCCGAGGTCGGATCTTTCCCAAGGGAGGGGAGATGATGCGGAGCATCCCGAGGTCATCCCCATGGACCCTCCTTCACCTCGTCAAGTGCCTCAAGAACCAATGACACGTGCTCGTGCTAGAGCTCTCGAGACCGAGGTGACGTCGCTCCTAGCCCTACTTCCATACGAATCTTGCGACACATGGTTGCTACCTCAAACGGATGTGCTTTGTGTGCTCAGGTGTGGAGAGGACCACATTGGAGACGGGCGTGAAGATGGACAAGTCCCCAAGTTCACGGACGAGGTGTTGCATCGAGAAGGGCAGAAGGAAGCTCCAGGCCCCGGACATCCGGCCCCCTGCCCCAGACATCCGGCCCCTGGACGATCAACTACAGAAGGCCACCAGCAGCAGAAGCTACAGGGCCCGGACATCCGGCCAGGCCCCGGACATCCGGCCAAGCACGGCCCGGACATCCGGCCTCGGGCCTGGAAATCCGGCGCCCCACTATAGAGGGCACCCGAGACTCGACCGCTCCTGCCCAGACATCCGGCCCCTCGCCCCGGACATCCGGAGCCCCGCGAAGCCCCGGACATCCGGCCCGACGCCCGGACGTCCGGCCCCTGATTTGCCTGCACGCAACACTTGGGACGAGGCCCGTGTACCCATTCACTCTATACACTATATATACTCCCTTCCCCATTCCGTTTAGGGTTAGCTTTTGGATAGCTCATTTCAGACCTTTGTGTGGATTCTCTCCTACGAGACCGCGCGCCTCTTCGGAGACGATCCACCTCGGATTCAAGACCTCCACATCGGGGAAGATCCTACGAGATACCAAGACCTCCTCACGAAGAAGACTATCCTTGTACCACCGACGTTGACTATGGACCATGTATCTCGATATGTATCGTGGATCTAGCACTTGTGTGATCATCTTTGTGTTGATTTGAGTGTTTCCTCTCGTGTTTTTCCCCGTTTCCTCCTTGTGTTCTCCGTGTTCGTCGTGGGATACTCTCCAAGCGTGAAAGATCTGCTGACTAGGGTTTCACCCTACATCAATAGTAATGAGATCCAAGGTGACAGTCATCTTGCCTTAGATCCCACTAGGAAGAAGAACAAGTCCATGAAGAAGACAAAGCCACATAGATGAACAAGCGTAGCCGAGGGAATCCTCACGATCGCAACGAAACAGGAACTAACGAGAAGAAGCAAACAACATGGTAAACACACAACACATAACCAAGACATGATGCTCAACCAAGTATGATGCATGACAAGGCTACATGATGCAACTCATGGCAAGAGATGCTGAAAACAAGAACACACAACGAGGCAAGTTTAAATGAGGCTGGAAACAACATATAATAATTCCAGTAAGTCCTCATATGCAAATTTCGAAATTGGTCCAGATCTGAACAAATCTTAAGTTAAAGTTGTTAAACAGAAAGTTAACCTGCACCATGATGATCTACACGAAATTCTAGTCAAATTATATATAAAGTTCATTTAATTTGGAGCTACGGCCTAGAAGATATGAGCAAAACAAGTTAAGCATAGCATCGATGCAAAATGCATTCAAACATCAAGCACAACACTCAAAACATGGATGCGACATGACATGATGCATCTACATGCAAAATCAAGCAAGTTTCATATAGGACATGATCAAAACGGAGCAACGGTTCAACACATACACACGAAACAAGATATACCAACAATCTGTCCCCCAAACAGCAACTAAGCACTTTGCAATCATCAAAAGAACATGCTACAGGAACATTTCATGGCATCAAAGGGCATGGCAAGCATGTACATGTCAAGCACTACAAACGTGATCACTGAGCTACTGCCAAATACCACTAGAACATGCTCAAAACATCATGGCAAGATTGCAAATGATAACAGTTTCACAGACTTGGTGAAATAAACTGAACATGGCAGTAACAACGACAAGTAGGCATGTTTGCAAGCTTGTGCAATTCATCTCAAAGCATATCATGGCATGTGAATAGAACCAATAGCAAGAAGACATATTTATGCGGCTACTCATGGTAAGAAATTGGTCATAGGATGCATGGAACACTAGGTATTCACATGGCAAAACTGAACTTACTGATAACAGGCTGACAGAAACATTATAAGCAATTTGATAGCAAGAAAGAGACATGCTACAGCAACCTATAATTGCAAACAAGTACATGGATGGATAGAGCATGACATGGAATTCAAGACATGCCCATTGGAAATTCCAAAACATGCATGGATATGACTGTAGCATAAGGCAAACATGGCATCACAATATAACATTTTCGGACTTAGTAGTTTTCAACAAGTGTAAGAAAAACAGCAACATCGAGTAGGTCACTTTGCAAGCTTGTTGCACTCACCACAAGGCATAGCATGAAAATTGGAATGCACCACAGCAAACATGACATAATTTTGCTCCTAAAACATGTTGACATGATGCTCAAACGAAAATCACACAAAAATATATGAAAAAGACAAATCAGCAAGTTATAACAGTTTTCAGCACTTAACATCACTTAGCACTTTTGCAACAGATATTAACATGGCAAGATGCAATATAACATGCATGCAAAGTACAACATCATCTAGAGCATTCAGAGACAAACATTTTGGCATATCATACACTCCATTTGGATAACCATGCACAAAGTTACAAGTCACACAAGATGCATACATAATGCTGTTTTGAGGAAAAGACTTGGCCGTTTTCTAAAGAAAAAACTTACGAGCGCAGACAAAGTAAAAGACGCCTAGGGTGGGATTTAGGCGGGCTTACCACGCGGGCTTGGCCCAAAAGGCAGAGGAGGCAGGCATGCACGAGGGAGTTGGGCCGAGGCGGAGCTGGGCTAAGAAGGTGTGCCGGCGGGAAGGAGGCCCACGCGGGCGAGCGAGGGCCCAGGCATGGGTCAACACCATTGTCGGGCGCTCCTGCTCGCACGCCCGGTGGCGCACGTCGCAACAGCGGTCGGCGGTGGCTGAAGTGGATGAGGCACAGGCGAAGGGGACCTGGGACACCGGATCCGGTCGGGAGACGGTGGATCTGGCCATCCGGCGCCCGGTCCAGGCAACGGCGAAGGCGGGCAGGCTCGGGGCCGACAAGGAGGACCATAGCGGCTGCTCGGGCAACCATGCCGCGGGGCGAGCATCTAGGGCGGCGGCGGCGAGAACCTGGGCTCGGGGCGGCGATGACAAGGTACTCTCGGCGGCGGGGACCTGCAGATCCGACGAGGACGATGGTCAGTGGCCCCGTCGGGACCACGCTAGAGGCGGCGATGCACGGGTGCCAGGGCACAGCGGGGGCTCGCGGGAGGAGCGGGCTCTACGAACTGCGGCGGAGGGCGCGCGGCTCGGCCGGGCCCGATGCGGCCCGGGGGCGGGCCGGCGATGGGCTCGGGCGGGCCCGGCGAGGTGGGAGGCTTGCTGGGCGACGTGGAGGGCGCTGATTGGCCCTGGACGGCGACAGAGAGGCGGTTGGCCAATCCCGGCACGCCAAGTGGCAGTGACGAGGTGGCCAGGAGCTGAAAACGAGGAGGAGAAGGGTTGGATGCGGCTGGGAGGTAGGAGAAGGATCTAGGGGTAGGTTTAGGCCAAAAATCGCATGGGGTGTATATATAGGGTAGGGGGTCTAGGGATTAGGGTTTCGGGTTGTTTTGGGGCCTCCAATCGTGATCTAACGGTTCCGGTCGGAGCGGGATTTTGATTAGTTGTGTAGAGGACCATGGGCTGAGATGAGAGGGAAGAAGAGGGCAGCCTGGCACCGGTTTCAGAGTTCGAAACGTCCAACGTTTTTTCCGGTGATAGTGCTGCTATAGGTTTAATGGTTGGGCTATCAAATGAGCTCTGAATGTGACGAATTTTGGCAGGCGGTCTACCTACAATATAATAAGACCGCACGTCAAGTTTTATCCCATTCCCAGAACATTCTCCAGCCACTTATAAAATAAATATTCGGAGCTGCCGCGGGCGCGTGCGGGTGTGTCTGGGCTCAGAACGGACAACGGAGAGAATCGAGAGATGGGCAGCTACGAACGGATGCAAGATCTGAAAACTATGCAGATGAAATGCACATGATGACATGGCAAAGTGCAACACAAAAGCAAATGACATGGCAACGGCAACGAATAACTGGAAGACACATGGCGCATCGGACTCGGGGCGTCACATATTGGAAGCTGGATTCATAAGGGGAATCAAACACCCGGACTGGCTCGCCAACCTGGTCATGGTGCCAAAGAAGGACAAATCCTTGCGCCTTTGTGTCGACTTCACCGACCTAAACAAGACTTGCCCTAAGGATCCCTTTCCTCTACCCCACATTGATCAAATTATCGATGCAACCACAGGACATGACTCGTTGTGTTTCCTCGACGCCTACTCCGGATACAATCAAATAAAAATGAAGGAATCCGATCAGGCCGCTACGGCATTCATCACTCTGTACGACCCCTTTTGCTTTAACACTATGCCATTTGGACTAAAAAAACGCTAGTGCCACATACCAACGCATGATTCAAACATGCTTAGAAAAACAAATTGGCAAGACAGTGGAGGCATATGTTGATGATGTAGTCATCAAGACTAAACACGTCAAAACTTTGGTGGATGATCTCCGCCTTACGTTCGATAAGTTACAAACATATGACATACGGCTCAATCCGGAAAAATGCGTCTTCGGCGTTCCGGCCGGAAAGCTATTAGGGTTCATCGTATCTCATAGAGGAATCGAAGCAAACCCAGGTAAAATCCAGGCCCTGTCACAGCTAACTACGCCAACCGATCTCAAACAAGTGCAAAAGCTACCAGGTTGCGTAGCGGCCTTGAGCCGCTTTATCTCCAAATTAGGAGATAAAACACTACCGCTTTATAGACTGCTGAGGCGCACATACAACTTCGAATGGACGGATGAGGCCACGGCCGGACTGGAGGAAATAAAAACCTTATTAGCAGGTAACCCAATCCTAGCCGCTCCAGACGTTGGCCAGCCAATGCTGCTTTATATCTCCGCCACTCATCAGGTAGTGAGTGCGGTGCTCGTTGTCGAACGAGATGAAGAGGGACATAAATTCCCAATTCAAAAACTCGTATACTATGTATATGAGGTTCTCACACCGTGCAAGTCACGATTCCCCCATTACCAGAAAATTGCCTATGCGGTATTCATGGCATCTTGGGAGCTTCGACACTACTTTCAAGAGTGTTCAATCATAGTGGCATCCGAAATACTACTCAACGATATCATAAACAATAAAGATGCCACTGGACACATAGCCAAATGAGCCATCGAGCTCTTACCGTTCGAAATAACATACAAACAACACAGGACTATTATGTCCCAGGTGTTGACCGACTTTGTCACGGAATGGACTGAATCCGAACTCCCTAAAGAGTACGGATCATACTCCCACTGGACAATGTATTTCGACGGTTCCAAAATGCTAGCCGGATTGGGGGCCGGCGTCATCTTAATATCCCCAACAGGAGATGCAGTCCACTACGTGTTGCAGATCATGTACACGCACTCAAACAACACGGCCGAATACGAGGCACTACTGCACGGTCTCCGCATGGCCGTATCCGTGGGTATACGGTGCCTCGAGGTGCGCGGAGACTCGAACCTCTCCATATCTCAGGTAAACGGAGAGTTTGATGCGATTCAAGAATGGCGGCTTATCGAAACGACATATTAAAAATATCGGCTTGATTTGAGGGGCTGGAATTTCACCATGTGGCTCGGGACAGTAACCAGGCAGCGGATATACTTGCTCGCATGGGTGCCAAACGCAACCTAGTCCGACCTAACACTTTTGTGGAAAGGTTGTTCAAGCCATCAGTAACATGGCTGGACGAGAGCAGTGACGCCAATCCGGACCCGAACATACCCCCAGCCGAACTCAATACATATGTCATCAGGGACCCCGACATGGAAATCACATCATCGGCTCACGAGATCATGGCTTTTATAGCCCCCTGGACCGAGCCTTTCCTAGCCTACCTTAATAGGCAAGAGCTCCCCGATGACCAAAAGTTGGCCCACCACATAATTCGGTGCTCTAAAGCCTATAAGGTTAACGAGGGTGAACTATACAAGAAAAGCACTACAAGTATTCTCCAACGGTGCATCTCTGAAGATGAGGGACGACAGCTTCTAGCTGAAATACACGCTAGCATGGGCAGCCATCACGCCGTGGCTCGAGCTCTTGTAAGCAAATCCTTCTGAACTGGTTTCTTCTGGCCAACTGCGCACGTAGACGCACAGACCTTAGTCCAACATTGCGTTGGATGCCAGCTTTTCGCAAACCAAAGTCATATGCCTCCCACAGCTCTCAGAACCATCCCCATTACCTGGCCCTTTGCGGTCTGGGGGCTGGATATGGTCGGACCTCTTAAAGGGGTAAGCCATAAAAAGAAATATTTACTGGTCGTGGTGGATAAATTCACTAAATGGATAGAAGCCAAGCCAGTCTGAATAGCCGAGGCAGGGCTAGTGATAGATTTTATATCTAGTGTAGTACATCGTTATGGTGTCCTGCATAGTATTATTACAGATAATGGCTCCAACTTCACAGCTGCCGAGGTAAAAAAATTGGTGCGCTAAGTTAGGCATTAAACTTGATTATGCCTCTGTGTACCACCCTCAGACAAACGGTCAGGTGGAAAGAGCCAATGGCTTGATAACGAGTGGCATTAAACCCCGACTGGTGCGCTCCCTTCAAGAGTCAGATAAACACTGGGTGGAGGAGCTCGACTCTGTACTCTAGGGGCTATGAACTACACCTAACCGGACAACCAGATACACACCTTTTTTCATGGTGTACGGCGTAGAGGATGTCTTGCCCTATGATATTATTCATGACTCACCTCGAGTGCACATGTACAAAGATAGAGAGGCCGAGCTTTATCGGCAGGATGACCTAGACGGCCTTGAAGAGGAACGCGATATCGCGCAGGCCCATTCCGCATTTTATCAGCAGCAGGCCAGGTGATACCAAAGCAGAGAAGTGCGGGTCAAGACAGACAATGTTGGTGAACTCGTATTACGCCTCCCGGAGAAGAAGACAAGCTCAAACCAAGATGGGAGGGCCCCTTCATTATTGACGAAGTACTCACCGGTGGAGCCTATCACCTTTGAAATGCATCAGACAATCACCTCGAGCCGAACCCATGGAGTGCTACCAGGCTTCGACGATTCTATGGATAGTTTGGTAGCACATATTTTCTTTTTCAGTCTAGGTCTTATTCCCTGTTTTTACAGTTCTCATCTTCCCTTTTTTTTTCTTCCTATTTTCTTCTTCTTATCGATAATTTTTCGGCTCAACCGAATTATCACAAGGTAGAACATCCTTAAATGTATATACCTCAAAAATACTTGGGGGCTTCTATAACGAAGCCCATTATCAAAAAGCATATTGTTCAACATATTTATGTCATTTGTTTTATATAGTCTCCTAGCCATTATATGCACCTTTATGACTTAAGTTTTTGCCAAGCTGGGTTGCTTGGCTCTTGTGCGTATACCCTACGTTCCCCATTGTTCGGCTAGGGTGTAAAGGGAGCACCACTGCGATTGTTACAACCGGGTAATCCGGATCTGTACCTCAGACGAGTGAAGCCGAAAGATAGCGTTCTTAAGGGAATAATCGGTCGGTGGATACACGACGTATTGCTTATTAAAAGAGTATACATTTTTCAAATAGGATACGACATCCTATAAATCCTCTTTACAGGATCTAAGCCCAGGCACGCATATATACGCATGCTGTCCCAGGGAAAGGAACCCTTAACGGAACTATACTCTCTAGAAGATGTTTCTTATGTTAAATAGTACTATAACATAGCTCCCCGAACATAGTTTGTCTATTCAAGCAATTATGACTGGATTGCCTGGTTACCGAACATGCCACGTGTTCACCATAGGTATAGTATTCTGAAACACTCCGGCCCTCGGGTTTTCAGAGGTTAAAGCAGAAGGTCGGCCATGACAAACTTTTAATTCATTAAGGTCGAAGATAAGTTTGATGATAAAATACATTGTTGCATAGAATCAAATGCCTATTCTTCATCTATACCAACAATAAGGCTGTCTAATTTACAGTCTTGTTGGGAATACTTGGCGGCCATCTTTACTTGGTCGTACACCAAGCTTACAGGGATTTCTAGTCCGTCGGGCCTTTGAGGTCCAACCCGAGCCATATTGTTCGGGTCTAGCCCAGTATAACGTGTCTTCACCATAGCCCAGGCTACGCGGGCACCTTCTCGGCATGCTGATGCTTTCCATAATTCATTGCGGCGTCGGGCCATTAAGAATTGACTTGCCAGTTCCTCCATAATTTCTGGAGGAAAATCAGCCGGCCATAAAGCCTTTGCCATGTTCTTCATGGACTTTCGAGCTTGCTCGTGTACCCTGGAAAGCTCCTGCAGCGGAACACCTTGAAACGCGAACACATCTACTTTGGGCCGCCCAGTTAGCAAACCTGCGGGAATAGTTTCTCGTAAAGAAACTTCGAATCAAGGGACTATAATGAATGCTAGATTCATTGTCATACTGAATATGCCGCCTCTAAGATTATTATTCTCTTTTACGGCATCCGAAAGTTGGGCAAGCACGTCCTTTAGCTCTTCGGCTAGCTTCACTTTTGTATCCTCCAGCTTGTTTATCTCATTTATGGCCCGTGTCAGTACACATTGACCAATAGCTGTCTCCCTTTCGGCATGTTCTTTTGCTGCCAGAGCATCCCTTAGCTTTTCCTCCGGCTGGTCTATTGGTCATGTTGCTGCAGTTCAAACAATGTATACTTAAAGATCATTGATCGGTACAGGATCATACTGTTCACACACTATTATTCTTACCATCAGAGCCATTCCCGGACTTCTTTTAATTTTCCAATTCGATGGTGACACTAGCAAGCTTAGTCTGGCATTCTTATAGTTCCTTGGATAATGCGTTATTCTTTTCCTTTAGTACCTACAAAACACAACGATCCTTAAATCAGTTGGACCAACTGCTTTAAGTCTCGGGGGCTACTGGCATATGAACATTGAATTAACACTCACCTGCATATCTTTAGAAAGCTTGTGAGTGGCTACGACAAGTCCGTCTTGAGCAGCTCGGATATATGCATCCGAAGAGCTAAAGGCGTTCAATGCCTCCTCAGTAAAAGTTGGGTCACGCATGGCTGCTTCGCACCGTCGATGATTTATCGCGCTCTCCACTTCGGAATTGGCATCTGATACCTCATCAGAATCCTCTTATAGAGGACAATCCGATGTTACACCCGCATCTGCCCTAGTCCTTGTGGATGGGCCAGGGGCTGGATTGGTCGAAGCATGACCAGCAGGATCCCCGGACACAGCCCAGCGTATACTCTTCCTAAAAAGAAAAAATAGAGCAGAAAAATTATGATCCGGCTCCGCCACCAGACATATGTTAAAGAGTCATACCTCTTCGATAAAGGAGGAGGTTCGGTGGTGTCTCCGGTCCCCTTCCGCTTCAAAGACCCGCCCTGCACAGGCGTCGCCCTTTGGGAAGACACTCTTGATGCAGTTCGGCGCGATGAGCGCCGCCCCTTTTGAGCATGACATAGTGCGGTTGGTGAGGCGCGCTGGGAATATTTTCTTTGAAGAGGAGTCTCCTGGGCATTTACGTGAGAGGAAGGAAGAAGGCCAGGATAGTCGGCTATAATAGCCACTTCGGTATCGTCATGGCTGGTTTGGTAAAAGACTTCGTCTTTAAGATCTATGTCGATGTCCGGATCCCCCTCGAATCGGGGATCCATGTCCCAAATATGGTTCTCTGGCTATGCGATAGGACTGTAATCTTTTCGACCACCTTCCTCCACTCCTGTTGAAAGCAACCGAACTCAGTTCGGTTAATAAATCTCAAAATAAAAATTGAGTAAAACTAGCGATCAGGGAAAGCCTTACCCAATCGATGGGATTATACATAGAGAAACCCTCCCGGCACTTCAAGCAAAGAAAATACTCTTTCTCCCCTTTGTAGAGATCAGCTAGGATGGCAGCGAGACTAGCGGGGTTGTTCGGACCCTGGCGTAGACAGCGTGAGGCATCATCCTGGCCATTATAGTGCCACATAGGAAACCCTCTGGCCTAGAGCGGCTGCACGCATCGCGTTATTGAGATTGCCATCACTTCGGTTATCGTCAGCTTGAGGTGGGCAAGTAGTGTGATCTTGCTTGCAAGTCTTTTTACCTTCGCATTCTTCCTTGACACTGCGAGGACACCAGTTAAAACGCTTCTTCAAAGGGGCATTGGAATATTCAGGGAGGCCTTGCCGTATTGGGTCCGGTAGGACCATATCCTCGATGTAAAACCACTCCGAGGGCCACTCTTCGGATGCCTTCTTCGGAGTACCAGGTAGGTAACCTGTCCCGGCTATGCGCCACACATCAGCTCCTCCCACCTCGAATGGAGGCCATAGAACTCCAGAAGCCCCTTGAGAAAAGGGTGGATAGGAAATC
This sequence comes from Secale cereale, assembly GCA_902687465.1. NCBI lineage: Eukaryota > Viridiplantae > Streptophyta > Magnoliopsida > Poales > Poaceae > Secale > Secale cereale. The sequence continues at coordinate 413,955,577 of LR738710.1, forward strand.
CTATGCCTCTTAGGAGGAAGGAGACGAAGCACACCCGCTCTTCTTTGGAAGGATTGGGGAAACTTTCTGCCAGGGCTTGACCATCGTAGGAAGTTAATCCAGCTCGGACGAGGACTAGATCCTCGGGAGGGAGATATCCCTGTGTCTGGAGATTTCTCAGATGAGCATGAGATACAGAGCAACTCTCCCAATCGCCTGCTTGAGGGTCATGGGGGCGCGAGGAAGAACTAGGAACGCCAGCCATGTCTGGAGATTTTTGGTGGCGGGCTCTAAAGATCTTTCACGTGGAATGGAATGGCATCTGAGATCTAGTCTCTTTAAATAGGCGCCTTCCCTATGCAATCGAGGGGTTAATTGTAAAAATACACAGACGGTTCGCATTCGTCTGACACGTGGAAGCTAAAACGATGGTGGCAAGGAATCGACAAGATATAACATTGAATATGGAGGCCAACTATGATCTGATTCAACGCAGGACTCACCTTACAAGACCGAAGACATGAAGCCAGATACAACCTCGTCCTAGAAGGCAAGTCCGGGGGCTACTGAGGGAGTCTTGTATTTAGGGGTCCTCAGGCGTCCGGGTCATTGATGCTGGGCCGAATTGATGGGCCATGAAGATAGAAGCAGAAGAACATCCCCCGTGTTCGGTTAGGACTCCCATGTATGTAGTAAGGCAAGAAAGATGTCCGGATGTAATGATTCCTTCCTCCCCCAAGTCACCTTTGTAACCTTAGGCCCCCTCCGGTGTGTATATAAGCCGAGGGATTTAGTCCGTAGAGACGACAGAATCATAGCCTTCACATAGGCTAGACTCCTAGGGTTTAGCCATTACGATCTCGAGATAGATCAACTCTTGTAACCTATATTCATCAAGATCAATCAAGCAGGAAGTAGGGTATTACCTAGATCGAGAGGGCCTGAACCTGGCTAAAACTCATGTCCCTTGTCTCCTATTACCATCGATCCTTAGACGCACAACTTGGGCCCCCTACCCGAGATCTGCCGGTTTTCACACCGAAACCGACCCCTGGAGGTGTGGAGTGTTTTCCCAGGGAAACAACACGGGTCGAGGATGGATACCTCGCCAACAAATGCGTCCAAATGTCGTTGCGGATTTTCCCCGGTTTGATCTGGCCCATGTTATCTTCACCCGGGGAATTAGCAGAAATTCCAGAGGGATTCCCTGCAACCAAATGAGGCCTAAGGGGTCACGAAATCCCCCCCCCCCCTCTTCCTCCATATATATAGCCCTTAGGGCGTCGTTTCGTGTAGCGACCAGACCTCAAACAGTCTGATCTCTGTGCATCAGTGTCATCCCTGGATTAGTAATGCTGACACGCACAGTACTTGAAGGATTTATAACAGAGTAGCAATCACACACTTATTACATCGATAGTCCAATGATGAATTTATTACAAATAATATGGCGGAAGGCCATCTAACACGATAACAACGGAAGGCTTGGAAGATAAGTGAGTCCATCAACTCCAGCGGCATCACTGAGTATAGAACCACGACCTAAAAGGCATCTTACTCGTCGTCTGAAAAGTCTGCAACATGAAACGTTGCAGCCCGAAAACGGGTCAGCACATGGAATATGCTGGCAAGGTAACACAAGAGAATGCAATGAAAGTAAGGCTATACTATATGCAATATTTTGCTGGTGGAAAGCTCTATGGTTAAGTTTTTGCGTAAAGCCAATTTTTCCCTACTTCAAAGGAATATATTTTAATTAACTATCATGGTAGTTGAAACATCGTTGAGAAGATAGACATCCTCTCAACCCCAATTAAAATAATCATTAAACCCAACAAAATTAAATTAGAGTAACATGTTGAGATTCACATGAAAATCCAAGTACTAGATACTCAAGACGTCCATAACCGGGGACACGGCTAATCATGATCAGTTTGTACACCCTGCAGAGGTTTGTGCACTTTTCCCACAAGACTCGATCGCCTCCATTTGGTTTCTCGCACTGCATGGTGTTTGAGAAACGGATGACCGAGACAAAGTCTTTCAGAAGCGCTAGCACCTTACGATCGGGCGGACCGTACCAACCTACATCCCCTACATCTGCTAGTTCACCACTGTAAGAGTTCGCACAACTTACTCATACTATGCTAGAGCCCATAATAGCATTGTGGTTGCACACGGAAGTTTCTAGTATGAATAATCTCATGATCCCTTTGAGCCTGGGTGGCGGTCCAAAAGAAAAACGGGCAATCGCTGGAATACCAAGGTGCCTCAATCCACCCATATGTGTATTAATGTTGCCACCTTAAGTTGAACCATTAGTTAACAAACTCACATATGTCATGGATTTCACTCACCCAATCCACGTCTACGAGCATAGCATGTCCTAACAGCAAACGTAGAAGTAACTCCCAAAGGTTTGAATGTAATGCAGGTAATAGGTACTACCTCAATCTACTTCCCAGTCCCACAAGTTAATTGATCCTACTCATGCAATGTGTGAGGGTTTGACTAATGAATGAAAACTGGGTAATTGGAAAGTATGATCAAAGTGTTACTTGCCTTGCTGATGATCCGCAAAACCTAGAGACTCAAAGTAGCAAGCGGGGCACTTTGGGTACTCTATCGCAAACAAACAAACAAGCATACAATAAGTACTTAAATAATGCATGGGTAAAACTCAAATAAGAGATCTAACCAGAAAGTTCAACTTAAAAACTCCGGTTTGCAAAAAGAATCAACTCGAAAGAAGCAACGAAACTCAAACTGCAAAAGAAACGAGCTTCGGTTTACTAGTTGGCCTAAAGTCAAATTTTACAGTAGCCAAAATCTTGTTCAAGTTGTTTAGACGTAAAGAGGGCTTCGAGACGAAGATCTGGGATTTTGAATCACCTGATTCTGACTCTCGAGCGAAAAGAAAAACGCGAAACAAGATCAGGGCAGAAATCGCAATCGAAATAACCGCGGATAAATACCCTGAAAAAGAAAACGATGAACAGGCTAACGAATGAACGTTCGCTGTCTGCGGCTAACTAACAAAAACCGTTCGTTAAAACGAACGTACGGACGAACGTCCGCTAAATAACTAAACCGACGGAAAACCGAACCGATCTAAAAAAGAAACAGATCTAGGTTTTCTTAAAACAAAACCGATCGGTTAAACGAGAAAAACCGGGAACTACCTCGGGCAAGAACTCCGGCGAAACTCCGGCGATCCAGAGGGCGAGGCGGCGGGCTCCGGCGGCGGCGGCGGCGGGGCGGTGCGGCGGCGGCGGGTGGCGGCGCGGCGGCGGGGCGGTGCTAGGGTTTCGGCACTAGGCGGGCTGGGGCGAAAACGGGCCGGCGGGGCTCGCTTATAAAGCCCAGTCTCCTGGTCCTTCACGAGTCTAAGTCGGTTCCTAATTTTTTTTTTCTAAAAGAGTCCCGGCGCAGAAAAACTAACGAAAGAAATACCAAACGGACTCCAAAATTCCCGAAATAAATTTTCACCGTCCTCTAATAATATTTAGGACAAAGTGAACATTTTTCTCGGACCTAAATGCAATTTTGAAAAACGCGTATTTTTCCTATGCAAATAAATCCGCAAATAAATCCAGAAAAAAACAAAAGTGATTTTAACATTTTTCCTCCGATATTTCTGTTATTTTGGAGAAGTTATATTATCTACGCTCATATTTGGTATTTAGAAATATTTTTGGGAGAGAAAAATTATTAGAATCACACTGTCCTCGTACCGGTATTCGAGCGAACTCAAATACGAAAACGGTAAAATTCCCAACTCTCTCCGTAGGTCCTTGAGTTGCTTAGAATTTCGAGGAACTCCACGAACAAAAATGCAAAAACATGAAATGCAATTATGAACTATGTATAACATTCCAAATTGAAAAGTTGGGATGTTACATTTCGACTTTGGGTTTTGTATAGATTAAAGGTTGTCATAGCTGCAACTACGCGTACTTCGTTTGTGTTCAGCGACCAGACATAGACGTCACACAACCCCACCTTGATCAATAAAGCTTTCCTATTATATTCGCAATATCCAGATTGCAATCTTAGTGTCTTGCATGTTCTTCGTTTGCTTGCAGGAAATATACCCGCGTGGTCAGGTTGATCATGCTCCGGCGTGGTCAATAACCTCTTGGAGCTGGTTTAGTGATTGCCAAGGTGCCACGTCTTCGCACATTCATAGTTGGATCGTCAAAGTCTACTCCTCCAAAAACAATAATCACCATCTCATTGAAAGACGGGACACCTTTGCCTCTATCAAGTGGTATCAGATTTCCAGGTTGCTTGGTGAGATTTTATAGTTTTTCATAGTTTTGATCAAGTCTACTCTTCATACCTACAGTCCACGAAAAAGCCAAAAAATAGGGTTAGTTCATCATATCTGAACCAGTCTGATGTGTTGCACAATCTTTTCCGTGTTTGCTTTTTTGAATTTATGGTTGCATCATCGTGTCGAGTTGTTGGTCTTAGTGTCTAGTTCTTTAGAGTTTCGAATTCTGTTCATAGGTTGTCACGTTGTCGCCGCATCAACTTCATCTCCGCTACCATATACCACCACCACATATCCGCTGCCAATCCGAGTCCATGTACGCCACCACATATCCACCGCCATCACGCCAATCCGAGTCCACCTCCAACATATATCCGCCACCAGTCCGAGTTCCACCATATACATATCCGCCACCAGTCCGAGTTCCCCCAGATTCATCTCCGCCACCAGCCCTAATCCGAGTCCAACATTTGTTCCTTTGTTTTTAATTTCCGGATCACACCATACTACGAGTCGTGACCAAGTCGGACTTCCCAACTTCTATGACATCCGCAAAACAAAAATAGTTTCAGTTTTTTAAAAAAAATCTAAGTCTGGAAAATTCTAGCTAGGCAGTTTCTAGACCATTTGTAGACTTTTTCCAAAAAAATTGTTGCAGCGCAAAAAAAAAAGATAAAAAAGTGCAAAACGGTGAAAAGGAAAAAAACGGTGTGCTCCTCCCTTCTTCATGTGCAGCGCCATGATTTTGTTTGTGTCCTAGGCACGCATCTCTGGCACGGTCTAGCCTAGGACCAGCACAGTACCGTCATTGAGAGTTTATTCAACTTTGCAGCTCTGAACTGATTATTGTTGACATTTTTGCTACCATATCATAAGCCTTCCCAGCTCCATATACATCTACATCGTGAGTTTGACACCACCTAGAAATCTCTCTATCCAAGCTTTGAGGCGTTTTTACTACAACGCTTGCCGATCACTGCTACTTCTTAAGCTTGCATTGATTTTTACCTTGAAGAGCAAAGGGCGATGCAGCAAAGTAGAGATAAGTATTTCCCTCTGTTGAGAACCAAGGTATCAATCCAGTAGGAGGTACAATAAAGTCTCCAATATATGCACCTGCACAAACTAACAAACACTTGCACACAACACGAAAAAGGGGTTATCAATCCCTTCAACGTCACGAACAAGAGTGAGATCTGATAGAGACAGATTTAAAACTAAAGTACAAAGCTAAATAAAGTAAACACAAAATAATTGCAGCAAGATATTTATGGGTTTTTGGTTTTATAGATCTTAAAATAATAGATATATAATAGACCCAGGTGCCATAGGTTTCACTAGAGGCTTCTCTCTTGAATAAACCATACGGTGGGTAAACAAATTACTGTCCATGGTTCATACCAGTAGCGTTGCCCATACCAGCGCTACTGCTACAACTTAGCTGTAGCGCGCTAGCAGTAGCGCTAGACCCAGCGCTACTGCTATGCATATTTCAAGCGCTACTACTAGGGTTTTCCCTATTAGTGTACTATTGTGAACTCATCTAATTTTACATTGGTGTTATATCCCTCCTAACGTAGGTAGTGCACCGGCACAAGTAAAGAAATCTTCAATAACACCTTTTCCAATAATGTTGCCACTACCCACACTAATTTTATTGGTTTTTATGACAGTAGGCCCTTTTTCATGAGGATAAACATTATCAGAGTCACCAACTTTCTCTCTTAGATCATTACCATATTTTCAATGATAACCTCATCGGATTCAAACATGGTGACCGAGAGATCCAACACGCAAGCGGACAAAAGGACGAATGGAAAAAGGGCGAATAAAAAGGTGAATATTTTTGTGTTTTCTAAGAACATTTTAGAAGTGGGGGAGATGAAAACAAGAGGCAAATGGAAAATAATGTAAGTGCAAGAGATGAGAGTTTATGACAAGTACTTGGTAGGCTTGATGTAGACCTCCCGGGCAACGGCGCTTGAAATTCTTCCTACTACTTCTTGAGCTTGCATTGATTCTTCCCTTGAAGAGGAAAGGGTGATGCAGCAAAGTAGAGATAAGTATTTCCCTCAGTTGAGAACCAAGGTATCAATCCAGTAGGAGGTACAAGCAAGTCTCCAATATATGCACATGTACAAACTAACAAACACTTGCACACAACGCGGAAAAGGAGTTGGCAATCCCTTCAATATCACGAACAAGAGTGAGATCTGATAGAGACTAATTTAAATTTAAAGTAGAAAGCTAAATAAAGTAAACACAAAATAATTTCAGCAAGATATTTTTTGGTTTTGGGCTTTATAGATCTGAAAATAATAGATGTATAATAGACTCGGGTGCCATTGGTTTCACTAGAGGCTTCTCTCTTGAATAAAGCATATGGTGGGTAAACAAATTACTGTCGAGCAACTGATAGAAAAGCACAAAGTTATGAAGGTATCTAAGGCAAATATCATGAATATAGGCATCACGTCCATGACAAGTAGGCCGTAACGATACTCGATCTACTACTATTACTGCACACATCGAACGCTATTCAGCATGCATCTAGAGTATTAAGTTCATAATAACGGAGTAACGCCTTAAGCAAGATGACATGATGTAGAGGGATAAACTCAAGCAATATGATAGAAACCCTATATTTTTTATCCTTGATGGCAACAATGCAACACGGGCCTCGCTAACCCTTCTGTCATTGGGTGAGGACACCACAAGATTGAACCCAAAATTAAGCACATCTCCCATTGCAAGAACTACCAATCTAGTTGGCCAAACCAGACCAATAATTCGAAAAAAAAATCAAATATATCAAATCATGCATATAAGAATTCAGAGAAGATTCAAATAATATTCATAGATAATCTGATCATAAATCCACAATTCATCGGATCTCGACAAACACACATCAAAAGAAGATTACATCAAATAGATCTCCAAGAACATCGAGGAGAACATTGTATTGAAGATCAGAGGGAGAGAAGAGGCCATCTAGCTACTAGCTATGGACCCGTAGGTCTGTGGTAAACTACTCACACATCATCAAAAGGGCAGCAAGGTTGACGTAGAAGCCCTCCGTGATCGAATCCCCCTTTGGCAGAGTACTGGAAAAGGCCTCCACATGGGATCTCACGAGATAAGAAACCTGCGGTGGTGGAAAAGTATTTTCGTGGATGCTTCTGGTCATTTGGGAATATTTCAAAATTTATAGGCCAAGAATTAGGGTTGGAGGTGTCCTGTGGGTCCCACAAGCCAAGGCGCCCCCTAGGGCGCGCCCTGAGGGCTTGTGGAGCCCTTGGGACTCTTCTGACTTCCTCTCCAAGTCCTACGTGTGTCTTACGATCAAAGAAAAATCATCACGAAAGTTTATTCCGTTTGGACTCCCTTTGATATTCCTATTCTGCGAAACTCAAAAACAAGGAAAAAACAGAAATTGGCACTGGGCTATAGGTTAATAAGTTAGTCCCAAAAATAATATAAAATAGCATATTATTGGATATAAAACATCCATAGTTGATGATATAATAGCATGGAATAATCAAAAATTATAGATACGTTGGACGCGTATCAATCACCGCGTGCTATTTGGTAAGAACTGGTAACAGTTTGAGATTCGCTTGACGGATTTGTGATTAGACACCCAACCAAAACCACTTTCTAGTAGTCTGTAGGATCATATTCTTGTATGTTTCTGTTGCTTCTAACGAGGGCAGGATCACAAGCCGACGAGACTGACTGGGAGAAACATGACGAACAAGGCATTACATGATAAATTTTAGCAAATGATGACTGAACAGGTGCAAGATGTGCTGAACAATTTTGAAGAGGCCATGGATAAGATAGCTGGGCTTGAGAAGACATTCGAAACAAAGTCGATAACAAATTTGATGAACTGCTTGTGCGTCTTCCACAACCACCATCGGATGCACTTCTGCAACAACAACAATCGTAGATTATATCCTAATAATATCCAAACTACTTGGGCTGCTTTGAAAACTGATATGCGTACTCCTTGGGTTCCACCATATTATCAACGTGAATTACTACGAATATTGCAGCGTTTAAAACAAGGAAAAATAATGTAAAATAATATTCTCAGGAATTACAAACTGGCATGATTAGATGTGGTATTTTAAGGATAATGAAGCTATGATTGCATGTTTCATGGGTGGGTTAAATAGAGATATTCAGGCCACCTTAGAATATAAGGAATATAACAATATCACTCGTTTATTCCATCTTCCTTGCAAAGCTGAACGTGAAGTGCAAGATCGACATGCATTAGCGTGAACTATTTTTTCTATAGGTCGACCTTCATCATGCGCGTACATCATCTACTTCCAGTCGTCCGACTGCACCACCACCTACTTCATCCGTCACTCCAAGCGTGATACAAGAAAGCAGTCACAACCACAACTATCTGCCAAGAGCACACCTTCTGGGCCTGCACAGAGCTCTTCTTCATCCATGGCATCAACAGGACAAACACATGATATTATTTGTCATCATTGCAAGGGTAGAGGTCATTATGCGAGAGAGTGCTCATCTCAGCATGTGGTGATTGCTATTGAGGATGGTGGGTATGAGTCCGCTAGTGGGTATGAGTCCGCTAGTGACTATGATAAGGAGACTTTGGCTCTTATTACAAGTGAATAACACATTGGAGTTGATTCTGAACAAGGGACGCAATACATGGCTGCTGAAGATGCTGACAGATATGAACGTTTAGTTGCTCAACGTGTTTTGAGTGTGCAGGTCACACAAGCTTAGCAAAATTAGAGGCACAATTTGTTCCATACAAAGGGAGTTGTGAAGCAACGTTCTGTTTGCGTCATCATAGATGGAGGGATCCGTAACTATTTGGCTAGCATGAAGAGCGTGGAGAAGCTATCTCTCACCACAGGATCACATCCACATCCTTACTACATCTAATGGTTTAACAACGGTGGCAAGGTTAAGGTAACACATACTGTTCATGTGCATTTTAGTATAGCTACATATGCTAATTATGTTGATTGTGATGTGGTACCCCATGCAAGCATGTTCCTTATTACTTGGTAGTCCATGGCAATTTGATAAAAAATATGAACACCATGGTAGAACCAATAAGTATACTCTTGTTCATAAGGATAAACATATTACTTTGCATTCTATGACTTCTAATTCCATTTTGAAAGATGATATTAATCGAGCTAGTAAGGCAAAACAGGAGAAAAATAAGAGTGAAAATCAGATTGTGGCAAAAGAATTTGAGCAACAAATGAAGCCTTATAACAAAGCGTCATCTCATGTTGCATCTGAAATTAAATTAAAAGGTGGATGTTTACTTGCCACCAAATCTAACATTGATGATCTAGATTTTAGCAAATTTGTTTGCTATGCTTTGGTGTGCAAAGAGGCTATTCATTCGAGGAATTTCCTTCCTCTTTGCCTCCTGCTGTCACTAACATTTTGCAGGAGTTCGCTGACGTCTTTCCACAAGACGTGTCACCGGTATTACCACCTGTTCGGGGTATTGAGCATCAGATTCACTTAATTCCCGGAGCATTGCTACTCAACCGTGCACCATACCATACCAATCTAGAGGAGACAAAGGAGATTATGCGTCAAGTTTAGGAGCTACTCGACAAAGGTTATATACGTGAATCCCTTAGTCCTTGTGTCGTTACTATTATTCTACTGCCGAAAAAGGATGGTACACCATGGATGTGTGTTGATTATAGGCATCAATAATATTACTATTCGTTATCGTCATCCTATTCCTAGGCTAGATGATATGCTTGATGAATTGAGTGGCTCTACAATATTCTCCAAAGTTGATTTGTGTAGTGGATACCATCAAATTCGTATGAAATAGGGAGATGAAAGTTAAACAACATTTAAAACTATTTTTGGATTATATGAGTGGTTACTCATGCCTTTTGGGTTAACTAATGCACCTAGTACTTTCATGAGATTAATGAACAAAGTTTTACGTGCTTTCATTGGAAGATTTGTGGTAGTCTATTTTGATGATATACTGATTTATAGCAGATCTTTGGAGGAACATTGATGCGGAGCATCCTAAGGACATCACCATGTCAAGAGTCCGTTTGGCAAGTGACACGTGCGACCTCTACTTCTCATACATAAAGGTGAATCATCTCCTTTACACGTGTTCACTTGACCCCTTCGAGGATGGTATACTACTTGACACTCCACTCGTGTGCATGCATAGGTATTGTCGGAGTTTCACGGACGACGGCGAGGAGTGCAAGCGCCGAGGAACACCTACACCATCCGCGAGGGAAGCTTGGAAGAGAAGACGGAAGAAGACGGAGCTGCTGATACTACAGCGGCCGGACATCCGGGCCAAAGGCCGGATATCCGGCGCTTCAGCAACGGACGGACATCCGGCACTCCTCCCGGAAATCCGGACCCTCCTTCACAGAAGCTGGACCGAGCCATCCCGGACATCCGGCCGTGACCCCGGACATCCGGCTCGCCCCGAAGCCCCGGACATCCGGCCGCCAACCCGGACGTCCGGCACCTGCGCGTGCCTAACCGGGCCAGAGGCCCATGTATCCCTTTCCCTTTGCCCCCACTTGCACTAGAACTATATATACTCCTCCACCTCCACCATTTTAGGGTTAGCAATGATTTAGCTCATACGTGAGATAGAGATTTGCTCATCCATCCCGGATCTACTCCACGAGAGAGACCGCGGCCCCTCTACGGAGAAGATCCACCTTGGATTCAAGACCCCTAAACGGGAAGATCCTTCACGGATTCAAGACCTCCTCTTGGAGATGAACTCTACCTTGTATATTTCCCTTTGTTGTTCATGTATCTTGTGATCTTGTGTGTTTGATTGTCTAGTGGATGTGTGATTGGACTTGTTCTTGAGTGTTTCCCTCGTGATTTCCCTTTGTGTTCTTCGTGTTCATCGTGGGATCCCCTCCATTTTGTGAAAGATCGGCCACATAGGGTTCCACCCTACATCATATGGTATCAAGAGCCAAGGTTTCTCACGAATTTGGAGCCTCCCCACCGTTTTCTAGCCTTGTTTTGTTGTGTTCTTCCCCAAATTCGAAAATTCCCCACCAAAAATAGTCCCAAAATTTTTTGTGATCTGTTGGTTTGATGAAGTTTTGTTGATTTTGATCCGTGGATTTGCTTGGTTTCGAGTGGATCTAGCATTTCCCCAAGTTTCCCCATCTTTCCTCCATAAAATCCGTCAAATTTTGCCCCCAAAATCATCAAATTCCGCCCACAAACGAGTTTGGAAGTCCCAATCCCGATGTGGAATCTTCGGGCCGGACATCCGGGCCACTGGCCGGACATCCGGCTCCTGGAGGGAAAAATCCCGCGCGGTTCTGGACATCAGGTCCCGGAAATCCGGACCCGGCCCCGGATGTCCGACCCGTGGGAATTCAGCCACCCGTGTTTCACCGTTTTGTCCATAACTAATTCATCCGAACTCCGATTTCGACGTTCTTGAGCTCGTTTTGAAGCTCTTGACATCCCCCATAACACAAAAATAACACCATAATCATTTGACTCCATCATATTTTGTGGATTTTGGCATCTTTTCCTAGGGCTTCCACCACATCATCTGCTATACCACCACCGACTTCCGGAACCTAACCATTTTGTCCCCCATAGCATTTGTGGTTGCTTGAGTAGAGATTTGAGTCTCCTAAGGTGTTTAGGCTACTTAGGGACAATTGCTTCTTCATCAACCACAAAAACCACTTCCGCATACCCATTGCCCATTATAGATAGCCAACCAAACTTAACCCAATTTTGTTCGAGCTTGTTTGAGTTGTGGCTTGTGTCTCCTAAGGTGTTTCGGCTACTTAGGGACCGTGACTTCAACTCCGACAACGTGTATAGCCCATCATACACTTCCACCACCATAACCCATTTTGACCGGGTTTCCACCAACAATTCCGTGACCACCACCACTTGTCCGCTACCACCATTTGACATTTGTCCTTGAGATTTTGAGTTGTGGTTTTTCTGTTTCCTAAAGTGTTTCGGCTAATTAGGAACGGGTCTACATCAAGAACACCGCCTCTCATCATCGACTCGGACGGTAACCTCGACGACATCATTGTATATTCCCCTTGCAATTGCATTGTTAACCCCTAGCTCATTTTGCGTCACTTGCCTATCGAGACTAGCCTTTGAGTATTGCCGGCAACGTTACTTGTGCACATTAGTGATCATCGATCCGCCCTTCCATTGTATACATACCTTATCATCTTGGTATCATCATATCATCCCTTGTGTCACAAGATTGTTCCCGCATATACACAATTGCTATCTTGGTTTGTGCATTTCGCATCGTGGCCATACAAAAAAAAAAGAGAATAAAGCTTTTAAGCAAAAAGAGAAAGACAAAGAAGCTTGTAAGCAAGAGACATAGCATCGCATCATATGATATCATACTTGATCATCTTGGATCATCTTGTGCTAAAAGCACCGGAACATCATACACATAGCATACTCGTGATAGGAAGTCGCTACATTTTGTCTCATATAGGTAGTGCACAAGTTCGTATCCGCCTATTGAGCAATCGGCTAGCGTCTCTCTAGTGTTGTGCGACAAGAGCATTTTCCGTGGATTCCACATTTTCCGCTCAACCGTTGGTTGCACAACCACATTTATCTATCCGTGTGTGTGTTTCCGTGTGCCATTCATTGCTATTGGTCTACTTGTTTCACTTGCGAATTTGTGAATCTCTTTCAACTTTATTGACTCTTTCTACATTTTGCATCAAATTTTTGTGCCACTATCCTCACCGAGCTACTCCATAAGCTTTACTTGATAGGTGTGAGTGAACAAGTCCGGTACCAATTCCACTATTCTTTCATTTCACATTGAGTGAAACGGGATACATCCTCAACATTCGGAAAAGGTAACTTGGTATTGTTTATCTCATCTCCTACTCACCTTTGCTCGAGTCTTGTGATGGATAGGCAAAGCATTTATTCTACTTCGGTCTACACCAACAACGACAAGTTCGATGCCATGACGAACAACTTGTGCGCCAACATGAATGCTCAAATGGAGGAGCTCAATGCCCTCATCAAGAACCACAAGAGGTCTCCCTCATCTTCGAGAAGACGCTCAAGTGCACATCCTTCCGAGCTACCATCTCCAGCAAGATCTCATCGGCATCGACACCATCAACGACAAGAACGTGAAGGTCAAGAGCTCAACACCAACAACCGCTCAACGACTTCACCGTACACCTTGGCATCTTCGCCAAGCGACTTCAAGGCATCTTCGCCTTTGGATATGCGGGATCTTCGCCCACAAGCACCTCAAGATTATGATCAAGAGAAGCCCCCAAGCTCAAGTCTGCGACTACCACGAGCTACTACGACCTCGACAACGACCATGAGATTCCTTTCTATGGGACTCAAGACCCCGAGGAGTATCTCGAGTGGGAGCGCAAGATGGACGACTACCTCAAGCTACATCAAGTTCCCTAAGAAGATCAAGTGAAGTGCACCACAAGACACCTCCACGACAACGCGTCCACATGGTGGCTTCACACACCTTCGACGAGCTTCAACGTGAATTGGCCCAAGATGAAGAAAGCTATGCGAAGAGAGTTCGTGCCTCCCACCTACACGGAACAACTTCTACGCCAATTGGAGAACACCATTCAAGGATCCAAGTCCATCGACAAGTACTTCAAGGAGATGAAGAATGCCTTGTGACGTGCCGGCGTGGACGACCCCATTTCAATGAAGCTCCACTTCATGATGGGATTGCACAATGACATCTACAAGACTATCTTCTTTGAGAACTACAAGTCCCTCGACGACAACTACATTGGTGCTCTCAAGGCGGAACAAGAACTAATGAAGGCCAAGGCTTCTCCACCGCAAGCAAACTTCTCGAAGACCAAGCTCCAAGACAACGAGCATGAGGGTAGTACCACCACGATGTCCAAGCCCAACGAGCTCCAAGACGATGCTCCCAAGTTCGACTCCACCGCCATCCATCTTTATGGCATTGATGATGCCGAGTCTACTTCGACTCTTTTTCAAGACGGTGCGGCGACGACTACGACTACGGAGCCATTCGAGGACCAAGCTTTGAAGGCGACCGACAAGGTGACGAGCCCGGATGATGCTTCCATCTTTGGAGACGAGAGTGATGATGTGCCATCTTCGGCCTTCATCCCCGGCGACGATGACGAGATGGTTGAGCATGGGATTTTCCCTTCGACCACGGCGACGTATGATGACTTGAGTGACTTGTGCCACCATATTGAGAGTGAGAGTGAGTTCACCACTAGCCCCATATATGATGAGCTGCCCCAATTCCCATGTGAGGAGAGCCACAACCCCCACCACTTGAGTGAGATGAGTGACTCCACCATATGCGAGTTTGAGTGCACCTACCTTGAGGGAGTGAGTGAGCCACCACATCGAGAGAGTGATATAGTTGATAGGTCATGTGAGGCCACTTTCAACACTAACGACTTAACCTCTACCTCTATTGTGTCTTCTCATTTGGTGCTATGTCCCACATTTGATGACGCGTCAATCCTCGACAACTTCATCCTTCCTTTGGACAAGACGAGGGCCATGGTGGAATATGATGCACCCCCCACATGGTTCCATCAAGATGAAGATGATGACCACCAATTGGTCTTTCCCACCTCACCTACACCACATGAGTGGAATGAGAAAGGTAAGAAAGGTGAAGGTGATGCTCTCGTCCCACTAGTGGACTATGTTGACATTGATTGCTTGCATGATGTTGATCCACCTATTGCCATGCTTCGTGCTAGTATGATTTCCCCATGCGATGATGATGAGTTTGATGATTGCCATGTGGAGTCTATTAGTTGTGATGCCATGTTGCATAGGATTTCATGTGATAATTCTCTCTGTCACATCATGTTTGACAATCCACTTGACTTGTCATATGCTATGCATGAGATCTATAATATGTCCTATTTGCAATCTCTTCGTACTAACTATGCATATGCCATTAAGATAAACCCAATTTGCACATATGGCATAGATGACAAGACCATGGTTATTGGCATTTGTTTTTCTTGTGATGATATTGACATGCTACCTTTGCATCATTTATCTCATATGCCATGCCATGACCACCTAGCTTTGGATATGCATTGTTTTGGGTGTTGTCCATTTTCTCCATATGATGTTTACAATATTGCTCATGAGGAGACCCCCATAGTTTCCTCATACTTTTTAGGAGATTTTGACCCATCCCATCCATTGCATGATCCCCATGCTTGTGTGCACAATATGCTCCCCATGAATGAACATGCTATAGATGTGCCATATAATTGTATGCTCAATTTCCATCCACATCATGCTATACACAATAACTATTCATTCATGATGGATGACATGTTCTTATACCATGCATCAAATTTCTTTGAGAGATGCTTATCTTGTGCTAACTCTAACGTGCACATACACATCATGATGGATGATGTGTACATTTACCACGCGCACAATTTCTTTGGTTTGTGTCTCTTTTGTGTAGGTACCCATACTTACTCGTCAACCTCGCAAGAGCACGAGTTGACGAAACGAGCTCTAGAGAGCAACGACGACTTGGGAGTACATGGATTATCCTTCCAACCGATCCCTTCGCGCAAAGACTTCGCGCATTTTTTCTACATGGCCCTCACATGGTTATGGGTTATTGCCCATTATATCTTTTATGCCCCTCTTGCCATGTTCACTTTGCATGATATGCTCATTTATATGCCTTTGCCATGCATTTGTGACACATGCTTCGCATTACACATGATGATTGATTCTCATACTTGTATGTGTATTTGCAAGCTTGGTGGAGATATCACTTATTATTGCCATGATTCCTTTACACACCATGCCTACTATGATGCTTTGATCTTGATTTGTGATCATGCTTGCGATATGTCATGTGCATGGCCTATATCCACTATTTGCTCACATGACATGATTGCCATGCCTTCTCCTAGTGTGTTGCATCTTCGCTCCACTAGTGTGCACAATTTGATCACCATGCTTGCTTCATGTAGTGCATCACCCATGATACATACATGCTCTTTTCATGCGGTTGATAGCCACCATTGCCATGCTTTGCACATGATTGATATTGTTTGTTGTCATATGTCTCCACATGTTGCCTCTCTCATGCTATATGATTGTCCATGCATTGAGCGCAACCATGATTTTAGTCTTGCCAATGAGATTGCCCCCATAGCATTCTCGCATTTATTTGGAGATTTTAACATAACCCTTGTGAAGCATGCTTGTCTTACCTCTTTGCACCATATGCCTAGTGCCATGAATATAGCCATTGTTGCATCATATTATCCATGCACTTTTGCTCCTAATGGTTATGTGCAAGAGAAGAGAACCATCATGATGGATGATGTGTTTATCTACCATGCGCATACGTTCTTTGTTTTGTTGTGTGCATGTGTAGGATACTTGGACTATGTGTCGACTTCCACTTCACGTGAGTTGACCATTCGAGCTCTTGAGAGCGAACCACCTTTGTTCACGACGCTTCTACATCGCACTTGCTTGTGCTTCGGCATTGTGAAGGACACACAAGGACACACTTTCAAGGTGATATCCTTCTCTTCCGGGACACCCAAAACCATGAGCATGGATATTGTGGATCACACTACATGTGTTGCTTGCACCATGAGACTTATTTGTCATCTTGGACCCCTTGATTGCACACATGTTAGAGATCTCACTTCGACTTGCCATTGTCACATTGCCATGCCTCATGTTATATATGCCTTGTGTGTTGCATCAAATTCTTGGATTACTTCTCCCTATCATATGCTTGGTTGCAACAATGTCATCTCTTCACATATGTCGTGTCCCATTGCTTGTCACATGCTTCGCTTGATTGCCTCACACATGTTGAACAATTTCTCTTTCTATTGTGTTGAGTGCCACACGACTTTCACTACACCATATGCACGCTATGCTTGGATTGTCTTGCACTTGACTCATGTGTTTAGACACTTCATTTTATTTGGTGTTGTGAATGATTCCTATGCCTACCATAGACCTTTCATTGAGCACTTTATGCATGCTTGCTACGACTTTGAGGTAGATGCTTACTCTCTTGTCACACATATGTGCATCTCTACCTCACATTTACATGCTTGTTTCCATGATGACCTTGATTGTGCTCAATTGATGTGCTTAAATGCCATGCCACAACCCCTTGTCACACCCTATGATATGCTTGATGACAACACTTGTTGGGTGAATCCCATCTTGAATGCTTGGTTTTGCACTAACGCTAACCACATTTGTTTTTCCAAGTGTTTGTTGTCCTTGCTCCTTTTGAAGGAATCACTAGACGGTGCGACATTGGAGAGTGCCCATTTCGAGCTTCAAGATGATGAGTGCTTGGTGATCGACCGCTTCGACATGGCGACGCCATCTCTTTCCCATGGTGATTTGGCTTTCGATCCAAGGTCGGATCTTTTCCAAGGGGGAGGGGATGATGCGGAGCATCCTAAGGACATCACCATGTCAAGAGTCCGTTTGGCAAGTGACACGTGCGACCTCTACTTCTCATACATAAAGGTGAATCATCTCCTTTACACGTGTTCACTTGACCCCTTCGAGGATGGTATACTACTTGACACTCCACTCGTGTGCATGCATAGGTATTGTCAGAGTTTCACGGACGACGACGAGGAGTGCAAGCGCCGAGGAACACCTACACCATCCGCGAGGGAAGCTTGGAAGAGAAGACGGAGTTGCTGATACTACAGCGGCCGGACATCCGGGCCAAAGGCCGGACATCCGGCGCTTCAGCAACGGCCGGACATCCGGCACTCCTCCCGGAAATCCGGACCCTCCTTCACAGAAGCTGGACCGAGCCATCCCGGACATCCGGCCGTGACCCCGGACATCCGGCTCGCCCCGAAGCCCCGGACATCCGGCCGCCAACCCGGACGTCCGGCACCTGCGCGTGCCTAACCGGGCTAGAGGCCCATGTATCCCTTTCCCTTTGCCCCCACTTGCACTAGAACTATATATACTCCTCCACCTCCACCATTTTAGGGTTAGCAATGATTTGGCTCATATGTGAGATAGAGCTTTGCTCATCCATCCCGGATCTACTCCACGAGAGAGACCGCGGCCCCTATACGGAGAAGATCCACCTTGGATTCAAGACCCCTAAACGGGAAGATCCTTCACGGATTCAAGACCTCCTCTTGGATATGAACTCTACCTTGTATCTTTCCCTTTGTTGTTCATGTATCTTGTGATCTTGTGTGTTTGATTGTCTAGTGGATGTGTGATTGGACTTGTTCTTGAGTGTTTCCCTCGTGATTTCCCTTTGTGTTCTTCGTGTTCATCGTGGGATCCCCTCCATTTCGTGAAAGATCGGCCACATAGGGTTCCACCCTACACCAAACATTTATGTGTTGTTTCTATTGCGCTACGTGATGCAGAGCATCCTACGGTCATCCACATGGACCTTCCTATGTCTCCTAAAGCACCAAGTGGACCGATGACACGTGCAAGAGCTATCGAGACTGAGGTGACATATCTCCTTTGTGATATTTTGTATGATGCATGTGAGACATGGCTACTACCTAAACTCGGAATGCTATGCGTGCTCAGGTACCAAGAACATTCACTCGGAGGTGCTCGTGAGGATGAACAAGTCCACAAGCGCATGGAAGAAGAGGAACAACGAGCGGAACCAAATAAGTCTATCTTGAACGGTGTTGATGAGGTCATCAATACCATTGTTACACCCATTGGCCCTATTATTATACATACTGGACCAATAAATAGAGCTCACGCATGCCAATTGAATTACCAGGTACTTTTGGTTCTTGGTATTGATTCTAATGTTCATGAGAATATGACGTTGCCTAAATTGGATACATTTGTGTTGATTACTAATGAAGGTCCTAGCATGGACAAGAGGGATGAACACTGGAGTAGGGTCAAGCATGGAGATGAAGGCGCGCGCGAAGGGATCCAGAACTGAGTTTCTAGTCCGTATTTGAGCACTTTGAAGCCTTCGTGATAACTGATACGACTCCAACGTATCTATAATTTTTTATTGTTCCATGCTATTATTTATGAAGTCTTGGATGTTTAATGGGCTTTATCATTCACTTTTATATCATTTTTGGGACTAACCTACTAACCCAAAGGCCCAGTCCAGATTGCTGTTTTTTTTGCCTATTTCAGGGTTTTGCAGAAAAGGAATATCAAACGGAGTCCAAACGGAATGAAACCTTCGCGAGAGATATTTTTGGAGGAAATCATGCTCAGGAAACGTCAGGACCAAGTCAGGGGACGAAGGGCCAGCCCTCGAGGGTGGGGGCGCGCCCCCTTCCCAGGGCGTGCCCCCCTGCCTCGAGGCTGGCCCACACGGCCCCCTGGTGCCCTCCTTCTTCCTATATATACCTACGTACCCCCAGAAACTCCATACGCAGAGAGAAAACCCTAATTCCACCGTCATAGCTTTTGTTCCCATGGAGATCCCATCTTGGAGCTGTTCCAGAGCTCCACCGGAGGGGGGTCCATCACGGAGGCCTTCATCATCATCATCATCGCCCTCACCATGAGTTGTGAGTAGTTTACCACAGACCTTCGGGTCCATAGCTAGTATCTAGATGGCTTCTTCTCTCTCTCTCTGGATCTCAATACAAAGTTCTCCTTGGTCTTCGAGGAGATATATTTGATGCAATCTCTTTTTGCGGTGTGTTTGTCGAGATCCGATGAATTGTGAGTATATGATCAAGGTTATCTATGAAAGATAATTGGTTCTTCTCTAAACTTTTTATGTGTGCTCATAATATTCTTGCAAGTCTCTTCGAATTATTGGTTTGGTTTGGCCTACTAGACCTATAGTTCTTGCAATGGGAGAAGTGCTTGGCTTTGGGTTCAATCTTGCGGTGTCCTTTCCCAGTGACAGTAGGGGCAGCAAGGCACGTATTGTACTGTTGCCATCGAGGATAAAAAGATGGGGTTTTCATCATATTGCTTGAGTTTATCCCTCTACATCATGTCATCTTGCTTAAAGCGTTACTCTGTTCGCATGAACTCAATACACTAGATGCATGCTGGATAGCGGTCGATGTGTGGAGTAATAGTAGTAGATGCAGGCAGGAGTCGGTCTACTTGTCTCGGACGTGATGCCTATATACAATGATCATGCCTAGATTGATACAGGGTGGAACCCTAATCAGCAGATCTTTCACGAAATGGAGTGGATCCCACGATGAACACGAAGAACACGAGAGGGAACATGAGGGGAAACACGAGAGAATCACTCAAACCAACAAGAACAAGTCACACATATGCTAGATCCTCGAAACACAAAGAGATACAAGATCCATGATCAACAAGGGACGATACAAAGGGTAACCGGTTCTTCTCCGTGAGGAGGTCTTGATGATATCCCGTAGGATCTTCCCGCGAGGGGCCTTGAATCCCGTAGGATCTTCTCCGCAGAGGTCTTGAATCCGTGTGGATCTTCTCCGTGGAGGGGCCGCAGTCACTCACAAGGAGATGAACCACTAGATGAGCAAAGCTCTAGGTATCAAATGAGCTATCACTAAGCTAACCCTCAAATGGAGGAGGGGGAGGAGTATATATAGTCTAGGTCCACGAAGGGGTAAGTGGGAGAGGGATACATGGGCCTCAGGCCCGTCTCTGCGCGCAGGCAGGCGCCGGATGTCCGGGCCGGTGGCCGGATGTCCGGCGGCTCGCGAGGAGCCGGATGTCCGGGCCTCTGGCCGGATGTCCGGGCTGAGCGTGGCCGGCTTCGGTTGCCTTCTGTGATGAGGGGCCGGATTTCCGGCGAAGGGGCCGGATGTCCGGGGCTTCGAGTGGAGCCGGATGTCCGGGGCATGGGGCCGGATGTCCGGGCTTGCGGTGCTAGCTTCTGTGAAGGGGCGCCGGATGTCCGGGCTTGGGGGCCGGATGTCCGGGGCCTGTAGATGCTGGTCCTTCTTCCCTCCCTCTCGCGCTCACTTGGCCTTGGTCCTTGGGCTCTCCATGGGTGTTCCTGAGCATGCACAATGTCCGCGCTTAAAGTAGCATCCATATCTCGCGAGAAAGGAAAGGTAAAGCATCGAGGAACGGGATCACCTTGCGTCCAAATGGTGTACATGGGGATGAGCGAAGGATGCTCCGTATCATCTCCCCTCCCTTGGGAAAGATCCGACCTCGGATCAAAAACCTCATCACCATGGAAACGGTTGTCGTGGACGGACTTGTAGTTGGACGTAGTCGTAGACATGGCGCAATCCAAGTACTCCAAAGTGTCGTCGGAGTGATATACATGCAATAAGAGCAAACACAAACAACACTCGGAAATACAATTGTTAGCGCACACAAAGTGTCCATCGTGTAAGTGTGAGTCCGTGTGACAAGGCACGTGATGCTTATCCAAAAGATGTACAATGACATGCGAAGCATTCATGGGAGCAAATTCATTTGTTGTGCACACAAAGGTAGGGTAATTGGCATGTTGCACAAAGCTACAATTGCTACCATTGTGCAAAATGATGTCATAGTGTGATGGTTTATCAAGAGCATGAACATGGCAATGGATGCTCAATATGTGTATGTTATCATGCAATTGATGGAGGACAAGATGATCATGATGTAAGAATATGCCATCAAGAAAGATCACAACAAATTTGCTAAGGAAATGCACAAGCTCATATATCATGGATGACATGGGGATACAAAGTGCAACAAGGCAATCATAATGTGAGTCAATCCATGGGCAAGATGCAAATTTGTTATGGGAATGATATGTCCATGGAGCATGGCATGTGAGCACACAATCAACAAATATGAAGTTTTTGGTGCAATGTGTCAAAGGGGTTTTGACATACCAATGCTCGATGTCGTGGCATGAGTGAAGGTACGAAGGTGCATCCAATAAGTCCGAGCGCTCCTCATCTTGAAGGTCCATCTCCAATGTAGGTCCTCTCTCCAATAGATCTATCATGTAGACAAGAAGAAGAAGACAACAATGAAAGAATGACCCATCCAATATGCGTATGTGAGGATGGCTCAAAAGGAATGAGTTCACCTTTAGGAGATTCTCGCGAATGTTGGTGTTGCACATCATGTATGCCTTCGCATGACCAAGTTGTTGCATGACGACACCGCCTTGTGAATCCTTCAAAATGAAAGAACATGACAAACGCTCGGAAAAACAAATGAGGTTAGCGTGAATGCAAAACCTAGCATTCGTGCGAGAAAATACCCAACAAGTGCTTGCATCATTCTTATCATAAGAAAGTACAAGGGTGTGGTGCATGGTATGTAGGCATAAGATGCGAGAACAACCAAGTGCAATAGGCTCAATCAAGCAAGTATGCATCACAAGAAGGGTGTCAAGGTCTCCAATATCAACAAGCATCGCACGGTTGCGCTCACTATAAGTGAATATGAGAGAAGCAACTATTGGAGGCAAGTGACAATGATCAATATATATCATGTGAGTGGCATGAACATATATGTCATCAACCCAAGAAAGCAAGTAAGAGAGGAACATGGGTGATGCAACATAGCAAACAAGCATAGTGATCAAGTCAAGCAAGCTAGTAGTGCAAAGATGCAACATACTAGAAGTAATCATGGCAATCATGGCATGTGTGCAAATAGTGAGAATACATGATGCACATGGCATAGCACAAGCATGAAAGCAAGATATGAGCAAAATAGCATCAATGTGTCGATGAGAGGCCATATGGAAATAGCAATGGGATATCATGACTCTCTCAACACAAGAATCAACAATAGCATGGCAATAGCTACTAGTGTCTCCACCAAGCATGCAAATACACATAGGAGTATCATAATGGTTTATCATTTGTAATTGCAAGCAAGGGTCACAATTGCATGGCAAAATCATAGCAAGAGGCATAACATGCAAAGTGAACACGATAGTATGGGCATAATGTGACAAGTGACAAATAGCCCATAGTCGTGTGAGAGCCAAGTAAAAGGCATGCGCGTAGTGTTTGCGCGAAGAGAATGGTGGTAAGGAGATTCCACGGAATCCCAAATCGTCGTTGCTCTCAAGAGCTCTTTTCGTCAACTCATGGGATTGTGAGGTTGACGAGTTTGCAAAAGTACCTACACAAGACAAAGGCAAAGGAAAAATTGTATGTGCGTGGTATATGTACACATCATCCATCATGATGCGCACGTGTAAGTGTTGGTTAGCACATAATATCCAATGCTCAAATAAATGAGATGCGTGGTATAGAAACATGTCATCCATCATGAGAGGTTTGTTGTTATGTATGGCATAATGGAGACTCAAGTTGTGTGATGCATCACGAGAAATATCATTGTGATTCATGGAATGCATATGGTGCACACAATCATGGTAATCATGCAAGGTATGGAATGCATCAAAATCTCCTAGTATGTATGAGGAAACTATGGGGGTCTCCTCATGAACATCAATGGAAACATCACATGGAGAATATTGACAACATCCAAAGCAAAGCATATTTGGAACAATGTGTTCATGGCATGGCATAGTAGATGAATTGCGCAAATTATGTAAAGGGAGCATGGCAATATCATCGCATGAAAAACAAAAGCCAATGACCATCATCTTGTCATCTATGCCACAAGTGCAAATAGGATTTACTTTAATGGGGCATGCATAGTTACTATGTTGAGATTGAAATGAAACAATATGAGAAATCTCACTCATAGCATATGACAAGTTCAAAGGATTATCAAACATGATGTGACCAAAAGAATTTTCACATGATATCCTATGGAGCATAGCATCACAACTAGGCAACTCAACATGCTCATCATCATATTCATCATAAATAGGTAAGTCAAGACATGAGGAAGTTGCACTAGCATGAAGCATGGTCATAGGTGAATCAACATCATGCAAGTAATCATTGGTGATATAGTCCACAAGTGGGACGAAAGAAGCACCATCACCTATGTTACCTTTGGAGCATCGCTCATGTATTGTAGGTGAGGTGTTGAAGATCCACTCGTTCTCATCTTCATCATGATGGAACCATGTGGATGGTGCATCTTCTTCCACCATGGCCATCGGGTTGTCCATTGGAGGGACGGGCTCATCGAGGGTAGGCATGTCGTCATGTAGGAGACCTAGCACCAACGAAAACACACTCGGAGTAGAGGTTAAGTCGTTAGAAATCATAGTGGCATCACATGCCCTGTCAACTACCTCACTCACTAAGTGTTGTGGCTCACTCACTCCCTCGTGGATGCTCTCACTCGTATGGTTGGTGGAGTCACTCAAATGGCTCTCAACCTCACATAGGATGTGTGGCATGCTCTCATGTGTGGGGCTAGTGGTGGTCACACTCATCCTCTCATAGGAAATGCTCTCAATGTCACATATGGTGGAGTCACTCATGTCACTCATGTGGTGGTGGCTCTCCTCACATGGAAATTGGGGCATCTCATGATATATGGGTGTCGGAGAGATGTAGGTGCAAACGTCTCCAAACTCAACTCCTTTCGCCGCCTCATCCATAACGCCTCCAAAGGTGAATGCCGTAGTCGAAGGGGATGGCCCTTGATCGACCGTCTTGTCGCCGTCTTGATGTGGGGAGCTTCCGAAGATGGAAGTGTCACCCTCGCTCGTAGGTGGTCGCCTTGTAGTTGGAGATGTCGATGTAGGCGAACTCATGGGAAGTAGGCGAAGATGTCGTACGTCCGAAGGCGAAGATGCCTTGATAGCACTTGGCGAAGATGCCGAAGTGGTGGTTGTAGCCGTAGCTCCATCTTGGGTGTGCTTGTCTCGCGGTCTTCTCTTTTGCTCTTGAAGCTTGGCCTTGGCGTGATGTAGAGCTTCTTCGGACTTGTAGCTATGCGCTTGTCGAGCATCTTCATGATGATGATGTCGTTGTCGTGCTTGACCTCTTGGTAGATGTCGTTCATCGTCGTCGTGCACATGATGCTTGGAGGTGACCTGCCCTTCATGACGATGTCGATGGTCGCCATGGCGGTGTGGACTTGGAAGATTTGCACTTGCATCATGTTTGCGCTCCGAAGACTTGTGACTTGAACGTCGCCGCCGAGAGGATGACGAAGGGGAAGAAGACTTGTAATCGACCACCAAGTGTCGGAGCTCCGCCATTTGTTTGTTGAAGGAGTCGCACATGTCGTCGAAGGAAGCCATTGTCCTTATCTTGGAGTGTCGTAGTTCGATGGCGATGTTACCCAAGCACTCTTGCATTTCTCGTTGTAGTCCGATGGTTTTCGCGTGGATTTCCTTGTTCGCGCTGTCGATGTCGAAGACCGGAGATGAAATGCCTTGCCTATCCATCACAAGACGCTAGCAAGTATGAGTGGGAGAAGGAGAAGAACTAGACCAAATGTACCTTGACCGATGTTGAAGATGGATCAATGATCACTCAAATGTGGAACAAGGAAATAGCACAATTGGTACCAATTCTTGTCGGTTTCTCACACCTACACAAGTAAAGCTTATGGTGGAGCTCGGTGAGGATAGTGGCACAAAAATTTGATGCAAAATGTTAGCAAGACTCAATAAAGTTGAAAAAGATTCACAAATTCGCAAGTGAAACAAGAAGACCAATAGCAATATGGGTGGCACACGGAAACACACACACGGATAGATAGATGGGGTCGTGCAACCAAGGGGTGAGCCAAAATGTGGAATCCACGAAAATGCTCGTGTTGCACAACACTAGAGAGACGCTAGCGCGATTGCACAATAGGCGGATACGACTTGTGCACAACCTACTAAGCAAAATGCAACGACTTCTATCCCAAGTATGCTATATGTATGGTATTCCGGTGGTATGATCCAAAATGATCAAGTATGACAATCTTATATGCAATTTGGTATGATGCTACGTCTCTTGCTTAAAAGCTCTTTGCGTATCTTTTTCTTTGTGCTTAAAAGCTTGTTTGGCTCTTTCTCTTTTGAGCTCTTTTCTCTCTTTTTTTTTTGTATGGCCACGATGCGAAATGCACAAACCAAGATAGCAATTGTGTATATGCGGGAACAATCTTGTGACACAAGGGATGATATGATGATACCAAGATGATATGGTATGTATGCAATGGAAGGGCGGATCGATGATCACTAATGTGCACAAGTAACGTTGCCGGCAATACTCAAAGGCTAGTCTCGATAGGCAAGTGACGCAAAATGGGCTAGGGGTTAACAATGCAATTGCAAGGGGAATATACAATGATGTCGTCGAGGTTACCGTCCGTGTCGATGATGAGAGGTGGTGCTCTTGATGTAGACCCGTTCCTAATTAGCCGAAACACCTTAGGAAACGGAAAAACCACAACTCAAAATCTCAAGGACAAATATCAAATGGTGGTAGCGGCAATGCCGTGGCGGTTGCGGAAGTGGAATGATGGGCTATACACAATGTCGGAGTTGAAGTCACGGTCCCTAAGTAGCCGAAACACCTTAGGAGACACAAGCCACAACTCAAACAAGCTCGAACAAAATTGGGTTAAGTTGGTTGGCTATGTATAATGGGCAATGGGTATGCGGAAGTGGTGGTGGTGGTTGATGAAGAAGCAATGGTCCCTAAGTAGCCTAAACACCTTAGGAGACTCAAATCACTACTCAAGCAACCACAAATGCTATGGGGGACAAAATGGTTAGGTTGCGGAAGTCGGTGGCGGTTATGCGGATGATATGGTGGAAGCCCTAGGCAAAGATGCCAAAGTCCCAAAAATATGATGGAGTCAAATGATGATGGTGGTATTTTTGTGTTATGGGGGATGTCAAGAGCTTCAAAACGAGCTCAAGAACGTCGAAATCGGAGTTCGGATGAATTAGTTATGGACAAAACGGTGAAACACGGGTGGCTGAAATCCCAGGGGTCGGACATCCGGGGCCGGGGCCGGATTTCCGGGGCCTGATGTCCAGAACCGCGCGGGATTTTTCACTCCAGGAGCCGGATGTCCGGCCCGATGGCCCGGATGTCCGGCCAGTGGCCCGGATGTCCGGCCCGAAGTTTCCAGATCTGAATCGGGACGAACTTTTCGAATTGTGGGCGGAA
Source organism: Secale cereale (assembly GCA_902687465.1). NCBI lineage: Eukaryota > Viridiplantae > Streptophyta > Magnoliopsida > Poales > Poaceae > Secale > Secale cereale. The sequence goes on from LR738710.1 coordinate 413,982,895, forward strand.
ATTGATGATTTGGGGCTCAAAATTTGAGGGATTTTGTGGAGGAAAGATGGGGAAACTTGGGGAAATGCTAGATCCACTTGAAACCAAGCAAATCCACGGATCAAAATCAACAAAACTTCATCAAACCAACAGATCACAAAAAAATTTTGGGGCTATTTTTGGTGGGGAATTTTCGAATTTTGGGAAGAACACAACAAAACAAGGCTAGAAAACGGTGGGGAGGCTCCAAATTCGTGAGAAACCGTGGCTCATGATACCATATGATACAGGGTGGAACCCTAATCAGCAGATCTTTCACGAAATGGAGTGGATCCCACGATGAACACGAAGAACACGAGAGGGAACATGAGGGGAAACACGAGAGAATCACTCAAACCAACAAGAACAAGTCACACATATGCTAGATCCTCGAAACACAAAGAGATACAAGATCCATGATCAACAAGGGACGATACAAAGGGTAACCGGTTCTTCTCCGTGAGGAGGTCTTGATGATATCCCGTAGGATCTTCCCGCGAGGGGCCTTGAATCCCGTAGGATCTTCTCCGCAGAGGTCTTGAATCCGTGTGGATCTTCTCCGTGGAGGGGCCGCAGTCACTCACAAGGAGATGAACCACTAGATGAGCAAAGCTCTAGGTATCAAATGAGCTATCACTAAGCTAACCCTCAAATGGAGGAGGGGGAGGAGTATATATAGTCTAGGTCCACGAAGGGGTAAGTGGGAGAGGGATACATGGGCCTCAGGCCCGTCTCTGCGCGCAGGCAGGCGCCGGATGTCCGGGCCGGTGGCCGGATGTCCGGCGGCTCGCGAGGAGCCGGATGTCCGGGCCTCTGGCCGGATGTCCGGGCTGAGCGTGGCCGGCTTCGGTTGCCTTCTGTGATGAGGGGCCGGATTTCCGGCGAAGGGGCCGGATGTCCGGGGCTTCGAGTGGAGCCGGATGTCCGGGGCATGGGGCCGGATGTCCGGGCTTGCGGTGCTAGCTTCTGTGAAGGGGCGCCGGATGTCCGGGCTTGGGGGCCGGATGTCCGGGGCCTGTAGATGCTGGTCCTTCTTCCCTCCCTCTCGCGCTCACTTGGCCTTGGTCCTTGGGCTCTCCATGGGTGTTCCTGAGCATGCACAATGTCCGCGCTTAAAGTAGCATCCATATCTCGCGAGAAAGGAAAGGTAAAGCATCGAGGAACGGGATCACCTTGCGTCCAAATGGTGTACATGGGGATGAGCGAAGGATGCTCCGTATCATAGATAGTCTCATAATTATTCGCCTTTCTATCAATTGCTCGACAGTAATTTGTTTACCCGCCGTAGAATACCACTATCATGAGAGAAGCCACTAGAGAAAACTATGGGCCCCGGGTCTATTCTCAACATATCAATCTACATCTACTTTACTTTTCCCGCTTTTATTTGCTGTTTTATTAAACTAAAAATACCAAAAATATAATTATCATCTCTATCAGATCTCACTCTCGTAAGTGACCGTAAAGGGATTGACAACCCCTTAACGCGTTGGCTGCGAAGTTCTTATTTGTTTGTGCAGGTGCGAGGGACTCGCGCGTGGTCTCCTACTGGATTGATACCTTGGTTCTCAAAAACTGAGGGAAATACTTATGCTGCTATGCTGCATCTCCCTTTCCTCTTCGAGGGAATACAACGCAAGCTCAAGAGGTAGCTAGAAGAATTTCTGAGCCCTTGCTGGGGAGGCTTACGCAAAGTCATATACCAAGTACCTATCACAAACCCTTATCCTTCGCATTACATTTATTTGCCTCTCGTTTTCCTCTCCCCAACTTCACATTTGCCGTTTTATTTGCCCTTCTTCCGCCGTGTGTTTTTCGTTCGCTTGCTTCTTGTTTGCTTGTGTGTGTTGGATTTCTTGGTTGTCACTATGGCTCAGACAATACCAAATTGTGTGAATTCTCCAATACCAACAACAATGATTTTATTAGCACTCCGATTGCTCCTATTACCGATGCTAAATCTTGTGAGATCAATGCTGCTTTGTTGAATCTTGTCATGAAAGATCAATTCTCCGGCCTTCCTAGTGAAGATGTCGCTACCCATCTAAACAACTTTCTTGATTTGTGTGATATGCAAAAGAAAAGGGATACATATAACAACATTGTTAAATTGAAGTTATTTCTGTTTTCACTTAGAGATCGTGCTAAAACTTGGTTCTCCTCTTTGCCTAGAAATAGTATTGATTCGTGGAATAAGTGCAAAGATGCTTTTATCTCTAAGTATTTCCCTCCTGTTAAGAACATCTCTCTTAAAAACGATATTATGAATTTTAAGCAACTAGATCATGAGCATGTTGCACAAGCTTGGGAGAGAATGAAATTAATGATACGTAATTGCCCTACACATGGTTTGAATCTATGGATGATTATTCAGAACTTTTATGCTGACTTGAATTTTGCTTCTAGAAATCTTTTAGATTCGGCCACCGGAGGCACTTTCATGGAAACTACCTTAGGAGAAGCTACCAAACTCCTAGATAATATTATGGTTAATTATTCTCAATGACACAACGAAAGATCTACTAGTAAAAAAAATGCATGCTATCGAAGAAATTAGTGTTTTGAGTGGAAAGATGGATGAACTTATGAATTTTTTTGCCGCTAAGAGTGCTTCTTCTGATCCTAATGATATGCCTTTATCCACTTTGATTTAGAATAACAATGAATCTTTCGATGTGAATTTTGTTGGTAGGAATAATTTCGGTAATAATGCTTATAGAGGTAATTTTAATCCTAGGCCTTTTCCTAGTAATTCCTCTAATAATTTTGGTAATTCCTACAACAAATCTTTTGTAAATATGCCTTCTGAATTTTAAACTAGTGTTAAGGAGTTTATGATCTCGCAAAATAATTTCAATGCTATCCTTGAAGAGAAATTGCTTAAAGTTCATGAATTGGCTAGAAGTGTGGATAGAATTACTCTTGGTGTTGATTCTTTGAAAATTAGATCTATCCTACCTAAGCATGATATCAATGAGTCTCTCAAAGCCATGTCAATTTCCATTGATGAATGCAAAGAAAGAACTGCTAGAATGCGTGCTAAAAGAGAAGATTATATTAAATCATGTTATTCTAGTTATCGTTAAAATAAAGATGAAGATCTGAAAGTTATTGAAGTGCCTCCTATTAGATCCTTGTTTTCTAGTATTAATCTTGATGAGAATAGGGTTTGAGATGATTCTTCTTTAAGGTCTCCCAATAATTCGGAGTTTCTAGATCTTGATGCTAAATTTGCTAAAAGTGGGATTGAAGAGATTAAAACTTTGCATAGTGATGAACCCACTACTTTGGATTTCAAGGGATTCAATTATGATAATTGCTCTTTGACTGATTGTATGTCTTTGTGGCAATCCGTGCTAAATTCTCCGCATGCTTATAGTCAAAATAAATCTTTCACTAAACATATAGTTGATGCTTTGATGCAATCTTATGAAGAAAAACTTGAGCTGGAAGTTTCTATACCTAGAAAGCTTTATGATGAATGGGAACCTACTATCAAAATAAAAATAAAAGATCATGAATTATATGCTTTGTGTGATTTGGGTGCTAGTGTCTCCACTATCCCAAAAACTTTGTGTGATTTGCTCGGGTTCCATGAGCTTGATGATTGTTCTTTAAATTTGCATCTTGCGGATTCCACTATTAAGAAACCTATGGGAAGAATTAATGATGTTCTTATTGTTGCCAATAGGAATTATGTGCCCATAGATTTCATTGTTCTTGATATAGATTGCAATCCTTCATGTCCTATTATTCTTTGTAGACCTTTCCTTAGAACGATTGGTGCAATTATTGATATGAAGGAAGAAAATATTAGATTCCAATTTCTGTTAAGGAAAGGCATGGGACATTTTCCTAGAAAGAAAATCAAATTACCATATGAATCTATCATGAGAGCCACTTATGGATTGCCTTCCAAAGATGGCAATACCTAGATCTATCTTGTATCGTGCCTAGCTAGGGGCATAAAACGATAGCGCTTTTTGGGAGGCAACCCAATTTTATGTTTTTTGCTTTTGTTGCTGTAAGGGAATAAATATTTCATCTAGCCTCTTATTACATGTGTTTTCATGTTTTGTTTAGTGTTTGTGCCAAGTAGGACCTTTGGTAGGACTTGTGTGAAGTTTATACGATCTTGCTGTGAAAAACAGAATCGTTAGCGCTCGCTAAAGTAGTCTTAAGATTTGACCGGAGCGTGATTTTTAGTTGATTCTTTTTGCTTCTGATTGTCAGACAAATTGCGCAAATTTACCAATTTAGTTTAAATTTTTTAGAGTTCTAGAAGTAGGCGAACCCAGCAGATTACTACAGACTGTTCTGTCTTTGACAAATTCTGTTTTTCGTGTGTTGTTTGCTTATTCCGATGCATCTATGAGTAATATTGGAGGATATGAACCATAGATAACTTGGAGTACAGTAGGTTTAACACAAATAAAAACAATGAATTAATTCCTTGCTGTACCTTTGAGTAGTGGTTTGTTTTCTTATACTAACGGAGCTCACGAGAATTTTTGTCTAAGTTTTGTGTTGTGAAGTTTTCAAGTTTTGAGTATTGTTTTGATGGACTATGGAACAAGGAGTAGCAAAGGCCTAAACTTGGGGATGCCCATGGCACCCCAAGTAAATTCAAGATAATCAAAAGCCTAAGATTTGGGATGCCCCGGGAAGGCATCCCCACTTTTGTCTTCATCCATCAGTAACTATACTTGGAGCTATATTTTTATTCGCAACATGTTATGTGTTTTGCTTGGAGCGTCTTGTAAAATTTGACTCTTTGCTTGTTAGTATGCCACAATCATCCTTGCTGGACACACCTGTCGGTGTACTAAAGTAGGGGTACCTTAGTATCCCGACTTGTGCACGGGCAGTAGTAGCGTCCCGTGGCAGGGTTTGCCACGCGCCCGCCAAGGCCCGCTTTGGTTCCTTTGGAGCCATTCAAGAACAAAGTATACAAGTCAGAGAAACAAGGCCCCGGCAAGAGGAGCTTGCCGGGAAGGCCGCTCCAGGCTCAAGACCACCCTATTAGTACAAGGCCCTGGCAAGAGGAGCTTGCCAGGAAGGCCAAAGAACGGAATTTCATAAGACTTGCCATGGCGCATCGCGCGCCCCGGCAAGGCCCGGAGAGCAACAAGCTTACGGGTGCGGCAAGGTAGCGACCGCGGCAAGGTGCTTGCCGCTGCAAGCTTGCACTATGTGGCTGCGCTCCAGCTCATCTGGCCACGCGTCGCCCTGGGGCCCCTCCAGGGGCATGTGGCAGATGGCCGTGCAGCCTGGGGTACATGGTGGCAAGCCACGATGACAGGGCCACCATCGTGGCGAACGGAGACGCCCGGACGGACGCTTTTTGCACTATTTGGGGCGACGGCGACGGGCATTCAATGCCCTTGTCCCCCACCGTCAGGGTTAGGTATAGACCACTGTACATGCAATGTTACAACTACCACTAGTTTTACACTTTTACCCTCATCTACGTTGCCACCTGTCGGTGACCCCTTTGACCTATAAAAGGAGGCCCATGCACAACATAGGGGGGGTTCCGAAACTCGATCACTCTCACGCTCGGTGTAGCTAGCTCTGAGCACTGTAGATCTTCTTGCTCCCGAGCCAAGAACTCAATAACAAACCAAGGCAGGAGTAGGGTTTTACGCATCCGTGCGGCCCGAACCTGGGTAAACTGCTCGCGTGCGCGCCTCGATCCGCTCTTTGTGCTCCCTCCGCTCCCTTGCCGTACCAAGGGGCTCCGGTCCCATAGGTGTTCGTGGGCGATCAGTTTCCCCGACATCTTTGGCGCGCCAGGTAGGGGCGGGGCGTAATCTTCAGCAGCTTCGTCAACTTCATCAACCTCATCGACTACATCAGCATGCCGCCGAAGAAGAAGGCTTCGGAGGTCGGAGGCCCGTCCGCGTCGATCCGACCACCACCAGAACCAACGGTCGGTGGGGTAGACGCTGGCGGAAGGACGGACGCCGGCGAGGAAACTCACGGCGCCGCCAAGTCCAAGGACAAGACGGACGACCGAGCCCACTCCAAGACCTCGGCGTCCGTGCACGCGCCACGCCCCTCTCAGGAGGTGCCGCACCAGCGACGGCGTGGTACGCAGGGTACCATCTGCTTGCTGGGCCAAGGACAAGTTGGCGGGTCGCGGGACGCTCAAGGCCAACGTGCTGGCACGAGCAAGGCGCGGTCGCCGGGGCGAGACCCTGCTCCTTCTAACGCTGTTAGACGTCCGAGCATATCTCGCTCCTCGCGCCGCTCGCCACCGCTCCCCTCCACTCCAGCAGAAGCTCTCGCTAGAGCTCAGCTGCTCCTCGACTTCCCTCCAGCGGCAGACAAGGCCGAAGACTGGAGGGCCACCATCCAAAGCCTCATCGCCTTCGCCAACAACGACACGCTGCAGCAGCCGGCAACATCACGGCTGCGGCAAGTCAGCCAGGCGCGGGCTGATGGAGACAAGACCGCCGGGGGTGCAACTACCGTGCACTCCCCGCCGCGGAAGCAGAAATCGCCGACTCGCCAGATCAACATCGACGACAACTCCACGGCGTCGTCGGATCCACGAGCCCGCCGCGATCAACGCCAAGTCCTCGACGACAGGCGACAAGAAGACGCTCGGACTCACATCGAGCGTCGAAGAGAAGCGCGACGACAGTCCGACCAGCGCGCTGGGACCGCTGTCGACATGCACGCGCCCGGTGAACCAGACGACTTGCCGTACGCAGCAGGTTGCCCTGCGTTCACCCGAGAGCAGCGGCAAGTCCAGTGGCCCAGCATGAAGAACTTCAAGCCCGACGTACCCGAGAAGTACGACGGCAAGACCCATCCCTCAGAGTTCCTTAGCATCTACACCATTGCGGTGCAGGCTGCCGGGGGACGGGATGAGAAGATATTAGCAAACTACTTCCCGCTTGTGCTCAAGCCCAATGTCAGATCTTGGCTCATGCACTTGCCGGAGAACTCCATCTCTTCTTGGGCAGACCTGTGCCACCAGTTTGTCAGCGCCTTCACGGGCGGCCACAAGACCCATGGCCAGGAGAGCGACCTTCACATTCTAGCCCAGAAGGAAGGAGAGTCCCTGCGGAAATACATCCAGAGATTCAGCCGCGTCCAACACAACATCCCGGACGTCCACCCTGTCGCGGTTATTAGCACGTTCCATCAAAACGTGCGTAACCGTCGGATGAGGGAGGAGATGGCGATGTGCAAGATACGAGACGTCAGTGAGCTTTACGCTCTGGCTGACAAGTGCGCACGCGCTGAAGAGGGGAGGAGACTCCCCGGAGAGGATGTTGGAGCAGGGGGAACGGAATGTGATGATGCCGCCCCGGCATGGAAAAACCGGCGACGGAACAATAAGAAGAAGAAGAACAAGGAAGTACTAGCTATCGAGCAGTCCGACAAGGAGGCTGGCGCCAAGAAAGCTCAGGCTGGTAGCTCCGGCAAGGAAGCTGCCCCTGTAGCAGCCGCCGACAAGCAGGACGGCTCCGACAAGCAGTACTGCAAGATCCACCGTACCAAGGGCCACGATCTCCAGAACTGCAAAAGGGTCGAATACCTCGTCGAGCAGCAGAAGGCTGAGTACGAGCGACGCGACAAGGAGAAGGCCCAAGGAGGTGGAGGAGAGTCCGGCAAGAAGCGGCCATTCAATGGCCGGGGAGGACGCCGCGGCAAGGCCAAGCAGCGGCAAGGAGATAGACCTCCCCGCGGCCGCGACAAGGACGAAGACGAAGATGACGACGAGGACATGGACGACGGAGACAACAGCGGGCAGGAGTTCCAGAAGGCCACAGAAGTTCTGTGCGTCGATGGAGGGGCCTCTCTGCATACTTCCCATCGCCAACTCAAACAATGGGTGCGGGAAGTTAATGCAGCAGAGCCACCCGTCGAGTCGCGCAAACTCCTGAAGTGGTCCAGCACGCCCATCATCTTCGACATTGAGGACCACCCTGACCGCACAACCGCGGTCGGGTGCTTGCCGATGTTGGTTTCCCCAACCATCCGCAACCTCAAGGTCACCAAGATGCTGGTTGACGGCGGGGCCGGCCTGAACCTGATCTCCTCCGCTGTGATCCGGAAGCTGCAGATCCCCGACAGCGAGCTCGAAGAGACCGGCACGTTCCAAGGGATCAACCCGGGAAGGAGCAAGCCGAAGGGGAAGATCACATTGCCAGTAACCTTTGGCGGAGAGCTAAACTTCAGGACTGAGAGGATCACATTCGACGTTGCCGATATCTCATTGCCATACAATGGGATACTTGGCCGTCCGGCGCTCGCCAAGTTCATGGCAGCCTCTCACTATGCTTACAACATGCTCAAGATGCCAGGGCCAATAAGCGTCATCTCTGTCCCCGGCGACAAGAAGGACGCGCTTATCTGCGTCGACAAGATCTACCGGGATGCAGCAGCCGCGGCAGACAGCAAGACACTTGCCGCTGTAGCTCCCGGGGGGAAGAACAAGACCAAGTCCGGCAAGAGCTCTGAGGCCCACTCCGGCAAACGCACCTCTTCAGAGTGCTGCGCTGCCGTCGAGGACGCACCATCGCGCTCCACCGGCAAGTGCAAGAAGGGAATGGCTGCTCCACCTGCAACCAAAAAGGTGTCCGCCAAGGAGGACGGCACTGGTGGTACCTTCACCATCAGTTCTACGCTTGATCCTAAATAGGAAAGCGCGCTCGTTGCTTTCCTGCGGGCGAATGTGGACGTGTTTGCATGGCAACCGTCCGATATCCCCGGTGTTCCCAGGAAAGTAATTGAGCACAAGCTTGCCGTTTGTCCTCATGCGCGGCCCGTCAAGCAGAAGGTCAGGAAGCAAGCGGTGGAGTGCCAAGAATTTATAGCTGAAGAGATCAAGAAGTTGGAAGCAGCAGGCCTTGTTAGAGGTGTACTTCATCCCACGTGGCTGGCCAATCCAGTTGTCGTGCGCAAAGCTAATGGGAAGTGGAGACTTTGTATAGACTTCACTGATGTGAATAAAGCTTGTCCCAAGGATCCATTTCCCTTGCCGCGCATTGACCAGATCGTTGACTCCACGGCTGGATGTGAGTTGCTTTCGTTTCTTGATGCATATTCCGGATACCACCAGATATTCATGGCTGAAGAGGATGAAGAGAAGACCGCATTCATTACTCCATGTGGCACTTACTGTTTCATACGTATGCCCTTTGGATTGAAGAATGCGGGTTCAACATTTGCAAGGGTGGTCCACACTTCTTTTGAGCCACAGATACACAGGAATATAGAAGCTTACATGGATGATATAGTGGTCAAGAGCAAGGACAAGGATACCCTGATTCAAGACCTAGAAGAAACTTTTGGAAATCTGCGGAAGATACAACTCAAGCTTAACCCCGAGAAGTGCGTCTTCGGAGTCCCCTCCGGCAAGCTTCTCGGGTTCTTTGTGTCCCAGAGGGGGATTGAAGCTAATCCCGACAAGATCAAAGCCATCGTGCAGATCGAAGCCCCGAAGCGCGTCAAGGATGTACGGAGACTTGCTGGTTGTGTGGCTGCCCTCAGCAGGTTCATTTCTAAGTCTGCAGAACGCGCCCTGTCGTTTTTCAAAATCTTGAAGAAGGCAGGTCCAATGAAATGGACTCCGGAAGCGGAGGCAGCGCTGCAAGACTTGAAAGGGTACCTGTCCTCCACTCCAATACTTGTCGCACCTAGGCCACAAGAGAAGTTGCTGCTGTACTTAGCAGCGACCAATCAAGTGGTTAGTGCTGCGTTGGTAGCGGAAAGGGAGGCAGATGAGGAGCCCACAGCCCCGGCAGGCACATCCAGCGACAAGCAGGGGGCTTCCCTGACAAGCTCTGGCCCCGACAAGGATGGGTTAGCGCAGATGCAAGAAGAAGTGCGAAAGAAGATGGTGCCGCGCCCAGTTTATTTTGTCAGTTCCCTCTTGCAGGGGGCTAGGTCAAGATACTCTGGGGTGCAGAAGCTGCTTTTCGGCCTCCTCATGGCCTCGAGAAAGCTGCGCCACTACTTCCAAGCACATGAGATAACAGTGGTCACTCGCTTTCCGCTGAAGAGGATATTGCAAAATCCAGAAGCAACAGGAAGGATTGTCGAGTGGGCACTGGAGCTGTCAAGCTTTGGTCTTAAGTTTGAGAGTACTTCAACGGCATTGGCAGAGTTCATAGCAGAATGGACACCAACGCCAGACGAAGAGATTCCAGAGACAAACATCCCCGCCAAAGAAACAAGCAAAGAATGGATAATGTACTTCGATGGTGCCTTCTCGGTGCAAGGCGCCGGTGCTGGTGTGCTGCTTGTCGCACCCACCGGAGAGCACCTCAAGTACGTTGTCCAAATGCACTTTCCCAAGGAGCAAGCGACAAACAATACTGCAGAGTATGAAGGTTTGCTTGCCGGCCTCAGAATTGCGGCTGAACTTGGGATCAAGAAGCTGATTGTGCGGGGAGATTCGCAGTTGGTAGTCCGACAAGTGAACAAGAGCTACCAGAGCCCATTGATGGAAGCTTACGTCGACGAAGTGAGAAAGCTTGAAGAACACTTTGAAGGCCTACAGATGGAGCACGTTCCGAGGGCTCAAAATGACATCGCAGACGGCCTGTCAAAGTGTGCTGCATTGAAGCTACCTGTGGAACCAGGAACCTTCATGCTCAAGCTAACTCAGCCATCCGTTACACCATCAATTGGGCAAAGCAAGAAGAGAAAGTTGGTCTCCGGCGACTACTTGCCGGCGGATCTTCCTGAAGACGCCGCCAAGGTCCCCAAGATCAACGACCAAGTTGCTGAGGAAAAGTCTGCTCCTGCGGACCCTAGGGTTCGTATAGTTGAAGCAGGTGTTCCCGGCAAGTCTTGCCCCGGCGAGCTTGCCGGGGAACGTCCAGCTCCGGCAGAGCCGCAGGTTCTTGCCGTAGAAGCTGACGTTCCCGCAGCAGCACTGATGCCTTTAGTCCTTATTGTTGAGCCTCAAGCTCCAACCTGGGCACAGCAAATTGTCCGTTTTCTTCAAACTGGAGAACATCCCGAAGAGCTAGAAGAGATAGAGAGAATAACCAGGCAGTCAAGTATGTACCAGTTCGTCGGCAATGAACTGTACAGAAGAAGACTCAATGGTGTCAGATTGAAGTGCATTTCCCGGGAAGATGGACAGAAGCTGTTGGCAGAGATACATGGAGGCATATGCGGCCACCACATTGGCGCAAGAGCACTTGCCGGGAAGGCGTTCCGGCAAGGTTTCTTTTGGCCAGAAGCCCTCCAAGATGCAACTGCACAAGTAACCAAGTGTGAAGCGTGCTAGTTCCATGCCAAGCAAATACATCAGCTAGCTCAAGATCTCCAGACGATCCCTTTGTCCTGGCCATTTTCGGTCTAGGGGCTCGACATCCTCGGCCCCTTTCCCCGCGCAGTCGGGGGCTTTGAGTACTTGTACGTCGCTATCGACAAGTTCACAAAGTGGCCGGAAGTGGAACCAGTGAGAAAGGTGACCGCACAGTCAGCAGTCAAGTTCTTCAGGTCAATTGTTTGCCGTTTCGGAATCCCTAACAGGATCATCACCGACAACGGCACACAGTTCACAAGTCGCACCTTCATGCAGTACGTCCAAGACCTTGGCGCCAAGGTCTGCTTCGATTTTGTTGCTCACCCGAGGAGCAACGGTCAAGCGGAGAGGGCAAACGCTGAAGTGCTGCGCAGGCTCAAGACAAGAACTTTCGACAGGCTGCACAAGTGCGGAAGAAACTGGATTGAGGAGTTGCCGATGGCTCTTTGGTCAATCAGGACGACGCCAAATCGAGCCACCGGGCAGACACCCTTTGCTCTTGTCTATGGAGCAGAAGCAGTTCTCCCCACGGAACTCGTATACGGGTCTCCTCGAGTGCTCGCTTACGACGAGCTCGAGCAAGAGCAGCTGCGGCAAGATGATGCACTGCTCCTCGAGGAGAACCGTCTTCAGGCTGCTGTACGAGTTGCTCGATACCAGCAAGCTTTGCGCCGCTACCATAGCCGCAAAGTTAGAGCCAGAAGTCTCGAGGAAGGCGACCTTGTTCTTCGGCGCGTTCAGTCCGCCAAGAATTCCAACAAGTTGACGCCGAAGTGGGAAGGTCGTTATCGGGTGAGACAAGTCACAAGGCCCGGCGCTGTCCGCCTTGAGACCGAAGAAGGCTTACCGGTGAGCAACTCCTGGAACATTGAGCATCTTCGCAAGTTTCACCCATGAGGCGTGGTTGCCGTGATCCGCTCCGGCAACCACCTTTTGTACAAGTCTTGCCGCTGTTGCATGTAAACCTTTGTACAAAGCCGGGCGCTGACCCCGTGCATCAGTAAAACTTTTGTGCTTCGCACGACTTGTCATTTCATGCCTTTCCGTTTTCTTGCATGTGTTATCTGACACTTTGTGCAGCACACACCCCCGGTAAGCAATGACAAGCCGCAAGGCTCCGTATCTGTGTTTCCTCCCTTTTTCCTTTTTTCTCTCAAGCAGAAGAACTGTTCCTCGCGCACAAGTTTGCCGGGGGGGAGACAGTGGTATGGACCAAGTGTTGTTCAAGAAAGGAAAGCCTTGCCGGGAAGCAAACAACCCACGAAAGCTAAGTTGCCAAAGTTTGAGCATTCAAAATTTTTAAAATTCTTAGTTATCTTCCTTGAACGACCACACTTTGTATGGAAAACCTGTGCGCGGAGGAACCTACCCGTGGCTAGCCGCGCCCTTACTTTGTTTCGAGCACGCTCAACGGCTTAAGTGAGCTGCGACAAGTGTCGCGCCCTTACTTCGTTTTCGAGTTCACTCAACAATCTAAGTGTGCTGCAACTAGCTGCGGCAAGGTTTCTTGCCGGCAGGGGCATTGCCAGCAGGCTGCTGAAGTTCCGCACTCGGCGCTCGCGGCAAGGGTCCCTTTGCCGGCAAGTTCCCTAAAAGCGTAGGGTAAAAGCATACAAAGTGAAGAAATCGAACAAGGGGAATAACACCGCATTGACTACCCAAAATAAAGTTATATTACAAGATGACTTGTCGCTGTTCTAACAAACTACTGTCCGTGACTTAATTGACAGCGACAAGGGAAGCAGAAAGAAGAAAGCCTAGTCTACGCGGTCTCCGTCAACTCTCCTGATCTTGCCCACCTTGGCCACGATGTGGAAGACACGAGCCTTCAGCGCTTCCTGGTCAGCGTCGGGCGGCAAGGTCCGGAGGACGTTGTCAAGATTGATCCCGGGGTTGCGGTAGACGATCTTCGTCAGCACTCGCTCCACAGTACCCGTGCAAAGCCTGCGCGCCTCGTTCGCCAGCTGTGTGGGGAGCCTTTCACGTAGCTGCGCGAGGGCCGGCGCCACTCCTCTGAAGAACAAGCTCAGCTTGGCGCTGTGGGGGAGGTTCTCTTCGGGGGAGTACACGAGGTGCTCCGTCCCCAGCGCTACCATCTCCTTGTCGATGTTGGCGGCGGAGGCGATGAGCTCCTCGGTCCACTGCTCCACCGTCTGCCTGAAGTTGTTCTGCGTGAGGGCGGCGCTCTCTAACAGTGCCCTCTCAGCCCGGAGATCTTCCTTCAGCTTCGTTTCCGTGTTCCGGGCCCCGTCAAGTGACTCAGTGAGGGTGGACAGTTTCAGCTCCAAGTCCGCGATGGAATCCTTGGCGGCGGTGAGTTCCTGGCCCTTGTCGGAGAGGCGGACTTGCAGCTCCAAGTGGGTGTGGGCGTCTTTCTCCCTCGCCAACGTGAGCGCGGCAATCCTCTCCTCGCTCGTCTTCAAGCTCGTCTCCAACTGCGCCACCCTCGCCTCCAAGTCCCTCTTGGCGGTCTCTGCGGCAGCAGTGGCGTCCCTCGCCTCCTGCAGAGCCCCGCCAATGGACTGCTCATGCGCGGTAAGGTCGTCCTCGTGGCTATCGAGGTCGACCTTCCGCTGCCTAAGCTCTCCCTCCCGCCGAGACAGATCCTCGGCGGCTAGTCGTTGCTGCTCCTCAACCTCGGCCTTCTCAAGGATGAACGCCTGGTGCGCCTCGGCGAGCTCCTCCCGCTCCTCCGCCAAGTTCCGGAGAGCCGCTTGGTTGGCGGCACGGAGCTCCTCGGCGCGTTTCTCCAGATCGACACCAGCCTTGGCAGCCAGAGCCTCTCGGGACTCTAGCTTGGCCTTCCTGGCACGATACAAAGTCAGGAGCCGGCGCAGAAGCTGCTCATCCTCGGGCTTGTTGCTGCTGCCAGGCGCGTCGACAAGCCTCAGCCCGGCGGAGGCAAGGACTTCTCCATCGAAGCTCTCCCCCTCCACTGGCGCCCTTGACGAAGATGCCCGCGGGACTTGGATGAAGACCCCGTTGGCGGCCTCCAGATAAACACCCGGCCCAGCCGCGGCGGCGGAGGGGTCGGCAGCCGGCGCAGCGTCCGGCGCTCCTGCGGCCTCAGGGCCGTCAGTGCGGTCGCCGGTCCCTTCCCCAGCTGCCGCATCAGCGGCCGCGGCGGTCTCATCGGCGGCTGGCTCGTCGGCGCCGGCTATCCCTTCAGCGGTGGTGGCGTCGCCAGCATTGCCGCGCGCGTCCTCCTCGGCGATGGCCTCTGTCTCCATCGGCTCCGGGGCGGGCCGATCTAACAGAAGAAAAAGAAAAGAAGAATCGTCAAGCAAATATCCAAAAAGAAGAATTCAGGAGAAGGAAAGTATAAGGGTTACCTGCGCGGGCCTCTTCCTCTACGGGGATCCTTGCCGGGGAGTTCTCCCTTGGCGGCGTAGTAGTGGCCCCCGCCGGCGGAGGGCCGCTGGCGCCTTCCCTTGGCGGGGTGCCCACCCTTGTCGGGGTACTCGCCCTTGGCGGGGTACCCGCCCTTGGCGGAGCGCTCTCCCTCGCCGGGGAGCTCCTCCTTAGCGGGGAGGGTGGGACGAGCGGCTCGTCGGGAGCAGTCTCTTGACGCTCCTGAGGCTGCGGCTCCACGTCTGCACAAGTCAACAAGCAAACAAGACATTAGCAAGGATAAGAAGCTCAAGCGCGTCCAATAAGCACAGAAGTAAACAGAAGGCTTACGCTGGGGGCTGCCCTGCGGGGCAGCTGACTGGTCCGGCAAGCTCGTCGCCGGCGCATCCCCTGCCGCTGCGACGGGCTCGTCCTCGAGATCGACCACCGGGATCTTGGCCCTCTTCGCCACCCTTTGGGCCAGGGTCCTGAAAGACAAACATCAAGCAGAATCAGACAAGGAAGATTCAAAGTAAGAACAGCAAATTGAAGAAAAACAAGAGTTGCTCCACTTACTCTTCCTCCTCCTCGTCGGAGCTAAGAACGGAGAAGTCAAAATCCGCCTCGCGCGCTCCGGCGCGAGGAGCTGGAGGAGAAGGCTCCCTCGGGCGCTTGGCGGGCACTAGGTTGGTGGTCTGCGAAGACCCAGCTCCGGTCGTCGCCGAGGCCCGAGGAGCGGAAGGAGCCGTAGAGCCGGAGCGGGAAGACCCTCCTCCGGCCGCTGCAGAGGCGCGGGGCGCTCCCTTGGCGGCCTTGTCCGCCGCAGTGGCGCGCGTCGGACGGCGCCGCGGCCATGGTGCCGCCAGACGCTCGGCCACGACTGTAGCCTTGCGGAGACGCTTCTTCGGTTGAGGCGGAGGACTTGACGGCGGCGGAGAACTCCCCGAGGATGAAGACGAACCAAGGTTCAGCGACCCGCCCGAGTCTTCGTCGAAATCGCCCGATTCGGCGTCCTCCTCGGCGGGCTCACTTGACTATGTGCCCTGCCCGGCAGCCTCGCTCGTCCCGACAGGCTCCCCGGCAGGCTCCCCGGCGGGCTTCAACAACTTGAGGATCTCTTCCTCCTCGGCCCTACTCACTGCATCCGCTGCATCTGCCTCGTCCAAGGAATACCCAAACTCGCCCGCGGCATCGGCTACGGCCGCCTCCTCCATCCTGGTGGCGATATACGCCAAATCCCGGTCGGTGGTGTCGCGGGTGAGACCCTTCTTCTCATCAAGATTGATCGGCAGCTCAACCAAGTTGTCGAAGAAAGTTTGTGCAGTCTCGTCAGAAGGCGCCAGCCAAGTGGGATCAACCCCGTGGGAGTCGCACAGCGGCATTGCCGCGCGGATGGCACTAAGAGAAGAGTTGTTACATAGTGGAACTACTCCCCGCGACGGGGCAAACCACTCCGGGTGCTTGGGGTCATGCTTGAATAGCTCCCGGATCATCCCCTTGAGCTCCAGGACAGTGAAGTTGTAGTTGAGGCCGGGGCGTAGCCTCATGCAGTCTGCCGCGTTGCCGAACTCCCAAGCAGACCGCTTCCTCTCCTGCAAGGGAGCGATGCGCCGACGAAGGAAATCTGCCCCGACCTCACCTACAGTAAGATTGGCTTGCCAGAGGCGGGGGATCCTAGTGAGGGCAACCTTCAGCTTCTCGTCCTCCGGGGCCAGGTCACTCCAATCCTTGCCGCGCACTATTGCGGCTCGGCGCGGGGAGGTAAATTGCTGAGGTTCATCTTCCATAACCCAGCACCAATCGGCCCTCCACTCCTCCCACTTGCCGCGGAGCTCTCCAATCAAGTACGCCTCTTTCTTGTTGAGCCTAAAGATCCAAGAGATGCCACCAGACAGAGGAGACCCAGACTCTACTCGAGGTGTGAAGAAATGGCGGAAGAGGGCTACGTTGGGGATGACTCCGACAAAGTTTTCGCACAGATGTGCGAAAACGACCAAGGTTAAGACTGCATTCGGGGTAAAATCCAGAAGGTGGAATCCATACGTGTTCATAACGTCGCAGAAGACCTCAGAGTACGGAGGGCAGAGACCGCAATGGAAGAACAGAGCAAAATAAGGGTAACCTCCCGGGAACATGTCGCAGGCTTCGGCGGGGAGGACCCTGGTGCGCGGGTGAGCCTTCGTCTCCCTCGACCAGAACAAGTAGTACTTGTCCTTCAACTCCCTCGCGCCGAGCCTCGGCGGGAAGACCACCATCCTCTTCCGCATTGCTTCTAGCTTCGCCGCCCGCTCGGACTTCGCGTTTTTCGCCTTGTCGCTCTTCGGGGCCATGGCGGGGACGGCGAGTGGGGTCGGCGGCGCTGGGGAGGCTGGCGGCGGCGGAAGAGGGGTGGAACTCGGCTCTCTTTCGACCTTTGAGGAGGAGAAGAGCGGCGGGGGTTTCTGGAGGTTGAAGACGCAATGAAGCAATGGGGGAAACTGCCCATGTTTCCTCTGCTTTTAAGGGGGAGCGGGGGACGTTCCGCATTTTCCCATTAAAGAAACAGGCCACGATCTCTCCCACGACGCCGCAATCGACGCGTGCCGTTAGGGAGGGATGCGGCGGATACGGAGTGGGACGCGGCACGCCGTGAGCCGCGTGTGCCCGTGCACTGTTTTGGGCCTGGCCCAACAGCGCTCGGCACCGTGTGTGGCCCAGGCCTGGGGGCTCCTGTCGGTGTACTAAAGTAGGGGTACCTTAGTATCCCGACTTGTGCACGGGCAGTAGTAGCATCCCGTGGCAGGGTTTGCCACGTGCCCGCCAAGGCCCACTTTGGTTCCTTTGGAGCCATTCAAGAACAAAGTATACAAGTCAGAGAAACAAGGCCCCGGCAAGAGAAGCTTGCCGGGAAGGCCGCTCCAGGCTCAAGACCACCCTATTAGTTCAAGGCCCTGGCAAGAGGAGCTTGCCAGGAAGGCCAAAGAACGGCATTTCAGAAGACTTGCCGTGGCGCATCGCGCGCCCCGGCAAGGCCCGGAGAGCAACAAGCTTCCGGGCGCGGCAAGGTAGCGACCGCGGCAAGGTGCTTGCCGCGGCAAGCTTGCACTGTGTGCCTGCGCTCCAGCTCATCTGGCCACGCATCGCCCTGGGGCCCCTCCAGGGGCACGTGGCAGATGGCCGTGCAGCCTGGGGTACACGGTGGCAAGCCACGATGACAAGGCCACCATCGTGGCGAACGGAGACGCCCGGACGGACGCTTTTTGCACTATTTGGGGCGACGGCGACGGGCATTCAATGCCCTTGTCCCCCACCGTCATGGTTAGGTATAGACCACTGTACATGCACTGTTACAACTACCACCAGTTTTACGCTTTTACCCTCATCTACGTTGCCACCTGTCGGTGACCCCTTTGACCTATAAAAGGAGGCCCATGCACAACGTAGGGGGGGTTCCGAAACTCGATCACTCTCACGCTCGGTGTAGCTAGCTCTGAGCACTGTAGATCTTCTTGCTCCCGAGCCAAGAACTCAATAACAAACCAAGGTAGGAGTAGGGTTTTACGCATCCGTGCGGCCCGAACCTGGGTAAACTGCTCGCGTGCGCGCCTCGATCCGCTCTTTGTGCTCCCTCCGCTCCCTTGCCGTACCGAAAAGGGGCTCCAGTCCCATAGGTGTTCGTGGGCGATCAGTTTCCCCGACAACACCTATTTGGGAGAATTAAATATGGCCTAGAAATTATTAGAATACTCTATGTGCTTCACTTATATCTTTTGAGTTGATTAGTTTTTGCTCTAGTGCTTCACTTATATCTTTTAGAGCATGGTGGTGGTAATATTTTGTAGAAATTATTGAACTCTCATGCTTCACTTATATCTATTTCAGAGTCTATTAGAACAACATGGTAATTTGTTTAGGCTAAAGAAACTTGTCTTCACATGATAAACATCCAATGTAAATGTAGTAAAAAAATTCACACCAAGTGCATTGAATAGAATGAGATGTTGGATGCTTGATAATTGTTTTGAGACATGAGGATAGTGATATTAGAGTCATGCTAGTGGAGTTATTATGAAATTGAGAAATACTTGTGTTAAGGTTAGTGATTCCTGTATCATGCACGTACGGTGAACCGCTATGTGACGAAGTTAGAGCATGATGTATTTGTAGAGTGCCAACCTTTGTGTGGAGTTCGGGGGCGCGCGATGGTTAACTCCTACCAACCTCCCCCCTAGGAGCATGCGTTGATTGCTTTGTTTTGATGACTCATAGATTTTTGCAATAAGTATATGAGGTCTTATGACTAATGTTGAGTCCATGGATGATATGCACTCTCACCCTTCCACCATTGCTAGCCTCTCTAGTACCGCGCATCTTTCGTCGGTGCCATAAACCCACTATATATCCTTCCTCAAAACAGCCACCATATTGTTCCTCAAAACAGCCACCATACCTACCTATCATGGCATTTCCATAGCCATTCTGAGATATATTGCCATGCAACTTTCCACCGTTCCGTTTATATGACACGCATCATATTGTCATATTGCCATGCATGATCATGTAGTTGACATCGTATTTGTGGCAAAGCCACCATGCATAACTTTTCATACATGTCACTCTTGTTTCATTGCACATACCGGTACACCGCCCGAGGCATTCATATAGAGTCATACTTTATTGTAGTATCGAGTTGTAATTTCATGTTGTAATGAAAGTGTGATGATCATCATTATTAGAGCATTGTCCCATGGGAGGAAAGGCTGAATCTATAAAGCCCCTCCGCAAAAAAACCAAAAAAAAAGAAGAAAGGCCAAAGAAAAAAGAAAGGCCCAAAAAAAGAAAAAGAAAAAAGAAAAAAGAAAAAAAGGGGACAATTGCTACTATCTTTTTCCACACTTGTGCTTCAAAGTAGCACCATGTTCTTCATTGTAGAGAGTCTCATGTTTAGTCACTTTCATATGCTAGTGGGAATTTTTCATTATAGAACATGGCTTGTATATTCCAACGATGTGCTTCATCAAATGCCCTAGGTCTTCGTGAGCAAGCAAGTTAGATGCACACCCACTAGTTTCTTTTGTTGAGCTTTCATTCATATTTAGCTCTAGTGCATCCGTTGCATGGCAATCCCTACTCACTCGCATTGATATCTATTGATGGGCATCTCCATAGCCCGTTGATACGCTTAGTCGATGTGAGACTATCTCCCTCCTTTTTGTCTTCTCCACAACCACCTCTATACCATCCATAGTGCTATATCCATGGCTCACGCTCATGTATTGCGTGAAAGTTGAAAGGTTTGAAAAGATAGAGTATGAAAACAAATGCTTGGCTGAAATTGGGGTTGTGCATGATATGAATATTTTGTGTGATGAAGAGGGGGTATAGCCAGACTATATGATTTTGTAGGGATAACTTTCTTTAGCCATAGTATTTTGAGAAGACATGATTGCTTTGTTAGTATTGCTTGAAGTATTGTTACTTCTTATGTCAATATAGACTTTTATCTTGAATCTTCCAGATCTGAACATTCATGCCACAATTAAGAGAATTACGTTGAAAAACTATATCGGTTAGCATTCCACATCAAAAATTCTTTCTTTATCATTTACCTACTCGAGGACTTGCAGGAATTAAGCTTGGGGATGCTTGATACGTCTCCAATGTATCTACAATTTTTGATTGTTCCATGCTTTTATTTATGAAGTCTTGGATGTTTAATGGGCTTTATCATTCACTTTTATATCTTTTTTGGGACTAACCTACTAACCCAAAGTCCCAGTCCAGATTGTTGTTTTTGCCTATTTCAGGGTTTTACAGAAAAGGAATATCAAACGGAGTCCAAACGGAATGAAACCTTTGCGAGAGATATTTTTGGAGGAAATCATGCTCGGGAACATCAGGACCAAGTCAGGGGACGAAGGGCCAGCCCTCGAGGGTGGGGGGCGCGCCCCCCTTCCCAGGGCGCGCCCCCTGCCTCGAGGCTGGCCCACACAGCCCCCGGTGCCCTCCTTCTTCCTATATATACCTACGTACCCCAGAAACTCCATACGCAGAGAGAAAACCCTAATTCCACCGTCGTAGCTTCTGTTCCCGTGGAGATCCCATCTTGGAGCCTGTTCGGAGCTCCACCGGAGGGGGATCCATCACGGAGGCCTTCATCATCATCATCATCGCCCTCACCATGAGTTGTGACTAGTTTACCACAGACCTTCGGGTCCATAGCTAGTATCTAGATGGCTTCTTCTCTCTCTGGTTCTCAATACAAAGTTCTCCTCGGTCTTCGAGGAGATTTATTCGATGTAATCTCTTTTTGCGGTGTGTTTGTCAAGATCCGATGAATTGTGAGTTTATGATCAAGGTTATCTATGAAAGATATTTGGTTCTTCTCTGAACTTGTTATGTGTGCTCATAATATTCTTGCAAGTCTCTTCGAATTATTGGTTTGGTTTGGCCTACTAGATCTATAGTTCTTGCAATGGGAGAAGTTCTTGGCTTTGGGTTCAATCTTGCGGTGTCCTTTCCCAGTGAAAGTAGGGGCAGCAAGGCCCGTATTGTATTGTTGCCATCGAGGATAAAAAGATGGGGTTTTCATCATATTGCTTGAGTTTATCCCTCTATATCATGTCATCTTGCTTAAAGCGTTACTCTGTTCGTATGAACTCAATACACTAGATGCATGCTGGATAGCGGTCGATGTGTGGAGTAATAGTAGTAGAAGCAGGCAGGAGTCGGTCTATTTGTCTCGGACGTGATGCCTATATACAATGATCATGCCTAGATAGTCTCATAATTATTCGCTTTTCTATCAATTGCTCGACAGTAATTTGTTTACCCGCCGTAGAATACCGCTATCATGAGAGAAGCCATTAGAGAAAACAATGGCCCCCGGGTCTATTCTCAACATATCAATCTACATCTACTTTACTTTTCCCGCTTTTATTTGCTGTTTTATTAAACTTAAAATACGAAAAATATAATTATCATCTCTATCAGACCTCACTCTCGTAAGTGACCGTAAAGGGATTGACAACCCCTTATCGCGTTGGCTGTGATGTTCTTATTTGTTTGTGTGCAGGTGCGAGGGACTCGCGCGTGGTCTCCTACTGGATTGATACCTTGGTTCTCAAATACTGAGGGAAATACTTACGCTACTATGCTGCATCTCCCTTTTCTCTTCGAGGGAATACAACGCAAGCTCAAGAGGTAGCAAGAAGAATTTTTGGCGCCATTGCCGGTGAGGCTTACGCAAAAGTCATATACCAAGTACCTATCACAACCCCTTATCCTTCGCATTACATTTATTTGCCTCTCGTTTTCCTCTTCCCCACTTCACCTTTGCCGTTTTATTTGCCCTTCTTCCGCCGTGTGTTTTTCGTTCGCTTGCTTCTTGTTTGCTAGTGTGTGTTGGATTGCTTGGTTGTCACTATGGCTCTGAACAATACCAAATTGTGTGACTTCTCCAATACCAACAATAATGATTTTATTAGCACTCCGATTGCTCCTATTACCGATGCTGAATCTTGTGAGATCAATGTTGCTTTGTTGAATCTTGTCATGAAAGATCAATTCTCCGGCCTTCCTAGTGAAGATGCCGCTACCCATCAAACAATTTTGTTGATTTGTGTGATATGCAAAAGAAAAAGGATACGGATAACGACATTGTTAAATTGAAGTTATTTCCGTTTTCACTTAGAGATCGTGCTAAAACTTGGTTCTCCTCTTTGCCTAGAAATAGTATTGATTCGTGGAATAAGTGCAAAGATGCTTTTATCTCTAAGTATTTCCCTCCTGCAAAGATCATCTCTCTTAGAAACGATATTATGAATTTTAAGCAACTAGATCATGAGCATGTTGCACAAGCTTGGGAGAGAATGAAATTAATGATACAGTAACTGCCCTACACATGGTTTGAATCTATGGATGATTATTCAGAACTTTTATGCTGGCTTGAATTTTGCTTCTAGAAATCTTTTAGATTCGGCCGTCGGAGGCACTTTCATGGAAACTACCTTAGGAGAAGCTACCAAACTCCCAGATAATATTATGGTTAATTATTCTCAATGGCACACCGAAAGATCTACTAGTAGAAAAATGCATGCTATCGAAGAAATTATTGTTTTGAGTGGAAAGATGGATGAACTTATGAAATTGTTTGCCGCTAAGAGTGCTTCTTCTGATCCTAATTATATGCCTTTATCCACTTTGATTGAGAATAACAATGAATCTTTGGATGTGAATTTTGTTGGTAGGAATAATTTTGGTAACAATGCTTACAGAGGTAATTTTAATCCTAGGCCTTTTTCTAGTAATTCCTCTAATAATTTTGGTAATTCCAACAACAACTCTTATGGAAAGATGCCTTCTGAATTTGAAACTAGTGTTAAGGAGTTTATGATCTCGCAAAAGAATTTCAATGCTTTGCTTGAATAGAAATTACTTAAAGTTGATGAATTGGCTAGAAGTGTGGATTGAATTACTCTTGATGTTGATTCTTTGAAACTTAGATCTATCCCACCTAAGCATGATATCAATGAGTCTCTCAAAGCCATGAGAATTTCCATTGATGAATGCAAATAAAGAACCGCTAGAATGCGTGCTAAAAGAGAAGATTATATTAAATCGTGTTCTTCTAGTTATCGCGAAAATAAAGATGAAGATCTGAAAGTTATTGATGTGTCTCCTATTAGATCCTTGTTTTGTAGTATTAATCTTGATGAGAATAGGGTTGGAGATGATTCTGCTTTAAGGTATCCCAATAATTCGGAGTTTCTAGATCTTGATACTAAATTTGCTAAAAGTGGGATTGAAGAGATTAAAACTTTGCATAGTGATGAACCCACTACTTTAGGTTTCAAGGGATTCAATTATGATAATTGCTCTTTGATTGATTGTATGTCTTTGTTGCAATCCGTGCTAAATTCTCCGCATGCTTATAGTCAAAATAAAGCTTTCACTAAACATATAGTTGATGCTTAGATGCAATCTTATGAAGAAAAACTTGAGTTGTAAGTTTCTATACCTAGAAAGCTTTATGATGAATGGGAACCTACTATCAAAATAAAAATAAAAAATCATGAATTGTGCGATCTGGGTGCTAGTGTCTCCACTATCCCAAAAACTTTGTGTGATTTGCTAGGGTTCCATGAGCTTGATGATTGTTCTTTAAATTTGCATCTTGCGGATTCCACTATTAAGAAACCAATGGGAAGAATTAATGATGTTCTTATTGTTGCCAATAGGAATTATGTGCCCTTAGATTTCATTGTTCTTGATATAGATTGCAATCGTTCATGTCCTATTATTCTTGGTAGACCTTTCCTTAGAATGATTGGAGCAATTATTGATATGAAGGAAGAAAATATTAGATTCCAATTTCCATTAAGGAAAGGCATGGAACATTTTCCTAGAAAAAAAATCAAATTACCATATGAATCTATCATGAGAGCCACTTATGGATTGCCTTCCAAAGATGGCAATACCTAGATCTATCGTGTATCGTGCCTAACTAGGGGCGTAAAACGATAAAGCTTGTTGGGAGGCAACCCAATTTTATGTTTTTTGCTTTTGTTGCTGTTAGCGAATAAATATTGCATCTAGCCTCTGATTAGATGTGTTTTTATGTTTTTTTAGTGTTTGTGCCAAGTAGGACCTTTGGTAGGACTTGTGTGAAGTTTATACGATCTTGCTGTGAAAAACAGAATCGTTAGCGCTTGCTAAAATAGTCTTCTGATTTTACCGGAGCGTACTTTTTAGTTGATTCTTTTTGCTGCTGATTGTTAGACAAATTGCGCAAATTTATCAGTTTAGTTTGAATTTTTTGGAGCTCCAGAAGTAGGCGAACCCAGCAGATTACTACAGACTGTTCTGTCTTTAACAGATTTTGTTTTTCGTGTGTTGTTTGCTTATTCCGATGCATCTATGAGTAATATTGGGGGATATGAACCACAGAGAACTTGGAGTACAGTAGGTTTAACACCAGTAAAACCAATGAATGAATTCCTTGCTGTACCTTTGAGTAGTGGTTTGTTTTCTTATACTAACGGAGCTCACGAGAATTTTTGTCTAAGTTTTGTGTTGTGAAGTTTTCAAGTTTTGAGTATTGCTTTGATGGACTATGGAACAAGGAGTAGCAAAGGCCTAAGCTTGGGGATGCCAATGGCACCCCAAGTAAATTCAAAATAATCAAAAGCCTAAGCTTGGGGATGCCCCGGGAAGGCATCTCCTCTTTCGTCTTCATCCATCGGTAACTATACTTGGAGCTATATTTTTATTCGCAACATGTTATGTGTTTTGCTTGGAGCGTCTTATAAAATTTGAGTCTTTGCTTGTTAGTTTCCCACAATCATCCTTGCTGGACACACCTATTTTGGAGAATTAAATATGGCCTAGAAATTATTAGAACACTCTATGTGCTTCACTTATGTCTTTTGAGTTGATTAGTTTTTGCTCTAGTGCTTCACTTATATCTTTTAGAGCATCGTGGTGGTAATATTTTGTAGAAATTGTTGAACTCTCATGATTCACTTATATCTATTTGAGAGTCTATTAGAACATCATGGTAATGTGTTTAGGCTAAATTAACTAGTTGTAACACCCCGAGAATCATGCTACAGTAATCTCTTGCCTAATGATGCTCCGTCTCGTGATTAAGTTGCTAATCCTCACTTTGTTCCAAACCAAGCTCAACTTCAAATTTAAAATGAAGTCAAATAAATTATTCCTTCGAACAGTAAGACAAAAATGTTCTCTGGGTTGCATATATTCGCTAACTAATTTTCATGAATGATTCAACCTCATTTGAGATATTTTAATTTCCCCAAGAAATTAAAACAGTTCCAAATCAGCATTTTTATATGCTTTTTCATTTGTGAAAAATCTAAATCAATTCAAACTCCTCCCAAACATTTTGTGGTAGTGCTCGAGAAAGTATAGTATTTATGTGACAAAGCTCCACATTTTTCTAAAGTCATTTGATTCATGAATTAATGCAAAATAGTAGCTATAGCAGAATATAATAGGAAGCACAAAATTTAAAACAAGCAAGAAGAAAGAAGCCGTTGGGCACTTAGGCCCACCTCACACTGTATAAGGCCCAACCCACGTGGCTGGCCTTTCCCCCTACCTCCTGCCAGCAACAGGGAGAGGCCGAAGGCCATGGCCAACGCCCGACCCCCCCTCTCGCCACTGCAGCACCCCCGGGGTGGATAAGGCCCCCATAGTCTCTCTATATCTCACCCTCCCCGAACCCTAGTTCACTCTCCCCCCTCGCGCCGCCTCCTCTCTCCGCGCCAAGCCGACGCGCACCCGAGCACGCCGCCGCAAAACCACTGTGACCACCAGCCTTCGTTCGTCGTTCTTCGATGTCCAGGAGGAACATCGACCTCGTCTTCATCGTCTCGGCCACCGGATCAAGCCCGGGGAGCCGTAACAACGACGCTCGGGTCTTCTTCCTGCGTCAGCCGCCGCACGACATCATCGTCGATTCGCTCCATCCCGAGCCCCTCTGATCTCGCCGTCCGCTCCCCAGCATCCACTGTGAGCTTTGTCGTCGACCCCCTTTCTTCCCTCTCCCCGACGCCGTTTTCCGCCGCCCTAGCTCCGACCGTTGGCCACGATGCGCGCCCGCGCCTCGTGCCACGGTGCCCTGTACGCGCCCTCTAGCCGCGTCCGGCCGCGAACGGCCACGCACCGGCCATCCCCTGGCCGCGGCCTCCTCGCCGCGCCTCGCCCCGCGCGCGCCCGCCGTGGCTCCACCTGGCACGCGCCCAGCCCCGTGCGCGCCCACCGTGGTCGCCCGCCCTGCTCAGGCCCCAGCCCACGCCCCATTCACCGCCCCGGCGCTTTGCTTTCCCCCCACCCTGCCTGCTCCGGCTACTGCCGCAGCCGCCCAGCTGCCGCAGGCCACCGCGCAGCCCGCGCCTACCGCCGCGCCCCGCTGATGCCCCCTCGCCACCCGCTCGCCATGGCGGAGCCGGCCGACTCCCTCCGCTGTGGCACCGCTCGGCCTCGCCTCATGC
>LR738710.1:414018762-414047126 GCA_902687465.1 Secale cereale
CCTCGCTCGCCTGAACCCCCTCCCAGCCACGCCGAACTCCGGCTGCCGGCCCCCGTCGGCCAACTGGCCATCCTGGCCGCGCCCTCCGTCGGCGCCTCTGTTGCGTCACGGGTGCGGGCGCCAGCGCCCCCCACTCTGCCCCGTTTAGCCGTCCGCACCCGCAATGGCCTATGGGCCTTTGACAGGCGGGCCCAGCCCCCTTAACAAAATAGAGGTTTTAGAATTAAAAATATATATATATATAATTAATATTAATTAATTAGGTAATTAATCAACTTAATTAACCCGACTTAATTAGTCTGATGAACTAGGTTAGCCTATTTAAAAATGCTAGTTAATATGTACCTATGACAGATGGGTCCCACCTGTCAGTTTTGTCAGTCAACTATGAGTTGACTTGATGATGTCGTGGTGATGTCATGCTGACGTCACCGTTTACTGTTCTGGATAATGTTCGTTTTAAATAATTAAATAAATCTAGAAAATTCCTAAAACTTTGAAAATTCATATAAAATAAACCGAAACTCGGATGAAAATGTTTTATATATGAAAATCGCTCAGAACGACGAGACGAATCCGAATAAGCGGTCCGTTCATTCGCCACACTTCTCTAGCCCAGTGAACATGCAACATTCCCCGCCGATTCATCTATCCGAAAACACGAAACACCGGGGATACTTTCCTGGGTGTTATCCCCCTCCGCCGGTATCGTGTAGCATCGCGTTAGAACACCCTAGCACTGCGTGTTGACTTGTCGTGCTTCTCTGTTGCAACTGTTTGCTTTATATTTACTACTTCTTCCCCCTGTTCTCTGCGGTAGACCCCGAGACCGATGATGCCCCGGTGATCGACTACGGTGTTGACGACCCCTCCGTCTTGCCAGAGCAACCAGGCAAGCCAACCCCCTTTGATCATTCCGATATCGCCCATTCTCTTCTCTCTTATGCTTGCATTAGAACTGCTAATGCTTTTTGTATGATCCTATTCTGATGCATAGCATGTTGTTGATACTGCTTTCATACCTTACATGTTTATACTAAACTGCTTAGTATAGGCTGGTTAGAGATCCATTAGTGACCCCCCACATTGTCCCGACTGCCCCGCTGGATTATCAGAAGACCCGATCAACGGGATCGAAGACCAGGACCCGGCACCGCACATCACTTTCCCCTTAGTTGCTCGACACTACTCGGTTACTATCGAGTGCCGAGGGTGAGACCTCATCAACACTCTAATGTTAACCTTGTAGGTTAGTTCATCGGTTGTGGTCATCGAGGGTGATTCCTCTTTCTCCACTCCCGATAACGACACTATCATGCAACTCCTCAAGAGTGGACCTCGAGGGTGACTCCTCTTTCGTTCACATTGACGATAAACATCAGGTGGAATTCCTTCGAGGGTGATTTCCTCAGGTTTTCCTTTGGTGTCAGACACATAGTTACTTTGGTTACTATGACTTTACACTGAACCTGGTTAGTAAAGACGGGTCGACCCTGAGGGGTACCCGCGCGAGCTTAATTGCGAGTGATGTGTAGTCGAGTTGACCTGGAAGGTGCCTGCGAGATAAATACGAGGCGTGGCCGGGCACTCGCCCTTGCCGCAAGTTCTCGAGACGGGGCGATGGGGTCACATTTTCGTGAGTCTCTGCTCGTTACCGCGCGTTCCCAAGGCACTAAACGGTTTGGATATTTGATCCAAGGGGCCTCTGGCCTGATAGCGCTAACCATCACGTAGGCATAGTATGTGTGTTCTATGTCGTATGCATCAGCCGAAGCTTAACTGACGTCATTGCGACTGAACGGCGCGCGCCGGGTTGGACTGGTTAGGCTCCTACCTTCTTGAAGGAGGTTGCTAGGTCTGCTCACCGGCCGCGTACGCAACGTGCAGGAGTTCCCGGGGCGATTGGCCCATGACCCCTGGGGGCATAGGGTTTAGTCCAGCGTGCATGACCTCTCTATTAAGCCTAGGTCGGGTTGCGGCGTATTGTTTGGCCGAGGGCGGGCATGACCTGATGGTATGTCCGGCCGGAGTTAAGCAAGCGTGTTGGGTAAGTTGGTGCACCCCTGCAGGGAAGAAAACATCTATCGATAGCCTGTCCTACGGTAACAGACACTTGGAGTTGTATCCCGATCGCTACAACTAGAACTGGATGCTGAGGCATTGTTTGGATATGTTGCTTCGGGAGTCGAGAAAGGATCCCGAAGCGTTGGAACAACAACATAAATATGACTCATGTTATACTACTCTACTTCCCCCCTCTTGCTGCAAGACGGTGGTTTCCAGAAGATGCTAGTCTTCGATAGGACTAGCTTCTCCCCCTCTTATTCTGGCATTCTGCAGCTTAGTCCACATATACTACCCTTTCCATTGATACCGATGCATTTGTAGTGTAGATCCTTGCTTGCGAGTACTTTGGATGAGTACTCATGGTTGCTTTGCTCCCCCTTTCCCCCCTTCTTTCTTCTTGCTGGTTGATACAACCAGATGGTGGAGTCCAGGAGCCAAATGCCACACTTGACGACTACTACTACCCCGATGGAGCCTACTACTACGTGAAGACCGCCGACGACCAGGAGTAGTTAGGAGGTCCCAGGCAGGAGGCCTCGCCTTTTCGATCATTGATGTTTTGTGCTAGCCTTCTTAGGGCAATCTTGTTTAACTTATGTATGTACTCAGATATTATTGCTTCCGCTGACTCTTGTGTTTTCGAGCTTATGTATTCGAGCCCTCGAGGCCCCTGGCTTGTAATATAAAGCTTGTATTATTTTATTTGTGTCTAGAGTTGTGTTGTGATATCTTCCAGTGAGTCCCTGATCTTGGTCGTACACATTTGCGTGCATGATTAGTGTACGGTCAAATCGGGGGCGTCACACTAGTCTTCACATGATAAACATCCAATGTCAATGTAGTAAAAAAATCACACCAGGTGCATTGAATAGAATGAGATGTTGGATGCTTGATAATTGTTTTGAGACATGAGGATAGTGATATTAGAGTCATGCTAGTGGAGTTATTATGACATTGAGAAATACTTGTGTTAAGGTTAGTGATTCCCGTATCATGCAGGTATGGTGAACCGCTATGTGACGAAGTTAGAGCATGAGGTATTTGTAGAGTGCCAACCTTTGTGTGGAGGTCGGGGCGCGCGATGGTTAACTCCTACCAACCTCCCCCCTAGGAGCATGCATTGATTGCTTTGTTTTTATGACTCGTAGATTTTTGCAATAAGTATATGAGTTCTTATGACTAATGTTGAGTCCATGGATTATACGCACTCTCACCTTCCACCATTGCTAGCCTCTCTTGTACCGCGCATCTTTCGCCGGTGCCATAAACCCACTATATATCCTTCCTCAAAACAGCCACCATATTGTTCCTCAAAACAGCCACCATACCTACCTATCATGGCATTTCTATAGCCATTCCGAGATGTATTGCCATGAAACTTTCCACCGTTTCGTTTATATGACACGCATCATATTGTCATATTGCCATGCATGATCATGTAGTTGACATCGTATTTGTGGCAAAGCCACCATGCATAACTTTTCATACATGTCACTCTTGTTTCATTGCACATATCGGTACACCGCCGGAGGCATTCATATAGAGTCATACTTTGTTGTAGTATCGAGTTGTAATTTCATCCTGTAATGAAAGTGTGATGATCATCATTATTAGAGCATTGTCCCATGGGAGGAAAGGCTGAATCTATAAAGCCCCTCCGCAAAAAAAAGGCCAAAGAAAAAAAAGGCCCAAAAAAAAGAAAAAGAAAAAGAAAAAATAAAAAAGGGGACAATTGCTACTATCTTTTTCCACACTTGTGCTTCAAAGTAGCACCATGTTCATCATTGTAGAGAGTCTCATGTTTCGTCACTTTCATATGCTAGTGGGAATTTTTCATTATAGAA
This sequence comes from Secale cereale, assembly GCA_902687465.1. Lineage (NCBI taxonomy): Eukaryota > Viridiplantae > Streptophyta > Magnoliopsida > Poales > Poaceae > Secale > Secale cereale. The sequence goes on from LR738710.1 coordinate 414,022,674, forward strand.
CTTGGCTTGTATATTTCAACGATGGGCTTCCTCAAATGCCCTTGGTCTTCGTGAGCAAGCAAGTTGGCTGCACACCCACTAGTTTCTTTTGTTGAGCTTTCATTCATATTTAGCTCTAGTGCATCTATCGCATCGCAATCCCTACCCACTCACATTGATATCTATTGATGGGCATCTCCATAGCCCGTTGATATGCCTAGTCAATGTGAGACTATCTCCCTCCTTTTTGTCTTCTCCACAACCACCTCTATTCCACCCATAGTGCTATATCCATGGCTCACGCTCATGTATTGCGTGAAAGTTGAAAGGTTTGAAAAGATAGAGTATGAAAACAAATGCTTGGCTGAAATCGGGGTTGTGCATGATATGAATATTTTGTGTGATGAAGAGGGGGCATAGCCAGACTATATGATTTTGTAGGGATAACTTTCTTTAGCCATAGAATTTTGAGAAGACATGATTGCTTTGTTAGTATTGCTTGAAGTATTGTTATTTCTTATGTCAATATAGACTTTTATCTTGAATCTTTTAGATCTGAACATTCATGCCACAATTAAGAGAATTACGTTGAAAAACTATATTGGTCAGCATTCCACATCAAAAATTCTTTCTTTATCATTTACCTACTCGAGGACGAGCAGAAATTAAGCTTGGGGATGCTTGATACGTCTCCAACGTATCTATAATCTTTTATTGTTCCATGCTATTATTTATGAAGTCTTGGATGTTTAATGGGCTTTATCATTCACTTTTATATCTTTTTTGGGACTAACCTACTAACCCAAAGGCCCAGTCCAGATTGTTGTTTTTGCCTATTTCAGGGTTTTGCAGAGAAGGAATATCAAACGGAGTCCAAACGGAATGAAACCTTCGCGAGATATATTTTTGGAGGAAATCACGCTCGGGAAACGTCAGGACCAAGTCAAGGGACGAAGGGCCAGCCCTCGAGCATGGGGGGCGCGCCCCCCTGCCTCGAGGCTGGCCCACACAGCCCCCGGTGCCCTCCTTCTTCCTATATATACCTACGTACCCCAGAAACTCCATACGCAGAGAGAAAACCCTAATTTCACCGCCGTAGCTTCTGTTCCCGGGGAGATCCCATCTTGGAGCCTGTTCCGGAGCTCCACCAGAGGTGGATCCATCACGGAGGCCTTCATCATCATCATCATCGCCTTCACCATGAGTTGTGAGTAGTTTACCACAGACCTTCGGGTCCATAGCTAGTATCTAGATGGCTTCTTCTCTCTCTCTGGATCTCAATACAAAGTTATCCTCGGTCTTCGAGGAGATATGTTCGATGTAATCTCTTTTTGCGGTGTGTTTGTCGAGATCCGATGAATTGTGAGTTTATGATCAAGGTTATCTATGAAAGATATTTGGTTCTTCTCTAAACTATTTATGTGTGCTCATAATATTCTTGCAAGTCTCTTCGAATTATTGCTTTGGTTTGGCCTACTAGATCTATAGTTCTTGCAATGGGAGAAGTTCTTGGCTTTGGGTTCAATCTTGCGGTGTCCTTTCCCAGTGACAGTAGGGGCAGCAAGGCACGTATTTTATTGTTGCCATCGAGGATAAAAAGATGGGGTTTTCATCATATTGCTTGAGTTTATCCCTCTACATCATGTCATCTTGCTTAAAGCGTTACTCTGTTCGTATGAACTCAATACACTAGATGCATGCTGGATAGCAATCGATGTGTGGAGTAATAGTAGTAGATGCAGGCAGGAGTCGGTCTATTTGTCTCGGACGTGATGCCTATATACAATGATCATGCCTAGATAGTCTCATAATTATTCGTCTTTCTATCAATTGCTCGACAGTAATTTGTTTACCCGCCGTAGAATACCGCCATCATGAGAGAAGCCACTAGAGAAAACTTTGGCCCCCGGGTCTATTCTCAACATATCAATCTACATCTACTTTACTTTTCCCGCTTTTATTTGCTGTTTTATTAAACTAAAATTACCAAAAATATAATTATCATCTCTATCAGATCTCACTCTCGTAAGTGACCGTAAAGGGATTGACAACCCCTTATCGCGTTGGCTGCGAAGTTCTTATTTGTTTGTGCAGGTGCGAGGGACTCGCGCGTGGTCTCCTACTGGATTGATACCTTGGTTCTCAAAAACTGAGGGAAATACTTACGCTACTGTGCTGCATCTCCCTTTCCTCTTCGAGGGAATACAACGCAAGCTCAAGAGGTAGCAATAACCTACAAGGACATGGACGAAACATACAAGATGCCCCTTCATAATTTTCGTCCATAGCTTATTTTAGGTGTTGCATCACCTTATTTTTGGGCCACGCCCATGTAATTTTGAACTACTAAAGTATAGGCTATTTTTAGAGTCCGTATGTGTGAGAAAAATAGAGTTAGGGTTGGTTTCCGACCCCTCCTCCAAGTGGCCACGAAACTCCCTCACTCTTCCTCCATATATACAGCCCTTAGGGCATCGTTTAGACTTTGGGTTTTGTTTAGATTAAATTATGCCATAGCTGCAACTTCGCGTACTTCGTTTGTGTTCAACGACCAGACAAAGACATCACAGAACCCCACTTGATCAATAAAGCTTTCATCTTATATTCTCAATATCTAGATTGCAATCTCAGGTTCTTGCTTGTTCTTCATTTGCTTGTAGGAAAGAGACCCTTGTGGTCACGTTGATCATGCTCTGGCGTGGTCAATAACATCTTTGAGTTGGTTTAGTGATTGCTAAGGCGCGACGTCTTCGCACGTTCATAGTCAGGTCATTAAAGTCTACTCCACCGAAAATGATAATCATCATCCCATCGAAAGACGGGACACCTTTGCCTCTATCAGGTGTGCTTGACTAGAATAGTTCAGGTGTCCCTAAGCCATTGGACCTTGTAGGGGTGAGGGTGCTTCATATTGACCAATTGTAGCTTGTCGCATATCTCTTCACTTGATAAGTTGTGACAACTTCCTCCATCGATGATAACCTTGATGGAACGTCCATTGATACCGGCCTTGGTATGGAAGATGTGGCAACGTTGGTCTTTGTCTTGTTGGTCTGGAAGCATCAAGACCTTGGAGACAACGAGAGCAGGGCTTGGATCATTGTTCGAAAAGGCTTGATTGTCTTCATCCTCATTCACTCGACGATGCATGGCCACGTGCTCAAGGGCTTCAATTTTGTCATCACTCATAGAGTCATAGGAGCCATCGTCGTTGATGATCATGGTCCGTATAGTTTTGCACTTATATGACTTGTGGCCTCGTCCTTGATATTTGAAGCATTTGATGGAACTCATCTTGGAGGTATCCTCGGTAGGAGTTGTAGACGTTGAAGCTCTATGCTTGAAATTGTTCGGAGTAGGAGGACAACTTGATGTCGTTGTAGTCTTATATGTTGACTTGTCGCCTATGCTTGGAGAAGGTTTGGTTGAAGTAGGAGGCGCCCAACTCGTTGGAGCTTGGTTGTAGGAGCCGTTGTTCTTGGAAGTGAACTTGGAGTACTTGTAGTCCTCTTGTACTTGTCGCTCCGCCTTGGTGGCTTGGTGCACTAGCTCGAGGAGGTTTGTGTACGATTGAAAGTCCGCAATCTTCTTCATAGGATAGTTGAGTCCATTCAATAATCTTGCCATCGTTTGCTCTTCATCTTCGATGATATTGGCTCTAATCATGGCAATCTCCATTTCCTTTTAATACTCTTCAACGGACTTGGTGCCTTGCTTGAGTTGCAACTTATTGAATAATTCGCGGTTATAGTGTGTTGGAACAAAGCGGGCTCTCATGACATACTTCATTTGGTTCCAAGTATTGATGGTTGGCTCGCCTTTTACTTCTCGTCGCTCAATGACTTACTCCCACCAAATAAGAACATAGTCGTGGAACTCAAGGGATGTGTCAGGGAATAACCACGACCACCTTTGGGACGGAGGTCCCTTTTGGTTCGGCAAGGGGATGGGCACGTTGCCCAAAGAGCGGAGAAGCGCGGAGCAGCACGACGGGGATCACACGGGCAGTTTATACCCAGGTTCGGGCCGCCGCAAGGCGTAAAACCCTACTCCTCCTTTCGTGGATTGATGGTGGAATGGTGGAAAATGGATGCGCGGCTCTTGCCCGACAGGGTTGCCTTGGGGGGAGAGCGGTCGCGCGTATGAGTGTGTACGGGTTCGAATGGCCGAATCCTTTCTACGGTTGCCATGGGCCTCCTTTTATAGGTTAAGGGGTCACCATAGTGGCAAATTAGTCTTTCCAAGATGATTAGATAGCAAAGAGTGCTATCATACCTAACTCTGCAGCTGACAGAGTGCATTAAATGCACCGCTTAGTGTCACATCACAACTCGTTCGGCAAGCCTTGGCAGGCTATTTTGCCAGCTGTGTTCCTTCTTTCTTGACACGTCTCTGGACGGGTGTCATTTAGTGGTTCTTGTGGTAGCACATGGCTGCCACATAGCAAGAGGCGGCCACTAAGCCACCTCGGAGCTTGACACCGCACTGATAAGTGATGGACGTTGCTGCGAGGTGGAGCTTTACCTCCGCGTGCCCCAGCAAGCCTGCCGGGGGAATCCGGCTCCTCACGAGGCTCGTATGCCTGGCCAGGATGGTTCTTCTTCTGGTGGTGTCCTGCATCTTTGGCTAGGCTTAGTTGTTTTGATCTCCTTGACCAGCCCTCTGGTTCCTCAAGGAGCTGATCTCTTTGTGTCTTGATCTGGTGCTTGGTGCTGCAAACTTGTCCTTGAGCCTGTGCACTTGTTATCCGGGCACTAGTCAGGGGAAAACACATACCCCTATTTGTGTACCCCAACATAAGCCCCCGGGCCTGAGCCGAACGTGTCGCTGGGCACGTTGGGTTAGACCCAGAACAGTGAATAGACACGTGGCAGGGAGAAGCCATACTACGGCTCGTCATGATGGCCAATTAATCCAACCTCCACTTCGCGCAATTATCACGAATCGTGGGGGCGTGGGACTGTAGCAGTTAATGTAAACGGTAAATTTTTCTAAAGAGCCGCACCGCCCCCATGTCTTATCCCATAAAAGGGGGAAGACAGAACGGTACTGCTCATCCATTGCCTCTGCTCCATCTTCCTCAGCAAGCTAAGCAACTGCCTTCTTCCCTTCTTCTCGCATTCACCGCCGATTCCTCCTTGATTCTCTTCCTGCATCCCCCCCACTGCGATCTAGGGAGATGGGGAAGAAAACCACATCCAAGAGGAAACTGGAGGCTGCTGTACAAGAAGTGGTGGCCGAGGGGAACAAGAGGGGAGCGGAGCTAGACAAGAAGCAAAGGGAAGATGTCATCTTCTTCCCATTGAACCTCGATGCCGCCATACTGCAGGCGAGGTATGGATATCTGTGGGGGAGGGTTGTCTCGGAGGGGCACGACACTCCTAAAGTTTTGGCGGAGGGGAAAGAAGACCTGCTAGATTCATACCGGTTCTTCCGTGCATATTTCATCTACGGTCTCTGCCCTCCTTACTTAGATTTCTTCGAGGCGATGATGGTGTTTTATGGATTTCATCTTCTGGATTTCATGCCGAATACAATGGCGTGCATGGCGATATTTACCCATTTGTGCGAGAACTTTGTTGGGGTGGCCCCCAATGTTGATCTGTTTCGGCACTATTTTGTCCCGCGGGTGGAGAATAAAAACCACCGCTCATGCAACATAAGCTGGATGCCGCGGATGATACCGCGTAAGGATTGGGATTATATTTCTGGCAAGCAGCGTAGCCATTGGGAGGAATGGAGGGTTGATTGGTGCTGGATCCAAGTTGAAGAAGCCCCTGAGTTATACCGGGCAAAGACGGAATGCATCTAGCAATGACTGGAAGGAGCTTGGTCTCACCAAAGACAGGCTCCGCTCGGCAATTAACAGAATTACTCTCCTGAAGGCTGCCGGGGAAACTGTGGAGCATGTGGGAGCGGATTTCCTTCTCCGCCGAATCGCTCTTCTGCAGCAAAGGGATATGTTTGCCTGGGAGTATGAGGACGCGGCAGATAGGATGAGGTTGCTCCCCGGCTTGGCCAATAACCTGATGGTTTATAGGAATGCATGGTTGTGTGATAAACTATTTGGCCGCTTTGGGTTGTTTCCGTTACCGACGGGTGTTATCCCGTTGAATGTCAACTCCGCCAGGAGTCAAATCCTGCAATGGATGCCCCAATGCATTGCTGCTGGCATCTCGAGTGACTGGCGGTTGCCCACTCTTTACGAAGATCTGGAATGGTCCTCGACTCTAGTAGAAAGGGTTACTAGGGTGGAAACTAAAATACAAGTGCACCTCCTCGGTGGAGGTGGCGTACATCAAGAAGCGATTAGAGGAGGATAGGGTGGTAGCACAGAAAGCCGAGAAGGCGGCGAATGGCAAGGGGAAAGCTAGAGGATGGACATCTTCCCACGGCAAGGGTGAGACGCCGGTCTAGTAGGAGGTTGCCGAGGAAGAGCTCGTCGAGAATGGCCTTTTCCGGATCGAGGCCCTGTACACCGCGGCGACAAAGTCTCTGCGGAAGAGGGGGGTGAAGATGTGGAGATAACTGGAGAGGGGTGGCTCACAGAGGGCCCTCAATCATCTAAGCTGCATTTGGGCCCGCGTGTCCACAAGCGGCCAGCCAGTCAAGGAACAGCAGCCTCCAACCCTGTGCCGGCGGCTCGAGCGACGAAGGAGGCCGCCGCCAAGACTGGCGTCTCTGAAGCTGTCCGTCGCCATTCTCCTTGTCTCTTCGGAGCCATGACACGTCCCGCCAAGCGTCTTCCATCCCTGGATGGTGATTCTGGAAATTAGTCAAGCTCTTCGGAGAGTTCATCTTCATCGGAGCTCCCTATTCCCCGGCAGGGTCCGAAACCGCCAAGAAGCTCCGATCCCTTGCCCCAGAAGAGGAGCAGGGCTGCCATGCCACCCATGGAGTTTGAGGTAAACTACATGCTCATCAACGAAGAGTAAGAGAGATCATTCCTCCCTCTTGTACTTTCTTTCCCTTGCATCTTCTTTGGACCCCCTGCTCCCATCTATTAACTGATCTTGCTGGCCGATTGCCACCAGGGAGGAGGAGGACGATACGGAGACCCTTATACATAGGTCCAAGCGGCTCAGGTGTGATGATTCGCCGGCAACGGGGGAGGAGACATGCCCGACATGGAGTACCACAAGTGCTCCGATGCTAACCCCCCAGTTCAGCTCCCGGCACGGAAGCTCGGAGAAGACTGCGCCTACTTATGATGATGGCTGAGAGCTCCCCCTTACAGAGGTCATGGGGAGAGAAAATTACCCGAGGCGGGCTTTCCCAAGAGCAGCCCACCTCGCTGCCTGCCGGACCTGATGGATCTCCACCAAGGGCCTCTACGGAAGGACTCTTTCGGGGTGACGTTGTAACTTCCGGGGAAGAGGGTGGAAACTCTGGCCCGGTAGCTGATGTTGGTGGGGAAACCGAACCTTTGGCCCGGCAGGCCTCTCCCAGTAATTCATCAGCTTCTCTTTTTGAGCTTTTTCTGATTATCTCTTCTGGTATCCCTGACTTTATACTCTTGCCACTGCCTGCAGATTCTGCGTACAACTTCTTCGAGTGAGGAGCCGGACTTGCTAGAGGTGGTGGCCACCATAGGAAAGGTTGCTACCGAGGAGGCTGCCAAGATTGCCGCCATGGAGGGGCAGGGGATGACTGCAGGGGGTTCTCTGGGTCCCTTAAAGGAGCCTAATGAGACCCTCGATAGCGGATTTGGATCAGGAGTCATGATTGAGGAGAATATACCCCTTCAAACTATGGGTCCTCTTCCCTTGCTTGGCACTCCAATGGCGGCTCGGCCGTCATCTTCACACATCTTTCCTTTGGTGCTGGCGTAGCCTGGTTCCGCAGCTCCTGGCTTGTTGATGATGATGAGCACGAAATTCGACGAAGAACTCTGGCGCATACTTGCGTCGCTGCACCAAGGAGTCGAGGAAGTGGATGACTCTGCTAACGTCGACATGGAGTTGTCCTTCACGGAATCCATGGAAGCGGGCCTCAAAGAAATGTGGGAGCGACACACCCGAAAATGGCATGAACTTAAGGAGCAGTGCCGGTCCGCCAACAAGGTAGGCCAGAAGCTGAAGGATAAGGGAGTGGAGCTGAGTGACTGGCACGGCAAGCAGTTTCGGGCCCTCATGAGGCAGCAGGAGACAGTCTCGATGGAGAAGCTGGATGCCATCGCTCGGGATGTGTGCTTGGAGGATCGCAAGGCGCTCTTGGACACAAGGGAGCGGGAAATTTCCCTCCGGGAGGAGAGACTTGAGGCCACCCTCCGTGCCAAAGATGATGAGCTGGAGGCCCTTGTGTAGCAACGACCAAGGAACTGGGGGATACACACAAGGCCGCCTTGGATGTTCTTACTACTGACTCCTCTGCCAAGCTGAAGAAACTTGTCGATGATCTTGCCGTTGTGTCCTCTGCCAAATCCGTCCTGGACCAGCAGCTGGCATAACTAACTGGATATCTCTCCCATAGTGCCAAGGAGGTCGAGACCCTCAAGGAGGAAGCGCAGAAAGCGGAGACCCTTCTAGAAGGTCTGCGATCTCAGCTCTCCTCCAAGGGCCAGGAGCTTGAAGACACCAATGGTGCCCTTGAAAATCTGAGGGGCGGGATCGGCACCTTGGAGAGTGCAGCAGAATCCAACGGGATTTGGACATCACAAGGCGCCTCCAACGGGATGCTGTAGACACGCTGGCAAATCAGTCTAAACTAGCCGACCTCTGGACCAAGAGCTTGGTTGACGTTGCCGAGCGTCTCGGTGCCCAGGCCGCGGCTATGGGCATGGAGGGGACGGTCTTGCCGTCCAGCGAGCAGGAGGCTTCCAGCGTCAAGTTAGGAATCTTCTTCAACAAGCTGGTTGACAGGCTGAAAACGTGTGAAGAAGGGAGGGCCAGCCACTTCGCAACTAAATCCCGTAAACTTTCTCGCGGCGCCCTTTTCATGGTGTTGAGCAACCTTGCATGTCGCCACCCAGATCTCGATCTTAACAACGGCTTCAGGAGGCCGCCGCCGGATGCGGATGTCGCACCTGCCGAGAAGAAGGCCACTCCTCTTGCCGACAAGGTCCTCGAGGTCCCCGCTGCCTCACGAAGTTGCCAAGGCCGGCACTGAACCAATTTGGCCATCGTACTGGCCTGAAATCAAAACAATGACGTGTGTTTTGCATTTAGGCATCGTATTATCTGCGCTCCGAACGGAGCATAAAAACTTTTATTTGATCTAAGTTGCATGTTTATCCCTCCGAGTTTTATCTATGTAGTTCCCGTATGATTGGTCTCTATGTATATTCAGGTTGTCTGCCGGTTCATATTGCCGCAATGGACGTAAGGGGTTGATCCTTAACAGTTATTTTGGCGTGGATACGACCCGGCGGGTTTTTCCTCAATAGTTTTCGATGCAGCCACTCGCTCCACGTGCAGGCTCTAACTGAAAGGAGGGTGCTGACAAGAATCTAGCAGAGGTACCATTATGCACAAGATTCCTTCAAACGAACACTGAGATACTCGCGGGATAAACAAATATGTAAACTAAGAAAAGTTCATAATGATCTAAGGGTAGCATGAACTTAGCTCTTATCTTTATCTTCATCTATTCTTCCCTCGGTAGCGACCGCTCACATGGATCTCATGCTCCCGAAAGGACGGCCTGGCTGGTACATATCGACCTCTAGCCCCCGGCACGGGTCTGCTAGAAGCATAGATATCTCTTGGGGTGGTAGGAAGAGATATCGGGTATCGTTGGTATTCCTCTCTTCCTTCTGCGCGTCTCAACCTATTCGATGGCAGAGGGCACGAAACACCACACAACGCGAGCGGCCTTGCAGGTGCATACTTACAGGGGGCGATCAACGGACTTGCGCTAGCGATTTACTCAGGATTTCCCTAAGCAGGGTAAATGTTGAACCGAGCATCGGCGGGCTCGTCGACATTGATGACACGGAAACCCAGATTAGCAGGATCGTTGAAGAGCGAGAATGAAGAAGAGATGAAACCTCGTACTGTAACATATCGATCCTTTCTTCCGAGTGGCATACGCAGGGCGCCTTAGCTGTCTAGCCCGCTCGGGGTGGAATTGTAGTTCTTATTGCTAGCTTTCGTCGTTGTTATGACCACGGTGCTTAAAGGTGGAGGGGAGTGAACAAGGTCGGTGTGAGAGCGAGGTTGCCCTTCCGCACTGCTTTAGCCATCCTCCTGGGCGTCGCGGGGCGCAACGTCTCTAGTGAGTGTGACGCACCGCTTGTGCTCTTGGGTTTGTGCAAGCGCTCCCCCTACCTGGCGCGCCAAAGACGTCGGGTAATAACCACGGCCACCTATGGGACGGAGGTCCCTTTTCGTTCGGCATGTGGATGGGCATGTTGCACAAAGAGTGGAGAAGCGCGTCTGGGATCACAAAGGCACAAGAACCACCAAATGACACCTCAGAGCTTGACAACGCACTGATAAGGGATGGGTGTTGCTACAAGGTGGAGTTTTGCCTCCGCGTGCCCCGGCAAGCCCGCCAGGGCGATCATGGTGGCTTTCTACCGGGGGGATCTGGCTCCTCACCAGGCTCATATGCCCAGCAAGGATGGTTCTTCTTCTGGTGGTGTCCTACATATTTGGCTAGTCTTGGTTGTTTTGACCTCCTTGACCAACCATCTGATTCCTCAAGGAGTCGATCTCTTCGTGTCTTGATCTGGTGCTTGGTGTTGCAAACTTGTCCTTGAGCCTGTACACTTGTTGTCCGGGCACTAGTCAGGGGAAAACACATATCCCTGTTTGTGTACCCCGACAGGATGCCATCGCGATCTTCTTCTCATCATCATAGTTGTGGAGATGAAAGATCTTCTCAACTTTCAATGCCCATGAGAGATAGTCTTCGGGATCGATGCTTCTGGAGAACTTTGGCATTGTGAACTTGAGCTTGCTTTAGCAGTGGTCTGCATGGTTGGCTTGCCTATTAGGAGTGTGTTCTTAACGTGGAGGAGCTTGGTGAGGATAGTGGCACAAAATTTATCCAATTGTTAACAAGACTCAATGATGTTGAAAATGATTCACAAAATTGCCAATGCAACAAGTTGACCAATAGCAATAAGTAGCACACGGGAACACACGCACGAATAGATAAATGTGGTTGTGCAACCAAGGATGAGAGAAAAATGTGGAATCCACATAAAATGCTCTTGTTGCACAACACTAGAGAGACGTGAACCGATTGCTCAATAGGTGGATACGAACTTGTGCACGACCTATAAGAGACAAAACGTAACGACTTTCTATCACAGGTATGATATAAGTGTATGATATGTTGATGCTTTAACACAGGATGATGTAGTGTGATACCATATGATCTCTTTTGAAGCACGATGTATGATGATATGGTCCTTTGCATAAGCTTGTTAGCGGCTCTTTTGCTTAAAAGCTTTTTGGCTCTTTCTATCTTTTGAGCTCTTACTTTGGCCACTTATGCAAGATTCTCTTACAAAGAGAGCAATTGTGTATGCGGAACACTCTTGTGGCACACCAAGATATGATGATATAGTACGCAATGTCTATGACTATCACTAATGTGCACAAGTAGCGTGGCCCGACAATACTCAAATGGCTAGTATCGATAGGAAAGCTACGCAAAATGGTCTATGAGGTGACAATGCAATTGCAAGGTAGGATATACAAGGTTTCGTCGATGTTACCGTTCTTGTCGAGGGTGAGCGGTGGTGTTGTCGAAGTCGTTCCGTTCCAAGTTAGCCTAAACACCCGAGGAAACGAAGAAACCACACTCAAATAACCAAGACAAAATGTATCAAAAAGTTTTCGGAGTTGGTAGCAGGTAAGCAATGGTGGTTGCGGAAAGCGTATGTGGTTTGCGGAAGTGGATGCGGAAGTGTTGGTGGAGGCCCACACAAAATTGGCGAAAATAGGCGGCTAATGGAGGCGATGGAGGCGTTTTGGCTGCGGGAGGCCGGATTCCTGGGCTTGCGGGCCGGATGTTCGAGGGTTATGGGTCGGATGTCCGGGGCTCCCGATCCCTAATGAACTCGGTGGATTTGGTGGAAAAAGAAAAATTATGTGGCAAAACTCAACGGATTTTCTGGATGGAAATTGGGAAAAAGTCGGGAAAAGCTAGATCCACTCGTGGCAAAGCAAATCCATTGAACAAATCCAACAAAGCTTCATCAAATCAACATATCACAGTCTTTTTGGTATGGCTATTTTTGGGGGGATTTTCAAAATTGTGCAAAACAAAACAAAATTAGGCTAAAAAGAGGTTGGGGGCTCCAAATTCATGATAAACCTAGGCTCATGATACCATAAATGCGGGGCTTACCCGATATAGGCCGATATTTCATCATTGGAGGGATCCCCCAGTATGAACACGAAGAACACGAGGGGAAAACACGAGGGAAACAAGAGGAAAACACTCAAATCAACAAGATTAGGTCACACATATGCTAGATCCGGGAACAGAAAGAGTGATACAAGATCCTAATCCAACAAAGGACAATACACGGTGAAAAGTTCTTCTCCGAGAGGAGGTCTTGAGGTCTTCTCCATGAGGAGGTCATGAATCCACTTGGGGGATCTTTTCCATAGAGGTCGCGGTCTCTCAAACGAGAAGAACCAAGAGGATGAGCAAAGCTCTATCTCACAAATGAGCTATCACAATGCTAACCCTAGCTAGGAGGAGGTTGGGGAGTATATATAGTCCCGAGGGGCAAAGAGGGTACATGGGCTTCGGCCTGGAAGCAATGCACGCATGCATCAGGGCCCGGATGTCCGGGCCTTCATGGGGGGATGTCGGTGCCGAGGACTGGATGTCCGATGATTCGTGGTCAAGTTGCGGGTGTGTTTTGTGATGAACGACGGATTTCCGGGCTGGGGCCGAATGTCCGGGGCCTCACGTTGGGCCGGATGTCCGAGGCCTCGTGTTGGGCCGGATGTCCGGGGGTTGGCCGGATGTCCAGCCCCTGTAGCTTCGGCTGAGGGGGTTCGGCTGTTGATGATGCTCCATGGGCCGGATGTCCGTGGCTTGGGGCTGGATGTCCGGGGCCTGGAGACTTCTCTGATTCTACTCGTTGTTCCTCTTCTTCCATGCGCTTGCGGACTTGTTCATCTTCACGAGTACCTCTGAGTGAGTCTTCTTGGTACCTGAGCACGCATAGCATTCCGGCTTTAGGTAGTAGGCCATGTCTCACATGCATCATACGGAATATCACAAAGGAGAGATGCCACCTCGGCCTCGATAGCTCTTGCACGTGCACGTGTCATCGGTCCACTTGGTGCTTTAGGAGACGTAGGAAGGTCCATGGGGATGACCATAGGATGCTCTGCATCACTACGTAATGCATGTTTGTTTGCTAACCTTGGGAAGTGCACCTTTTGGATTGATCGAGTATTTTTTTTCTCTTGGCTCTGTTGTTACTCCACACGGAATTGAAGTTGATAAAGCCAAGATTGAAGCTATTGAGAGTTGGCCGCAGCCCAAAACAGTCACACACGTGAGGAGTTTTCTTGGCCTCGCTGATTTCTATAGGCGTTTTGTGAGAGATTTCAGCACCATTGTTGCACCTCTCAATGAGCTTACAAAGAAGGATGTGCCTTTTGTTTGGAGTACCGCACAGGAAGAAGCCTTCAGGGCACTGAAAAATAAGTTGGCACATGCTCCTTTACTCCAACTACCTGATTTTAGTAAGACTTTTGAGCTTGAATGTTATGCTAGTGGACTTAGATTAGGAGGTGTGTTATTACAATACGGTAAACCTGTTGCATACTTTTCTGGAAAATTAAGTGGTCCTAGTCTGAACTATTCTACTTATGGCATAGAATTATACAGTCTTGTTCGGACCTTAGAAACATGGCAACATTATTTATGACCCAAAGCGTTTGTTATACATTCCGATCATGAATCTTTGAAACATATTAAAAGTCAAGCAAAACTAAACCGTAGACATGCTAAATGGGTTGAATTCATTGAGACTTTACCTTATATCATTAAACCCAAGGAGGGTACAGAAAATGTCATTGCAGATGCATTGTCTCGTCACTATACTATGCTTTCCCAACTTGACTTTAAAATATTTAGTTTGGAGACCATCAAAGATCAACATGTGCATGATGCTGATTTTAAAGATGTAATGCTGAATTGTAAAGAAGGAAGAACATGGAACAAGTTCGTCCTTAATGATGGATTTGTGTTTCGTGCTAACAAGCTATGCATTCCGCCTAGCTCCGTTAGTCTTTTATTATTGCAGGAGGCACATGAGGAGGATTAATGGGACACTTTGGCACGAAGAAGACGGAGGGCGTACTTGCTACACATTTCTTTTGGCCAAAGATGAGACGAGATGTTGAGCATTTTGTTGCTCGCTGCACTACATATCAAAAAACTAAATCATGACTCAATCATCATGGTTTTTATATGCCTTTGCCTATACCTAGTGTTCCTTGGGAAGACATATATATGGACTTTGTTTTGGGTTTACCTCGAACAAAGAAGCGGAGGGATATCATATTTGTTGTCTTGGATAGATTCTCTAAAATGGCATACTTTATACCATGTCATAAAAGCGATGATGGTGCTAATGTTGTTGATTTGTTCTTTCATGAAATTATTAGCTTGCATGGTGTGCCAAATACAATAGTTTCATATCGTGATACTAAATTTCTTAGCCACTTTTGGAGATGTTTATGGGCTAAGTTGGGGACTAAACCGCTTTTTAGTACTACATGTCACCCCCAAACTGATGGACAAACTGAAGCAGTCAATAGAACATTGTCTACTATGCTTAGGGTTGTTTTGAAGAATAACAAGAAAATGTGGGAATAATGTTTGCCTCATATTGAATTTGCTTATAATCATTCGCTGCATTATACTACTAAGATGTGTCCTTTTGAGATTGTGTATGGTTTCATACCTCGTGCACCCATTGATTTGTTGCCTCTTCCATCTTTGGAGAAGGTTAATTTTGATGGTAAACAACATGCTGAATTGATCTTAAAAATGCATGAGTTAACTAAAGAAAATATTGAGCGCATGAATGCTAAATATAAACTCGCTGGAGATAAGGGTAGAAAACGTGTTGTCTTTGCACCTGGAGATCTTGTTTCGTTACATTTGCATAAGGATAGGTCTCCTGATATGCGCAAGTCAAAACTGATGCCATGTAGCGACCACATTCCATTATGGGATCTGGCATAGTTGAGTATGTTGTGTGAGCTCTTTCAATGGTGGACTAGCAGATGTAGGGGAAAGTAGGTGTACCAGTCTACCCAAAGTAAATAGTGAATGCTTTTGAAAGGTTATGTCTTGATCTTCCGATCATGGATGCGGTCAAGTCTTGTGGGGAAAAGTGTGTAAACCTCTGCAGAGTGTACAATCTATTCATGAGTAGCCGTGTCCCCGGTTATGGACATCTTGAGATTTCCTGGTATTTGAATTATGGACTGATCTCATCACTCTACTTAATTAAACTATTGGGTTACTAATGACAATGGTGATTTTGGGATTGAGATGGAGGATCCACTCTCAATATTGATTAATTCAACTGAGTAGTAAATCAAATTTATTCCTTTGTTGTAGGGAAAATTAGCTTTATGCAAAAATAACCTTACAGCCTCCACCAGCCAAATATGCATATAGTGGTAGATGTTTGTTCATCATTATTGCTACAGTGTGACTTTGCCAGTATATTCAATGTGCTGACCTACACGGCTGCAACTTCTCATGTTGCAGAGTTTTTCGACGAATATTAAGGTGTGATGGGTCGTTGTCATGCACTCAGTGTTTGTCATGGAGTTGGATGGACTCAACTTATCTTCGATGCTTTTGCAGTTTAATTATTTTAGATGGCCTTCAGCCATATTTTTGTAATAATACTCTTTATGAGGATCTCGATGTAATAAGTGTGTGATTAAAACTCTGTTATAAATCCTCAATTATTGTGTGTGTCAGCATACTGATCTAGGGATGACACTTAAGCACTGAGACTTCGATCCATTGGGATCGTGGTCGCTACAAGATGGTATCAGAGCACACGTTGACTGTAGGACGCGACCACTAGGATAAGCCACATGATGCTCTTCTCTACTGATTTCTAATCCTTCTCTATTTCTACTCTATAGATGTCAGACCCCAGGAACAAGGTTACTCAGCCTTATGACGACACCCCTTTCGGAAGACATTTGAAGGAAGTCACGAGGTACCTGTACATCGGAATACCAAGTTTCACTGGAACCTTCACTGCAACATTACCGAAAGAGGAGTGCTGGAGGATCAAAGTTAGTATTCCTGGGAGGACTATTGCACCACTCATGGAACCTCTCGAGCTTGCCTTTGATGCACAAACTTGGAGCTTGGGAAAGAGTATGGCAGCACACATCACCTTCGGACGCATTTGTGAAGTCTACAACAAGGATCTTGAAGACACCACCTACCAGATTTGGGGACGACGAGACGAGCAATGGGAGATGATTCGCACCAGGAACGACAAGTCCACTGCAGCATTCATACAGGAGATGGACCAACACATTTGTCGCTATGAGAACCAAATGTGCATGCTCATGCTGAAGACCAAGATGGTGATGACAAGAAACATCGAGCTAGAAGAACTCAAGATCACACGCGATGGATATGAAGAGGAAATTGATGTGCTATTGGAGCAGAATGAAGAACTGAAGAAGACGATTGGAGCACCCGTGGTGAAGCCAGAACCAGAGATGGGCATCCATTCGGAGAACTACATCTTGATAGATGACACCGACAGTGATGAAGCAATTATGAAGACGAAGCTGGAGCAGATATTATGGAGTCTTCTTCCGATCAAAGCTATTAGATGACCACCCTATAATGGATAGTGATCTCCCAAGTAGTTAGAACCGTTCGCGAGCTTTGTATTAGTAGCTTAGGATCTTTCATGTGACCTTGTTTGAAATTGAGTGCTATGATATGATTATGTTTGTCTCATGTGCATAGGGGTAGTGGAAATCCCTCTAGACTTGATTCTATTCTATTTATCATCCCTCTAACCCATTATATGCCTCCAAGACGTGAGCCCGGATTCCAGTTCCCACCTGAGATCACTCTGTTGATCCAGTAGCAGAACACTTTGATGCAACTACTTGTTCAGAACCAAGGCAATAACAACAACGACAACAACAACAACCCTCCTCTAGCTGATAACCTGACCCGTTTCCTAATGTTGAATCCGCCGGTGTTCTCTAGTAGCACCAAGCCGATTGTTGCAGATGACTGGCTCCGCAAGATGGGAAGAGAGCTAGCAACTGTAGGATGCATAGATGCGGAGAGAGTGCGCTTTGCCGCACATCAGCTTGATGGACCAGCAGCCGCTTGGTGGGAGAACTACACCGCCACTTATCCCCTTGCTACAGTTACTTGGGATCAGTTTCAGCAAGCCTTCCGCACTACACATGTTTCAGTTGGAGTCATGAGCCTGAAGAAGCGTGAGTTTCGCAACTTGCGCCAAGAGAACCGTACTGTGGGGCAGTACGTGGATGATTTCAGGCACATAGCTCGCTATGCGCCAGATGATGTGGCCACTGACGCCGCGAAGGAGGAGAAGTTTCTTGAGGGACTCAACGATGAGTTGAGTCTACAGTTGATAGTAGACACCTTCAACACATACCAGGAATTGGTAGACAAGGCCATCATGATTGAATGAAAGCAACAGCGGATTGATAGCTGCAAGAGGAAGTATGGATAGGGGAAGTATAACTCTGGAGCTCAACAGAAGCCCCACTATTCCCCGTACTCAGGAGGACATAACCATCCCACCCATGGAGGACATAACCATGGAGGTCATTCCCAAAATGGTGGAAATTCACACAACCATAGTGGCCCCAGGAATGGCAATGGGAATGGAGGAAACAACAATCAGAACCATTCCACTCCATCGACACCCGCTAAGAAGGATCTGACTCACATTACTTGTTTCAAGTGCGGGAAGACCAGACACTATGCCACCAAGTGTCCTGGCGAAAAGAATGGAAATGGCAATGGAAGCTCAGGAAAGGAGCCCAACCCATTCACCAGAGGACAGGTGAACCACGTCAATGTGGAGGAGATTGATGAGCAGCCCGCGCAGTGGTTGGTAAGTTTTTGGTTAAAGCATTTACATCATTTTGTTCTTTTTGACACTGGTGCATCTCATTCATACATATCAAGGGGTTTCACGGAAAAGTATAATTTGCCAACCGTAGCCCTTAAGTCGCCTATGTTAGTGAGTTCCCCTGGAGCAGAGTAGATGGCTAGTCGAGGATGTTATCAATTGCCACCGACCATTGAGAGATATGTTTTTCCCACCGACCTCGTCGTTTTGGAATCCCAGGGTTTGGATGTAATCATAGGTATAAAATGGCTATCCAAGTTTGAGGGAAACATTGATTGCGCTAGTAAATCTATTCTCCTCACCACCCCGGAAGGAAAGAGGATCAAGTATGTGTCGAGACACACACCCCAGAGGACACAAGTGAATGCACCTTCAGGAGCTGTTCAGGAGGAAGTACCAGTTGTGAAGGATTACCCCGATGTTTTCCCGTAGGAGTTACCAGGCATGCCACCGGATCGAGACATCGAGTTCTTTATTGAGTTATTACCAGGCACCGGACCAATATCCAAGAGACCATACCGGATGCCCGCAAATGATTTGGAAGAGATCAAAAAACAAATCAAGGAGTTAATGGAGAAAGGTTATATTCGACCAAGTTCTTCACCTTGGGGTTGGGGAGCCCCAGTGCTCTTAGTTGAGAAGAAGGATGGATCATTAAGGATGGTTGTGGATTATCATGCACTGAATGAGGTGACGATCAAGAACAAGTACCCTCTGTCAATGAACAATGATCTGTTTGACCAGTTGCAAGGAGCCAAAGTGTTCTCCAAGATCGATCTATGATCTAGATATCATCAATTGAAGATCCGAGAGTAGGACATACCTAAGACAACTTTTACCACGAGGTACGGGCTTTATGAGTATACAGTTATGTCATTTGGTTTGACTAATGCCCCTGCCTACTTTATGAGTATGATGAACAAGGTGTTCATGGAGTTTTTGGATAAGTTTGTGGTGGTATTCATTGATGACATATTGGTTTACTCCAAGAATGAAGAGGAGCACGGGGAACATTTGCGTTTAGTTCTCGAGAAGCTCAGGGAACATCAGTTATATGCCAAGTTTAGCAAATGTGAGTTTTGGTTGAAGGAAGTCGGATACCTTAGACATGTTATGTCAGGAGATGGTATTGCAATATACCCCTCCAAGGTAGAGGCCGTCGCCAAGTGGGAAAGCACCCACCTCAGTTGGTGAGATTCACAGTTTTCTTGGACTCGCAGGATATTATCAAAGGTTCATTGAGAATTTCTCCAAGATAACGAAGCCCATGACAGAGTTGTTGAAGAAGGAAAGTAAGTACAATTGGACCGAAGAATGTGAGGCCAGTTTTTGGGAGTTGAAGAAACGTTTGGTTACCGCCCCAGTGCTGATTCTCCCGAATATGCGCAAGGATTTTCAAGTATATTGTGATGCTTCACGTCAAGGACTTGGAGGCGTTCTCATGCAAGAAGGAAGAGTTGTTTCATATGCCTCACATCGGCTTCGAATGCATGAGCTGAATTATGCCACGCATGATTTGGAGTTAGCAGCCGTAGTGCACGCACTCAAGACCTGGAGGCACTTTCTTATTGGCAACCGTTGTGATGTTTACACGGATCATAAGAGTTTGAAGTACATCTTCACGCAGAAGGAGTTAAATATCAGGCAAAGGAGATGGTTGGAGCTCATAAAGGATTATGACATGAGATTGCATTTTCACCCAGGAAAAGCCAATGTCGTGGCTGATGCACTAAGCGACAAGAGTTATGTTAATGCTCTCTTAACCGGAGGTTTACCCCAGGAGTTAGCGGATGATCTTAGAGACTTACAGTTGGAAATAGTCCCTAGAGGCTATGTTGCCACGTTAGAGATTCAATCCACCTTGTTGGGCAAGATTCAAGAAGCGCAGAAGACGGACGAAGGAATTGCAGAAATAAAGGGCGGAATGAGCCAAGGAAAGGTAGAAGGGTTCCGTGAGGATGAATACGGAACACTGTGGTTCGAAGAACGTATATACGTGCCCAATAACCCATAGATCGGGAAGTTTATTCTTCATAAAGCTCATGATTCATCTTACTCGATACACCCAGGCAATACCAAGATGTATTTAGATTTGAAACAGAATTTCTGGTGGACCGGTGTGAAGAAGGACATTGCCGAGTACGTAGCGGTATGTGACGTCTGTCAGAGAGTTAAGGCAGAACATCAGAAGCCAGCAGGGTTGCTACAGCCGTTGCTAATACCGGATTGAAAGTGGGATAAGCTTGGAATGGATTTTATCATAGGATTACCCAGGACACGTTCAGGGTATGATTCCATCTGGGTTTAGTTGATCATTTGACTAAGGTAGCTCACTTTATCCCCGTGAAGACCACTTACACGAGTGCTAAGTTGGTAATTTTGGTTAATGCATTTACCGCCCTTGTTCTTTTTGACACCGGTGCATCTCATTCATACATATCAAGGGGTTTTGTGGAAAACTATAAATTGCCCACCGTAGCCCTTAAGTCACCTATGTTAGTGAGTTCCCTTGGAGCAGAGTAGATGGCTAGTCGAGGATGTTATCAATTGCCACCGACCATTGGGAGACATGTTTTCCCCACCGACCTCATCGTTTTGGAATCAAAGGGTTTGGATGTAATCATAGGTATGGATTGGCTATCCAAGTTTGAAGGAAACATTGATTGCGCCAGTAAATCCATTCTCCTCACCACCCCGGAAGGAAAGAGGATCAAGTATGTGTTGAGAGACACACCCCGGAAGATGCAAGTGAATGCACTCTCGGGAGTTGTTCAGGAGGAAGTACCAGTTGTGAAAGATTACCCCGATGTATTTCTAGAGGAGTTACCAGGCATGCCACCGGATCAAGACATCGAGTTCTTGATTGAGTTATTACCAGGAATCAGACCAATATCCAAGACACCATAGCGGATGCCCGCTAATGATTTGGAAGAGATTAAGAAGCAGATCAAGGAGTTAATGGAGAAAGGTTATATCTTATATCCGACCAAGTTCTTCACCTTGGGGAGCCCTAGTGCTCTTAGTCGAGAAGAAGGATGGTTCATTAAGGATGGTCGTAGATTATCGTGCGTTGAATGAGGTGACGATCAAGAACAAGTACCCTCTGTCGATGATCAATGATTTGTTTGACGAGTTGCAAGGAGCCAAAGTTTTCTCTAAGACCGATTTACGATCTGGATATAATCAGTTGAAGATCCGAGAGCAGGACATACCTAAGACAACTTTCACCATGAGGTACGGGCATTATGAGTATACGGTTATGTCATTTGGTTTGACTAATGCCCATGCCTGTTTTATGAGTATGATGAACAAGGTGTTCATGGAGTTCTTGGATAAATTTGTGGTAGTATTCATTCATGACATATTGGTTTACTCCAAGAATGAAGAGGAGCACAAGGAACATTCGCGTTTAGTTCTTGAGAAGCTTAGGGAACATCAGCTATATGCCAAGTTCAGCAAATGTGAGTTTTAGTTGAAGGAAGTTGGATTCCTCGGACATGTTTTATTAGGAGATGGTATAGCAGTAGACCCCTCCAAAGTAGAGGCCATCACATAATGGGAAGCACCCGCCTCAGTTGGAGAGATTCGCAGTTTTCTTGGACTCGCAGGATATTATCGAAGGTTCATTGAGAATTTCTCCAAGATTGTGAAGCCCATGATGGAGTTGTTGAAGAAGGAAAGTAAGTACGATTGGACCAAAGAATGTGAGGCTAGTTTTCAGGAATTTAAGAAACGTTTGATTACAGCCCCAGTGCTGATTCTCCCAAACATTTGCAAGGATTTTCAAGTATATTGTGACGCTTCACGTCAAGGACTTGGAGGCATTCTCATGCAAGAAGAAAGAGTTGTTTTATATGCCTCACGTCAACTTTGACCCCATGAGTGGAATTATGCCACGCATGATTTGGAGTTAGCAGCCGTAGTGCACGCACTCAAGACCTGGAGGCACTTTCTTATTGGAAACCATTGTGATGTATACACGGATCATAAGAGTTTGAAGTACATCTTCATGCTGAAGGAGTTAAACCTCAGGCAAAGGAGATGGCTGGAGCTCATAAAGGATTACGACATGAGATTGCATTATCACCCAGGAAAAACCAATGTTGTGCCAGATGTGTTAAGTCGCAAGAGTTATGTTAACACTATCATAGTCGGAGGTTTACCCAAGGAGTTGGCATATGACCTCAGAGATTTACAGTTGGAGATAGTCCCTAGAGGTTATGATGCTACATTGGAAATTCAGTCCACTTTTTTGGGCAAGATTCGAGAAGCCCAGAAGATGGACGAATGAATTGTAGAAATAAAGGGCAGAATGACCAAAGGAAATGCAGAAGGATTTCGTGAGGATGAACACGGAACACTGTGGTTTGAAGAACGTATTTATGTTCCCAATGACCCGAAGATCAGGAAGTTGACTCTTCAGGAGGCTCATGATTCGCCTTACTCGATACATCCAGGAAACACTAAGATGTATTTGGATTTGAAGCAGAATTTTTGGTGGACGGGAATGAAGAAGGACATTGCCGAGTATGTAGCGATATGTGACGTCTATCAGAGAGTTAAGGCAGAACATCAGAAACCAACAGGGTTGCTACAGCCGTTATCCATACCAGATTGGAAGTGGGATAAGCTTGGAATGGATTTTATCATAGGACTACCTAGGACACGTTCAGGGTACGATTCTATCTGGGTTATAGTTGATCGCTTGACTAAGGTAGCCCACTTTATCCCCGTGAATACCACTTACACGAGTGCTAAGTTGGCCAAGATATACATGACCAGGATCGTATGTCTGCATGGAGTTCCAAGGACCATCGTATTAGATAGAGGAACACAGTTTACTTCAAAGTTTTGGAAGCAGTTGCACAAGACTTTAGGTACCAGGCTAGAGTTTAGTACAACCTTTCATCCACACACAGATGGACAGACCGAGAGAGTCAATCAGATTTTGGAGGACATGTTGAGAGCTTGTGCGCTAGAGTATGGATCTAGTTGGGATGATAACTTGCCTTACATAGAGTTCTCTTACAACAGCAGTTGTCAGACCAGTCTGCATATGGCCCCTTTCGAGGCTTTGTACGGAAGGAGGTGCAGGACAGTGTTGATGTGAGATGAAGTTGGAGACCGGAAATTATTTGGACCCGATTTAATCAGAGATTGGGAGGAGAAAATCAAGGTGATCCGTGACAAACTCAAGATAGGCCAGTCGAGACAAAAGAGTTATGCTGATACAAAACACAAAGAGGTAATCTACGAAGTTAGAGATAGGGCATATCTTTGTGTGTCCCCACTTCGAGGAGTTAAGCATTTTGGAGTTAAAGGTAAACTGGCACCACGATTTGTGGGACCGTACAGAGTTTTGGAACGCCGAGGAGAAGTAGCTTATCAGCTAGAGTTACCCGAAACTTTGTCTGGAGTTCATGATGTGTTCACGTTTCCCAGGTGAAGAAGTGCCACGCAGAGATGGCCGATATTCCACTATGAGATACAGTGCCCTAGAAGCAATTCAGTTAGAGAGTGATCTGACTTATGAGGAGAAGCCAGTCAAAATTCTCGAGTTTGCCGACACAGTTACCCGCAGTAAAGTCATCAAGTTTTGCAAAGTACAGTGGAGCCACCATACAGAGGACGAAGCCACCTGGGAACGAGAGGAAGACCTTCGACAAGACCACCCACACCTTTTTGCTAGCCAACCCGAATCTTGAGGGCGAGATTCATCTTAAGGGGGTAGGTTTGTAACATCCCATTTTTCAATTTGGATGTTAACATAGATCATTCATATGCATTCATATTTGAGCATTTTCAATTTGGTTTTATTTGTAAATTAATCCAAAAGACTTTAAGCAACTCAAGGACTCAAGTGAGAGAGTTGGAAGTTTTCCAAAGACGACCCACAATTTTATTATTTTCCAAGTGGGGTTGGATCAAATATTATTTTACCAATTTTTCACTTTCAATATTTTTAAATTAATGAGAGAAGATAATATGACTTCTTCAAAACAGAATAAAAATGTTGGAAACTGAATTTTAAGTAAAAATATTTTTATTAGATTTTTATTTGCAAAAGTATTTATTTTTGCTATTTTATTTGCACTACAAAGTTTTTTAGGCATTTAGGCCCAGAAAAATGTTCGCCAGGTCAATAATAAGGCCCTAAGTACGTGTGAATTTTTTACGATTTTTAAAAATGTATTTATTGCATTTTTTCTATTTTCTGTATTTTTGGAAAAATATTTTATAAAAAAATAGGACCGACTAGGCCGAAGCCGAGCCAGCCTAGCGCGCCATCGCCTCCCACCTGCATGCCCAGCTCGGACTTGCCGGAGTCATGCGCTCGCACGGCGCCCGTCACCCCTCGTGCAAGTCAGCCCCCC
>LR738710.1:414052637-414237761 GCA_902687465.1 Secale cereale
ATATATGGGGAGGGGGCGCCACACGAGATACAATACAACATTGTCTTAGTCGTGTGCGGCGCCCCCGTCCACCGTTTACTCCCCCGGTTATATTTTCGTAGTGCTTAGGCGAAGCCCTGCGAAGATTACTTCACCATCACCGTCACCACGACATCATGCTGACGGAACTCATCTACTACCTCGACGTTTCTCCAGATCAAGAAGGCGAGGGATGTCACCGAGCTGAATGTGTGCAGAACGCTGAGGTGTCATACGTTCGGTACTTGATCGGTTGAAGCACGAAGTAGTTTGCCTACATCAACCGCGTTGTGAAACGCTTCCGCTTACGGTCTACGAGGATACATAGACACACACTCCCCCTCATTGTTATGCATCTCCATGGATAGATCATTGCGTGTGCGTAGAATTCTTTTTGTTTTCCATGCAACACTTCCCAACATTGGCATCATGAGCCAGGTTTACATGTAGATATTTTGCACAAGGAGAACATAAAGAGTTGTGGGTGGTGATCATCATGCTGCTTACTGATAAGTCTCTGTCGTATCTATAATTTTTGATTGTTCCATGCCAATATTCTACAACTTTTGCATACTTTTGGCAACTTCTTATACTATTTTTGGGACTAACATATTGATCCAGTGCCCAGTGCCAGTTCCTGTTTGTTGTGTGTTCTTTGTTTCGCAGAATATCCATATCAAACGGAGTCCAACGGGATAAAAACGCACGGAGATTTTCTTTGGAATATATGCGATTTTTGGGAAGAAGAATCAACGCGGGACGATGCCCGAGGGAGCCACGAGGCAGGGGGCGCACCCCTGGCCCTCGTGGCCACTCCGTAAGGAGGTTGGTGCCCTTCTTTCGCCACAACAAAGCCAATATCCGGATACAAATCGTGTCAAAATTTCAGCCCAATCGGAGTTACGGATCTCTGAGAATATAAGAAACGGCGAAAGGCCAGAATCTAGGAACGCAGAAACAGAGAGAGACAGAGAGACAGATCCAATCTCGAAGGGGCTCTCGCCCCTCCCATGCCATGGAGACCAAGGACCAGAGGGAGAACCCTTCTCCCACCTAGGGATAAGGTCAAGGAAGAAGAAGAAAGAGGGGGCTCTCTCCCCCTCGCTTCTGGTGGCGCCGGAGTGCCACTTGGGCTATCATCATGCGACGACGATCTACACCAACACCTCCGTCATCTTCACCAACATCTTCATCACCTTCCCCCATCTATCTACAGCAGTCCACTCTCCCGCAACTCGCTGTACCCTCTACTTGAACATGGTGCTTTATGCTTCATACTATTCTCTAATGATGTGTTGCCATCCTACGATGTCTGAGTAGATTTTCGTTGTCCTTTCGTTAATTGGTGGATTGCTATGATTGGTTTAATTTGCTTGTGGTTATGTTGTTGTCCTTTGGTGCCCATCATATGAGCGCGTGCGTGGATCACACCATAGGGTTAGTTGTATGTTGATAGGACTATGTATTGGAGGGCAAGAGTGACAGAAGCTTCAACCTAGCATAGAAATTGATGCATACAAGATTGAAGGGGGACCAATATATCTTAATGCTATGGTTGGGTTTTACCTTAATGAACGTTAGTAGTTGTAGATGCTTGCTAATAGTTCCAATCATAAGTGCATAGAATTCCAAGTCAGGGATGACATGCTAGTAGTGGCCTCTCCCGCATAATACTTGCTATCGGTCTAGTAACGTAGTCAATTGCTTAGGGACAATTTCGCAACTCCTACCACCACTTTCCACACTCGCTATACTAACTTTATTGCTTCTTTATCTAAACAGCCCCTACTTTTTATTTACGTGCTCTTTATATTCTTGCAAACCTATCCCATTACACCTACAAAGTACTTCTAGTTTTATACTTGTTCTAGGTAAAGCGAACGTCAAGCGTGCGTAGAGTTGTATCGGTGGTCGATAGAACTTGAGGGAATATTTGTTCTACCTTTAGCTTCTCGTTGGGTTCGACACTCTTACTCATCAAAATTAGCTACAATTGATCCCCTATACTTGTGGGTTATCAAGACCTTTTTTCTAGCGCCGTTGCTGGGGAGCAATAGCATGGGGTGAATATTCTCGTGTGTGCTTGTTTGCTTTGTCACTAAATAGATTTTATTTGCCGTTCTAAGTTGTTCTCTATCTTTAGTTATGGATATGGAACACGAAATACCAAAAAAATTAGGTGTACTTGCTACTCATGGAGATGGGGAACCTCCTAAAACTCTCCATGCTCATTATGTGTAAAATATTATGTACTACTTTGATAATCCTGAGAAAACCCCATTCAACTATATAATGGGAGACACGTTGGATCAACGTGAATACTTTAGGGATTATCGCTTGACAAAAAAAGGGAAACTATTATGGGATCAAATTTATATGTTGCGTTGGTATGCTCAGGATCTATGCTTGAGATATGAGTATACTTGTTGCTCTAGGATGAAGGCTCCACACCTTCCCTTTTCATGCAAATTTAATGATAATGAAACCTTAGCTTCCTATGCCAATGGTATATATGATAACTATGATGTTGAACAAATTGAATAATGTGTTGCTTTTAAGGGTGCTTATGAAATTGAATCTATGTTTAAAAGGTATGAGGCTTTTGATGATGATGTTTATAGGCCTGAAAATTTTGCTATATTGAAATATTGCTATGAGAATTATGAATACAATGCCAATATTGATGCATTTATTGAGAAGGTCTCCGCTGTCCAAGAAGAGGCTAATATTTTGCAAGAATCTATGGAAGAAGAAATTGATGACACTGTGAGCTCATTAGATGAAAAAGATGAGGAGGAGAGCGAAGAACAAAAGGAGGAAGAGCGGATTAACTACTCATGCCCACCTTCTAATGAGAGTAACTCTTCAACTCATACATTGTTTAATTTCCCTTCGTGCTTACCAAAGGATGATTGCTATGATAATTGCTATGATCCCTTTGATTCGTTTGAAATATCCTTTTTTGATGAAATTAATGCTTCCTATGCTTGTGGCCAAGATGCCAGTATGAATTATGCTTATGAATATGAACTTGCTATAGTTCCTTATGTTAAACATGAGATAGTTGCTATTGCACCCACACATGATAGTCCTATTATCTTTTTCAATTCTCCAAACTGCACTATATCAGAGAAGTTTGCTCTTATTAAGGATTATATTGATGGGTTGCGTCTCACTACTACACATGATGATTTTGATAGATATAATATGCATGTGCTTGCTGATCCTACTTGCAAATATTATGAGAGAGGAACTACATCTCCGCCTCCTATGTTTCCAATACGATAAAATTGCAAGAAACTGTTTATAATATGCATTGCCTTTACTATGTGTGCATGAATTGTTCTTTTATGACATGCCGATGCATATGAAGAGAGTTAGACTTCGTTGTTGCATGATATATGTTACTTTGTGCTCACTACTAAATTAAAAATCATTGTTAATTAAAATTGGCTTTGATATACCTTGGGATCCGGGTGGATCCATTACTTGAGCACTTTATGCCTAGCTTAATGGCTTTAAAGAAAGCGCTGCCAGGGAGGCAACCCGAAAGTTTTAGAGAGTAATTTATTTCTGTTGTGTGATTTTATAAAGTTTAAAAACAAAATAAAAATAAAGAGGGGAACCTAAAACTTTTTCAAAAAGAAAGCGAAAGTGAGAAAGACGAGCGTTGTTAAAGTTGGAGCTAGCCTTGAACTTTGTTCATGCCCATGGAAACTTTGTGAACCTTGATTACAGATTTTTTTTTTAAAGTATCCCCTTGTACAATTCCATTGTATTATAAAAATAATGTGACAAGAGTTTCCTTTAGGATGATTAAACTGCTTGTTGGTTTGTGCGCTGCAAAAACAGAAACTTTGGTTGTAGTGCGCGATTTTACATTTTTTACTGGAACGTCGAAAGGATCTAAAACATTTTGCAAAGTCTTGCTATACATTTTTTTTATTTTTCCTAATTTGCCAGAATTTTTAGAGTTACATAAGTATGGTTAATGTTTAGAATACTATAGACTGTCTTGTTTTCATAGATTGCTGCTATAGCTTCATTATTTGCATATGTTTGAATTCTTGTTGAAGCCTCCTTGACTTGGGGACATATAATTGTGATAGAATACAGTGGGTAATGTTTGTTCATAATTATACAATAATGTTATAGCAGTACATTATGGGATTTCATCGATCATATGCACTAACCCCGCCACTAAAAGTTCGGTTAAGTTTTGTGTTGATGAAGTGTTCGAAGATCGAGGAGGTCTCGATGTGAGGAGAAGGAGGAGAGGCAAGAGCTAAATCTTGGGGATGCCCAAGGCACCCTAAGTAAATATTCAAGGAGACTCAATCATCTAAGCTTGGGGATGCCCCGAAAGGCATCCCATCTTTCTTCAACAAGTATCGGTATGTTTTCGGATTCGTTTCGCTCACATGATATGCGTAAATTCTTGGAGCGTCGTGTGCTTTTAATTTATTTTTATAAATGCACCATGCTGGTATGAGTCCTTGGTTTATAGAATGCTCTTTGCACTTCACTTATATCTTTTGAGATTGTCTTTATAGAATGTTTCATGAGCTTCACTTATATCATTTGAAGTTTGGATTGCATGTTTCTCCTCACATAGAAAACCGCCATCTGTAGAATGCTCTTTTGCTTCACTTATATTTGTTAGAGCTTGGGCATATCTTTTGAAAGAATTAAACTCTCTAGATTCACTTATATCTATTTAGAGAGTTGACAGGAATTGGTCATTCACATGGTTAGTCATAAAATCCTACATAAACTTGTACATCGCTGAATATGATATGTTTGATTCCTTGCAATAGTTTTGTGATATAGAGATGCTAATATGTGGGAGGTACTAGTGAATGATTGTGGTTTAGTGAAAATATTGGTGTTAAGGTTTGTGATTCCCGAAGCATGCACGTATGGTCTACTAACTATGTAACCAAATTGGCGCGCATTGTATTTTGATTGTTTACCTTTGCGTGAAGGTCGGGGGCACGTGATTGTTAACTCCTACCAACCTCCCCCCTAGGAGCATGCGTCGTAGTATTTTGCTTCGTGGTCTAATAGATTTTTTGCAATAAATATGTGAGTTCTTTATGACTAATGTTGAGTCCATGGATTATACGCGCTCTCACCCTTCAACCTTGCTAGCCACTCTCGTACCGCGCAATTTTCGCCGGTGCATCAAACCACCTTATACCCTTCCTCAAAACAGCCACCATACCTACCTATTATGGCATTTCCATAGCCATTCCGAGATATATTGCCATGTAATTCCACCGTTCCGTTTGTTATGACACGCACCATCATTGTCATATTGCTTTGCATGATCGTAAGATAGTTAGCATGATGTTTTCATGGCTTGACCGTTTTTATGTCATTGCTATGCTAGATCATTGCACATCCTGGTACACCGCCGGAGGCATTCATATAAAGTCATACTTTGTTCTAGCGTCGATTTGTAATATCGAGTTGCAAGTAAATAAAAGTGTGATGATCATCATTATTAGAGCATTGTCCCAAAAAGAAGGCCAAATAGAAAAAGAGAAAGGCCAAATAAAAAAAGGAAGGGCCAAAAAAAGAAAAAAAAGGAAAAAGAAAAGAAAAAAGGGGACAATGCTACTATCTTTTTTCCACACTTGTGCATCAAAGTAGCACCATGATCTTCATGATGGAGAGTCTCCTATGTTGTCACTTCCATATACTAGTGGGAATTTTCATTATAGAACTTGGCTTGTATATTCCAATGATGGGCTTCCTCAAATTGCCCTAGGTCTTCATGGGCAAGCAAGTGGATGCACACCCACTTAGTTTCTTTTGTTGAGCGTTCATACATTCATGGCTCTAGTGAATTCATTGCATGGCAATCCCTACTCACTCACATTGATATCTATTGATGGGCATCTCCATAGCCCATTGATACACCTAGTCGATGTGAGACTTTCTCCCTACTTTTGTCTACTACCACCTCCTATTCCACCCATAGTGCTATGTCCATGGCTCACGCTCATGTATTGCGTGAAGAGTTGAAAAGGTTCGAAAAAGTAAAGTATGAAAACAATTGCTTGGCTAACACCGGGATGGGCATGAGGGGTACCTTGTGTTAAGAAAAGGGAGCATAAAAGACTACATGATATTGTAGGGATAACGTTCTTTAGCATTGATGTTTTGAAAGACTTGATTGTTTGTTGGGGTGCCTGAGCATTAAATTCTTTTATGTCAAATGATAGACTATTGCTTTGAATCACTCATGTCCTAATATTCATGCCATGATTCGATTAAATGATCAAGATTATGCTAAGTAGCATTCCACATCAAAAATTATCTTTTTTATCATTTACCTACTTCAGGACGAGCGGGAATTAAGCTTGGGGATGCAGATACGTCTTCGTCGTATCTATAATTTTTTATTGTTCCATGCCAATATTCTACAACTTTTACATACTTTTGGCAACTTTTTATACTATTTTTGGGACTAACATATTGATCCGGTGCCCAGTGCCAGTTCCGGTTTGTTGCATGTTTTTTGTTTCGCGGAATATACATATCAAACGGAGTCCAAACGGGGTAAAAACGCACGAAGATTTTTTTTGGAATATATGTGATTTTTGGGAAGAAGAATCAACACGAGACGATGCCTGAGGGGGCCACGAGACAGGGGGACGTGCCCCTGACCCTCGTGGCCACCTCGTAAGGCGGTTGGTGCCTTTCTTTCGCTGCAAGAAAGCCAATATCCGGATACAAATCATGTCAAAATTTCAGCCCAGTCGGAGTTACGGATCTCCGGGAATATAAGAAACGGTGAAAGGCCAGAATCTGGGAACGCGGAAATAGAGAGAGACAGAGAGACAGATCCAATCTTGGAGGGGCTCTCACCCCTCCCATGCCATGGAGACCAAGTACCACAGGGAGAACCCCTCTCCCACCTAGGGAGAAGGTCAAGGAAGAAGAAGAAGGAGGGGGGCTCTCTCCCCCTCGCTTTCGGTGGCGCCGGAGTGCCACTGGGGCCATCATCGTGCGATAGAGATCTACACCAACACCTCTGTCATCTTCACCAACATCTTCATCACCTTCCCCCCATCTATCTACAGCGGTCCACTCTCCCGCAACCCGTTGTACCCTCTACTTGAACATGGTGCTTTATGCTTCATATTATTCTCCAATGATGTGTTGCCATCCTACGATGTCTGAGTAGATTTCCGTTGTCCTTTCAGTAATTGGTGGATTGCTATGATTGGTTTAATTTGCTTGTGGTTATGTTGCTGTCCTTTGGTGCCCATCACATGAGCGCGCGCGTGGTTCACACCATAGGGTTAGTTGTATGTTGATAGGACTATGTATTGGAGGGCAAGAGTGACAGAAGCTTCAACCTAGCATAGAAATTAATGCGTACGGGATTGAAGGAGGACCAATATATCTTAATGCTATGGTTGGGTTTTACCTTAATGAACGTTAGTAGTTGTGGATGCTTGCTAATAGTTCCAATCATAAGTGCATAGAATTCCAAGTGAGGGATGACATGCTAGTAGTGGCCTCTCCCACATAATACTTGCTATCGGTCTAGTAACGTAGTCAATTGCTTAGGGACAATTTTGTAACTCCTACCACCACTTTTCCACACTCGCTATACTAACTTTATTGCTTATTTCTCTAAACAGACCCTAGTTTTTATTTATGTGCTCTTTATATTCTTGCAAACCTATCCCATTACACCTACAAAGTACTTCTAGTTTTATACTTGTTCTAGGTAAAGCGAACGTCAAGCGTGCGTAGAGTTGTATCGATGGTCGATAGAACTTGAGGGAATATTTTTTCTACCTTTAGCTCCTCGTTGGGTTCAACACTATGACTTATCGAAAAAGGCTACAATTGATCCTCTATACTCGTGGGTTATCACTTACCAATGTCTTATTTTGATTCGGCGGCATTGTAAGATGAAGCATCCCGGACTAACCTTACATGTCCACGTACATGAGACAGTTCCGCCGACAGACATGCAACTTGTTTTGCATAAAGGTGGTTGGTGGGTGTCTGTTTCTCCTACTTTAGTTGAATCAAATTTGACTGCAGCTGGTCTTTGTTGAAGGTTAAGACATCAAACATGATAAATCACCATTGTGGTTTTGTGCCGTAGGTAAGAACGATTCTTGATAGAAGCCCGTAGCAACCACGTAAAACTTGCAATAACAAAGTAGAGGACTTATAATTTGTTTTTGTTGGTCATGTTGTGATGTGATATTGTCAAGACGTGATGAGTTATACGTTATTGATAGAGCCGAGGGGCCCAATCTTTCGATGAGATGATAACTATCGATTTGGTAGAGACGGCTTTGACGATCCGACTACAAATGTGCACGACATTGCGCCTTAGCAATCACTAAACCAATCTCCAGTGGTTACTGACGATGCCAGAAGCACGACCAGCCTGACCATGAAGGTCTATTCCTGCATGCAATCGAAGAACAAGAAATAGTATGATAAATCAATCTCCAGGGATTACTTTGATAATTTGGTATGTGGGTGGACCGGTGCTTGGGTGCTGTCCTTACTTGGAAAATCCTCCCACTTATGATTAACCTCTAATGCAAGCATCCGCAACTACAAAATAAGTATTAAGGTAAACTTAACCATAGCATGAAACAAGTGGATCTAAATCAGCCCCTTACGAAGCAACGCATAAACTAGGGTTTAAGCTTCTGTAACTCTAGCAACCCATCATCTACTTATTACTTCCCAATGCCTCCCTCTAGGCCCAAATAATGGTGAAGTGTCATGTAGTCAACGTTCACATGACACCACTAGAGGAGAGACAACATACTCTCATCAAAATATCGAACGAATACCAAATTCACATGACTACTAATAGCAAGACTTCTCACATGAGAAAATATTGGTGTTTTTGTTGGTCATGTTGTGATGTGATATGGTCAAGACGTGATGAGTTATACGTTATTGATAGAGCCGAGGGGCCCAATCTTTCGATGAGATGATAACTATCGATTTGGTAGAGACGGCTTTGACAATCCGACTACAAATGTGCACGACGTTGCGCCTTAGCAATCACTAAACCAATCTCCAGGGGTTACTGACGATGCCAGAAGCACGACCAGCCTGACCACGAAGGTCTATTCCTGCATGCAATCGAAGAACAAGAAATAGTATGATAAATCAATCCGAATATTGCAAATATAGATTAAGTATTGATAAAGGTGGGGATCCGTAAGCAGTCTTGGTCTGGTCGTTGGACACAAACGAACTACACGAAGTTGCAATGCCTAACTTTTGACTAAACAAA
Source organism: Secale cereale (assembly GCA_902687465.1). Lineage (NCBI taxonomy): Eukaryota > Viridiplantae > Streptophyta > Magnoliopsida > Poales > Poaceae > Secale > Secale cereale. The sequence continues at coordinate 414,061,951 of LR738710.1, forward strand.
TCCCAAGGGAAAAGCTACTAGATGGATCTAATTATATAGGAGCAATGGGTGGTGGCCAAGGAGGTGGGAGGACGTCCCAAGGCTGCCTAAAACTAACCCTAGGTCGTACATGGCTCATGGGCCCAAATGGAGGTGATGCAACACCTTTGGATTTCTAGTTTGACACGGATTCTGCTGCAACGTCAGATTGTTTCGTCCATAACTCAATGCTCCGGATGAATTTAGAGGTGAATCCAACTTGGTTAGAAAGTTCATGAAATCTACTGTCCAACAAAAAAAGAATCACCCAATTCGGAGTCTGTATGAAAAAGATCTTGGCATTTTGAGTGAGGTATGTCTATGTAATCCAAATCTGAGTCCAGAACGTGAGAGACTTGGACTCTATCTTATCTTGGTCCAAAAGTGACGTGAGACAATTTTTTGAACAGCACCTAAACTTCTCTTTTCCCTTATCTTCATATGTGGATTGTACAAATGTAACATACACCTGCAATTAGACATGGCACAAAAGTCTGTGAAGTATTTTTGTCCTGGATAATATAAATAAATTATTGCATAGTTTGCATTAGAAATCACCTCACACATATGCATGTATGCAATATTTTTGGTCATACCCAAGGCTGTCATGTCCTCATCACTTATTGTATGAGATGCTCATGTTTTGTAAATTATCGGCAATCCGCAGGAACCTTATGGTTGTCTCTTTATTGTATGAAATGCAAATGCCATGTAATTGCTTTACTTTATCGCTATGAGTTAGCAATAATCGTAGAAGCAATAGTTGGTGAGACGACCATGATGCAACGATGGTGATCAAGGTGTCGAGCCGATGACGATGGTGATCATGACGATGGCGATCATGACGATGCTTTGGAGATGGAGATCAAAAGCACAAGATGATGATGGCCATACCATGTCACATATTTTGATTGCATGTGATGTTTATCCTTTCACTAGTACGCGTCGGTGCTATACAAACGATTTTAAACCCCTTTCCGCGACGGCATTCGGAACCATCGCCTAGTGAGTGTGGGTGATAGGGAGGTCCTTCCTACACGACCCAGAAACCGTCCCGGATATGCCCTCCTGGCACACATGCTCGGTAAAATGAGGTCGTGTGCGACTGACGAGCGCTCAAATATGGAAATACGTACGATAGAGCTAAAAAACAATTATACACTCGAAATTGTTTCCGATCGTCAGTACATCCCACACAGTCCGTCCCCGCTAAATGTTTCCGTTCGTATGTACATCCCACACAGTCGCTCCAGGGAAAACGTTTTCGTTCACGGGTACATCACACACAATTTTTCCCGTTAAATCATTTGTGATAGCGTTGCCATTACACATGGTGCGTAGAAGAAACTGCGTGGCAAAGGTTGCCCATCACACACAATTTTTATGTGGTAAATGTTTGTGCAAGGTGGCCTAACGCAAATAGTTTACAAGAGAAAGTCATGTGTGATTGTCCATTGATCCAACACAGTTTATTCCTACAAACTATGTGTGCTGCCTGATGTCACCGCCCACGGTTTTTTTAATAACCATTTGCAATAGCAAAACGCAATTAGCAGGCTAATTCACCATTAGCAGGCTAATTGCCCTATTATTAATAATCCATTTATTAATCTAATTGTCATTCATATTAAGCACATAATATATTTCATTTCCATATTAAGGAAGCAGAATTTCATAATTGAAATACATCAGAGTACAACATGATATAGCTTCAGCACTCAGCTACCCCATTACACAATAGCACAGGCACCAAGTTTCACATGCAACATGTAGAACCTTTTCAAATTAGCATCATAGATGGTATATAGACAGACGCATCTCATCTGGAAAACTGCTGAAGCGGAAGGCGGATATTGAGCCTTCATTCATATTGAAGGTCTTTGAAACTTTAGGCCAGTGCTTGTGGATGATTGACTCTCCGTCCTTCGTCCTCTTCAGGAACACTTCAATTTTGAACCGTGGGTGTTGTATGAAAACCTTCCTCGCCTCCTGGCCATAGAGGTGGTTTGAGAGGTAATCATCAGTGAACTGCTTTGGAAAGGCCTGAAAACAAGGATGTGCATAAATATCTTCTCTATATTGGAAATGGGGCAAAGGAATAAAAAAAGGCAAGGTATAATAGTTAGTACCATCTTGTAGTTAACTGATATCTTCTTCATTGTGCGGACAAATATCTTGTTGTTTTTTGTCACAAATTTCTTTATCCTAACAATCTTTCTGAGTTTCATGATTTGATTGATATTCATGGACAACTCATTTCCCCATATGCAAAAAGGGTCGAACAGTGGGTCAAAACCTCTGACAGCAAGACCTACATGTGCAAGACCAAATTGTTAAAAACATAAATATTAGAATGGTTCCTGCAATTGCACAATAATGTGCTATCAGACAACGGACCATGCATGTGCTAATCTCGATTGTAAACCTCAGTGATTCCCATTGTTTCCCTGCAAGACATATAAGGTAGTTAGTCATGAGGTTAAGTAAGGGTTTGCATGCTATCAGTAAAATATGTAGATGAAAAATAAGCACATTGCAGATTCATCAGATTAATTCAAGCCACATGGAAAACCCATTTATCCAAACCAAGCATGATTAAGAACTAGGAAATATAGCACTTGTATATGTTTCTCATGTATTAAGTGCAGCCAAATTCGGTTTATTCCTCACATGCAAAGCAATACAAAATTCTACCAACGACAATTGGACATCGCATTGCAGAATTGAAACAAGCGGTTAACTAAACACCACAACAAATGAACCAAACATTAACTAAGCACCACATTGCACAATATAACATACTCCTAATAGAAGATCAGATAGTTTAGCAAACCAAGCACGCTTAACAACTTGCAAATATAGCAATTGTATTTGTTTCTCATGTATTTACTACAGCCAAATTCAATTTATTCCTCAGATGGTATACAATAACAGAATGCACCTACAACTATTGAAGATCGCATTGCAGAATTGAACCAAACAGTTAACTAAACACCACAACAAATGAACCAAACGTTAATTGAGCACCACATTGCACAATATAACATACTCTTAATAGAAGTTCACACAGTTAACCAAACCAAGCATGCTTAACAACTTGGAAATATAGCAATTGTATTTGTTTCTCATGTATTTAGTACAGCCAAAATCGATTTACTACTCACATGGTATACAATAACAGAATTTACCCACAACTATTGAACATCGCATTGCAGAATTGAACCAAAAAGTTGACTAAACACCACAACACAAATGAACCAAACATTAACTGAGCACCACATTGCACAGTGTATAACCAAACCAAGCATGCTTGACAACCTGGAAATGTAGCAATTGTATTTTTTTCTCATGTATTTAGTATAGCCAAATTCGATTTACTACTCACATGGTATACAATAACAGAATGCACCCACAACTATTGAACATCGCATTGCAGAATTGAACCAAACAGTTAACTAAACACCACATGACACCACTAGAGGAGAGACAACATACATCTCATCAAAATATCGAACGAATACCAAATTCACATGACTACTAATAGCAAGACTTCTCCCATGTCCTCAGGAACAAAAGTAACTACCCACAAGATATAATATATTTCATGATCAGAGGGGTATTAATATGCATAATGGATCTGAACATATGATCTTCCACCAAATAAACCAACTAGCATCAACTACAAGGAGTAATCAACACTACTAGCAACACACATGTACCAATCTGAGGTTTGGGTACAAAGATTGGATACAAGAGATGAACTAGGGTTTGAGAGGAGATGGTGCCGGTGAAGATGTTGATGAAGATAGCCCTCCCCAAGATGGGAGAGTTGTTGGTGATGACGACAGTGATGATTTCTCCCTCCCGGAGGGAAGTATCCCCGGCAGAACAGCTCTACCGGAGCCCTAGATTGGTTTCTGCCAAGGTTCCGCCTCGAGACGGCGGCGTCTGGTCCCGAATGCCTCCTTATGATTTTTTCGAGGTCAAAACACCTCATATAGGAGAAGATGGGCATCGGGGGGCCATCGGGGGGCCCACGAGGCAGGGAGCGCGCCCCCCACCCTCGTGGATAGCTGGTGGCCCCCTGGTGATATTCTTTCGCCAGATATTTTTGATATTTTCTGAAACAATGTCGTGTGAAGTTTCGGGGCTTTTTGAGTTGTGCAGAATAAGTTTCCAGAGTTTGCTTCTTTTCCAGCCTAGAATTCCAGCTGCCGGCATTCTCCCTCTTCATGTAAACCTTGTAAAATAAGAGAGAAAAGGCATAAGTATTGTGACATGAAGTGTAATGACAGCCCATAATGCAATAAATATCAACATATAAGCATGATGCAAAATGAACGTATCAACTCCCCCAAGCTTAGACCTCGCTTGTCCTCAAGCGAAAGCCGATATCGAAAAATATGTCCACATGTTTAGAGATAGAGGTGTCGATAAAAATAAAATACGGACATGAGGGCATCATGATCATTCTCATAACAGTAACATATATATATATATATATATATATATATATATATATATATATATATATATATATATATATATATATATATATGTATGTATGTATGGTCATATGATTCTTATGCTAAAGTAACAATTCATTCACAATATCAAGCATGAATCAGAAACTTCATTGAAAACCAACAAACTAGGATCTCGGTCGTTGAAGCAATTGCAATTTATCGTAACATCGGAAAGAGTCAACATAAGAGCTTTTCAGCAAGCCTACATACTCAACTATCATATAGTCTTTCACAATTTCTCACACTCATGCAATACTTATGGTTATGGAGTTTTAATCGGAAACGGAGAAATATAGGGGCTTATGGTGTTGCCTCCCAACCTTTTACCTCAAGGGTAATGTCAACAGTAATAGACCATGAAAACTTACATCCAATTGGGTATATATGTCAGGATATTTCCAACACAATGTGCTTGCCAAAGGATAAAATGTAAAAAGGAAAGGTGAATTTCACCTTGACTCTTATAAGGCAGGAATAGTAGATAGGCCCTTCGCAGAGGGAAGTAGAGGTTGTCATGTGTTTTTATGGTTGGATGCACAAAGTCTTAGCATAGAAGAACATCACTTTATATTGCCACTTGTGATAAGGACCTTTATTATGCAGTCTGTTGCTTTTATTACTTCCATATCACAAGATCGTATAAAGCTTATTGCCTCCACACTAATAAATCATACATATTTTAGCGAGTTTGCAACATGACAACTTAGTTGGAAGGATCTTTCTCAATTCATAGGTAGGTATGGTGGACTCACATGGCAAAACTGGGTTTAAGGATGTATGGAAGCACAAGTATTATCTCTACTTAGTGCGAGGAGTTTTGGCTAGCATGAGGGGGAAAGGCAAGCTCAACGTGTTGGAGGATCCATAACAATATACTTTATTTTAGATATAACAAAACATAACCCTTTATGTTGTCTTCCTTGTCCAACATCAACTCTTTAGCATGTCATATTTTAAGGAGTGTTCACAATCATAAAAGATGTCCAAGATAGTGTATTTGTATGTGAAGCCTCTCTTTCTTTATTACTTCCTATTAATTGCAACGATGACCAAAACTATGTTTGTCAACTCTCAACAACTTCAATTCATCATACTCTTTACATGTGAAGTCATTACTTCCCATAAGATCAATATGATCTCTTTGATACTTTTCATATTTTCTTTTATTCTATCATGACCATAGTGAGGAAATCAAGCCCTTGACTCAACACTAATCTTTATTATATAGCTCACGGACTCAATTACAAAGGGTAAAGATCATAAGGCAAAAGCTCACACCTAGATCATGCTAACTTTATTCTACTAGATCAAGATACTATCAAAAGGATCGAACTAAGGAAAACGGTAAAGATAGGAGTGATGGTGATACGATACCGGGGTCACTCCCCCAAGCTTGGTAGTTGCCAAGGGGAGTTCCCATACCCATATGATTATGTCTCCTTCTTCGGTGGTGGTGATGATGGAGTTGAAAGTAGCGACGCCGGATCATCATATATCGAGCGTAAGAGATCCTCCAGCTTGCGAATAATACCTTTGAGTGCAGCTATATACTCCTCCAAAAAAATATTTTCACTTGTGAGATACTTGTTTTGAATTTGAGCCAACTCAATCATCTTGAAAGCTTCAATCTCAGTTGAAGTAAAGAGGTTGGGAAGAGGTTGATGGATGTCTTCTTATCCCAGTGCCGGAGCCGGGTCTTCCACCTCCTTCTTGATCTTCTTCTCCTTGTTGGTCTTCTCGGGTCCTTCCCTCTTCAGATCTATCTTCATTAGCCAAGCATCATTGCCTTCATTGTTGGAGGAAGGAGACGACATGGTGCCTGGCTTCGTTAACCCTAGCAGAAAATAGCTGGAAACGAAAACAGAGGATTTTTGCGTGATACAGAGGTCAAAACCTTCAAGGGTATATGTAATGATTTTTTACCGACCAAAAGGAGTAACATACAAGAAATCGGAGTCCGGGAGGCACACGGGGTGCCCACGAGGCAGGCGCGCGCCCTCCACCCTCGTGGACGCCTCGTGTCTCTTCCCGACTACCACTTAAGTTTCTATTTTTCTAAATATTCTAAAACGGTGAAAAATTGCCTTTAGAACTGTTTTGGAGTCGGTTTACTTACCGTACCACGTACCTCTTCCTTTTCGGAGTCTGAATTGTTCTGGAAAGTATCCCTTATGTATTCCTCCGGGGTTACGGTTTCAATAACATTGGTTTCAACATTTATAGGATTACATGAGATATAATGTTTGATTCTTTGACCGTTCACCACCTTCGGATTTGTGCCTTCAAAGTTGTTGATTTTTATGGCACCGGAGTGATAGACCTCCTCGATAACGTAAGGTCCTTCCCACTTAGAGAGAAGTTTTCCTGCAAAAAATCTTAAATGAGAGTTGTATAGCAATACATAATCACCTACGTTAAACTAACGCTTTTGTATCCTTTTGGCATGCCATCTTTTAACCTTTTCTTTAAACAGCTTGGCATTCTCATAGGCCTGGGTCCTCCATTCATCAAAAGAGCTAATGTCAAATAGCCTCTTCTCACCGGCAAGTTTGAAATCATAATTGAGCTCTTTAATAGCCCAATATGCCTTATGTTCTAGTTCAAGAGGTAAGTGACAAGCCTTTCCATAAACCATCTTATATGAAGACTTACCCATAGGATTTTTGTATGCAATTCTATAGGCCCATAATGCATCACTCAAGTTTCTTGGACCAATTCTTTCTAGACCTATTAACTGTCTTTTGCAAAATTAATTTCAACTCTCTATTACTTGTTCTACTTGACCACTAGTCTGTGGGTGATAAGGGGATGCAATTCTATGGTTGACATCATACTTTGCAAGCATTTTACGGAAAGCACCATGAATAAAGTGTGAACCACCATCAGTCATTAGGTATCTAGGGGCTCCAAACCTCGGGAAAATAACTTCTTTGAGCATCTTAATAGAGGTGTTATGATCAGCACTACTAGTTGGAATAGCTTCTACCCACTTAGTAATGTAATCAACAACAACTAAAATATGTGTATGCCCATTAGAGGCAGGAAACGGCCCCATATAATCAAAGCCCCAAACATCAAATGGTTCAATAACAAGTGAATAATTCATAGGCATTTCTTGACGTCTACTAATATTACCAATTCTTTGACATTCATCACAAGATAAGACAAACTTACGGGCATCCTTGAAGAGAGTAGGCCAATAAAAACCAGATTGCAATACCTTATGTGCAGTTCTATCTCCAGCATGGTGTCCTCCATAAGCTTCGGAGTGACACTTGCGTAGGATATGTTCCTGTTCATGCTTAGGTACACATCGTCTAATAATACCATCTACTCCTTCTTTATAAAGATGTGGGTCATCCCAGAAGTAATGCCTCAAATCATAGAAGAACTTTTTCTTTTGTTGGTATGTGAAGCTAGGAGGTATAAACTTAGCAACAATGTAATTAGCATAATCAGCATACCATGGAGCAGTACAAGAAGTATTTATGACAGCTAATTGTTCATCAGGAAAGCTATCATCAATAGGTTGTGGGTCATCAAGTATATTCTCTAGCCTAGACAAGTTATCTGCAACGGGGTTCTCAGCTCCCTTTCTATCAATAATATGCAAGTCAAATTCTTGCAGCAAGAGAACCCATCTAATAGGTCTAGGTTTAGCATCTTTCTTTTCCAGAAGGTATTTGATAGCAGTATGATCACTGTGAATAGTTACTTTAGAATCAACAATATAAGGTCTAAACTTATCACAAGCAAATACAACTGCCAAAAATTATTTCTCAGTAGTAGCATAATTTCTTTGGGCACTATCTAGGGTTTTACTAGCATATTGAATAACATTCAATTTCTTATCAACTCTTTGCCCTAGAACAGCACCTACAGCATAATCACTAGCATCGCACATAATCTCAAAAGGTAAATTCCAGTCAGGAGGCTGGACAATAGGTGCAGAGATCAATGCTTTCTTAAGTATTTCAAATGCTTCTAGACAATCATCATCAAAGACAAAAGGAATATCTTTTTGTAAGACATTAGTCAGAGGCCTGGAGATTTTGGAGAAGTCCTTAATGAACCTCCTATAAAACCCTGCATGAACAAGGAAACTTCATATACCTTTGATGTCCTTGGGGCACAGCATCTTTTCAATAGCATCAACTTTAGCCTTGTCAAATTCAATACCTCTTTTATGTCCCAAGACAATGCCTTCATTAAACATAAAGTGGCACTTCTCCCAATTCAAGACAAGATTAGTGTCTTCACATCTCTGCAAAACTCGATCAAGGTTGCTTAAGCAATCATCAAAAGAAGTTCCGTAAACGGAGAAATCATCCATGAAAACCTCAACAATCTTTTCACCAAAATCAGAGAATATAGCCATCATGCATCTTTGAAAGGTAGCAGGTGCATTACATAAACCAAAAGGCATACGTCTATAAGCAAAGGTACCAAAAGGACAAGTAAAAGTAGTCTTTTCTTGATCCCCTTTTGACACAGGTATTTGAGAGAAACCAGAATAACCATCTAGAAAGCAAAAATGAGTATGTTTGGATAACCTTTCTAGCATTTGATCAATAAATGGCAAGGGGTAATGATCTTTCTTAGTAGCTTTATTTAATTTGCGGAAATCAATTACCATCCTATAACATGTAACAATTCTTTGCGGGATCAATTCATCTTTATCATTAGGAATAACAGTCATACCTCCCTTCTTAGGGACACAATGGACAGGACTTACCCACTGGCTATCAGCAACTGGATAAATAATACCTGCCTCTAGAAGCTTTAGTATTTCCTTCCTTACCACTTCATCTTAGGATTTAACCGTCGTTGATGATCAATAACCTGTTTAGCATTTTCTTCTAGTTTTATCTTGTGTTGGCATAAAGTGGGACTGATGCCCTTAAGATCATCCAGAGTATATGCAATAGCAGCACGGTACTTCTTCAGAGTTTTCAATAATGTTTCCTCTTCCTGCTCTGAAAGGTTAGCACTAATAATAACAAGATATATCTTCTTTTCATCAAGATAAACATACTTAAGATTATCAGGTAAAGGTTTAAGTTCAAACATGGGATCACCCTTAGGTGGAGGAGGATCCCCTAGGATTTCAACAGGCAAGTTGTTTTTCAATACGGGTCCCTGATTAAAGAATATTTCATCTATTTCCCTTCTCTCATTCATATGCATATCATTTTCATGGTCTAGCAAATATTGTTCTAAAGGGTCATTAGGACGCACAACAATAGAAGCAAGACCAATAATTTCATCCTTACTAGGTAATTCTTTATCAAGGGGTTGTCTACAAAATTTAGCAAAGTTAAAATCATGAGACATATCCCCTAAACCAACAGTAACAATATCTTTTACACAGTCTATCTTAGCATTAACAGTATTCAAGAAGGGTGTGCCAAATATAATGGGACAAAAGTCATCTTGTGGGTAACTAAGAATAAGGAAATCAGCAGGGTATTTAACTTTCCCACACAAAACTTCAACATCTCTAACAATCCCAACTGGCGAAATAGTGTCCCTATTAGCGAGCTTAATAGCATTAATCCCTTCTAACTCAACAGGTGCAATGTCATGCATAATTTCTTGATATAAGGTATGAGGGATAATACTCGCACTAGCACCCACATCACATAAACCATGATAGCAATGATCTCCTATTTTAACAAAGATAACATGCAAGCCTACAATAGGTCTATGTTTATTCCTAGCATCGGGTTTGGCTATTCTAGCAGATTTCTCTTGGAGGTAAATAACATGTCCATCTAAATTCTCAACCAAGAGATCTTTAACCATATCAACACTAGGTTCAACTTTAATTTGCTCAGAGGGTGTAGGTGTTCTAGTATTACTCTTATGAACTATAGTTGAAGCTTCAGCATGATCCTTTATTCTAATAGGGAAAGGTGGTTTCTCAATATATGCAGTAGGAACAATAGGATCAACATTATAAGCGATAGTCTTTTCTTCAACTTTAACAGGTTCAACTATTTTTACTTCAATGGGAGGATGGTATTTAAACCACTTCTCCTTGGGAAGATCAACATGAGTAGCAAATGATTCACAAAAGGAGGCTACTATCTCAGAGTCAAGTCCATATTTAGTGCTAAACTCGCGGAAAACACCGGTATCCATAAAAGCTTTAACACAATCAAACTTAGGGGTCATACCTGACTCCTTACCTTTGTCGAGATCCCAATCTTCAGAGTTGCGTTTAATTCTTTCCAATAAATCCCATTTGAATTCAATAGTCTTCATCATAAAAGAACCAGAACAAGAAATATCGAGCATGGAGCGATTATCGAGAGAAAGCCGAGCATAAAAAATTTGAATGATCATTTCTCTTGAAAGCTCATGATTGGGGCATGAATATAACATTGACTTAAGCCTCCCCCAAGCTTGAGCAATGCTTTCTCCTTCACGGGGCCAAAAATTATAGATATAATTACGATCACGATGAACCTGGTGCATAGGGTAGAACTTCTGATGAAATTCCAACTTCACACGATTATAGTTCCATGATCCAATATCATCACATAGCCTAAACCATATCAATGCATCTCCCTTAAAAGATAAAGGGAAGACCTTCTTTTTGATAACATCCTCGGGCATACCTACAAGCTTAAATAATCCACAAACTTCATCCACATAGATTAGGTGTAAATCGGGATGCAGTGTTCCGTCTCCTGTGAAGGGATTATCTAGCAGTTTCTCTATCATACCCAAAGGAATTTCAAAGAAAACATTTTCAGTAGGTGCAGTAGGTTGAGGAGCAACTCTTTGATCTTCTGGTCGGGGTGAAGATACCCCGAACAAGCCCCTCAAAGGATTATGAGCCATAGTAACAAGTGACAGTAAATTTCAGCACACTATATAAATTTTTCCTTACCAAAGGCGCTTCACTCCCCGGCAACGGCGCCAGAAAAAAGTCTTGATGACCCACAAGTGTAGGGGATCTATCGTAGTCCTTTTGATAAGTAAGAGTGTCGAACCTAACGAGGATCAGAAGGAAATGATAAGCAGTTTTCAGTAAGGTATTTTCTGCAAGCACTGAAATTATAGGTAACAGATAGTTTTGTGATAAGGTAATTGGTAGCAAGTAACAAAAGGTAAAAGCAAATAAGGTGCAGCAAGGTGGCCCAATCCTTTTTGTAGCAAAGGACAAGCCTGAAGAAACTCTTATATGAAGGAAAGCACTCCCGAGGACACATGGGAATTATCGTCAAGCTAGTTTTCATCACGATCATCTGCTTCACGTTCGGTACTTTGATAATTTGGTATGTGGGTGGACCGGTGCTTGGGTGCTGTCATTACTTGGAAAATCCTCCCACTTATGATTAACCTCTAATGCAAGCATCTGCAACTACAAAATAAGTATTAAGGTAAACTTAACCATAGCATGAAACAAGTGGATCCAAATCAGCCCCTTACGAAGCAACGCATAAACTAGGGTTTAAGCTTCTGTAACTCTAGCAACCCATCATCTACTTATTACTTTCCAATGCCTCCCTCTAGGCCCAAATAATGGTGAAGTGTCATGTAGTCAACGTTCACATGACACCACTAGAGGAGAGACAACATACATCTCATCAAAATATCGAACGAATACCAAATTCACATGACTACTAATAGCAAGACTTCTCACATGTCCTCAGGAACAAAAGTAACTATTCACAAGACATAATATTGTTCATGATCAGAGGGGTATTAATATGCATAATGGATCTGAACATATGATCTTCCACCAAATAAACCAACTAGCATCAACTACAAGGAGTAATCAACACTACTAGCAACCCACAGGTACCAATCTGAGGTTTGGGTACAAAGATTGGATACAAGAGATGAACTAGGGTTTGAGGAGATGGTGCTGGTGAACATGTTGATTAAGATAGCCCTCCCCAAGATGGGAGAGTTGTTGGTGATGACGGCGGTGACAATTTCCCCTCCCAGAGGGAAGTATCCCCGCCAGAACAGCTCTACTGGAGCCCTAGATTGGTTTCCGCCAAGGTTCCACCTCGAGACGGCGACGTCTGGTCCCGAAAGCCTCCTTATGATTTTTTCCAGGTCAAAACACCTCATATAGGAGAAGATGGGCATCGGGGGGGCCACGAGGTAGGGGGCGCACCCAGAGAGTTGGGCGCACCCCCCACCCTCGTGGACAGCTGGTGGCCCCCCTGGTGATCTTCTTTTGCCAGATATTTTTGATATTTTCTGAAACGATGTCCTGTGAAGTTTTGGGGCTTTTGAGTTTTAGCAGAATAGGTTTCCAGAGTTTGCTTCTTTTCTAGCCCAGAATTCCAGCTGTCGGCATTCTCCCTCTTCATGTAAACCTTTTAAAATAAGAGAGAAAAGGCATAAGTATTGTGACATAAAGTGGAATAACAACCCATAATGCAATAAATATCAACATATAAGCATGATGCAAAATGGACGTATCAGGGGTCCGCACGAATGGCAGCCATCGCGACCTCATCCGCGCGTGCGGCCGCGATTTGCTTCTCCGCTGCGAAATGCTCCTTGAGATCTTGGCTATATTGCGTGCACCATGGCTGAGGGCGGCGCTTATTTGGTGGAGGGGTCGGTGATTTGGGTGGAAGGTGTCGCGCTCTCGCCGGCGGTCGGGGCCTGTGGGATGTCGGAGGAGGAGGATGGGGGTCGGGTGTGGATTACGTGCCTGGATAGACGAGGCCGAGCAGTGTGAAGGAAAGGGTCGCCGGCGAGGAGGCGGCACTGCAAGCAAGGAGTGAAGGTTTCAACTTGGAAAGGAAGGCAGAAACAGGGGCAATGTGGCTTTTGGTAAGGGGGAGGGGGCGGGGAGGTAGATATTTCCGCAGAAGCCGAAAATTTGGAATCGCTTCAGCGAAAAAACTGGCGCGCAAAGTGTCATCAGACATGGTCCCTTAGTCAGAACTGTGTATGATATGTGAACATCACAAACGATTCAAATAGGTTAACCCATGTGTGATGAGTTTGAACGTCAAAAATTTTGGTTCAAATTTCCATGGTTACAGTGGTCATCCACGTCATTGCATAATTTGGGTACACATAGGAGGCTACAGCACACCCACACTTCTTAATCGAGCAAGTTCAGCAATTAAACAGAGCTAGCTGACCTAAACATTACTCTAACAAATTAAAGACCGGCGCTCTTAATTAAACAAAACAAAGAGTACTACTACGGCTGGTGCTCATCGATCTCCACCGTCGTCATGTCCACCTCGTGCCCGACGGTCTCCTGGGGAAGGGTCTCCATGGCATCCATCACATCATACTCGGCAAGCATCTCGCCATCCGCGTCCGCCATCTCTTTGGAAAAGGCCGCCATGAGCTGGGCGTGGGCGGGCGTGATCCGGGCTTGGACGGGCTCCATCGTCGCAAGGTATGCGGCGGAGGAACGAATGGCTGCTCGAACGCTCTCGGCGATTGCCAACTCTTCGGTCGTGAGTTGTCGACCGTTGTCGAAGAAGCTTCGTTCGATTTGTGTGGTGACCGCCACGAGCTGGGCGTGGGCGACCGTGACATGGTCGTGGGCGGCCTCCATTAGGGCTAAGGTCACCGCTGCGGAACGGACAGCTGTCGTGCCGCTCTCGTCAGTTGCTAACCCCGAGGCAGATGTTGCTGCCGCCGCCTGAGAAGCAACAATGGTCGTTTGGGCTGTCTCGGCCGCCCGGTCGCTGATTGCGGCCGCGCTCATGCACCTTGTTAGCACGCGCAAGGCGGCTGCGGTCGCGCTCTCGCCAGAGTGGGCCACCGAAGTTGCCCTCACAACGCGGGTCCACGTGCCCATCTTTCACCGGCGGCGATTGAGCAGTGAAATGATATTTGGGGAGCGAGCTAGTATGCTTGAGACGCCGGCAATGGACTGTAGCCGACGCACCTTCTCGCGTAAGCCAACGGCTTAGTATACACCGACGGTGCTCCAGGATATTTTGTGCTGCATCTCACACGGTTGGTCATAATAAACTGTGTGCGATCTACTTGATTTTTCATCTTGATTTGAATGACATAATGGGGTCGCAGCGGAAATGGACGTTGTTTGAATTGCTAGACCTTTTATCTGCGATGAACATGCAACTATATGTGTGTCATGAAAGAATTGGGATTATTCAGGGTTCGTTTGGACATTTTATACATTAAACTGGTTTTCTAGCCATTTCAGGTGCACAATTCAAGATTAAACTACATGCACATGCTCATGTGCGCCAAAATGGGTTATAAAATCATATATGTGTCCATGGGTTTATGCTTATGTCCCATGCAAGAAATGGGGATGAAATTCGAACACCACGGCACCATGGCTCTCCGGCAAACATCGACGTACTTGCTTTTGTAATTCTAGTAAATCCAAAATTTGTCCTAAATTCATGAAACTTGGCATGCTATCATGGAGCGGCATCAACATGCCGTGGGAAATTTTTTGTCCCGTTTGGGGCTGGTTTGGGTATAAACTTCTCATAAACCAGAGCTTCTCACAACAAGTGTGATGGTTTCAGTAGGGAACATTTCACCTTTCTGGACGAAACTATATCCGTTGCCTCTTCTCGATTTCAAAATTTTCCCTAGTGTCAACAGAGAACAACAGGAGTGTTGTGCCAATTTTTGGGATTTTTCAGGGTTCGTTTGGACATTTCAATGCATTAATTGAGTTTTCAATGCATTTATGTGCATAACTCAAATTTGAACTAGATGCACGTGCTCTAATGCATATAAATTGGTTAAAAATTTAAATATGTGTCCTTGGTTGCATGCTTGGGTCCCATGCAAGAAATGGGAACGAATGTCTAGCACCCTGCCACCGTCACTCGGCCACAAACATTGAGATACCTAGTTTTCAAATTCTAGTAAATCCAAATCTTGTCTGAAATTCATGAAACTTGGCATACTATCATGGAGCGGCATCAACATGCCGTGGTAAAAAAAATGTCCCATTTGGGGCAGGTTTGGGGATATGCTTCTCACAAACCAGAGCTTCTCACAACAAGTGTGATGGTTTCGGTAGGGAACGTTTCACCTTTTTGTACGAAACGATATCCGTTGCCTCTTCTCGATTTCAAGTTTTTCCTAGTGTCAACATAGAACAATAGGATTGTTGTGTCAATTTTCTTGATTTTTGGGGGTTTCTTTGGACATTTTTATGCATTAATTGAGTTTTCAATTCATTTATGTGCATAATTCAAATTTGAACTACATGCACAAGCTACTACATATAAATTGGTTGAAAATTCAAATCCGTGTTCTTGGTTGCATGCTTAGGTCCCATGCAAGAAATGGGAATGGATTTCAAACACCAGGGCACGGTTGATTGCCGGCAAAACATTGAGATACTTTATTTTTAAATCTAGTAAATCCAAAACTCGTCTGAAATTCATGAAACTTGGCATGCTATCATGGAGCGGCATCAACATGCCATGGTAAAAATTTGTGTCCCATTTGCGGCAGGTTTGGGTATATGCTTCTCACAAACCGGAGCTTCTCACAACAAGCATGATGGTTTCGGTAGGGAACGTCCCACCCGTCGAGACGAAACGATATCCATTGCCTCTTATTGCTTTCAAAAAGTTTCTCGTGTCAACATAGAACAACAGGAGTGGTGTGTCAATTTTTGTGATTTTTTGGGGTTCGTTTGAGCATTTTTATGCATTAACTGAGTTTTTAATGCATTTATGTGCATAATTCAAATTTGAACTACATGCAGATGCTCAAGTGCATATAAATTGGTTGAAAATTCAAATTTATGTCCTTGGGTGCATGCTTAGGTCCCATGCAAGGAATGGGAATGAATTTCAAACACCAGGGCACCGTTGATTGCCGGCAAAATATTGAGATGCTTTATTTTAAAATTCAAGTATATATCCAAAACTCGTTTGAAATGTGTCGAGCAGGATTTTTGCGGCTCTTGATCGCAAACGTTTTAGATAGAACACCGTATGCAAAGTGAGAGCAGGATTTGTGCATCTCTTCAACGCGAAAGGTTCTTTTGGATGACCCGTGTGCAACCACTTACAAACAATTTGGTAAGATTTGCATCTGTCATATTGGGTATGTTGCCATTTGTCAAACTGGAAAGATTGATATTTGTTGATCTAGTAACATTGTCATTTGTCAACCTTGTAACACTGCGATTTCTCCTAAAAATCATTAGCAGTATCTAATTTTTACAACTAAAATTCAATAATTAAGCATAGATTTCATTCATAGATTAAGCAGTCGTTTTTAATTTATACAAACAGTTCAACTCGACAGCTGAACCGACCAAACTTTTCCTCAAATTGCTGCCAACCACGTAGTGAAATAGCTAGTTCAACTATATATACTAGCTAATTTTAAGTATGTTGTACAGTTCCAGCACATCTATAGTCAGATGAACTGAACAAAATTAACCCTAAATACTACTACAAAGGAGGGGCTTTGTACTACTTTCGGCTGCCTCTCCTCCGTAAGAGGCACAGGAGGAGGAGCCTACCGACGAGCTAGACAACTGCAATACAATGCCTGCCACTGCTGCAGCTTCAGCGACGCTCACCTCAAACGCCCTCTACCGCTCCAGACGACCCCTCTCGAAGTGGTGGTTCTCCTCGTAGATCTCCTGATTCCTCGCCTCTAAGGCGGTGTGTGTTGTGGCCACTGCGGCGGTAAGGCTCTTTGTGTGCTCTACGAGGCGCTCCTCCTCCTCCCGCGGGAACTCGGTGTAGCGCGCAAGGTCGTTGGCGCATGTGCGGGCATCCACCTCCGCCTCCCACCTTCGGGTGGCGGTGGCAGAGTGGGTGATGACCCCGGCAGTCGACGGTGGGCTGGCGGCCACGATGGCCGATGATGGGGTGGCGGCCACGACCACCACCTCCCGCCTTCGGGCCGCGATGGCGGAGCGGGTGATGGCCACGGTGGCCGGCAGTGGGGTGGCGGCCACAACGGCCACCTTCCATCTTCGGGCCGTGGCGGCGGAGCGGGAGATGGCCCTGGCTTTCGACAGTGGTGTGGCGGCAACGGCGACCGGCAACAGCTGCCGACGGGCAGCAGCGACGGAGCTTGTGGTGGGTGTTCCGCCCACACCCAGTAGGGATGCCACGCGCACTACACTACGCCGGGGATTGCGTCATCGCCGCGGTGTAGCCTCCCTGCTAGAGTTGTCCTCCGATGACGGCGGAGTGGTTGAGCGACAATGACGGACCGGTGCCATTGGTGATTCTGGGAGAAGCAGACGTGATATGCTACAGGGAGGGTGGGGAAAATGCGACGCAGGACTCGCCGGTCGTGAATGTTTATATAGCAGGCTGGTAAGAATTGGGATTTTGGGGGATTTCACCGAGTCGGGCGGGAAGCTTGCGCGGGAACCTCCAAGGTTGCGCGGGAACGGGCTCACCGATGATTCATTGGCGCCACCGTTTGGCCAAAAGAACGCCCCCGCGCGCTGCGCAAGCTTGCGGTGTAAGCCGTGTGCGGTAGCGGGGTGACAAGACGTGCGAGAGGAGGACGAAAGGCCATGTATACATACGGTTAATAAAAAACATACGGTTAATAAAAAAACATTTGCGATTTAATTACCTACTATACCCCCCGTCCTGATTTATAAGTATAATTTAACTAATAAAATACAAATGCATGTCGCCAAAGATTATATAGTTGGATTCGTATTTAAACATAGTTTCCAATTATATAATTTTTATAACATGCATTAACATTTTTTTGGTTAAATTTGAGGGCAAAGTATGGCATAGAATATAAAGGGGGCCGTAGACTAGACGGAGGTAGTAGCACACGGCCGGTCTCTACGCAGCGATGCAACTGTCGTCTGGCTTGTAAACGACCATTTCCTGCGTGTTCAATTGCTCTATGCGTGTGGTTGCTTGTGGTTCATGCGGCCGCGGCGCGCTCTGCTCGCGTCCCGCCGCGCGCGCTCTGCTCTCGCGTCCCTCCGGGTGCTTTGCCTTCGTCCCTCCACGTGCGCTGCCAGTGTTTGGGAACGGCGCACAATCGCGCACGTTCGTGTGCATGCGGTTGCGCCGGGCGCGACGCGACAATGCAGTTACCCGCTGCAAAAACTGTCATGCGGACGCGCAGAGAATCTTGGCCGCCCAGCTCCCATTTATTCCTGCGGCCATTTACCTTCATCTCTCGCGTCACACGACACAATAAGCACACCCACGACGACACATACAGAGAGGACATCCAGCGGTTCCAATACCTAAACAGGATAAGCAGGCTGAGGACTTAGGACTGAAGAAATAGGGTTGAGAAAATTGAGAAAGTCTCCAGTCAAAGTCTTCAAAAAGTACAGATCAAGCTCAACAACACATGAATGAGTAAATGGAAGAGTTGAGGAAATAGAACCAGCATGCTTGATGAAGAGTTGAAGACAATGATTTGGTAAACCAGTTCCAACTGCTGTGATAGTTCTACGTCTGGTTGGAGCGGCTAGGTATTTAAACCTGAGGACACACAGTCCCGGACACCCAGTCCCGGACACACAGTCCAGGACACCAAGTCCTCATCGTATTCTCCTTGAGCTAAGGCCACACAGTCCTCGCCCAATCACTCGTGGTAAGTCTTCACAGGTGACTTCCAAACCTTCACAAACTCGTTCACCCAGCAATCCACAATTCCTCTTGGATGCTCTAGACCATTGACGCCTAACCGTCTGGAAGATCACAGTCTTCAAAGGTAACAAGCGTCGGTTCCACACAGGAACAATCTCTTAAGTGATGCTCAATCACTTTGGGGTTTAGGTGTTTGGGTTTTGGGTTTTTCCTCACTTGATGATCTTCGCTCAAAGTCCTCGGGGGATGTGTTGCTCTAATGACAAGTGTCGGTTTCTCTCGGAGCAGCCAACCAGCTAGTGGTTGAAGGGAGCGGCTATTTATAGCCTAGGGAGCAGCCGACATGATAAGACATAAATACCCTTAAATGATATGACCGTTAGGTGGATAGATATTTTGGGACAGCTGGTGCATAGCACAGCAACGGTCGGAAATTTGAGTATCAATTTCCTCATGGCTATCATGTTCCTCACTTGTAGGCAATCCGCACTAGCAGATTCCTAACTCCTTAGTCAGAACAAATTCCTCATAGACCAGAAGAACTTCTTCTCTGTCACTGAAGAAATTGACTGAACTGTATGAGATTTCCAATGGCTTCAAGGATTGGGTAGTGTAGGCTTTGAGTTGAGCATCACTTGGAAATATGTTTCCTTAGTTTTTCCTCGACCCCCTTTAATAGTACGGTGTTTCCTATGACTCAAGAAAGAGAAAATGAAACTACGAAAGCAAAAGTCTTCACGCTTCAAAATCCTCGCATGATTGTCCAAGTCTTCAAGGTCACACCTATTTCTTCACTTTCAAAATCTTCAGAAAGTCTTCAGAAATCCAAAGTCATCAGTTGAAGACATTCAATTTTAGGGGTCGACTTTCTTTGTAAATATCAAACTCTTCATAGACTTATAGACATGTGTACACACACAAACGCATCAGTCCCTTAACCTATAAGTCTTTAATACACCAAAATCACTAAGGGTCACTAGATGCACTTGCACTACCCCAGACAAGGGATCGAGCCACATAGCAGTGGCGGGAGCGTCACAAGAAGTAGATGACTAGACGATCGTTTCTCCTACTTTAGAATGCATGCAATTGTTCTAAAGCACATGCTGGAATGATCTGTATAGTTACTTATGTAATTGGATGTTTATTTCAGTTACATATATATATATTCATGTTATTATTCTGTAGACAGAGCAAATCACACGGCTTATTAGCAGCAATCGTCTGTAATATTATTGGTCTTCGCACACATTTCTGATTATGGGCCTATTTATCGTGTATCACACTGATACGTCCAAAATGTATCTATAATTTCTGCTTGCTCCATGCCACTTTTGGGTGATATTGCTATGATATTCATACACTTTCATACACTTTTGATCATATTTGGACTAACCTACTAATCCAGTGCACCCCGGTGCCAGTTTCTGTTTTCGGCTGTTTTTGTATTTCAGGTTTTCACGTTACGAGAACTGCCAGGAAAAATCCAGAAAAATTATATAAAAAATCAGCGTTTCAGAACCTACCTTGCGCCCGAAGGACAGCCGGGGGGGCACCAGGCGCCCTGGCGGCGCCCCCCCCCCCCCCAGGGCCGCGCCGGGGGGGCGCCTGGGCCCCCCGAGCCCCGTCTGGTGCCCCCCTTCGGCATATATTTAGAGCGTCCTTCGAAACCCTCGGTAGGGAAACTCTTTTTCGCGATCTCATCTCTGTTCCGCCGCCGCCGCCGCTTCCAAGATCGGGAGCACCAGGAGAACTCTTCCCGGCACCCTGCCGGAGGGGAGGATCACCATCGGGAGCTTCTCCACCACCATGGACGCCTCCCGGATGAGTTGTGAGTAGTCTCCCTTGGACCATGGGTCCATGACCAGTAGCTATGTGATGTTCCCTCCCGTTCTTGTGCTTCACTAATTAGTCCTCGTGAGCTGCCCTACATGATCGAGGCACATATGTAATCCTTATGTTGTTGCTATGATGAGTTTGCTGGGATCCGATGGATTATGAGATTATGTTCAGATTGATCTTGAGTAATATATTTGATCTACCTCTTTTATATTTATGTTCATAAGTAATCCTTGCATGTTCTCCGTTGTTATTTATTGCTTTGGTCAAGTAATACGTAGTGACTCCAAGAGGGAACGTTATGCTCGATTGTGGGTTCATGCCCCTCGATGACTAGCTTGAGTGACAGAAACATGAGTCCAGGGGATGTGTTGTTGCCACAAGGGGGAAAACAACGGTGCTTGTGCCCGCGGGTGCAAGGATTGTTTACTTTACGCAAAGTTCTTTTAATGCAGTTGTCTGTTGCATTGAGTTTACACTATGGATGGGACTCGCAACTTAATACCAGCGAGATGTTCTGGATAGATATCTCAAGATGGATGATTAGTAGTAGATATTGATGGATTTCGGTCTACTTACTTTGGCGTACCGCCCATGCTTTGAACCTCAACCTTTCTTGCAATGTAGTCAGCATTGGTTTGCGTTCGTGGTCCTGTCAATTGCCCAGCTATAATTCGTTTACCTCACATAGTTGTTTTATCGTCTTTTGGGAGAGAGACATCACTAGTGAACATCATGAGACTCCGGTCCGTATTACCATCATTGATCACATCCGCTATTTACTTTTCGCTTTTATTTACTATTGCAAACATTATCTATCACTACTATCATTTGCGTTTAATCCTTTGTGAACTACAAGGCCGGAGGGATTGACAACCTCTCTGTACTCGTTGGGAGCAAAGTTATTTGTATCTGTGTGCAGGTCCACGTTGATTGCTAATCCGCGCCGTTAGCAGTTGACACCTACTTGTTGAACCTAGGAGTCTCTGGGGATTCGATCCTTGGCATCTTTGCTAAGGGAAAAACTTCCACAACACTGCATCTTTCACCTTCCACTTGGGGTAACCAACGAGGGGTTAGAGGCCCATCAAGGAGTATTTTCTGGCGCCGTTGCCGGGGACTCCACTCTTCAGGATAGGGGAGTTGCACGCTATCTTTTACCTTTGCTTTTAGTCTTGTTAGTTTACCTTTCAGTTTTTGCTTTAGTATCCTTTATCAAAAATTACAAAAAAAAATTATTTTGCCTACCTGTTAGTAGTCCTATCTGTTTAGCTAAACATGTTAGGATATGGTGCTTTGAGGGAATCAGAAGTTCTAGATTTCCATCAAAGGGATGGAGAAAATATGAAGAAGGCATGGGACAGAATTTCTGATGCACATAGGAGAATTATGCCTTGGATACCTATAAAAATTGTGCTTAGGAATTTTTACCAGGGTCTTTTTAAATGGTGTAAACACTCTCTTGACATTATAGCCGAGGGAGATTTCCTAGAGTGTGATGAAGCTAGAGCTCTTGAAATTATACATGGTCTATCTAGTTACTTTGTTTATGATCATAATTTTGATACTGTCATAGATAGACTTGCTACTATTGAAAAGAGAATGGATGCTCTAGACTTAATGAAGGTAGAGAAACCCAAACCCAATAAGAGAGATATTTTGGAAATAGATAATGACTGGGAGCCTCTTGTTAGGATTAGCATCTCTAATCAAGACTTCCTTGCTTATTGTGATATTGGATCTATGGTTTCTACTATGCCAAAAACTGTTCATGATTCTTTAAAATTTAACATGGATAGACTACCATCTTATCATGAACAAACTAATGGAGATATTTCTGAAATCCAGGGAAGAATAAAAGATGTGCTAGTTAAATTCCTTAAAGGGATTGCAATAGTTGATTTCTTCATCATGGAGCCAAACCAAGGAAATATAGTGCTTGGAAGGGACTTCCTCCGAGCGGTAAAAGGCTTCATCGATATAGGTAAGGGACAAATCCGCTTACGCGGGAAGGCAAAAGGTGTGTACCCCTTTCCTAGAAGGAACAAGAGTGAACTTGTTGAGGAACCTTATGAATCAATTTATAACTCCGATTATTATGATGGTTATTGATTCCTCTATGCATTATGCCTAGCTTAAAGGCATAAAAGAAAGCGCTTTTGGGAGGCGGCCCACATGAATAAATTTTTATATTTTGCTTTTGTTGTGTCTTGATGTTGTTTACTACTGTAGCATCATCATTGTATCTTTGCTTTTCATATTTGTGCCAAGTATAGCCTCTGATTGCTAGAAAGTTCAAAAGTTGTGAGGTGCTGTCCAGGAAACAGATTCTGTCCTTGGATAGAAAAATTCGTATAAAATCACCAGATCATCTTTTTGGTCTGAATTATTTCGACATCGTTCTCTATATAATTGTCTTTCGTGCGTCTGTTCTGAATTTTTTGATTTGAGTTGCAAAAGTGCCCCGAACAAATCAATTACTACCCGCTGTTCTGTTTTTCACAGATTCTGTCATGTTTTGCCTTTCCTTCATTTTGCAAATCAAGAGCTTGCTTTTTCTTTGCAAAAACCTTTTGGCAATCTTGAGAAACAGTAGAACTTCAAGAATATCTTTATTTCCAGCAAGGTGCAATTATTTTATTAAGGGTACTAACCTCGCTAATCAGATTATAATGAGTTATGTATGAAGGGAGTTTTCAAGTGTGCGAGGGAAGATGATAAAAAGATTCAGGAGTGTCAAGCGCTCAAGCTTGGGGATGCCCCCGTGCACCCCCAAGAAATATTCAAGGAGACTCAAGCGTCTAAGATTGGGGATGCCTCCGTGCATCCCCTTCTCCATCAACATTATCAGTTCGTCTTTCGTTTCGCTATATTTTTATCACTTCATGTGTTAAGTGCTATGCTTGGAGCGTATTGCTTTTAGTTTTCTTTTTAGTTTTTCATAACGAGTCGGAACTCAGCGTTCTTTATGTGGGAGAGAAACATGCTCCACTTCTACCTAGAACATAACATAGAATTTTCATGTCTACCTTTGCTGTGTGTGTTCTTTGTCTTTTAATAGCTACTATCATGCTCTGCTCTTAGTATTCATGCTTATCTTTTCAAAGAGCTTTTGTTTAGTTGGTTGCTTGAACTCTCTTTAATTATCATGCTTATCTAATTAAGAGAGTTTGCTTCCGTTGCATTGGTTAATATGTCTATGATAAAGATGCTACGTGCATAATGGTGCTTAGTAGTTCAGGTTTTCTTATGGTTAGTCTCAAATAGCTGGGGGATTCCCAATGTGTCATTGGAGTACCAACTTGATTTGTTTGCCGATGATGTGGTATGGTTTAGTAATATCTTCCTTCGAGAATTTATTTTGATTGACTTGGCGTATGCTCACGCATATTTAAGACTGTAAAGAAAGTCTGTCAAGCCTTGATGATCTTTTATTTCTGAGTAGCGATATAACTACCATGCCTGATTCAATGTTGCTTTGTCGCTCTGCATGATTATGACCGTCATTGCTCTCTTAGTTGGTCGCTCCCAGTCTTTTGCTAAACTCCACCTATACTAAGCAGACTAACCTTGCAATACATAGCTCATGGGAAAGTAGCTTAAAAACTATTGTGGTAAAGAATATGTTGCCTATGTATCTTATTTCTTATAAGTTGCTTGCTGAGCGGTAACCATGTTTCTGGGGACGCCATCAACTGTCACACTTTTGTTGAATATCATGTGAGTTGCTATGCATGTTCGTCTTGTCTGAAGTAAGGGTGATTTGCCATGGGTTCAATGAATATGCATATTGTTAGAGAAGAACATTGGGCCGCCAACCAAAGCCATGTATCATGGTGGAAGTTTTAGCTTGGACATTAATCCTCAATCTCTTATGAGAATATGCTTATGCATTAAAGAGGAGTCCATCATCTATTTTCTATGTTGTCCCGGTATGGATGTCCTCAAGTTGAGATCTATCAAAAACGAGAAATCAAATGCGATTTATCTCCTTGGACCTTTGTACAGGTGGCATAGAGGTACCCCTTTGTGACACTTGGTTGAAACACATGTAATGCAATGATAACCCATGGAAATCCGAGCCAATTAGGACAAGGTGCGAGCACTATTGGTATTCGATGCATGAGGCTTGCAACTTATAGGATGTCTTATGCATGACACATATGAAGTACTACTACCTTTGACAAAATTGCTTCTATGTTTTCAAAATAAAAAGCTCTAGCACATAACCATTCTTTTACTTTTATGTTGAGTCTCCACCTTCTTTTAAAAGCACCAACTACTGAGAGCATGATTGTCATTCTAAGTGTAATGTGCATTGTCCCAAAGTAGCATTGACTTTTGCATGATTGTGATATCGTTTATTTTGAAATCATTGTATCTAGTCATCACTTAAACCTTGAAGGTGCCCCTGCATTTATGTTTTGCATCACTAAAGGGGGCAAGCTAGATATCACTTTATCATATTTGCACATCATGTTCATTACAAATCTTCTTGATGTTTCAGTTTCATGTTGTAAAACTTCCAGTCATTTGTGATTTTCTCATGAGGCAACTTAATTACTATAGAATCATTGTCTCAGTAAGCTTTTGTCATATGACTATGAATAAGTCCTATATGGTTAATAGCATGTCACCATAGAAATTATGCTTGTTATCATTTACCTACTCGAGGACGAGCAGGAATTAAGCTTGGGGATGTTGATACATCCAAAACGTATCTATAATTTCTGCTTGCTCCATGCCACTTTTGGGTGATATTGCTATGATATTCATACACTTCCATACACTTTTGATCATATTTGGACTAACCTACTAATCCAGTGCACCCCGGTGCCAGTTTCTGTTTTCGGCTGTTTTTGTATTTCAGGTTTTCACGTTACGAGAACTGCCAGGAAAAATCCAGCAAAATTATATAAAAAATCAGCGTTCCAGAACCTACCTTGCGCCCGAAGGACAGCCGGGGGGGGCACCAGGGCTCTAGGCGCCCTGGCGGCGCCCCCCCCCCCCCTGGGCCGCGCCGGGGGGGGCGCCTGGGCCCTCCGAGCCCCGTCTGGTGCCCCCCTTCGGCATATATTTAGAGCGTCCTTCGAAACCCTCGGTAGGGAAACTCTTTTTCGCGATCTCATCTCTGTTCCGCCGCCGCCGCTGCTTCCAAGATCGGGAGCACCAGGAGAACTCTTCCCGGCACCCTGCCAGAGGGGAGGATCACCATCGGGAGCTTCTCCACCACCATGGACGCCTCCCGGATGAGTCGTGAGTAGTCTCCCTTGGACCATGAGTCCATGACCAGTAGCTATGTGATGTTCTCCTCCCGTTCTTGTGCTTCACTAATTAGTCCTCGTGAGCTTCCCTGCATGATCGAGGCACATATGTAATCCTTATGCTGTTGCTATGATGAGTTTGCTGGGATCCGATGGATTATGAGATAATGTTCAGATTGATCTTGAGTAATATATTTGATCTACCTCTTTTATATTTATGTTCATATGTAATTCTTGCATGTTCTCCGTTGTTATTTATTGCTTTGGCCAAGTAATACGTAGTGACTCCAAGAGGGAACGTTATGCTCGATTGTGGGTTCATGCCCCTCGATGACTAGCTTGAGTGACAGAAACATGAGTCTAGGGGATGTGCTGTTGCCACAAGGGGGAAAACAACGGTGCTTGTGCCCGCGGGTGCAAGGATTGTTTACTTTACGCAAAGTTTTTTTAATGCAGTTGTCTGTTGCATTGAGTTTACACTATGGGTGGGACTCGCAACTTAATACCAGCGAGATGTTCTGGATAGATATCTCAAGGTGGATGATTAGTAGTAGATATTGATGGATTTCGGTCTACTTACTTTGGCGTACTGCCCATGCTTTGAACCTCAACCTTTCTTGCAATGTAGTCAGCATTGGTTTGAGTTCGTGGTCCTGTCAATTGCCCAGCTGTAATTCGTTTACCTCACATAGCTGTTTTATCGTCTTTTGGGAGAGAGACATCACTAGTGAACATCATGAGACTCCGATCCATATTACCATCATTGATCACATCCGCTATTTACTTTTTGCTTTTATTTACTATTGCAAACATTATCTATCACTACTATCATTTGCGTTTAATCCTTTGTGAACTATAAGGCCGGAGGGATTGACAACCTCTCTGTACTCGTTGGGAGCAAAGTTATTTGTATCTGTGTGCGGGTCCACGTTGATTGCTAATCCGCGCCGTTAGCAGTTGACACCTACTTGTTGAACCTAGGAGTCTCTGGGGATTCGATCCTTGGCATCTTTGCTAAGGGAAAAACTTCCACAACACTGCATCTTTCACCTTCCACTTGGGGTAACCAACGAGGGGTTAGAGGCCCATCACACACACATCTTATTCAGTTGAATCATTTCCATTGTGTTGCCTAATCACACACAGTTCATCCTAGTGAACTGTATGTTGTATATCGCACACACCTTCATCTGGCTGCCCGTTTCTTTTGTTCCTCCTCATCGCAAACAGTTAATTGGACTGAATTGTATGCCCTTCATCGCACACACAACTAAAATCTGAACCGTGTTTGATGCATCCGTCATCGCAAACGTTTTGCACCTTTTTTGGCGTTTTTTACACCCCTATTTGTGAATATGGCATCGCACACAGTTTCGTCGAAGGGTCTCTGATTGTAGTGTCGCATTTGGACCATCCTGCAGTAGTGTTTATGCATCTTATCTTTCTTAGAATGGCGGTAGCATTATAAGATGATCCCTTCACTAAATTTCAAGATAATAGTGTTCTCCCCGAGTATGCACCGTTGCTACATTTCATCGTTTTGAGACACCACGTGATGATCGGTGTAATAGGCTATACGTTCATATGAAACGGGAGTAAGACCGTTTTACACACACAGAATACTTGGGTTAAACTTGATGAGCCTAGCATGTACAGACATGGCCTCAAAACATTGGATACCGAAAGGTCGAACATGAGTCATATAGTAGATATGATCAACATAGACATGTTCACCATTGATGACTACTCCATCTCATGAGATGATCATACATGGTTCAGTTATTTTGGATCATGTGTCACTTAGATAAACCCGAGGGAGGTTAATTTAAGTGGGAGTTCATTAGTAATTTGATTAATTGAACTTAATTTATTATGAACTTAGTCCTGATAGTATTTGCATGTCTATGCGGTAGATCAATGGCTCGTGCTACCGTTCCATTGAATTTTCAAGCGTTCCTAGAGAATGCTAAGTTGAAAGATGATGGTAGCAACTACACGGAATGGGTCCGTAACTTGAGGATTATCCTCATTGCTGCATAGAAGAATTATGTCCTTGATGCATCGCTAGGTGACCCACCCGCTCCCACTAACCTGGATGCTATGAACATTTGGGAAGCACGAAGTGATGACTACTCTATAGTTAAGTGTGCCATGCTTTACGTCTTAGAACCGGGACTTCAACGATGTTTTGAACGTCATGGAGCATATGAGATGTTCCAGGAGCTGAAGTTGATATTTCAAGCTAATGCCCGGGTTAAGAGATATGAAGTCCCCAACAAGTTCTATAGCTGCTAGATGGCGGAGAATAGTTCTGTCAGTGAACAAAAAATGTCTGGGTATTATAACCACTTGACTCAGCTGGGAATCTCTCTTCCACCTGAGAATGTTATTGACAAAGTTCTTCAATCACTGCCACCAAGCTACAAAGGCTTCATGATGAACTATAATATGCAAGGGATGGAGAAATCTATTCCTGAGCTCTTTTCGATGCTGAAATTAGCGGAGGTAGAAGTCAAGAAGGAGCATCAAGTGTTGATGGTTAACAAGGCCACTAGTTTCAGGAAAAAGGGCAAAGGAAAGAAAGGAAACTTCAAGAAGAATGACAAACATGTTGCCGCTCCCACGAAGAAACCCAAAGTTGGTTGTAAGCCTAAAACTGAGAGCTTCTACTTCAAAGGGACTGGTCACCGGAAGCGGAACTGCCCCAAGTATTTGGCGAATAAGAAGGATGTCAAAGTGAGCATGAACATTATATATGGATCTTGTTTGTTGCGAGACGGTTATTCATTTAAGTCAAAGAATAATGGTTGTTCTATTTATACGAGTAATATATTTTATGGTCATGCACCCTTAAGGAATGGTCCATTCTCATTGAATCTCAATCGTGGTAATACACATATTCATAATATTGATGCCAAAAGATGCAAAGTTGATAATGATAGTGCAACATACTTGTGGCACATCCATTTAGGTCATATTGGTGTAAAGTGCATGAAGAAACTCCATGCTGATGGACTTTTGGAAACACTTTATTATTAATCATTTGATACTTGCGAACCATGCCTCATGGGCAAGATGACTAAAACTCCGTTCTCCGGAACAATGGGGCGAGCTAATGACTTATTGGAAATAATACATACCGATGTATGTGGTTAGATGAGTGTTGAAGCACGTGGTGGGTATCGTTATTTTCTCACCTTCGCAGATGATTTGAGTAGATATGGGTATATCTACTTGATGAAACACAAGTCTGAAACATTTGAAAAGTTCAAAGAATTTCAGAGTGAAGTAGAGAATAATCGTAACAAGAAAATAAAGTTTCTAAGATCTGATCACGGAGGCGAATATTTGAGTTACAATTTTGGTCTTTGTTTGAAACAATGTGGAATAGTTTCACATCTCATGCCACCTGGAACATCACACCGTAATGGTGTGTCCGAACGTCGTAACTATACTCTATTGGATATGGTGCATTCTATGACGTCTCTTACCGATTTTCCTTTATCGTTTTGGGGTTATGCATTACAGACAACTGCATTCACATTAAATAGGACACCATCTAAATCCGTTGAGACGACACCGTATGAACTATGGTTTAGCAAGAAACCAAAGCTGTCATTTCTTAAAGTTTGGGGTTGTGATGCTTCTGTGAAAAAGCTTCAGCCTGATAAGCTCGAACTCAAATCGGAGAAGTGCGTCTTCATAGGATACCCAATAGAAACTGTTGGACACACCTTGTATCATAGATCCTAAGGCAAGATTTGTTGTTGCTAAAAATGGGTCCTTTCTAGAGAAGGAGTTTCTCTCGAAAGAAGTGAGTGGGAGGAAAGTAGAACATGATGAGGTAATTGTACCTTCTCTTGAATTGGAAAGTAGATCATCGGAGAAAACCGTTCCCGTGATACCTACACCAACTAGAGAAGAAGCTAATGATAATGATCATGAAACCTCGGATCAAGTTATTACTGAACCTCGAAGGTCGACCAAAACACATACCGCACCAGAGTGGTACGGTAACCCTATCCTGGAAGTCATGTTGTCAGACAATGGCGAACCTTCGAACTATGAAGAAGCTATGATGAGCCCAAATTCCAAAAAATGGCTTGAGGCCATGAAATCTGAGATAGGATCCATGTATGAGAACAAAGTATGGACTTTGGTGGACTTGCTCGATAATCGACAAGCCATAGATAATAAATGGATCTTCAAGAAGAAGACTGGCGCTGATGGTAATGTTACCGTCTACAAATGTCAACTTGTCGCAAAAGGTTTTTGAAAAGTTCAAGGAGTTGACAACGATGAGACTTTCTCACCCGTAGCGATGCTTAGGTCTGTCCAAATCATGTTAGCAATTGCCGCATTTTATGATTATGAAATCTGGAAAATGGATGTCAAAATTGCATTCCTTAATGGATATCCGAAAGAAGAGGTCTATATGATGCAACCAGAAGGTTTTGTTGATCCTAAAGGTGCTAACAAAATGTGCAAGCTCTAGCGATCCATCTATGGACTGGTGCAAGCATCTCGGAGTTGGAATATACGCTCTATGAGGTGATCAAATCATATGGTTTTATACAGACTTACAGTGAAGCCTGTATTTACAATAAAGTGGGTGGGATCTCTGTAGCATTTCTGATATTATATGTGGATGACATATTGTTGATTGGAAATGATGTAGAATTTCTGGATAGCATAAAAGGATACTTGAATAAGAAGAAATACCTCGGTGAAGCTGCTTATATATTGGGCATCAAGATCTATAGAGATAGATCAAGATGCTTAATAAGACTTTCACAAAGCACATACCTTGACAAAGTTTTGAAGAAGTTCAAAATGGACCAGTCAAAGAAAGAGTTCTTGTTTGTGTTACAAGGTGTGAAATTGAGTTAGACTCAATGCCCGACCACTGCAGAAGATAGAGAGAAAGTGAAAGTCATTCCCTATGCCTCAGCCATAGGTTCTATCATGTATGTTATGCTGTGTAGCAGACCTGATGTGTCCTTGCCATAAGTTAGTACATAGCTACTTCGAAAGCAACACATGAAGGAGTCTGGAAGAAGGAGATCATATCCGATCTAGGTGTAATACCTAGTGCATCGGGTCCATTGACAATCTTTTGTGACAACACTGGAGCAATTGCTTTGGCGAATGAATCCAAGATTCACAAGAGAACAAAACACATCAATAGACACTTCAACTCCATTCGTAAAAAGGTAAGGATGGAGACACATAAATTTGCAAAGTACATATGGATCTGAATGTTGCACACCTGTTGACTAAACCTCTTCCACGGGAAAAACATGATCAACACCAAGACTACATGGGTGTTAGATTCATTACAATGTAATCTAGATTATTGACTCTAGTGCAAGTGGGAGACTGGTGGAAATATGCCCTAGGGCAATAATAAAGTGGTCATTATTTTATATTTCCTTATTCATGATAAAGGTTTAGTATTCATGCTAGAATTTTATTGATCGGAAACCTAAATACATGTGTGAATACATAAACAAATATTGTGTCCCTAGTAAGCCTCTACTAGAATAGCTCGTTAACCAAAGATGATTAAGGTTTCATAACCATGGACATGAGTTGTAATTTGATAACGGGATCACATCATTATGAGAATGATGTGATGGACAAGACCCATTTGTTAGCTTAGCATTTGATCGTACAGTTTATTGCTACTTCTTCCATGTATGTCAAATACATATTCCTTTGACTATAAGATCATGCAACTCCCAGATACCGGAGGAATGCCATGTGTGCTATCAAACATCACAACGTAACTGGGTGATTATAAAGATGCTCTATAGGTATCTCCGAAGGTGTTTTGTTGGGTTGGCATGAATTGAGATTAGGATTTGTCACTCCGAGTATCGGAGAGGTATCTCTGGGCCCTCTCGGTAATACACATCATAATAAGCCTTGCAAGCAAATGACTAATGAAGTTAGTCTCGGGATGATGTATTACAGAACGAGTAAAGACACTTGCCAGTAACGAGATTAAACTAGGTATAGAGATACTGACGATCGAATCTCGGGCAAGTAACATAACGATGGACAAAGGGAATTGTGTATGTTGTCATAACGGCTCGACCGATAAAGATCTTCGTAGAATATGTAGGAGCCAATATGGGCATCCAGGTTCCGCTATTGGTTATTGACCGGAGAGGTCTCGGTCATGTCTCAAAATGTTACTTGCCAGTAACGAGATTAAACATGTATCATCCAGGTTTCTCGAACCCGTAGGGTCCGCACGCTTAACGTTCGTTGACGATATAGTGTTATATGAGTTATGTGATTTGGTAACCGAATGTTGATCGGAGTGCCGAATGAGATCACGGACATGACGAGGAGTATCTAAATGGCTGAGAGGTAAAGATTGATATATAGGATGATGGTATTCGGACACCGGAAATGTTCCGGAGGGTATCAGGTACTTATCGTGTCACCGAAAGGTTTTTCGGATACCCCGGCAATACTATGGGCCTTATAGGCCAAGAGAGGGAACACACTAGCCCACAAGGGGCTGGTGCGCCCCCTATAGTAGCCGGCCTAAGGAGGAGAATGAAAAGGGGAAGATAAATGAAAGTGTGGATTAGGATTCCCACTTCCTTCCCTCTCCCCCCTCTTTTCTTCCCCCCTCGGTTGTACTCCCTCCGTCCCAAAATAAGTGACTCAGAAATTGAGTCACTTATTTTGGGACGGAGGGAGTATATGGCAAGGGGCGCGGCTTGGGAGTTTACCACAACAGCGGCGTGCTCATGCGTTGCCACGAAAAGAGAAAGCTATGTATAAAAATATTCGTCCAAAGCATGAAAAATGTCAATGTTTCTCGCTCTCCCTCCCCTCCCCTCATGCGCACATGCTTGATTCCTGGTATAGATTTATGTATCGTTAGAGAAGAAAAAAAACTGCTTTTAGACATGATTCAAAACATTTAACATTATGCACTGAATAGATGACACTCAAGATTAAATCTACTAATCATACGAGGAAGCATGAGTCAGCTGTAAAGAGTACCGACGCAGATGATTCGCTTCATGATGCTGCTGCACTTGAGAAGTCTAAAAGGACCCATGAATTCTAGAGTGATATAAGAATTTCATATTCTTGAGTAGATAAAAACCTCACTGCATGTTCCTTGGAGAGTAGGCATCTTAATCCTTATACTCTTGTTCATAGCTTTTTGAAGATAATTCATGGTGGCTAAAGATGATTTCAATGAGTGCAACCAACTTACGTGTTAGTATTGTCATCTATTATCAAAATCATCAACAAGACACCTTCATGCATATGATATTTAATTAGGTGCAGACATAAAGAGCTGGAAAAAAATCCTAGGAGTACAAATCCTGCAAATCAAGCGACCACCATAGAAAAATAAAATAAAGTAATCAAACAATCTCTCTAATTAAGAATTGTGTGTTGAACATCATGGCACGTGGTCTCTATTCATAAAGCGACAAAGTGATTATCTCCGCTGCTCTTCCTCACATGCAATTGTCGTGTCTCCTTAGACGTCATTTCCTAAAGCAACATCTTTCTCTGTACCCTTCATCCCCCTTCGCTTTCATTATCGACATTGCGTGGGAGCTCTCTTCGTAAAATATTGTATTTCCACATGTTATATTACTTTTATCAATTCGAAATATTCTTTTGATCTCCTTTTGCTGAAAATCAGTTAGTTGAAAAGGAAACTTGAGTTAAGTACATCTCAAAACTATGTAAACATGAACTACGGCGAAACAAATGAACAAAATCATTTTTTTCTAGAAAATAATCATTTCAAACTGCATATGCTGGTCCCAAACACAAAGGTAAAAAAGGACAGAAGATATATATTTACTGCAAAAAAACTGAACTTGAGGCTATGTCACAGAATGCTACAAATACAAACTCAAAATCTAGATCCAAGATGTATGTAAATGCTTAGTTTACACTTGCAGCCCAAAGCATATGATTTGATCACCTCCATGTTCTAACTTTACCTTTAGCCCAAGACATGCTTTCTAATCTCATGTTGTTGCAGACAAACGCACTGATCTGGATTTCTAACACTACAGAAAATTTGGATGCATATTATTTTACTTAGAAGTGAATGGTAATGTGACAAAACATGAGACCCTGGTAAACATTTGCTCTAACTAATACCAACTCCTCCTCTTAATGCACAATAAAACATGTATCATTCCACAATTGGTTGATTGAAAATCATCTTAGGCAACAACATATAGGGAACAAAATATGAAAGAATATGAAAATAATTGTGTGGAATCTTACATGGCGTTGATTGTTGTGAACAATCTCTACATCTTCCTGGTTACTCAAGCATTCCCACAAGCAATCTGAGGCAAATATGTTGAAACAGTAACTTGGTTGAATAATGCGCACGATGATATTTGGGTCGGCACTTATTATAGGTATGCTAAATGGTTCAGAGACTCCGAACTTCTGTGAATCCTCCGCATACTCCCTCTCAGCACCACATGCTCTTCTGTGCTTCCGTCAGACTTCATGTCGTGGGGATCGACGCCTCCCCAATCCAGGTCCGTCGTACGTGCCGCCTCCACGCGCATGGACATAAGTTCCAGCGTGATGCCACCCTTATGCAAAATCAGCAGCAAAACTGCTTATTCTTAGTCCCGCTGGTGGCCGACTATATCATCTTTGATCTACTTCATTCTTTGGATGATTGGAGGACATGTGATTAAATGAGAGGTAGTACAGACTACTTTGCTATTTCCTCCAGATCTCTTAGGAGTGAAGAATAGTATGAACATGGATATGCATCACATCGATCCGCTTCATGATTTCTGAACACAAGCATGTAAGTTCGTAGCCTTTGCACATGCCTTTTGACCATCAGAACTTCAGATATATTTGGTTACTCCAGTTTCTACCTTTATTCACTCGAGATAGCAATTTTCTATCTCAATTTTGTTCACTACTATAATTAGTTGCTACTTCGCATTCATAAGTACTGGTTCCAGTTATGATTAATGGATCATTTTGTGTAATAAATTATACTCCCTCCGTTCCTAAATGTAAGTCTTTCTAGAGATTCCAACAAGTGACTACATACGGAGCAAAACGAGTGAATCTACACTCTAAAATAGGCCTACATACATCCGTATGTTCTAGTCCATTTGAAATGTCTAAAAAGAGTTATATTTAGGAACAGAGGGAGTATTTTATTTATTGCTAATATATGGATGTTATTTCTCTCGCCTTTTACACAATATCACTATAGCTTTCCGGCACACGCACCGAGTATTTATACAATGTCAAAACCTCCAAAATCAGATGTATTAGTAATACATATTTTGTTGGTACTGCAATACCTGAGTATTGATTCTCGGTGGGTTTGTTTTTCTTTGTTTCTTAGGGCTACTGGTTGTCACCTCATGCATCTACGCGTGGTGGTTTAGTGCCCTCTTTTTGTTAAATTCTTAATATTCCAGGTGTGTTCATATGAAACAACTTAGGATCTTCCATAACTATCAATATTTTATCTGCACTATTTTTTCACTCGCTCTAAAAAGGTCAATATATATATAGTAATTTCATTTTCCCTTTTATTTCTCAAACTGCTAATGAGATCAAATATGCTTAACCCATTTTTAGATCACAAGCGGTGGTAACAGCAAATAAGAACTACAATAATATCCCGGATTGTGGGGAAGAAAATAGATAACATGAACATAGCGAAGATGCAGAAAATGAAACCAGAAAGCTAGCCTTCCTCCTTGAAACATAAAGTATAGTAATATTGGAGAGACTTTATTAAAGCGATTAAGAAATAGCATGATGGAAACAATGGTCTCAGAAAATTACCAAAAATGCACCATTCGCCACTGACAGCCTCCTGACCCTGCTTTTCTTGTAAGTCGAATCCTTGTTGTCCCGCTACCGCACCACAACACAGGATGCTCGATATCAGCCGAGAACAAGTTCTCATGGACCAGAAATCCATGAAAGGATGCTTGCTCGCTGAACCCATCCTCGCCAGGTCCTGGATTAATGCAGCGTTGTACAATTTTTTAGGTCTCTAAACTCTCTCAGATCCGCACTAAATTCATGAAGGTAAATGAACCAATGCAAGAAAAAATGTTTCCTTGCAGTCTTGTGTTAAAAATATACCAATACCAGTATGTCTAATAATTCACAAATCACATGTTGTGAATTACGCTCTCTTGACATTATTGTAAAAAAAATGTTTGTGGCAACTTTGTCTATTTTGCTAATCGTGCTTTAGTTAATTGAATATTTTGACAGTAGACCATCGTTATTACCTCTTTCGCAATGAGCGGGGTGGGTAGCAGCCATCGGAAATAGTAGGAGCTCGATGGCGAGGCTTGGCTGCGTTGGGTGGGTGCCATCGGTTAGCGCTTTGCCCACGGTCAACTCCTCCACCAACGGCTGCCAACTACATTGCAAATATAATTTTCCATGTAAATCTGTAACCAAAATATAGACCAAGACAGTAATAATTGAACAAAGATTCTAAAACAGAAGATGCCCTCTTTCCTACCGCTTGTTTTGTGAGGAATTGCCGGAAAAACAAATCCTTTTGAAAGAAAGCTCGGACTTCATCAAAGAGCTACATAATTAAATGATATTTGTGATCATGAAATCAATCATACATTAGATGTGCATTTTTTAATAAGAATAGCCCATGAACAAAATATATGTAACTTGAACTGGACTGTTAAATAATTAGATTAGATGCGTGAAAGTACAAGTACTCTAACTTTTTTCCAAAGAGTGCACACTTCAGGCATCAGACATGTGCATTGTCCCATTCTCCAGAGTCGAACGGGCATTTAAGCTTATTCACAAGTACACAGGCTGGCATTTTATTTTTTTTATTGGAAGTACATATGCAAAATATATCTTCAAAAGCTACACAAACTTTGACATTCAGAAAGCATTTCACAAGGAGAATTGGGGCAACTAAAAGACTCTACCACCGGTTTGTTTTGTTCATATATTCATGGATGGCAGTGTCCTTGCTGTTAGTTAAAGCAAAGTGAGTAACCTATGAATTGGATTGCTAGAATTAAAAGGTGGAAAAACTGAGTCCTATACTATACTTCAACTTGAACTATACTGCAAGGGTCGCACAATGAGAACAGAGTATACGGGCAGGCGACGTATCAACCATCAGTTAGACTGCCTTTGCCCTGCCAACCTGATGCAGGGTGGAACCCTAATCAGCGGATCTTTCACGTTTGGAGGTTGGCACACGATGAGCACGGGGATCACAAGAGAAGGACGGGGGAAAACACAAGAGGAAAACACTCAATCAACACGAAGATAATCACACAAGCACTAGATTCGCGATACAAGGTTGAGATACATGATCCAAGGTCAACGCCGGTGATACAAAGATAGTCTTCTCCGTGAGGAGGTCTTGATATCCCTGGGGATCTTCTCCGATGAAGGAGGTCCTGAATCCGTAGTGGATCTTCTCCGTAGAGGCGCACCGTCTCGTGGGAGAAATCCACACAAGTCTAAGAATGAGCTAAACCACAGCTGAGTCTAAAGGAAGGAGGTCAACGGGTATATATTACAAAGGGGTCGCCGTCGGGGCGGACGTCCGTGGGTTACCGGACGTCCGGTGGTTCCGGAGGGACCGGACGTCCGGTAATCCTCGGATTTCCGCTATTTAGCTTCTGTTGCCGATGTCACGGACGTCCGGTGGCTTCCGGTCGTCCGGTCGTCTGGGGGAGGCCGGACGTCCGGTGTCTTCCGGTCGTCCGGTGCCTGGAAGTCGCCGGTCGTCCGGTGCAGGCCGGACGTCCGGTGCCTGTAGCATCTTCAGCATTCCTTCTTCTTGTCTCGTGTACTTGTCGGGCCTGTCCTCTTGAGCATCGTGTAGAGCTGTTCCGCGGCCTTCGTCCAAGCACCTGAGTATGCATAGAGTCTCTGATGAAGGTAGAGGCCGTGTCTCAAGTGAATCCGAAAGATGTAAAGAGAGGAGCGAGGTCACCTCGGTCTCGAAAGCTCTTGCACGGACTCTAGTCATGGGTCCTTTGGGCACTTGGTGAGGCGATGAAGGGTCCATGGTGATGGCCCTGGGATACACCGTATGATGCGGAGCATCCTAAGGACATCACCATGTCAATGGTCTGTTTGGCAAGTGACACGTGCGACCTCTACTTCTCATACATAAAGGTGAATCATCTCCTTTACACGTGTTCACTTGACCCCTTCGAGGATGGTATACTACTTGACACTCCACTCGTGTGCATGCATAGGTATTGTTGGAGCTTCACGGACGACGAGGAGGAGTGCAAGCGCCGAGGAACACCTACACCATCCGCGAGGGAAGCTTGGAAGCGACGACGGAAGAAGGCGGAGCTGTGGAAGCTACAACAGCCGGGCATCCGGGCCAAACGCCGGACATCCGGCGCTTCGCCAACTCCCGGACATCCGGCCTTCGGCCCAGAAATCCGGACCATCCTATCCAGAGAGCATCGGGACCGAGCCTCTTCAGCCCGGACATCCGGCCGTGACCCCGGACATCCGGCTCGCCCCGAAGCCCCGGACATCCGGCCGCCAGCCCGGACATCCGGCCTTGCCTGCGTGCATGTATCCGGGCCGATGCCCATGTACCCGTTTCGCCCCTCACTTACCCCTTCATGACCCTAGACTATATATACTCCTCCACCTCCACCATTTTAGGGTTAGCAATGGTTTAGCTCATACATGAGATAGAGCTTTGCTCATCCATCCCGGATCTACTCCACGAGAGAGACCGCGGCCCCTCTACGGAGAAGATCCATCTTGGATTCAGGACCTCCACATCGGAGAAGATCCCAAGGGATTCAAGGCCTCCTCTTGGAGATGAACTCTACCCATGTATCTTTCCCTTTGTTGTTCATGTATCTTGTGATCTTGTGTGTTTGATTGTCTAGTGGATGTGTGATTGGACTTGTTCTTGAGTGTTTCCCTCGTGATTCCCCTTTGTGTTCTTCGTGTTCATCGTGGGATCCCCTCCATTTCGTGAAAGATCGGCCACATAGGGTTCCACCCTACATCATATGGTATCATGAGCCACGGTTTCTCACGAATTTGGAGCCTCCCCACCGTTTTCTAGCCTTGTTTTGTTGTGTTCTTCCCTAAATTCGAAAATTCCCCACCAAAAATAGCCCCAAAAAATTTTGTGATCTGTTGGTTTGATGAGATTTTGTTGATTTTGATCCATGGATTTGCTTGCTTTCAAGTGGATCTAGCATTTCCTCAAGTTTCCCCACCTTTCCTCCACAAAATCGCTCAAATTTCGCCCCCAAAATCATCAAATTCCGCCCACAAACGAGTTTGGAAGTCCCGATTCAGATCTGGAGTCGTCGGGCCGGACATCCGGGCCATAGGCCGGACATCCGGGCCATCGGGCCGGACATCCGGGTCCCCGGCCGGACATCCGGCTCCTGGAGGGCAAAATCGCGCAAGTTTCTGGACATCAGGCCCCGGAAATCCGGACCCGGCCCCGGATGTCCGACCCCTGGGAATTTCAGACTTTTTCGTTTCACCGTTTTGTCCATAACTAATTCATCCGAACTCCGATTTCGACGTTCTTGAGCTCGTTTTGAAGCTCGTGACATCCCCCATAACACAAAAATACTACCATCATCATTTGACTCCATAATATTTTGTGAATTTTGGCATCTTTGCCTAGGGCTTCCACCATATCATCCGCATAACCACCACCGACTTCCGCAACCTAACCAATTTTGTTCCCATAGCATTTGTGGTTGCTTGAGTAGTGATTTGAGTCTCCTAAGGTGTTTAGGCTACTTAGGGACAATTGCTTATTCATCAACCACCACCACCACTTCCGCATACCCATTGCCCATTATACATAGCCAACCAAACTTAACCCAATTTTGTTCGAGCTTGTTTGAGTTGTGGCTTGTGTCTCCTAAGGTGTTTCGGCTACTTAGGGACCGTGACTTCAACTCCGACAACGTGTATAGCCCATCATACACTTCCACCACCATAACCCATTTTGACCGGGTTTCCACCAACAATTCCGCGACCACCACCACTTGTCCGCTACCACCATTTGACATTTGTCCTTGAGATTTTGAGTTGTGGTTTTTCCGTTTCCTAAAGTGTTTCGGCTAATTAGGAACGGGTCTACATCAAGAACACCGCCTCTCATCATCGACTCGGACGGTAACCTCGACGACATCATTGTATATTCCCCTTGCAATTGCATTGTTAACCCCTAGCCCATTTTGCGTCACTTGCCTATCGAGACTAGCCTTTGAGTATTGCCGGCAACGTTACTTGTGCACATTAGTGATCATTGATCCGCCCTTCCATTGTATACATACCTTATCATCTTGGTATCATCATATCATCCCTTGTGTCACAAGATTGTTCCCGCATATACACAATTGCTATCTTGGTTTGTGCATTTCGCATCGTGGCCATACAAAAAAGAAAGAAAGAGAATAAAGCTTTTAAGCAAAAAGAGAAAGACAAAGAAGCTTGTAAGCAAGAGACATATCATCGCATCATATGATATCATACTTGATCATCTTGGATCATCTTGTGCTAAAAGCACCGGAACATCATACACATAGCATACTTGGGATAGAAAGTTCATACATTTGCATCTTATAGGTTGTGCACAAGTGTCGTATCCGCCTATAGAGCAATCGTGCTAGCGTCTCTCTTGAGTTGTGCAACACGAGCGTTTTCCGTGGATTCCACATTTTGTGCTCATTCCTTGGTTGCACGACCCCATTTATCTATCCGTGTGTGTGTTTCCGTGTGCCACATATTGCTATTGGTCTACTTGTTACATTTGCGAATTTGTGAATCTCTTTCAACATTATTGACTCTTTCTAACATTTTGCATCACATTTTTGTGCAACTATCCTCACCGAGCTCCACCATAAGCTTTACTTGATAGGTGTGAGTGAACAAGTCCGGTACCAATTCCACTATTCTTTCATTTCACATTGAGTGAAACGGGATACATCCTCAACGTTGGGAAAAGGTAACTTGGTATTGTTTATCTCATCTCCTACTCACCTTTGCTCGAGTCTTGTGATGGATAGGAAAAGCATTTCATCTCCGGTCTACACCAACAACGACAAGTTCGATGCCATGACGAACAACTTGTGCGCCAACATGAATGCTCAAATGGAGGAGCTCAAAGCCCTCATCAAGAACCGCAAGAGGTCTCCCTCATCTTCGAGAAGACGCTCTAGTGCACATCCTTCCGAGCTGCCATCTTCGGCAAGATCTCATCGGCATCGACACCATCAACGACAAGAACGTGAAGGTCAAGAGCTCAACACCAACAACCGCTCAACGACTTCACCGTACACCTTGGCATCTTCGCCAAGCGACTTCAAGGCATCTTCGCCTTTGGATATGCGGCATCTTCGCCCACAAGCACCTCAAGCTTATGATCAAGAGAAGCTCCCCAAGCTCAAGTCCGCGACTTCCACGAGCTACTACGACCTCGACAACGACCACGAGATTCCTTTCTATGGGACTCAAGAACCCGAGGAGTATCTCGAGTGGGAACGCTTGATGGACGACTACCTCATGCTACTTCAAGTTCCTCCCCAAGATCAAGTGAAGTGCGCCACAAGAAACTTCCACGACTTCGCATCGACATGGTGGTTTCACACACCTTCGGAGGAGTATGACATGAGTTGGCCCAAGACGAAGAAAGCTTTGCGAAGAGAGTTCGTGCCTCCCACCTACACGGAACAACTTCTACGCCAATTGGAGAACACCATTCAAGGATCCAAGTCCATCGACAAGTACTTCAAGGAGATGAAGAAT
Organism: Secale cereale; assembly: GCA_902687465.1. NCBI lineage: Eukaryota > Viridiplantae > Streptophyta > Magnoliopsida > Poales > Poaceae > Secale > Secale cereale. Next base: position 414,103,963 of record LR738710.1, read on the forward strand.
GCCTTGCGACGTGCCGGCGTGGACGACCCAATTTCAATGAAGCTCCACTTCATGATGGGATTGCACAATGACGTCTACAAGACTATCTTCTTCGAGAACTACAAGTCCCTCGACGACAACTACATTGGTGCTCTCAAGGCGGAACAAGAACTTATGAAGGCCAAGGCTTCTCCACCGCAAGCACACTTCTCGAAGACCAAGCTCCAAGACAACGAGCATGAGGCTAGTACCACCATGATGTCCAAGCCCGACGAGCTCCAAGACGACGTTCCCAAGTTCGACTTCATCGCCATCCCTCTTTGTGGCATTGATGATGCCGAGTCTACTTCGACTCTTTTTCAAGACGGTGCGGCGACGACTACGACTACGGAGCCATTCGAGGACCAAGCTTTGGAGGCGAACGACATGGTGACGAGCAAGGATGATGCTTCCATCTTTGGAGGCGAGAGTGATGATGTGCCATCTTTGGCCTTCATCCACGACGACAATGAGGAGAGGGTTGAGCATGGGATTTCCCTTCGACCACGGCGACGTATGATGACTTGAGTGACTTGTGCCACCATATTGAGAGTGAGAGTGAGTTCACCACTAGCCCCATATATGATGAGCTGCCCCAATTCCCATGTGAGGAGAGCCACAACCCCCACCACTTGAGTCAGATGAGTGACTCCACCATATGCGAGCTTGAGTGCACCTACCTTGAGGGAGTGAGTGAGCCACCACATAGAGAGAGTGAGATAGTTGATAGGTCATGTGAGGCCACTTTCAACACTAACGACTTGACCTCTACCTCTATTGTGTCTTCTCATTCGGTGCTAGGTCCCACATTTGATGACGCGCCGATCCTCGACGACTTCGTCCTTCCATTGGACAAGACGATGGCCATGGTGGAATATGATGCACCCCCCACATGGTTCCATCAAGTTGATGATGATGACCACCATTTGGTCTTTCCCACCTCACCTACACCACATGAGTGGAATGAAAAAGGTAACAAAGGTGAAGGTGATGCTCTCGTCCCACTAGTGGACTATGTTGACATTGATTGCTTGCATGATGTTGATCCACCTATTGCCATGCTTCATGCTAGTATGATTGCCCCATGCGATGATTTACCCATTTATGATGAGTTTGATGATTGCCATGTGGAGTCTATTAGTGGTGATGCCATGTTGCATAGGATTTCATGTGATAATTCTCTCGGTCACATCATGTTTGACAATCCTCTTGACTTGTCATATGCTATGCATGAGATCTATAGTATGTCCTATTTGCAATCTCTTCGTAGTAACTATGCTTATGCCATTAAGATAAACCCAATTTGCACATATGGCATAGATGACAAGCCCATGGTTATTGGCATTTGTTTTTCTTGTGATGATATTGACATGCTTCCTTTGCATCATATCCATCATATGCCATGCCATGAACACCTAGCTTCCGATATGCATTGTTTTGGATGTTGTCCTTTTTCTCCAAATGATGTTTTCAATATTGCTCATGAGGAGACCCCCATAGTTTCCTCATACATTTTAGGAGATTTTGGTCCATCCTATCCTTTGCATGATCCCCATACTTGTATGCTCAATTTGCATCCACATCATGCTATACACAATAACTATTCATTCATGATGGATGACATGTTCTTATACCATGCATCAAATTTCTTTGAGAGATGCTTATCTTGTGCTCACTCTAACGTGCACATACACATCATGATGGATGATGTGTACATTTACCACGCACACAATTTCTTTGGTTTGTGTCTCTTTTGTGTAGGATACTTGGACTATGTGTCGACTTCCACTTCACGTGAGTTGACCATTCGAGCTCTTGAGAGCGAACCACTTTCTACCACGACACTTCGACATCGCACTTGCTTGTGCTTCGGCATTGTTGAGGATGCACAAGGACACGTTTTCAAGGTGATATCCTTCTCTTTCGAGAACCCAAAAACCATGAGCATGACTATTGTGGATCATACTACATGTGTTGCTTGCACCATGAGACTTATTTGTCATCTTGGACCCCTTGATCGCGCACATGTTAGTGATATTGCTTTCTTTCACGATAGCCAAATTGCCATGCCTCATGTTATATATGCCTTGTGTGTTGCATCCAATTCTTGGATTACTTGTCCCTATCATATGCTTGGTTGCAACAATGTCATCTCTTCACATATGCCATGTCCCATTGCTTTTCACATGATTGACTTGATGGCCTCACACATGTTGAACAATTGCTCTTTCTATTGTGTTGAGTGCCATACTATCTTCACTACACCCTATGCGCATTATGCTTGGATTGTCTTGCACGTGACCCATGTGTTTAGACACTTCATTTTACATGGTGTTGTGAATGATTCTTATGCCTACCATAGACCTTTCATGGAGCGCTTTATGCATGCTTGCTATGACCATGAGGTAGATGCTTATTCTCTTGACACACATATGTGCATCTCTACCTCACATTTACATGCTTGTTTCCATGATGACCTTGATTGTGCTCAATTAATGTGCTTAAATGCCATGCCACAAACCTTTGTCACACCCTATGCTATGCTTGATGACAACACTTGTTGGGTAAATCACCTCTTGAATGTTTGGTTTTGCACTAACGCTAACCACATTTGTTTTTCCAAGTGTTTGTTGTCTTTGCTCCTTTTGAAGGAATCACTAGACGGAGAGACATTGGAGAGTGCCCATGTTGAGCTTCAAGATGATGAGCACTTCGTGATGGTCCACATCTACACGACGACGCCATCTCTTTCCCATGGTGATTTGGTTTTCGATCCGAGGTCGGATCTTTTCCAAGGGGGAGGGGATGATGCGGAGCATCCTAAGGACATCACCATGTCAATGGTCTGTTTGGCAAGTGACACGTGCGACCTCTACTTCTCATACATAAAGGTGAATCATCTCCTTTACACGTGTTCACTTGACCCCTTCGAGGATGGTATACTACTTGACACTCCACTCGTGTGCATGCATAGGTATTGTTGGAGCTTCACGGACGACGAGGAGGAGTGCAAGCGCCGAGGAACACCTACACCATCCGCGAGGGAAGCTTGGAAGCGACGACGGAAGAAGGCGGAGCTGTGGAAGCTACAACAGCCGGACATCCGGGCCAAACGCCGGACATCCGGCGCTTCGCCAACTCCCGGACATCCGGCCTTCGGCCCAGAAATCCGGACCATCCTATCCAGAGAGCATCGGGACCGAGCCTCTTCAGCCCGGACATCCGGCCGTGACCCCGGACATCCGGCTCGCCCCGAAGCCCCGGACATCCGGCCGCCAGCCCGGACATCCGGCCTTGCCTGCGTGCATGTATCCGGGCCGATGCCCATGTACCCGTTTCGCCCCTCACTTACCCCTTCATGACCCTAGACTATATATACTCCTCCACCTCCACCATTTTAGGGTTAGCAATGGTTTAGCTCATACATGAGATAGAGCTTTGCTCATCCATCCCGGATCTACTCCACGAGAGAGACCGCGGCCCCTCTACGGAGAAGATCCATCTTGGATTCAGGACCTCCACATCGGAGAAGATCCCAAGGGATTCAAGGCCTCCTCTTGGAGATGAACTCTACCCATGTATCTTTCCCTTTGTTGTTCATGTATCTTGTGATCTTGTGTGTTTGATTGTCTAGTGGATGTGTGATTGGACTTGTTCTTGAGTGTTTCCCTCGTGATTCCCCTTTGTGTTCTTCGTGTTCATCGTGGGATCCCCTCCATTTCGTGAAAGATCGGCCACATAGGGTTCCACCCTACATCACCGTATCATCTCCCCTCCCTTGGGAAAGATCCGACCTCGGATCGAAATCTTCATCACCATGGAAAGGAGAGAGGTCCTTGATGTTGAAAGTATCGCTCACGGAGTACTTGTCTCGTGGGATGTCGATCTTGTAGGCGTTGTCGTTGTAGCGTGCTAGCACCTTGAAGGGTCCGTCGGCGCGAGGTAGAAGCTTGGACTTGCGCTCGTGTGGGAAGCGGTCCTTGCGAAGGTGGAGCCAAACAAGATCTCACGGGTTGAACACCATCGGTGCCTTGTTGACGTTGAGCTTGGTGGCGAGACGTTGGACTTGTCGCTCGATCATCGCCCTTGTATCTTCGTGCACCTTCTTGAGATAACTTGCTCGTGCACTTGCGTCCATGTTCGTGCGCTCTTGGAGAGGAAGAGGTAGGATGTCCAAAGGCGACAACGGGTTGAAGCCGTAGACGATCTCGAAGGGGGACTTGCCGGTTGTGGAGTGTCTTGCGCGGTTGTAGGCGAACTCGGCGATTGGCAAGCAATGCTCCCATTCCCGGATGTTCCTCTTGATCAACACACGAAGAAGAGTGGAGAGCGTGCAGTTCGTCACCTCCGTCTGGCCGTCCGTTTGTGGATGGTACGCCGAAGAAAAGAGAAGCTTGATTCCGAGCTTGGCACATAGTGTTTTCCAAAAGTAACTCAAGAACTTGACGTCCCGGTCCGACACGATCGTTTTGGGCACGCCGTGTAGACGAAGTATCTCCCTGCAAAAGAGAGTGGCAACATGTGAAGCATCGTCTATCTTGTTACAAGGAATGAAATGAGCCATTTTGGAGAATCTATCTACCACGACAAGCACGGAATCTTTGCCATTTTGAGTCCTAGGCAAACCAAGTATGAAATCCATGCTTATGTCTTCCCATGGGTGGTATGGAATAGGAAGAGGCATATAAAGACCATAAGATTGAGCTTTGGACTTAGCTTTGCGGCATGTAGAACATCGGTTGGTGAAGCGTGAGACGTCACGAAGCATCTTGGGCCAAAAATAGTTCTTAGAGAGAGTAGCAAACGTCTTGTCGCGTCCAAAGTGTCCCATGAGTCCTCCTCCATGAGATTCCTGCAAAAGGAGCAAACGAAGCGAAGACTCGGGAATGCAAAGTTTGTTAGCTCTCATAAGATATCCATCCTTGATGTAGTAATGTTCCCAAGAAGTGTGAGTCAAGCATTTAGCATAAGCATTTGCAAAGAAAGGATCATGCTCATATAAATCTTTAATATGCTCAAAGCCAATCACATTCAACTCAAGTTTTGTAACAATCATGCATTTGCGGGAAAGCGCGTCCGCCACAACATTTTCTTTGCCCTTGATGTATTTGATGACATAGGGAAAAGACTCAATGAACTCACTCCATTTAGCATGACGCTTGTTCAACTTAGTTTGACCTTTGAGATACTTGAGGGTCTCATGGTCCGTATGAAGAATGAATTCATGAGGTCTAAGGTAGTGTTCCCAAACACGTAGAACTCTCACCAAGGCATAAAGCTCTTTATCATAGATGGGGTAGTTAAGTTGCGCTCCCGATAGCTTTTCGCTAAAGTACGCAATTGGGCACTTTTCTTGCATTAGCACGCCACCAATGCCGGTACCACTAGCATCACAATGAATCTCAAATGGTTTGTCAAAGTTTGGTAGGGCTAGAAGTGGTGCGTGCGTGAGCAAGCTCTTAAGCTCATTGAACGCGGTGTCTTGCGAAGGACCCCAAATGAAGGGTGCGTTCTTCTTGCTCAAAGCGTGTAAAGGCATAGCAATGGTGCTAAAGTCCTTCACAAAACGTCTATAGAAACCGGCTAGACCAAGGAAACTACGCACTTGCATGAGATTCTTTGGTTGAGACCAAGTTTTAATTGCTTCAATTTTAGTTTCATCAACGTTAACACCTTGAGAAGACACGACAAATCCTAGAAAGACAACCTTGTCAACGCCAAAAGTGCATTTTTCCATATTAGCATACAATTGTTGTTTGCGAAGTGCTTGCAAAACTAGTTGGACATGGTCAACATGTTCTTCAAGCGACTTGGTAAACACTAGAATGTCATCAAAGTAAACCACGACAAAGACACCTATGTAGGGTCTAAGAACAAAGTGCATAAGACGCACAAAAGTGTCGGGTGCTTCCGATAAGCCCATTGGCATAACAAGCCACTCGTATAACCCAAACTTGGTTTTGAAAGCAGTTTTCCACTCATCACCCTCTTGAATGCGAATTTGGTAGTAACCACTTTTAAGATCAATTTTTGAAAAGATGGTGGCACCACAAAGTTCATCAAGCATGTCATATAAGCGAGGAATAGGGTGACGGTATCTAACGGTGATAGCATTTATCGGACGACAATCGGAACACATGCGAAAAGTTCCGTCTTTCTTAGGTACGAGGATAACGGGAACGGCACAAGGGCTTAGGCTTTCACGTACATGACTGATACGGTGTATCCTAGGGCCATCACCATGGACCCTCCTTCACCCCCTCAAGTGCCTCAAGGACCGATGACACGTGCTCGTGCTAGAGCTTTTGAGACCGAGGTGACGTCACTCCTAGCCCAACTCCCTTATGAATCTTGCGAGACATGGTTGCTACCTCAAGCGAGTGTGCTTTGTGTGCTCAGGTGTGAAGGAGACCACTTCGGAGAAGAGCTTGAAGATGGACAAGTCCCCAAGGCCACGGACGAGCTGATGCATCGAGAAGGGCAGAAGAGAGCTCCAGGACCCGGACATCCGGCCCCCTGGCCCGGACATCCGGCCCCTGGGCATTCTCCTACAGAAGGCCAACAGCAGCCGAGGCTACAGGGCCCGGACATCCGGCCAGGGCCCGGACATCCGGCCAGGCACGGCCCGGACATCCGGCCCCGCGCCCGGAAATCCGGCGCCTCTGTCCAGAGAGCACCCGAGGCGCGTCCACTCCCGCCCGGACATCCGGGTCCCCGCCCCGGACATCCGGCGACCCATGAAGCCCCGGACATCCGGGCCGTAGCCCGGACATCCGGCCCCTGATCTGCCTGCGTGCAGCCCCTGGGCCGAGGCCCATGTACCCATTCGCCCCGTAGACTATATATACTCCTCTCCTCTTTCCGTTTAGGGTTAGCTGTGGTTTTAGCTCATTTGACACTTGTGTGGATTTCTCCCACGAGACCGGTGCGCCTCTACGGAGAAGATCCACCTCTGGATTCAAGACCCCTAACGGGAAGATCCCACGGGATTCCAAGACCTCCTCCGGGAGAAGACTATCTGTATCACCGTTGTTGACTTTGGATCATGTATCTCGACCTTGTATCGCGAATCTAGCACTTGTGTGATTGCTTCTGATACGGAGTATCCCATGATCATCCCCATGTTCACTCGACGAGACCTCAACTACACACAATTGGACACAAGGTTCACTCGCTCCTCTCTGAACCTCCACTTTCTACATGTGAGACATGCCTACTACCTCAAATATATGTGCTATGCATGTTCAGGAACACCCAAGGAGACCATGGAGAACCCAAGAACCAAGGCCAAGTGCGCACGGAAGAGAAGGAAGAAGGGCCAGCACCTACAGGCCCCGGACATCCGGCCCCCAGGCCCGGACATCCGGCGCCCCGGACATCCGGGCCCTGGCCGGAAATCCGGCGCCACTGTCCAGAAGACACCCGTGGCTCAACCCCTCCAGCCCGGACATCCGGCCCCTCGGCCCGGACATCCGGCGTCTCGGGAAGGCCCGGACATCCGGCCCCTGTCTGCGCACAGTGTATCGGGCCTGAGGCCCATGTATCCCTCTCCCACTTACCCCTTCGTGGACCTAGACTATATATACCCCTCCACCTCCTCCTAGTTAGGGTTAGCTTAGTGATAGCTCATTTGATACCTAGAGCTTTGCTCATCTAGTGGTTCATCTCCTTGTGAGTGACTGCGGCCCCTCCACGGAGAAGATCCACACGGATTCAAGACCTCTGCGGAGAAGATCCTACGGGATTCAAGGCCCCTCGCGGGAAGATCCTACGGGATATCATCAAGACCTCCTCACGGAGAAGAACCGGTTACCCTTTGTATCGTCCCTTGTTGATCATGGATCTTGTATCTCTTTGTGTTTCGAGGATCTAGCATATGTGTGACTTGTTCTTGTTGGTTTGAGTGATTCTCTCGTGTTTTCCCTCGTGTTCCCTCTCGTGTTCTTCGTGTTCATCGTGGGATCCCCTCCATTTCGTGAAAGATCTGCTGATTAGGGTTCCACCCTGTATCAGGTTGCTTGATGTACTAGCTCGAGGAGATTGTTGTATGGTTGGAAGTCCGCAATCTTCTTGATGGGATAGTTGAGTCCATTCAAGAATCGCGCCATAGTTTGCTCATCATCTTCCGTGATGTTTGCTCGTATCATGGCAATCTCCATCTCCTTGTAGTACTCTTCAACGGACTTGGTACCTTGCTTGAGGAGTTGTAGCTTCTTGAACAAGTCTCGGTTGTAGTGTGTAGGCACGAAACGTGCTCTCATCACTTCCTTCATTTGAGCCCAAGTGGTGATAGGAGGTTCGCCTTTGGCTTCTCTTCTCTCTATGATTTGCTCCCACCAAATGAGAACATAGTCTTGGAACTCAAGTGATGCCATAGCGATCTTCTTCTCTTCATCGAAGTTGTGAAGGCGAAAGATCTTGTCAACTTTTAATGCCCATGAGAGGTAGTCTTCGGGATCAATGCTTCCGGAAAACTTTGGCATGGTGAACTTGAGCTTGCCATAGCGATGCTCATCATTGTTTCCTTGCCTATTGGGAGGATGATCTCGATTTTGGCGGTTTGCCGTATCGTGTTGCTCTTGAGGATGTAGACGTTCTTGTTGTGCTTGGCGGTTAGCCTCGGCATCTTGTTCTTCTTGATATTGACGAGCTCGCTCTTGTTGATGTTGGCGTAGTCGTTGCCGTTCTTGTGCTTGCTCAAGTGTAGCTTGGTTGTGACGACGTCGATTTTCTTGTTCGTCGAATAGCTCTTGGGAACTCTTATCATGTAGAGGTTGCCGATGTTCATGTCGAGCTTGACGTGCGGCTTGACGAAGAGTGTTTGACGTAGGTGTACTTGAGTCTTGCGTTGAGTCGGTATGTCGACTTGAGCGGCTTCGTCGATGAGATGATGTTGAGGAAGAACGTCGGTTGATGATCAATGTCCGTAGCTCATTGTATTGAGTAGACATGTTGGTGTTGATGAGGTCGATTTGCTCCTTGGTGCTTTGTTGGAATTGTCGCGCGTCCTCGGCAACTTGACCAATGTACTCTCGCATAGCTTCACTCTCTTGATGTAGAGCTCGTTGGACACCGAATAGATGTAGTTTGGTGACGTAGTTGTTCGCTTCTTGAGGGTCATCGAAGATCGGGTTGGTAGATGAACTTGGCCTATCCAGCATCACAAGCAAGTAAGTGAGTGGAGAAAGGAGAAGACAATATCAATGTACCTTAACCGAGGTTGAAAATGGATCAATGATCACTCAACAATGTAACCCGGAAATAGCACTATTGGTATCACTTCGTGTCGATTCTCACACCTACACAAGTAAAGCTTTGAGAGGAGCTCGGTTAGGATGTGGCACAAATTCAATGCAATCGTAAAAATGACTCAAAGATGTTGAAAATGGTTCACAATTTGCTCATGCAACAAGTAGATCACTAGCAAAGAGTAGCACACGGAACACACGCACGGATAGATAAATGTGGTTGTGCAACCAAGGATGAGCGAAAAATGTGGAAAACCACGGAAAATGCTCGTGTTGCACAACGCTAGAGAGACGCTAACCGATTGCTTAATAGGCGGATACGCACTTGTGCACGACCTATATGGGCAAAACGTAACGACTAACTATCACAAGTATGCTATGAGTGTATGATGTGCCGATGCTTGAGCACAAGATGATGTTGCTATGTTGTATGATCTCTTTGGATGCAAGGCGTATGATGCTATTGTTTCTTTGCTTGGATTGTCTCTTTTGCTTCAAAGCTTTTGAGCTCTTTCTTTTGGCACATATGTATGCTTCTCGTATCGAGGTAGCTATTGTGTATGCGGAACACTCTTGTGGCACAAGGAGATATGCAATATACCAAGATGATGTGGTATGCAATATATATGAGTATCACTAATGTGCACAAGTGTCGTGGCCCGGCAATACTCAAATGGCTAGTCTCAATGGGAAAGCTACGCAAAGATGGTTCATAGGGTGACAATGCAATTGCAAGATAGAATGATCGAAGTGTCGTCGATGTTACCGTCCTTGCCGAAGTTGAGCGGTGGTGTCGTCGAAGTCTTGCCGTCCCAAGGTAGCCGAAACATCCAAGGAAACGGTGAAACCAAAACTCAAGTATCCACGGCAAATGGAGACAAATTTTCCAAACTCGAAGCGGTGAAGCGATGGTGGATGCGGAAAAGGTGGTGGTATGCGGAAGAAATGGTGGAGCACCGAACGAAAATGGCGGAGAAGTGGGGAAATGGCTGCGGGAGGCCGGATGTCCGGGCCAGGGGCCGGATGTCCGGGCCGGGCCGGATGTCCGGGGCACGAGCCGGATGTCCGGGGTGCCCGAGCCAGGAAAAATTCCTTGCAACCGGTGGTGTTTGGGGAAATTCGGTGGATTTTTCGGATGAAATTTAGGGAAAAGTGGAGGAAAAGCTAGATCCACACGTGGCACAGCAAATCCATGGAACAAATTCAACAAAATCTTGCCAAATCAACAGATCACAGAAAATTTTTGGGGCTCATTTTGTGGGGCAATTTTCGAAATTAGGAAGAACACGACAAAAACAGGCTAGAAAACAAAGTGTGGGGCTCCAAAATCGTGAGAAACCTTTGCTCTAGATACCATAATGATGCAGGGTGGAACCCTAATCAGCGGATCTTTCACGTTTGGAGGTTGGCACACGATGAACACGGGGAAAACACGGAGAAAGATGGGGAAAACACAAGAGAGAACACTCAAATCAACACGGAAGCAATCACACAAGTGCTAGATTCGCGATACAAGGTCGAGATACATGATCCAAAGTCAACAACGGTGATACAGATAGTCTTCTCCCGGAGGAGGTCTTGGAATCCCGTGGGATCTTCCCGTTAGGGGTCTTGAATCCAGAGGTGGATCTTCTCCGTAGAGGCGCACCGGTCTCGTGGGAGAAATCCACACAAGTGTCAAATGAGCTAAAACCACAGCTGACCCTAAACGGAAAGAGGAGAGGAGTATATATAGTCTACGGGGCGAATGGGTACATGGGCCTCGGCCCAGAGGATGCGCGCAGGCATTTTCAGGAGCCGGACGTCCGGGCGGCGGGCCGGATGTCCGGGGCTTCGCGGGTCGCCGGATGTCCGGGGCGGTGGCCCGGATGTCCGGGCGGGAGGAGCCGAGCCTCGGGTGCTCTCTGGACAGGAGCGCCGGATTTCCGGGCCCGAGGCCGGATGTCCGGGCCGTGCTTGGCCGGATGTCCGGGCCCTGGCCGGATGTCCGGGCCCTGTGGTTGGCCTTCTGTAGAGAGATGTCCAGGGGCCGGATGTCCGGGCCAGGGGGCCGGATGTCCGGGTCCTGGAGCTGCTTTCCGGTCTTCTCGTTGCATCAGCTCGTCCATGACCTTGGGGACTTGTCCATCTTCAAGCTCTTCTCCGAAGTGGTCTCCTTCACACCTGAGCACACAAAGCACACTCGCTTGAGGTAGCAACCATGTCTCGCAAGATTCATAAGGAAGTAGGGCTAGGAGTGACGTCACCTCGGTCTCGAAAGCTCTAGTACGGGCACGTGTCATCGGTCCTTGAGGCACTTGAGGGGGTGAAGGAGGGTCCATGGGGATGGCCCTAGGATACACCGTATCACCGAGGCTAACCGCCACGCACAACAACGTCGTGAAGCTCAAGCTATGGAGGCGCAACGTGCTTTACAAGATGCACACCGCAATGTGGCCGCCCGCAATCGACACACTCGTCAAGAAGAGGATTTTCTTCGAGATGAGATGCAAGAACGGCGCCATCAAGCAAGAATGCAAGAAGAAGCTCCTCCTCAAGCGCGACATGAGCAACAATACCAACAAGAACATCAACTCCAACAAGAACGTCTACATCCTCAAGAGCAACATGATATGGCAAACCGCCAAAATCGAGAGCGCCTTCCCAATAGGCAAGGAAACAATGACGAGCATCGCTATGGCAAGCTCAAGTTCACCATGCCAAAGTTTTCCGGAAGCATTGATCCCGAAGACTACCTCTCATGGGCATTGAAAGTTGACAAGATCTTTCGCCTTCACAACTTCGATGAAGAGAAGAAGATCGCTATGGCATCACTTGAGTTCCAAGACTATGTTCTCATTTGGTGGGAACAAATCATAGAGAGAAGAGAAGCCAAAGGCGAACCTCCTATCACCACTTGGGCTCAAATGAAGGAAGTGATGAGAGCACGCTTCGTGCCTACACACTACAACCGCGACTTGTTCAAGAAGCTACAACTCCTCAAGCAAGGTACCAAGTCCGTTGAAGAGTACTACAAGGAGATGGAGATTGCTATGATAAGAGCAAACATAACGGAAGATGAAGAGCAAACTATGGCGAGATTCTTGAATGGACTCAACTATTCCATCAAGAAGATTGCGGACTTCCAACCATACAACAATCTCCTCGAGTTAGTACACCAAGCAACCAAAGCGGAGCGACAAGTTCAAGAGGACTACAAGTACTCCAAGTTCAACTCCAAGAACTTCGGCTCCTACAACCAAGCTTCAACGACTTCGGCTACTCCTCCTACCTCTTCCAAGCCTCCTACAAACTTCGGAGACAAGCAAAGCTACAAGAATGCGACTACTTCGAGTCGTCCTCCTTCTACCAACAACTTCAAGCCAAGAGCTTACTCAACCACACCTCCAACCGAAGATAACAACAAGACGAGCTCCATCAAATGCTTCAAGTGCCAAGGACGAGGCCACAAGTCATTTGAGTGCAAGACCGTTCGCACCATGATCATCAACGACGACGGATCTTATGACTCCATGAGCGATGATGAGATGGAAGCACTTGAGCATGTCGCTATGCATCGCCAAGTCAATGAAGAAGAAGACAATCAAGTATTTTGCGACAATGACTCAAGCCCCAACCTTGTTGTCTCCAAAGTCTTGACACTACAACATCAACAAGATGACGACCAACGATGTCATATTTTTCATACGAAGGCCGGCATCAATGGACGCTCCGTCAAGGTTATCATCGATGGCGGAAGTTGCCACAACCTGGCAAGTGAAGAGCTATGCGACAAGCTTCATTTGGTCAAGACGAAGCATCCGCATCCCTACAAGGTCCAATGGCTCAACGACGCCGGAATTCTTCGAGTCGAGCACACCGTGCAAGTCTCTTTCAAGATTGGCGCCTACGAGGACACCCTTGAGTGTGATGTGATACCAATGTCCGTGTGCCACCTTATTCTTGGACGCCCATGGCAATATGATCGTGGAGTCACACACAATGGACGGACAAATCACTATCATTTCAAGATGAAGGGCAAGGAATTCGTGCTTCGGCCAATGTCCCCAAGTCAAGTTGCCGCCGACAAGCTTTTACCTACCACCCATCGTGGAGAGAATGGTGAGAGAGCGAGCCACCAAAAAGAGAGCGAGAGCCACAAGCCAAATATGAGCGACTCCACGATGAGCGACAAGAAGCAACTAGTGCTATTTGCTACCAAACGTGAGATGAGAGAAGTGTGTGAGAACCCATCGAGCGTATTCCACCTTGTGCTTCTATGCAAAGGGGAAGCCAAACCTACTAACACTTCACCACCTCCACCTTTGGTGTTGTCTAAATTGTTGCAGGAATTCTCGGACGTCTTTCCGGATGAGCTACCACCGGGTCTACCTCCACTTCGAGGGATAGAACACCGCATCGACCTCGTACCCGGTGCTCCACTTCCAAACAAAGCTCCGTACCGCGTCAACCCCGAGGAAACGAAGGAGATACAACGGCAAGTGCAAAATCTCATCGACAAGGGTCATGTACGTGAAAGTCTAAGCCCTTGTGCCGTTCCCGTTATTCTCGTGCCTAAGAAAGACGGAACTTTTCGCATGTCTTCCGATTGCCGCCCGATAAATGCTATAACCGTTAGATATCGTCACCCTATTCCTCGCTTAGATGACATGCTTGATGAACTTTGTGGTGCCACCATCTTTTCAAAAATTGATCTTAAAAGTGGTTACTACCAAATTCGAATTCAAGAGGGTGATGAGTGGAAAACTGCTTTCAAAACCAAGTTTGGGTTATATGAGTGGCTTGTCATGCCAATGGGCTTATCGGAAGCACCCGGCACTTTTGTGCGTCTTATGCACTTTGTTCTTAGACCCTACATAGGTGTCTTTGTTGTGGTTTACTTTGATGACATTCTTGTGTTTAGCAAGTCGCTTGAAGAACATGTTGACCATGTTCAACTAGTTTTGCAAGCACTTCGCAAACAACAATTGTATGCTAATATGGAAAAATGCACTTTTGGCGTTGACAAGGTTGTCTTTCTAGGATTTGTCGTGTCTTCTCAAGGTGTTCACGTTTATGAAACTAAAATTGAAGCAATTAAAACTTGGCCTCAACCAAAGAATCTTATGCAAGTGCGTAGTTTCCTTGGTCTAGCCGGTTTCTATCGACGTTTTGTGAAGGACTTTAGCACCATTGCTATGCCTCTACACGCTTTGAGCAAGAAGAACGCACCCTTCATTTGGGGTCCTTCGCAAGACACCGCGTTCAATGAGCTTAAGAGCTTGCTCACGCACGCACCGCTTCTAGCACTACCAAACTTTGACAAACCGTTTGAGATTCATTGTGATGCTAGTGGTACCGGCATAGGAGGCGTGCTAATGCAAGAAAAGCGCCCAATTGCGTACTTTAGCGAGAAGCTATCGGGAGCGCAACTTAACTATCCTATCTATGATAAAGAGCTTTATGCCTTGGTGAGAGTTCTACGTGTTTGGGAACACTATCTTAGACCTCATGAATTCATTCTTCATACGGACCATGAGACACTCAAGTATCTCAAAGGTCAAACCAAGTTGAACAAGCGTCATGCTAAATGGAGTGAGTTCATTGAGTCTTTTCCCTATGTCATCAAATACATCAAGGGCAAAGAAAATGTTGTGGCGGACGCGCTTTCCCGCAAATGCATGCTTGTTACACAACTTGAGTTGAATGTGATTGGCTTTGAGCATATCAAAGATTTATATAAGCATGATCCTTTCTTTGCAAATGCCTATGCTAAATGCTTGACTCACACTTCTTGGGAGCATTACTACATCAAAGATGGATATCTTATGAGAGCTAACAAACTTTGCATTCCCGAGTCTTCGCTTCGTTTGCTCCTTTTGCAGGAATCGCATGGAGGAGGACTCATGGGACACTTTGGACGAGACAAGACGTTTGCTACACTCTCTAAGAACTATTTTTGGCCCAAGATGCTTCGTGACGTCTCACGCTTCACCAACCGTTGTTCTACATGCCGCAAAGCTAAGTCCAAAGCGCAATCTTATGGTCTTCATATGCCTCTTCCTATTCCATATCACCCATGGGAAGACATAAGCATGGATTTCATACTTGGTTTGCCTAGGACTCAAAATGGCAAAGATTCCGTGTTTGTCGTGGTAGATAACGCCTACAAGATCGACATCCCACGAGACAAGTACTCCGTGAGCGATACTTTCAACATCAAGGACCTCTCTCCTTTCCATGGTGATGAAGATTTCGATCCGAGGTCGGATCTTTCCCAAGGGAGGGGAGATGATACGGTGTATCCTAGGGCCATCACCATGGACCCTCCTTCACCCCCTCAAGTGCCTCAAGGACCGATGACACGTGCTCGTGCTAGAGCTTTTGAGACCGAGGTGACGTCACTCCTAGCCCAACTCCCTTATGAATCTTGCGAGACATGGTTGCTACCTCAAGCGAGTGTGCTTTGTGTGCTCAGGTGTGAAGGAGACCACTTCGGAGAAGAGCTTGAAGATGGACAAGTCCCCAAGGCCACGGACGAGCTGATGCATCGAGAAGGGCAGAAGAGAGCTCCAGGACCCGGACATCCGGCCCCCTGGCCCGGACATCCGGCCCCTGGGCATTCACCTACAGAAGGCCAACAGCAGCCGAGGCTACAGGGCCCGGACATCCGGCCAGGGCCCGGACATCCGGCCAGACACGGCCCGGACATCCGGCCCCGCGCCCGGAAATCCGGCGCCTCTGTCCAGAGAGCACCCGAGGCGCGTCCACTCCCGCCCGGACATCCGGGTCCCCGCCCCGGACATCCGGCGACCCATGAAGCCCCGGACATCCGGGCCGTAGCCCGGACATCCGGCCCCTGATCTGCCTGCGTGCAGCCCCTGGGCCGAGGCCCATGTACCCATTCGCCCCGTAGACTATATATACTCCTCTCCTCTTTCCGTTTAGGGTCAGCTGTGGTTTTAGCTCATTTGACACTTGTGTGGATTTCTCCCACGAGACCGGTGCGCCTCTACGGAGAAGATCCACCTCTGGATTCAAGACCCCTAACGGGAAGATCCCACGGGATTCCAAGACCTCCTCCGGGAGAAGACTATCTGTATCACCGTTGTTGACTTTGGATCATGTATCTCGACCTTGTATCGCGAATCTAGCACTTGTGTGATTGCTTCCGTGTTGATTTGAGTGTTCTCTCTTGTGTTTTCCCCATCTTTCTCCGTGTTTTCCCCGTGTTCATCGTGTGCCAACCTCCAAACGTGAAAGATCCGCTGATTAGGGTTCCACCCTACATCAATGACCTTTGTCGATGAGTTTTTGCACTTGCCGTTGTATTTCCTTCGTTTCCTCGGGGTTGACGCGGTAGGGAGCTTTGTTTGGAAGTGGAGCACCGGGTACGAGGTCGATGCGGTGTTCTATCCCTCGAAGTGGAGGTAGACCCGGTGGTAGCTCATCGGGAAAGACGTCCGAGAATTCCTGCAACAATTTAGACAACACAAAAGGTGGAGGTGGTGAAGTGTTAGTAGGTTTGGCTTCCCCTTTGCATAGAAGCACAAGGTGGAAGACGTTCGATGGGTTCTCACACACTTCTCTCATCTCACGTTTGGTAGCAAATAGCACTAGTTGCTTCTTGTCGCTCATCGTGGAGTCGCTCATATTTGGCTTGTGGCTCTCGCTCTCTTTTTGGTGGCTCGCTCTCTCACCATTCTCTCCATGATGGGTGGTAGGTAAAATCTTGTCGTCGGCTACTTGACTTGGAGTCATAGGTCGGAGCACGAATTCCTTGCCCTTCATCTTGAAATGATAGTGATTCGTCCGTCCATTGTGTGTGACTCCACGATCATATTGCCATGGTCGTCCAAGAATAAGGTGGCACACGGACATGGGTATCACATCACACTCAAGAGTGTCCTCGTAGGCGCCAATCTTGAAAGAGACTTGCACGGTGTGCTCGACTCGAAGAATTCCGGCGTCGTTGAGCCATTGGACCTTGTAGGGGTGCGGATGCTTCGTCTTGACCAAATGAAGCTTGTCGCATAGCTCTTCACTTGCCAAGTTGTGGCAACTTCCTCCATCGATGATAACCTTGACGGAGCGTCCATTGATGCCGGCCTTCGTATGGAAAATATGGCATCGTTGGTCGTCATCTTGTTGATGTTGGAGTGTCAAGACTTTGGAGACAACAAGGTTGGGGCTTGAGTCATTGTCGCAAAACACTTGATTGTCTTCTTCTTCATTGACTTGGCGATGCATAGCGACATGCTCAAGTGCTTCCATCTCATCATCGCTCATGGAGTCATAAGATCCGTCGTCGTTGATGATCATGGTGCGAACGGTCTTGCACTCAAATGACTTGTGGCCTCGTCCTTGGCACTTGAAGCATTTGATGGAGCTCGTCTTGTTATTGTCTTCGGTAGGAGTTGTAGTTGAGGGAGCTCTTGGCTTGAAGTTGTTGGTAGAAGGTGGACGACTCGATGTAGTCGCATTCTTGTAGCTTGACTTGTCACCGAAGTTTGTAGATGGCTTGGTAGAGGTAGGAGGAGTAGCCGAAGTCGTTGAAGCTTGGTTGTAGGAGCCGAAGTTCTTGGAGTTGAACTTGGAGTACTTGTAGTCCTCTTGAACTTGTCGCTCCGCTTTGGTTGCTTGGTGTACTAGCTCGAGGAGATTGTTGTATGGTTGGAAGTCCGCAATCTTCTTGATAGGATAGTTGAGTCCATTCAAGAATCTCGCCATTGTTTGCTCTTCATCTTCCTTGATGTTTGCTCTTATCATAGCAATCTCCATCTCCTTGTAGTACTCTTCAACGGACTTGGTTCCTTGCTTGAGGAGTTGTAGCTTCTTGAACAAGTCACGGTTGTAGTGTGTAGGCACGAAGCGTGCTCTCATCACTTCCTTCATTTGAGCCCAAGTGGTGATAGGAGGTTCGCCTTTTGCTTCTCTTCTCTCCATGATTTGCTCCCACCAAATGAGAACATAGTCTTGGAACTCAAGTGATGCAATTGCGATCTTCTTCTCTTCATCGAAGTTGTGAAGGCGAAAGATCTTGTCAACTTTTAATGCCCATGAGAGGTAGTCTCCGGGATCAATGCTTCCGGAAAACTTAGGCATGGTGAACTTGAGCTTGCCATAGCGATGCTCGTCATTGTTGCCTTGCCTATTGGGAGGGCGATCTCGATGTTGGCGGTTTGCCATATCATGTTGCTCTTGAGGATGTAGACGGTCTTGTTGGAGTTGATGATCTTGTCGGTATTGTTGCTCATGTCGCGCTTGAGGAGGAGCTTCTTCTTGCATTCTTGCTTGATGGCGCCTTTCTTGTATCTCATCGCGAAGGAAATCTTCTTCTTGACGAGTGTGTCTTGTGCGGGCTGCCACATTGCGATGTGCATCTTGTAGAGCACGTTGCGCCTCCATAGCTTGAGCTTCTCGACGTTGTTGTGCTTGGCGGTTAGCCTCGGCATCTTGTTCTTCTTGATATTGACGTGCTCGCTCTTCTTGTTGTTGGCGTAGTCGTTGCCGTTCTTGTGCTTGCTCAAGTGTAGCTTGGTTTTGACGACGTCGGCTTTCTTGCTCGTCGAATAACTCTTGTGAACTCTTGTCATGTGGAGGATGCCGATGTTCATGTCGAGCTTGACGTGCGGCTTGACGAAGAGTGTTTGACGTAGGTGTGCTTGAGTCTTGCGTTGAGTCGGTGTGTCGACTTGAGCGGCTTCGTCTTTGAGATGATGTTGAGGAAGAACGTCGATTGATGATCAATGTCCGGAGCTCATTGTATTGAGTAGACATGTTGGTGTTGATGAGGTCGATTTGCTCCTTGGTACTTTGTTGGAATTGACGTGCGTCCTCGGCAACTTGACCAATGTACTCTCGCATAGCTTCACTCTCTTGATGTAGAGCTCGTTGGACACCGAATAGATGTAGTTTGGTGACGTAGTTGTTCGCTTCTTGAGGATCGTCGAAGATCGGGTTTGAAGATGAACTTGGCCTATCCATCATCACAAGCAAGTATGTGAGTGGGAGAAAGGAGAAGACAATATCAATGTACCTTAACCGAGGTTGAAAATGGATCAATGATCACTCAACAATGTAACCAGGAAATAGCACTATTGGTATCACTTCGTGTCGATTCTCACACCTACACAAGTAAAGCTTTGAGAGGAGCTCAGTGAGGATGTGGCACAAATTCAATGCAATCGTCAAAGTGACTCAAAGATGTTGAAAATGGTTCACAAATTTGCTCATGCAACAAGTAGATCACTAGCAAAGATAGCACACGGAACACACGCACGGATAGATAAATGTGGTTGTGCAACCAAGGGTGAGCGAAAAATGTGGAAACCACGGAAAATGCTCGTGTTGCACAACGCTAGAGAGACGCTAGTCGATTGCTTAATAGGCGGATACGCACTTGTGCACGACCTATAAGAGGCAAAACGTAACGACTATCTATCACAAGTATGCTATGAGTGTATGATGTGCCGATGCTTGAGCACAAGATGATGTTGCTATGTATGATCTCTTTGGATGCAAGGCGTATGATGCTATTGTTTCTTTGCTTGGAATGGCTCTTTTGCTTAAAAGCTTTTGAGCTCTTTCTTTGGGCACATATGCATTGTTCTCGTATCGAGGTAGCTATTGTGTATGCGGAACACACTTGTGGCACACGGGGATATGCAAGATACCAAGATGATGTGATGTTACTCACAATGATGTAGTATGCAATATCTAGGACTATCACTAATGTGCACAAGTGTCGTGGCCCGGCAATACTCAAATGGCTAGTCTCAATGGGAAAGCTACGCAAAGATGGTTCATAGGGTGACAATGCAATTGCAAGGTAGAATGAGCGAAGTGTCGTCGATGTTACCATCCTTGCCGAAGTTGAGCGGTGGTGTTGTCGAAGTCTTGCCGTCCCAAGGTAGCCTAAACATCCAAGGAAACGGTGAAACCACAACTCAAGTATCCAAGGCAAAGGGAGAAACACTTTTCAAACTCAGAGCGGGAAAACGATGGTGGTTGCGGAAGGTATATGGCCGTTGCGGAAGGTGGGTGGTAGCGGAAGGGTGGTAACTGAACAAGTTCAGCAGTGTCAGGAAATGTCGGACGTCCGGAAGGTACCGGTCGTCCGGTCGTTCTGGCTGGGTCGGACGTCCGGTGGAGACCGGAAATCCGGTAAAACTCTCTGGTGTCGGGGTGCCGGTCGTCCGGTGTTTAGCGGACGTCCGGTGTCTCGAAAGGTGCCGGACGTCCGGTAAACGTCGGTCGTCCGGTAGGTCTGTGATGCGGTTGGTGGGATCCGTGGGGAAAATTGGCGAATCGTGGTCGGATTTGCGGTGGAAAAAGGTGGAAAAGGTGGGGAAATGCTAGATCGACACGTGGCACAGCAAATCCATGGAACAAAGTCAACAAAATCTTGCCAAATCAACAGATCACAAAAAATTTTTGGGGCTCTTTTTGTGGGGAATTTTTTGAAATTGGGAAGAACACGACAAAAACAAGCTAGAAAACAAAGTGTGGGGCTCCAAAATCGTGAGAAACCTTTGCTCTTGATACCATATGATACAGGGTGGAACCCTAATCAGCGGATCTTTCACGTTTGGAGGTTGGCACACGATGAGCACGGGGATCACAAGAGAAGGACGGGGGAAAACACAAGAGGAAAACACTCAATCAACACGAAGATAATCACACAAGCACTAGATTCGCGATACAAGGTTGAGATACATGATCCAAGGTCAACACCGGTGATACAAAGATAGTCTTCTCCGTGAGGAGGTCTTGATATCCCTGGGGATCTTCTCCGATGAAGGAGGTCCTGAATCCGTAGTGGATCTTCTCCGTAGAGGCGCACCGTCTCGTGGGAGAAATCCACACAAGTCTAAGAATGAGCTAAACCACAGCTGAGTCTAAAGGAAGGAGGTCAACAGGTATATATTACAAAGGGGTCGCCGTCGGGGCGGACGTTCGTGGGTTACCGGACGTCCGGTGGTTCCGGAGGGACCGGACTTCCGGTAATCCTCGGATTTCCGCTATTTAGCTTCTGTTGCCGATGTCACGGACGTCCGGTGGCTTCCGGTCGTCCGGTCGTCTGGGGGAGGCCGGACGTCCGGTGTCTTCCGGTCGTCCGGTGCCTGGAAGTCGCCGGTCGTCCGGTGCAGGCCGGACGTCCGGTGCCTGTAGCATCTTCAGCATTCCTTCTTCTTGTCTCGTGTACTTGTCGGGCCTGTCCTCTTGAGCATCGTGTAGAGCTGTTCCGCGGCCTTCGTCCAAGCACCTGAGTATGCATAGAGTCTCTGATGAAGGTAGAGGCCGTGTCTCAAGTGAATCCGAAAGATGTAAAGAGAGGAGCGAGGTCACCTCGGTCTCGAAAGCTCTTGCACGGGCTCTAGTCATGGGTCCTTTGGGCACTTGGTGAGGCGATGAAGGATCCATGGTGATGGCCCTAGGATACACCGTATCACAACCTGCTAACACGCCCCAGCATCCGTGCATCACCCAACATCACCATTTCCATAGCATGCATGGAGAATGTTGAATGTCTGAAATTAAATGACCTGCCCGTAGCTTGGTCTTGCTGGTAAAGTCTAAGGTGCTCAGGCAGGGCATCACCAGCGTCTTCCGTCAACCTCTTTAACCATACGCTTCTTGGGTTCTGTGATCCCAATGCAATCCAATACCTGCATAACAAACCACCATGAATCTGAAAGTACTTGAAGATAGCTACTGGTTTGAGCTCTACTTGAAGATAGCTACTAAAGTCTGTATTTGTATTTGTATCTTCCTGTTGTATGCATGATCACGTGTGGGCACCGGATGAGATTTAGTTGGCAGTGAGATTATTTGATAGCCAGACCTCCTCAGCATACCTGGGATTGAAACCGCCCTGCTTTGGAGACGCGGCGGCGGTGTCTTCCCTCGGACGGCAGCGACGGCGTTTCCCGGAGTTCGGCGGCGGCGATCCCGTATGTCGGCGGCAGGGATTGAAACCGCCCTGCCCTGGAGACGCGGTGGCGGCAGGGATTGAAACCGCGCTGCCCTGGAGATGCGGCGGCGGCGTCTCCCTCGGACGGCGGCGACGACGTCTCCCGGATTTCGTCGGCCGCGATCCCGTACGTCGGCGGCAGGGATTCAAACCGCCCTGCCCTGGAGACGCGGCGGCGGCGGCGTCTCCCTCGGACGGCGTTGGCAACGAACGCGGCGGCAACGAAGAGTTGGGCACGGAGATCGAACGAGGATGGGATCAAGAGGAGAGGGTTTTCTGCGGAGGTGGTTTTTTTTGCGCGTTCGTGGGGGGCAACGGAGACAGAAAACGGGAGCAAAAAGTGATGGGACGAAAATAAATCGTGAAGGCTATTTACCAATATTGTTACGAGTAGAGATTTGATATGATACATCATCTAAAAGATCTCATGTGTTGGTGTTTGGACTCACACAACTCGTTCTTGTGGTCAAGATCCTACCCACATTCTTTTCGTCAGGGGAGATTTGCTGCATTTGAGTGGATGAGGATAGAGTCCGAAGCCGAATGATTTAGAGGAACACATATCGAAGAAGAAAAAACAAATGTGAAAGGTGAAGGGAAAAATCCAATGTTAGATGGGAGAAAAGAAAATATGTGTTGATGGGTGGTGATGGGAGGTGAAGCGAAACTAAACTGGTTAGGCAAAAATAATAAGGATACGGGCCTACCAACTCCCTTAAGGAGTTGAGATGAAACAGAAAAAAAACCCAAAAAACGAAACATAAAAAAATAAAATAAATGCGCGCACGTCAAATGGTCAGGCCAGATTTGATTATGTTTGATGTTTTGGTAAGATTTGATTTGATTTGGATATGAGTAGTGGAAGCAAGGAAAGTGCGGATTTAATTGAGATTTTCTTACGATTTGATTTAAATGAGTTAATGCATGACGTTATTTTAGGAAAGTTCCGATTGAATTGAGTTAATGCACACGTCAAATAAATCGGCCCATATTAGCCGCGCTTAAGCGAAAGGTCGTATGCAAAACTATCATCGACGTAATATAAGGTTTATGACAGATGAGACGAGAATGCCAATTCCCCCTTTAAAAATAGAGATCTAGGATTTGAGATGAAACAGAAAAGAAAATAACATAAAAAAGTATAAAAATGCGCGCACGCGTCAAATTTGCTGGCCAAATTTGATTATGATAGATGTTTTGGTTTAGTTGAGATTTTCTTAGATTTGATTTAAATGAGTTAATGTATAACATTGTTTTGGAAAAATGTTGATTTTGACTAAGTTAACGCACACGTTAAATGGGTCAGATCATATTGATGGTGCTTAAACAAAAAATTGAATGTAAGACGGCGTAATACAAAATTTAGGAGAGGTGAGGCGAGAATACCAACTTCCCTTTAGAAGTAGAGAAGATATATCAACTCCTACTTTAGGAGTAGAGTCATGAAGGATAATGGAGTATATATATTGTAGTTTAAAACAAAAAAAGAAAAAATGACGCAACATGTGGACCCCACACAGGCACACGGCAAAAGGATGGCCCCACCTGTTAGCGTCTTTTGTTCTTGAGAGACCCACTCGTCTGTGCTGCTGTCACCATGGGTTCCCAAGGAAGCGAAGAGAAAGCCACCGGGCAAGAGGAAGAAGGATTGGAAGGCGGCGGCAGGAGTCAGAAGATGGCTCCGGTGAAGAAGCCCAAAAAGGGCAAGCGGAAGATCAGTGACTCCGGCGAGACCAAGATCGATGACTCCAGCGAGGCGAAGACCAAGGACGCCAGCAAGGTCAAGCGAACCAAGTCCGGCGGCTCGTTGGCGTTGCTTCCGGCGGACCTTCGTGGCCCCGATACGGAATGGTGGTATGTCTTTCTCAGCAAGCACGCGGAACTCCAGAAGGAAGCTGAATCAGGTACGCACCTCCGAAACCCTCGCGCCCTCATCTCCCCCAAACCCTGACCGTTTCTTGCCCCCCCCCCCCCCCCTCAAATGATTCTGGGGTTGGGGCAGCCGTGTTCTTGCTGGAAGCACGAATCTTGTAGATCAATCGCGACCTTGCAATGCGATGCTGTCGAGACGAATCTTAGAGATATATTTTTGAGTTTTTATTCACTCTGTTGGACAGGTGGTCGTGCTCCAGTGCCTTCAGATGATGAGGAAGCGTTCAGGTACTTCTTCAGGACATCGAGGAGGACTTTTGACTACATCTGCTCGATTGTACGGGAGGATTTGATATCGAGGCCGCCTTCTGGGCTGATCAACATTGAGGGGAGACTGCTTAGTGTGGAGAAGCAAGTAGCAATTGCCATGAGGAGGCTGGCATCTGGGGATTCGCAAGTGTCTGTTGGAGCTGCTTTTGGTGTGGGGCAGTCTACTGTTTCCCAAGTCACATGGAGGTTTATCGAATCAATGGAAGAGAGGGCTCGGCATCATTTGGTGTGGCCGGGCCAGGAGAGGATGGATAAGATCAAAGCTAGGTTGGAGGCTGTCTCTGGTCTACCGAATTGCTGCGGTGCCATTGATGCCACACACATTATCATGACGCTTCCTGCTGTTGATTCATCTGAAGACTGGTGTGACCCTGCGAAAAACTACAGTATGTTCCTGCAAGGTATTGTTGACGATGAGATGAGATTTATTGATATTGTCACCGGTTGGCCAGGGAGCATGACAGTCTCACGCTTGTTAAAATGCTCTGGGTTTTACAAGCTCTGTGAGGCTGGAAAACGCTTGAATGGTCATGTCAGAACTTCACGGGAGGATTCAGAAATAAGAGAATTCATTGTTGGTGATATGTGTTATCCTCTACTGCCATGGCTTATGACTCCGTACCAAGGAGAAAGTCTATCTACCCCAATGGTCAACTTTAATGCCCGGCAAAAAACTGCAAGGATGCTTGGAACAAGAGCATTGGCACGGCTGAAAGGCTCCTGGAAGATCTTGCACAAAGTCATGTGGAGGCCTGATAAAAACAAGTTACCGAGTATCATCCTGGTGTGCTGTCTGCTTCACAATATAATTCTGGACTGCAACGACAAACTGCTTCCGGATATTCAGCTTCCAGATCATCATGATAATGGTTATAATGAAGAGAACTGCCAGCAAGAGAATCCTAATGGCCAAGTAATTAGAGAGATCATTACAGGACATCTCCCAACTTAGGAAGCAATATCAAACTGAATTCAGCTGGATGGAAGCATAGTTGGAGAGGCAATGATGTGTCTTTGTTCTATTGTTATTTACCTCAGTTATCCTTAATGTTCATGTTCTAGTTTAATCAGATCTGCTGGTTACAGTAAAGATTCTGCATAATGGTGTGATTTATTCCTTCAGTAATTAGCTACTTTGAAACACATGTTGAGTTTATTTTTTCCTGATGATGACAATCCCTATCATGTTGAGTTTCATAATGTTTCTGAGGCCAGTTGTTTTGAATCAAGGAAATGTTTTTTTTTTTTTCGAAAATGGGCAAAGGAATCATCTTTGAGGCTCTATTGTCATTAGCTACACAATTTTTTTGTGTATATTATAACTGAATCCATGGTAGATAATTATTTAAACATGAATTCTCTGGCCCTTTTAGTGAGTATACTGTCCATATAAGTCATGCTGTGGACAGTACTAGTCACGAATGCTTTGTTACCTCATCTTTGGCAGATCACTAGGCCACAGTTTCTATTTTATTACATTTGGTGTTTGACATGACTGATGGTAATTTACTGAACTTCTGAAGATAAAACTTAACGTTTCATGTTTTTTTTTGGGGTGATCTGCTATTATTTCACTGACAAGGGCCGAAAATCCTTACGTGGCAAGTGTTTTTATGTGTAATGAATACACCTTCTTTGGTACACTTGATATAGTCAAAGAGGAAGTAAAGTCTTTCTTTCGAGCTTCTTAATAAGATTGATGAGTATGCCAGTAGTATTACACTAGAACTATTTGGTCTACCATAATTGATTCAAATAATCTTTTCTGTAAGGCATGATGGAATCTGATACTAATGTAGGAGCTATAATTCATGATATTATGGTCTATTTATCCATAACTTTTTTATTTGTGCTTCTATTGCTGAACTTGAATTTTGTTTTACTGTATAGTAGCTGTACACCACTATCATTTCATAGTTCAATGTACAAAAAAGAATTGTCAATTATATTTGCTGCCTGGACCATCCTTATCTGGCAAGCCCTTTCTGTGAAGTTGGTTTCTTCCTAGGTAAACTGCAAGCACCATACCATAGGATCTTTTTTATACTCTGACGTTTTGTATTCCTTTAACCAGAAAAGCATTATACCCGTGAAATATTGATCCTATAGAGCATACTGACAATCTGACATCCTCTGATGTACAGGTAACGTTTACAGCTAAGTAATATATTCTAACTGTGATTTGACAAACCAACCCCCTTGCATATTTTCCATAAAACGGTATAGTGCTATCTCCAAATTATTTCTGCCCTATCTTGCACACAGACTGTAATCACAGATGCATATAATTTCTTGACAGGCGTTGGAGGGATGAATTTCCTTGTGCCAATGAGGACTCCCATTTATATCTTATACTCTCCATATACCTTTTTGTGTTTCTAACTCGAGACGTGAACAGGTTACATATGTTTCCTAATCCTGTTGTTTCTTGTTCCTTGTTTTGAATACCATTAATGTTTGCCACCCTCATGGTTATTTTTTTAGTTAATGCCAAGTAAATGTGAATTCTGTGAAGTGATTTGGTACACATGAAGATTCTCATTCCTAGGAAATAGAGTAAAATGCATCAAAGGTCCTAATATTTTTCTGGTGGTGTCAAGTTAGTCCTAATTCTGTAAAACTGCATATCTATGTCCTAGAAGTATTTAAGTCGTTCATGTCCACGGGTGGCCGGTTGACCACTGCGATGTAGACAGCATTTCCTGGAAAACCACCTTGAAAAATTCTGTCCTCTAATTTTTTGGATGTTCTGGCGTGGCTCTGTCAACGGCAACCTGCTCTCTGTACGCATCCCCGTCGCGCGCCAGAGATTTTCTTGGGGCACGCCGGAAAAGGAAAGTGTCTTAATGGCAACGGTGGAACCCCGGCGTAGGTCTCTCTCTCTCTCTCTCCAACTGTCTATCAGTGCGCGCGGCGGCCTCAGCTAATGGCGGGTGGAGGCAACTGCACGACGCTGCAGGGAGTGCGACATGGCGCTCTGCTGGATAAGTTTCAGGGCGCGCGGCAGGTGATGATCTGCCAAGAACCTGATTTTGGGGGAGCAATTAACATGCTCGATGAAATGCTTTACCGGAGAGGCAGCGCTGGCTCGTCAGGCCAACTCACGCTGGAAGAGCAGGTCGCGGTTCTCCAGTGCTACGCTGACACATGCTCGCTAGCCTATCCCAGACGAGACCACCAGCCCACCGCCTGCTCTCCAAGTCCATGTCCTGGGTCGATGCCCCCCAGCGATGCATGGCGCGTCCTAGATGGGGCGTCAAGGCCGGCGCCAGGCAAGGGCGCAGACAAAGCAGAGGGAGGTGTACAAGATGCTTGCGAGCTGCACGAGGAGTTACGCATGACAGGGTACATATAGGATGTCCGCCTTGTGCTGCACAACATGTACCCAGCGAACGCCTCGCCCTCACATCTGGGCTGGTGAGCACGCCGCACGGCCACCTTTTTGGGTATTTTCTTCTCTCCGTCCATCTCTCTGCTTAAACGGGCTTGTGATTCACATCACTGTTTGCTCTAGTTAGCTGATTGTGACTCCTGACTCTGTGCCTGGAGCCATATTGTGCTTGTGTGTGTGAATGATTTGGTCTGAGTGGTGCAAATGATGGTGAGGCTGCTACTCAGCCTGGATCTTAGCACCACAGCGACAACACGTACTCGACAAGCACTGCTGGCCACGATAGGCGGCTGTAGGCCGGAGCTGACGTGGCGCAGTGGGAGCTCGTCCATGGCTGACTGGGATGCGATGTGAGTGGGTTTGAGAGAGCAGTTGGAGAAGAGAGGGAGGGAGGGAGGGGTCACTAAATAAGAAGAGCAAAAAATCAGGGTATTTTCTTCAAAATATTGCCTATGTGGTGGTGGTCAACTTGCCTCACGTGCAGGTCAAACGGGATTAGAGCTGCATAGGACCTGCCTTGAACGAGTTGGATGCTTCTAGGACGTAGATGTGCAATTTTGAAGAATTAGGACTAACTTACAAAAAATTAGGACTATGATGCATTTTACTCTAGGCAATATACCACTGATATGGTAAGTTAAAATCCCAAGGAAAAGTATACTTATTAAGAAGATGTTAGTCACTGCAGCTATTTTATACATCCTTTGTTTCACAGTATCTGTTCTGCATGCATACCTAGGAGGCCAAAAGAGTGAGTGATATTTGGTGGAATTTTATCGTTCTTGCTTTCATGAAATGGGCATACTACTAATATATCTGGTGAGAACAAGTATGCTATTCCATCAAATATTACTTCAATTCTGCTTCTCCATGTGGGACAAATTATGGAGAAGAGGTAGTATAAATTAATTCATTTTATGCACAAACCAAGTCTCAAATGATTCCTTGCAAACTTAGTTTGGTAAGTAAAAAAACTCCAGGTAAAATTTACTTCTAAAAACATGTTACATCACTGCAGCTATTCCATACAACTTTATTCATGTTATGCACAAACGAAACCTCAAATAATTACTTGCAAAACAGTTTGATAACTCGAAAATCCCAGGCAAACTATGCTTGACAAAAACGTAGCTAGCTATACGTCTTAATTCATGTTATACACATCCGCTGGAGTTAATTGGCTTCTTATACTGAATGACACTACATTTTTTTTGCTGAGACTCATCGGAAAGATATATCATACTAAATGGCATTGTATTGGTCTTGTCATTTAATACAAGGCTGCAGAAAATGAAACTGCACAACACTTAGAAGATATAGATTAATGCACATGCAGGTATAAGCATCGTGACCATCAAATTTGCTGCATTCTTTGAGACCCTGGAGCTTGATGTTGCATTCGAATTCGGGCTTCCTGCATTAAATTGAGTGATGTAGCAGTTAGTCCTTGAGTTTTCAACATGTATTGCATACTGGATTGGTGGAACACTAGACTACTGCTGATCTCATCGTGTAGTTCTGGAAGCAATTTTTTGTGTATGTATTGGGATACCTTGATCACCAGAATTTTTGTCTTACATTGGTCTAGGGTGGTAAATACTCGTGTACTCTGCAGTGATGTGTACCAAAACTTTTATTTGGCCAGAAATGGATGACACAGTCGAACCAAATTTTGATCTTGCACTTTGTACAGGAAAATAATAATGAAGCATCTTAAATGAACACACGGTATGTTCCATGTTTAGGCTTATTTATGACTTTACCTTTAGGTGCATCTGCGACTTGGTTGCTCGTCTCCTCCGGTGGGTCTTCTGGCGCTGTTGCTGGAGGAACTGGGATGGCTGGAATTTGAGAAGTCTGATGTAAGGAGTATAAGAAGCGACATGCTACTTACTCTAGGGTGCAATGGATCGTAACATTTACAGACCTGTGCATTGGCTAATCGGCGGTGCCTGGACCTTGCAGATGCCAGGGAGCTCCAGGGCCCTCGTGTGGTTAATGGCGATGCCAAATGATTCCGCACTGCCATCCAGAACCATGCAGAGGCAACGGGGGTCAGTCTGGACGATGCTGGCGAGCGTGGTGCAGCAGGAGAAGCCGGGCTCCAAGGCTTTGCTCCCGATGAAGTCAAGGCATGGGGATAGGGTCATCATCACGCTCGAGCAGCCGTTGTTCTGCGCTGCGGCCTTGGATGCAAGTATCGTTGCCAGAATAAGAGAAATGACAGCGATCTCCATCTTCCTCTCAGCCCCTTCCCCAGGATGAACAATGCCGGTAAGTAATATCACAAAGCTACGTCTCGGAGAGGAAAAAACTTGGATGTATTGACAGGTAGTGGTTCGTAAGGACGTTGTAGGAAGAGGAAGATGGCATTGTCTTCTGCGGATGCGCCCGGAATTTTCGGAATGATATACCAGGAAGCTGCTACTGTCTCCTGACCATACACATGTTTGGTCTATTGTTGCAGCATTCTAATCGTGGAAAGGGCTTTATGCATGTGCATAAATTTAGGGTGGTTTGTTTCTCCCAACCAGTCACAGTTCTCCTTTATTATTCCTTAACCTGGACATTTTGTCTTCATATTTGTATTGTAGGAGGCAACTATTATTTGTTTGTTTTGAGAATTAACCTATATTATTATATAAGTGTGTTTTTAATTAGTCTGAGAGTAAACAAAAATATATGCCTCACAAAAATAAGCACCTTCAAGTACCCGGAGGAGACCGCACGTGTGTACAATGTTATCGCCTGGTGTTTCGGCCGGCTGAGGCATGAGATGGACTTCCCGGAGATCGAAACCTCGGGAGGATGCGGAGTTCATCGGGTTGAAAACGGCAGATGAATGAGGAGGAGAAGAAGACGAGCATCACCATTGCTCTCGGCGAGAGTAACGGAGCGAGGTTCGCACGGGAGCATCTGGACTATGTCCAAGCCGAGCAGGAGTTCTATTGGAAGCGTGACGATGAGCAAAAGAAGGAGGACGAGGCCGGCCCCTCGACGGTGACCCTTGTCGAGTCTGACTAGTCGGGCTGGGTTGACTCGGAGAAGGAGGAGAAGCTCGACCACTGGGATGACCCCAGCAAAGCGACGATGAGTAGTTTTTGTTTGATGTAGTTCAAGTAGACTCAGAGTAGTAGTTGTTTGGTGTGTTTTAGTAGTTTGAACTATGTTTAGTTATGTTTTTAAGAACCACGTTTGCTTTAAATGAACTTGGTATGTTTGAATTTTATGTTTGAAATGATGTAGTAGTTCAAGTTTCTCGATAATCAAGGGTGGAATAATGGTGGACCAAACTCGTGTTGGGAGGTCGACCAATACCTCCAGGAGAAAGAGGATGCTTGGACTCATATATTTAGACATCATCCTAGAAAAATCCTATCTTCAAGCTTTTAGATCTTCGGCCATCTTCAACTATCCATGCAATCCCAACCAAAGATCATCTCAAAATTGCCATGATCACACCATCACGACCCCATGAACAGGAGCAACTCATCACACGGACATTAATGCCCATAATGCCTTAGTTACCAGTCAGAGGGCGGGAATTCCCCGTTTTCAAAAAGCAACTCATCACGCGGACATTAATGCCCATAATCCCTTAGTTACCAGTCAGAAGACGGAAATTCCTCGTTTTCAAAAAGGCCTTAGTTACCAGTCAGAAGGCGGAAATTCCTCGTTTTCAAAAGGGCCCACAAGGTGCTTTTTGTGTGTGCTGTCTTCTCTCGGTACATGACAGGCCCATCTGCACAAATCGTATCAAATGCCGTCAATGCAAGAGATGGGGCCACATTGAGCGAGATTGCTTCTCTCAAGCCCAACACAACCCAGTCAACGAGCCCAGTCTACACAGACGCCCGACAGTCGAGTTTCCAAGGCAACCTTGCACTGTTCCCAAGATTGTGACTAATCGTGTAGTCACCCAGCCGACCGCCCGGTCAAATCCAGTTAATGCTCTGCAATTGCGCCGGGTTGGTAGCCCTCATCACAACACTATCCAAACTCCGATTTCTCATCGACTCCTAGCTACCACAATCCGGCCCAACCCGACCGCCCTCACAATCTCATCTCAGTCGGCTCTGAACAATCGAGACACATCAATGGCAGCTTTCCCATTTGATCCCATGCCATTTTTCCACCAAATCACCATAGCATCGAAGTGGATGGCAGGCCAGCAAGAATCAAGATCATCAATGGGGCGCCGCCGGCTACACATGAGGAGTGAGCGATAGCAACTACTGTTCCTATGCCAAATCTACCGGTGGCTTTCAACACGATCAAAGATGTACTGTCCGAGCTAGGTTTCTCTGAGATTGAGCCCTGTCCATTTGGTCAAGCATATAGCAAGTTAAGCAACGTTTTTGACAGAGATGACTTAGTATCCAATAGTCCACATCAGTTTGCAGATGTGCATGTTATCTTTCAACTACATAACAAGGTGCTGAATTGTGGGCGACTAGTGGTGGATACCCCTTAGATAGGAGAAGCATCCAGAAAGTTAATAATGCAATCGGTAAGTTTGAGAAATTCTTGAGCTGGGATAGAGTCAGAAGTACTAGAGCAAATCTAATAGTTAAAGTGAGAGTGGAGGAACTAAGTGACATTCCTGCAAGTATAGTTTTTGGAGAGGGCTATGATTTCCAAACAGACTCTTTTACTGTTCCCGTGGTTATCCTTCAACAACAGATCTTGGGTAATGAAGCACCTGATGAAGATCCTATTGATCCTCATGGCAATCCACATCCAATACCACATCAGGCAAATTTCCACCCAAACCAACACAACCATTTCCTTGGACCTCTGCAGCAACATGAACATGATGATCTACATATTCGTATTCAGCAACAAGACCCACAACTCAATCTCCAACTGGCACTCGATGCTGAGAATGCTGATCAGATTATTAATGGACATGCTTAGGCTGTGGAAGATGAAGAAGAAGATGACTTACCAGGATGGGGCCATTGGGCCATACCTCAAGATGCATATGTGGAACTACATGCTGGAGAATTCCTTGCTTTGAATGATATAATGGAACCTATGGAGTATATAGCCAATGTGGCACAGGAAGCCAACAATAGCCTTATTGTATCGATGATGCCACCTGACAACAATGTCAGGTCTGATGCCTCTGCTAATGGCCCTTTGGCGCCATTGCCTCACATCATCCCAAATTTGAATGAGATAATGCAGCCCAATGGGCCTGAGCCACTTCTTGCCCAGCAAGATCTACTAGCTGTTGAGGTACAACAACCTTAGCCCATCATCATGATGCAAGCTGTTGCACCCACACCGCCAGCAATACCTTTATCAGATCCAAATCTTGAGGCTTTCAACCTGCAAGCAGAAACACATTACAGAGATACCCAGGAGGACCCTATGCTATGAGAAGTTATGGCAAACGCTTACAAGCAAGACACATCATCACATTTAGCAATAGTGAACACTCTTGCAGCCCACCATAACCACAGTAAGGACACAGAGGAAAATGACAGAACTGGTAAGATGGATAGCAAGGAGGAGAGTGCTATGGAGGCTGATGCACAATTCATAGTCAAGGAGGGACAAAATGATACTGCAGAGACAGGTGAAGATTCCATATCAGACTTGTCAGCTCCTCCAGGTTTTCGTATACCTACATTTGCTAATCAGGCTCACACTATTTTCCCAGGTATAGTATGCAATGATAAGGAACAGACTGATGCTCTTATCAATCTCTCCACTAGTAATATGAGCAATGAAGTGGCTCTAATTGGAAGAGAAGGTGCCAAGATCTGGAGAAAGCATTTTGCCCCCTCCACAAACAACATCAATGTTATCCAGGTACCTTCTGAGTGGATTAACTTCCTGTCTGTTAACTTTCTTAATCTAGATAAATTTACTTGGGCAAAAAAATTCATCTCTTCTAATGTGTGGGACATAATCAAACAAGCATCTTCCTATAATACTACTCTACCATTCTCTATCCAAGAGATATGCCCAATTGATAACTCTTTGGAATGTCTCATATCCACTCCTTCCTAGGATACTCAGGAGAAAGGAAATTGTGCCTCTGGTGAGAAGAGTAGCTCTGAGACCATGTCATCATCTTCAACATCCGCTCTACAATAGAATAAAAAGAGAAAGGACAACATTCCCCTAGTGGAAACAGAGGCAAGGAGTTGCAGATTACAGAAATTGTCAAAATGTTTTAAGAAAGCAGTTTGTAGAAACAAAGATTGTCTCGCGTGTCATGTTGCACTACCTATCCTATTTGCTAAAGTTATTAAAAGTTTGAATACCTCTTTCTATAAGGTACCCGGCAAAGACACAACTGAAGAGATCCTGAGCAAAAGGGCCAAGAAGAACAAGGAAGAAGGCTCTGTGTTGAAGGGCATCAAGGCTACTAAAGAGGAAAACACGAAGTGGCTTTAAATTAGTTTGATGGCCAGTAGAAAGTTCCTTTTGTGTACTGTATGTGATGTGGTAGTTGAACTTTAAGTACCTGATGTACTCCAACTTCTCCAATAATTTTGATAAGTACCAGTGTTATGCTCCATATTATGTTTCAAGGTTGCTCGTAAGTGTGCTTGTAAGCTGGTACAACATGTATGTCACTGGTACAACGACGTCCTAAACAGACGGTTTAAAACCCCTTTCCGCGACGACATTTGGAACCGTCGCCAAGTGAGTGTGGGCGATAGGGGGTCCTTCCCACACGACCCAGAAATCGTCGGGGATAGGCCCTCGTGGGACCCAGGCTGGGGCCGTGTGTGATCGGGCGAGGCATGGAAACCCAATCATTTCCGTAGGTATGTACATCCCACACGGTGAATCCCAGAAACCATTTCCGTAGGTATGTACATCCCACATGGTGAATCCCAGAAATCATTTCCGTAGGTATGTACATCCCACACGGTGAATCCCAGAAATCATTTCCGTAGGTATGTACATCCCACACGATGAATCCCAGAAATCATTTCCGTATGTATGTACATCCAACACGGTGAATCCCAGAAAATCATTTCCGTAGGTATGTACATCCCACACAATTCTTTGTGTGGAAACGTTTGTGCAAGGTGGCCTAACGCAAACAGTTCGCTGCCGGAAGTCGTGTGTGATTGTTAGTTGATCGAACGCGCCTACTTTCTAGAAACCGTGCGGGTTGTTTGAGTTCATCGCCCACGGTGCTGTCTGAGTAACCGTTTGCAATAGAAAACCCCAATAAGGAGGTAATTAGCCTATTAGTGATAATCCATGTACTAATCAAACTGATATTTCTTATAAAACACGCTAGATATTTCATATCCGTATAAAGGCAACCAAGATTTCATAATCGAATTACATCAGATAGCTTCGGCACTTAGTTACGCCATTACACAATAGCACCAA
Source organism: Secale cereale (assembly GCA_902687465.1). Taxonomy (NCBI): domain Eukaryota; kingdom Viridiplantae; phylum Streptophyta; class Magnoliopsida; order Poales; family Poaceae; genus Secale; species Secale cereale. The sequence goes on from LR738710.1 coordinate 414,139,145, forward strand.
GTTTCACATGTAGCATAAAAAACCTTTGAAAAGTAGCATCATACACGGTAAATAGACAAATGAATCTCATCTGGAAACTGCAGAAGCGGAAGGAAAATATTGAGCCTTCGGTGATGTTGAATGTCCTTGCAACTTTAGGCCAGTGGCTATGGATAATTGCCCGCCCAACCTTCATCCTCTTCAGCAAGACTTCAATATTGTACCATGGGTGTTGAATGAATACCTTCCTCGTCTCCTGACCATGCAGGTGGTTTGAGAGGTAATCATCGGTGAACTGCTTTGAAAAGCACTGAAAACAAAGCTATGCATAAATCGCTATTGTAAATTTTGAAATGGCGCAAGGGGTAAAAACAAGGTAAAAGAGTTGGTACCATCCTATAGTTGACTGATGTCTTCTTCATTGTGCAAACAAAGATCTTGCTATTATTCGTCACAAATTTCTTCATCCTAACAATCTTTCTGAGTTTCTTGACTTGACTGATATTCATGGACATCTCATTTCCCCATATGCAAAATGGGTCGAACAGTGGGTCTAAGCCTCTGACAGCAGGACCTACATGTGCAAGACCAAATTGTAAGAAACCTGAATATTAGAATTATTCCTGCAACTGCACAATAATGTGCTATTAGCCAAAGGACCCTGCTTGAACAAACCTCGATGGTAAACCGCAGTGTCTTCCATTGTTTCCCTGCAACACACATAAGGAAGATCTTGATTAGGTTAACTGAGAGTTGCCATACTATCAGTAGAATATGTATTGAGTACATCCAAATTCGATTGGTGTCACATGCATAACAATACAAAATTGTACCCACAGCAAATGAAAATCAAATTGCAGAACTAAACCAAATAGTTAAATGGACAGCAGACCAAATGAACCAAAATAGTTAACCGAGCACGACATTGCAGAATAGAAACATGTACTAGAAGATAAGACAGTTAACAAAACAAAGAATGCTTGAGAATAGTACTACAAAATGTAGCAATTGCTGGACCGAAGTGTTAACTGAACATCGCATTTTAGAGGACCAAATTGTTAACTGAACATCATATTGCATATTAACATTACAGAGGACAAATCACTAGAAGGCACTGGCGGTGGCCTCGAGAAAACACCACGAACTGTATTTTGAAGTAGACAACCGCGCTGCGATGTCGACGGTGGCCTCGAAGATGAGGTGCTTCTCCAAGATCTGGCGGTCGACATGCATGTCACCCATAGCGACCTCGTTCGCGTGTGCGGCCGCATGCTACTTGGCTCCATGTTATACTGTGTGTAAAATGGCTGTGCGCGGAGCTTAATTGGAGGAGGGGGCCGTGATTTTGGTGGAAGGTGTCGCTCCGTCAGTCGGGGCATGTGGGACGAGAAAGGAGGAGGATGGTGTGGGTGGGATGTGGATTACCTGACCATATCGACGAGGCCGCGCAACAAGAAGAAGGGTCGGTGGCGAGGAGGCCGCGCAGCAAGAAGAAGGGTCGCCGGCGAGGAGGCGACGCTACAAGAAGAAGGGTCGTCGGCGAGGACGCGACGCTGCAAGAAGAAGGGTCGCCGGCGAGGAGATGGCGCTTCAAGAAGAAGGGTCGCCGGCGAGGAGGCTGAGCTGCCAGTAAGCATCAGTGAAGGTTTGAACTTGGAAAGCAAGGAGGAACAGTGGAAATGTGGCTTTTGGTAGGAGGGAGGGGGCGGTGAGATAGATATTTCCGCGGTGGCAATTTTTTTTCGCTCGGTGCCGCGAGAAACTGGTGCGCAAGTGTGGTTCAAGCGGGGGCGGTGGACTGTAGACGACGTAGCTTCCTGCGTAAGACGGTGCGCCAAGATATTTTTTATCGCATCCCACACAATTCTTTCTAGTAAACTGTTTGTGTTATACCTGATTTTTTCATTATGTCTTGAAAGACAAAATGGTGTTACGGAGGGAAAGGATGGTGTTTGAATTGCTAGAACATTTACGCACAGTGAACATGCAACTAGTACATGAGTGTCGTGTTTAAATTTGGAATTATTCCGGGTTCGTTTGGCATTTTTTTTGCATTAATTGAGTTTCTGGGCATTTAATGTGCATAATTCAAATTTGAACTACAAGCAGAGGATCCAGTGCACCAAAGTTGTTTGAAAAATCACATGTGTGTCCTTGGGTGAATTTCTAGGTCCCATGCAAGAGATCGGAGTGAAATTCAAACATCTCAGCGTCGTGGCTCGGCCGGAGAGATTGAGAAACTTGATTTTTTTAATTCCTGTAATTCCAAAACACGCCTGAAAATTATGAAACTTGGCATGGTGTCATGACATGGCACGAACATGCTGCGGTAATTTTTTTGGCCGAATTGGGACAAGCTTTGGTGTAAGCTTCTTGCAAACCGGAGTTTCCCACAAGAAGGCCCATTGATGCGGACATCCAAGGTCATCCCCATGGACCCAGCATCGCCTCACCAAGTGCCCCAAGGACCAATGACACGTGCCCGTGCTAGAGCTCTCGAGACCGAGGTGACATCTCTCCTGGTCCAACTTCCATATGAATCATGTGAGACATGGCTACTACCTCAGGCGGATGTGTTTTGTGTGCTCGGGTATCAAGAAGACCCCACCGAAGAGGCTCATGAAGATGGACAAGTCACCAAGTTCACGGATGAAGCATTGCATCGAGGGAAGCTGGAGAAGGCCCCAGGCCCCGGACATCCGCCCCCCTGGCCAGGACATCCGGCCCCTGGACCAGCACCTACAGAAGAGCCCCCGCAGCCGAAGCTAGAGGGCCCGAACATCTGGCCAGGCAGGCCCCGGACATCTGGCCTCGAGCCCGGAAATCCGGCGCCCCCACCACAGAAGCATATCCGTGGCTGGCCCCGCTAGCCCGGACATCCGGCGCCAAGCCCGGACATCCGGCGCCTCTCGACCGCCCGGACATCCGGCCCGACGCCCGGACATCCGGATCCTGAATGCTTGCGTGCATTTCATCTGGGCCGTGGCCCATGTATCCCCTCGCCCTCTAGACTATATATATTCCTTCACCTACCTCTTTCTAGGGTTAGCTTGGTGATAGCTCATTTGATACCGAGAGCTTTGCTCATCTAGTGGTTCATCTCCTCGAGAGTGACTGCGGCCCCTCTTCGGAGAAGATCCACACAGATTCAAGACCTCCGCTACGGAGAAGATCCTACGGGATACCCTCAAGACCTCCTTCCGGAGAAGACTACCTTGCATCGTCCGTTGTTGACCATGGATCGTGTATCTCGTTATGTATCGTGGATCTAACACTTGTGTGACCATCTTCATGTTGATTTGAGTGTTCCTCTTGTGTTTTTCCCCGTGTTCCCCTTTGTGTTCTCCGTGTTCATCGTGGGTTTCCCTCCTTTTTCGTGAAAGACCGGCCTAGATCGGGTTGACCCCGCATCATATGGTATCAAGAGCCATGGTTTCTCACGAAATTGGAGCCCCTCGCCTAGTTTAGTGATCATATGGTATCATGAGCCGCGGTTTCTCACGAAATTGGAGCCCCTACTATTGTTTTCTAGCTTGATTTTGTTGTGTTCTTCCCCAATTTCAAAAATCCCCACCAAAAATAGCCCAATTTTTTTATCTGTTGATTTGACGAGATTTTGTTGAATTTGTTCCATGGATTTGCTGTGCCACGAGTGGATCTAGCGTTTCCCCACCTTTTCCCCAAATTTGATCCGCAAAATTCGACAAATTTGGCCCCGGAAGTAATCTGGTCCACGGAATTCATCAGGGTCTCAGGCACCCCGGACATCTGGCCCGTGCCTCGGACATCCGGCCTGGCCCGGACATCCGGCCTCTGGCCCGGACATCCGGCCTCCCGCAGCGGAAACCCTCCCATCCGCACCACTTTGTACTTAGTCCCCGCCATTTTCGTTCGGTATCCCACCAAACCTTCTGCATACCACCACCTTTTCCGCCACCACCATCGCCTAACCGGTACGATTTTGACAATTTTGTCTCACTTTGACTTGGATACTTGAGTTGTGGTTTCACCGTTTCCTTGGATGTTTAGGCTACCTTGGAACAGAACGACTTCGACAACACCACCGCTCATCCTCGACAAGGACGGTAACATCGATGACACCTTGTTCATCCTACCTTGCAATTGCATTGTCACCCTATAGACCATTTTTGCGTAGCTTTCCCATCGAGACTAGCCATTTGAGCATTGCCGGGCCACGACACTTGTGCACCTTAGTGATAGTCATAGATATTGCATACTACATCATCATATCTCCGTGCGGCACAAGAGTGTCCCGCATACACAATAGCTACCTTGATACGAGAAGCATGCATAAGTGGCCAAAGAAAGAGCTCACAAGCTTTTAAGCAACAAGAGCCATCCAAAGCTTATAAGCAAAAGGAAAATAGCATCATTCGCCTTGCATCAAAAGAGATCATATGAGATAGGAATACATCATCTTGTGCTCAAGCATCGATAGGAAGTCATTACGTTTGCCTCTTATAGGTCGTGCACAAGTGCGTATCTGCCCATTAAGCAATCGGTTAGCGTCTCTCTAGTGTTGTGCAACAAGAGCATTTTCCGTGGTTTCCACATTTTTGCTCACCCTTGGTTGCACAACCACTTTTATCTATCCGTGCGTGTGTTCCGTGTGCTACCTATTGCTTGTGATCTACTTGTTGCATGAGCAAATTGTGAATCATTTTCAACATCATTGAGTCACTTTGGCAATTGCATTGAACTTGTGCCACCATCCTAACCAAGCTCCTCTCAAAGCTTTACTTGTGTAGGTGTGAGAATCGACAAGAAGTGGTACCAATAGTGCTATTTCCGGGTTACAATATTGAGTGATCATTGATCCATTTTCAACTTCGGTCAATGTACATTTGGTATTGTTTTCTCCTTTCTTCCACTCACATTCTTGCTTGCAATGATGGATAGGCCAAGTACATCTACAAACCCGCTCTTTGATGATCCTCAAGAATCGAACAACTACGTCACCAAACTACATATCTTCGGTGTCCAACGAGCTCTACATCAAGAGAGTGAAGCTATGCAAGAGCAAATTGAGCAAGTCATCGCTGACGCGCGACAATTTGAAGCACACACACGAGAGCAATTCGACATCATCAACACCAACATGTCTACCCGATTCGAAGAGCTACGGACTTTGATAGTCAACCGACGCTCCTCATACACATCTTCTCAAAGACGAAGCCGCTCAAGTCGTCATACCGACTACACGCCCGACTCAATTACACCTACATCAAACACTCTTCATCAAGCCGCACGTCAAGCTCGACATGACAACCGAAACCCCCTTCATGACAAGAGTTCACAAGAGCTATTTGAAGAGCAAGAAAGTCGACATCGTCAAAACCAAGCTACACTTGAGCAAGCGCAAGAACGGCAACGACTACGCCAACAACAACAAGAGCGAGCACGTCAACACCAAGAAGAGCTAGATGCCGAGGCTCAACGTCAAGCACAACAACGCCGAGAAGCTCAAGCTCTTGAGGCGCAACGAGCACTACGTGATTCACATCGCAATGTGGCAACTCGCAATCGACACACTCGTCAAGAAGAGGAGTTCCTTCGCGATGAGATACAAGAGAGGCGCCATCAAGCACGAATGCAACACGAAGTTCCTCCTCAAGCGCGACAAGAGCAACAAGCTCAACAAGAACCACAAGCTCGGCAAGAACAATATGACAATGTACATCAACCCCGCCAAGAGCAACATGAGGTTGATAATCGTCCAAATCAAGAACGCCCTCACAATAGGCAAGCAAACAATGAAGAGCATCATTATGGCAAGCTTAAGTTCACCATGGCAAAGTTTTCCGGAAGCATTGATCCCGAAGACTACCTATTATGGGCATTGAAGGTTGACATGATCTTTCGACTACACAACTTTGATGAAGAAAAGAAGATTGTAATGGCGTCCCTGGAGTTCCAAGACTATGTTCTCATTTGGTGGGAGCAAATCATCGAGAGAAGAGAAGCAAACGGCGAACCACCTATCACTACTTGGACTCAAATGAAGGAACTCATGAGAGCACGTTTCGTGCCAACACACTACAACCGTGACTTGTTCAAGAAGCTGCAACTTCTCAAGCAAGGAACCAAGTCCGTTGAAGAGAACTACAAGGAGATGGAGATTGCCATGATAAGAGCCAACATCACAGAGGATGAAGAGCAAACGATGGCGAGATTCTTGAATGGACTCAACTATCCTATCAAGAAGATTGCGGACTTTCAACCATACACAAATCTCCTCGAGCTAGTACACCAAGCAACCAAAGCGGAGCGACAAGTTCAAGAGGACTACAAGTACTCCAAGTTCACGTCCAAGAACTACGACTCCTACAACCAAGCTTCAACGACTTCGGCTCTTCCTACCTCTACCAAGTCATCTACAAGCTTCGGTGACAAGTCAAGATACAAGAATGCGACTACATCTAGTCGTCCACCTTCTACGAACAACTTTAAGCCAAGAGCTTCACCATCTACAACTCCAACCGAGGACAACTCCAAGACGAGTTCCATCAAGTGTTTACAATGCCAAGTTTGAGGTCACAAGTCATTTGAGTGCAAGACCGTTGGTACCATGATCATCAATGATGACGGATCCTATGACGCAATGAGCAACGATGAGATGGAAGCTCTTGAACATGTAGCTATGCATCGCCAAGTGAATGAAGATGAAGACCATCAAGTGTTTTGCGACAATGACTCGAGTCCCAATCTCGTTGTCTCCAAGGTCTTGACACTCCAACATCAACGAGATGATGATCAACGATGTCACATCTTCCATACCAAGGCCGACATCAATGGACGCTCCGTCAAGGTTATCATCGATGGAGGAAGTTGTCATAACTTGGCAAGTGAAGAGCGTGCGACAAGCTACAATTGGTCAAGACGAAGCACCCTCATCCCTACAAGGTCCAATGGCTTAGCGACACCGGAACTCTTCGAGTCGAGCACACCGTGCAAGTATCCTTCAAGATAGGCGCCTACGAGGACACACTTGAGTGTGATGTGGTCCCTATGTCCATGTGCCACCTTCTTCTTGGACGACCATGGCAATATGACCGTGGAGTCACATACAATGGACGGACGAGTTTGTGCTATGCACAATGTTACCAAGTCAAGTAGCCGCCGACAAACACATACCTAACAACCATCGTGGAGAGAGTGGTGAGAGAATGATCCACCAAAAGGAGAGTGAGAGCCACAAGCCAAATATGAGCGACTCCATGATGAGCGACAAGAAACAACTAGTGCTATTCGCCACCAAAAGTGAGATGAGAGAAGTGTGTGAGAACCCCTCGAGTGTCTTTCACCTTGTGCTTTTATGCAAATGGGAAGCGAAACCTACTAACACTTCACCACCTCTACCTTTAGTGTTGTCTCAGTTATTGCAGGAATTCTCAGACGTCTTTCCCGATGAGCTACCACCGGGTCTACCTCCACTTCGCGGCATCGAACACCGCATCGACCTCATACCCGGCGCACCACTTCCGAACAAGGCTCCTTACCGCGTCAACCCCGAGGAAACCAAGGAGATACAACGGCAAGGGCAGCAACTCATCGACAAGGGTCATGTACGTGAAAGCTTAAGCCCTTGTGCCGTTCCGGTTATTCTCGTGCCTAAGAAAGATGGAAGTTTTCACATGTGATCCGATTATTGTCCGATAAATGCTATCACCGTTAGATACCGTCACCCTATCCCACGTTTAGACGACATGCTCGATGAATTATGTGGTGCTACCATCTTTTCAAAAATTGATCTTAAAAGTGGCTATTACCAAATTCGCATTCAAGAGGGTGATGAGTGGAAAACAGCTTTCAAAACCAAGTTTGGGTTATATGAGTGGTTGGTCATGCCTATGGGCTTATCGAAGGCGCCCGACTCATTTATGCGTCTCATGCATTTCGTTCTCCGACCTTACATAGGCGTCTTTGTAGTGGTTTACTTTGATGACATCCTCGTCTTTAGCAAATCGCTTGAGGATCACCTCACACACATCCGTATGGTTTTGCAAACCCTTCGGAAAGATCGTTTACATGCTAACATGGATAAATGCACCTTCGGCGTTGATAAGGTTGTTTTCCTAGGATTTGTCGTTTCTTCACAAGGTGTTCACGTTGATGAAACTAAAATTGAAGCAATTAAAACTTGGCCACAACCAACGAATCTCTAACAAGTGCGTAGTTTTCTTGGTTTAGCCGGTTTCTATCAACGTTTTGTGAAGGACTTTAGCACAATTTCTATGCCTCTACACGCCTTGAGAAAGAAGAACGCACCCTTTATTTGGGGTCCTTCGCAAGACACCGCGTTCAATGAGTTAAAAACCTTGCTTACCCACGCACCACTTCTTGCCATACCAAACTTTTACAAACCTTTCGAGATTTATTGTGATGCTAGTGGTACCGGCATAGGAGGCGTGTTAATGCAAGAAAAGCTCCCGATTGCGTATTTTAGTGAAAAAACTATCTGGAGCGCAACTTAACTATCCTATTTATGATAAAGAGCTCTATGCCTTGGTGAGAGTTTTTCGTGTTTGGGAACATTATCTTAGACCTCATGAATTCATTCTTCATACGGACCATGAGATGCTCAAGTATCTCAAGGGTCAAACTAAGTTGAACAAGCGTCATGCTAAGTGGAGTGAGTTCATAGAGTCTTTTCCTTACGTCATCAAATACATCAAAGTCAAAGAGAATGTTGTGGCAGATGCGCTTTCCCGCAAATGCATGCTTGTTACCCAACTCGAGTTGAATGTTATTGGGTTTGAGCACATAAAAGATTTGTATGAGCATGATCCTTTCTTTGCAAATCCTTATACTAAGTGTTTGACTCACACTTCTTGGGAACGATACTACATAAAGGATGGATATCTTATGAGAGCTAACAAACTTTGCATTCCCGAGTCGTCGCTTCGTTTGCTCCTTTTGCAGGAATCTCATGGAGGAGGACTCATGGGACACTTTGGACGCGAAAAGACATTTGCTACGCTCTCCAAGAACTACTTTTGGCCCAAGATGTTCCGTGATGTCTAACGTCTCACCAACCGATGCTCTACATGTCGCAAAGCTAAGTTAAAAGCTCAATCTCATGGTCTTTACATGCCACTTCCTATTCCATACCATCCATGGAAAGATATAAGCATGGATTTTATACTTGGATTGCCTAGGACTCAAAATGGAAAGGATTCCGTGTTTGTTGTCGTGGATAGATTTTCTAAAATGGCTCATTTCATTCCTTGTAACAAGATCGATGATGCTTCACATGTGGAAGATCTCTTTTGTAGGTAAATCATTCATCTACATGGAGTGCCCAACACTATTGTGTTGGATCGGGACGTCAAGTTCTTGAGCTACTTTTGGAACACTCTATGCGCCAAACTCGACATCAAGATGCTCTTCTCTTTGGCATATCATCCACAAACCGACGGCCAAACGGAGGTGACGAACCGCACACTTTCGACGCTTCTTCGCGTGTTGATCAAGAAGAACATCAAGGAATGGGAGCAATGCTTGCCCATCACCAAGTATGTCGACAACCGCGCAAGACATTCGATTACTGGCAAGTCCCCCTTCGAGGTCATCTACGGCTTCAACCCGTTGTCCCCATTGGACATCCTACCTCTACCTCTACAAGAGCGCATCAACATGGACGCAAGTGCACGAGCAAACTATCTCAAGAAGGTGCATGAAGATGCAAGGGCAACGATCGAGCGACAAGTACATCGCCTCACCACCAAGCTCAATGTCAACAAGGCACCAATGGTGTTCCAACCGGGAGATCACGTATGGCTTCATCTTCGCAAGGACAGCTTCCCCAACGAGTGCAAATCCAAACTACTACCTCGCGCCAACGGACCCTTCAAGGTGCTAGCACGCTACAACAACAATGCCTACAAGATCGACATTCCACGCGACAAGTATAACGTGAGCGGTACCTTCAACGTCAAGGATCTCTCCCGTTTCCATGGTGATGAAGATTCCGATCTGAGGTCGGATCTTTCCCAAGGGAGGGGAGATGATGCGGAGGATCCCAAGGTCATACCCATGGACCTACCATCGCCTCACCAAGTGCCCCAAGGACCAATGACACGTGCCCGTGCTAGAGCTCTCGAGACCGAGGTGACATCTCTCCTAGTTCAACTTCCATATGAATCATGTGAGACATGGCTACTACCTCAGGCGGATGTGTTTTGTGTGCTCAGGTATCAAGAAGACCCCACCGGAGAGGCTCATGAAGATGGACAAGTCACCAAGTTCACGGATGAAGCATTGCATCGAGGAAAGCTGGAGAAGGCCCCAGGCCCCGGACATCCGCCCCCTGGCCCGGACATCCGGCCCCTGGACCAGCACCTACAGAAGAGCCCCCGCAGCCGAAGCTACAGGTCCCAGACATCCGGCCAGGCCCCGGACATCCGGCCTCAAGCCCAGAAATCCGGCGCCCCCACCACAAAAGCATATCCGTGGCTGGCCCCGCTAGCCCGGACATCCGGTGCCTCCCGACCACCCGGACATCCGGCCCGACGCCCGGACATCCGGCTCCTGAATGCCTGCGTGCATTTCATTTGGGCCGTGGCCCATGTACCCCCTCGCCCTCTAGACTATATATATTCCTTCACCTACCTCTTTCTAGGGTTAGCTTGGCGACAACTCATTTGATACCTAGAGCTTTGCTCATCTAGTGGTTCATCTCCTCGAGAGTGACTGCGGCCCCTCTTCGGAGAAGATCCACACAGATTCAAGACCTCCGCTACGGAGAAGATCCTACGGGATACCCCGAAGACCTCCTTCCGGAGAAGACTACCTTGTATGGTCCATTGTTGACCATGGATCGTGTATCTCGTTATGTATCGTGGATCTAGCACTTGTGTGACCATCTTCATGTTGATTTGAGTGTTCCTCTTATGTTTTTCCCCGTGTTCCCCTTTGTGTTCTCTGTGTTCATCGTGGGTTTCCCTCCTTTTTCGTGAAAGATCGGCCTAGATCGGGTTGACCCTGCATCATCCGTGGTTCCGAGAGGGAACGTGTCACCTCCTTGTGCGAAACGACATACGTACACAACCTTCTCCCGCCTTAATTTTTGTACAAACACAACCCAAATAGGAGTACCGTGCTAAATTTTGGAATTATTTCGGGCTCGTTTCATCTTTTTTATAAATTAATTGAGTTTCTGGGCATTTAATGTGCATAATTCAAATTTGAACTACAAGCACAGGCTCCAGTGCACCAAAGTTGTTTGAAAATCACATGTGTGTCCTTGGGTGAATTTCTAGGTCCCATGCAAGAGATTGGAGTGAAATGCAAACATCTGGGCGTCGTGGCTCGGCCAGAAAGATTGAGAAACTTGGTTTTTTAATTCCTGTAATTCCAAAACACGCCTGAAAATCATGAAACTTGGCATGGTGTCATGACATGGCACCAACATGTTGCGGTAATTTTTTTGGCCGAATTGGGACAAGCTTTGGTGTAAGCTTCTTGCAAACCGAAGTTTCCCTCAAGAAGGCTCGTGGTTCAGAGAGGGAACGTGTCACCTCTTTGTGCTTACACTGCCTTCTCCCGCCTTAATTTTTGTACAAACACAACCCAAATAGGAGTAACGTGCTAAATTTTGGAATTACTCTGGGCTCGTTTGTCCTTTTTATACATTAATTGAGTTTCTGGGCATTTAATGTGCATAATTCAAATTTGGACTACATGCACAGGCTCCAGTGCACCAAAATTGTTTGAAGAATCACATGTGTGTCCTTGGGTGAATTTCTAGGTCCCATGCAAGAGATTGGAGTGAAATTCAAACATCTGGGCATCGTGGCTCGGCCGAAAAGATTGAGGAACTTGATTTTTAATTCCTGTAATTCCAAAACACGCCTGAAAATCATGAAACTTGGCATGGTGTCATGACATGGCACCAACATGCTGCGGTTTTTTTTGGCTGAATTAGGACAAGCTTTGGTGCAAGCTTCTTGGAAACCAGAGCTTCCCTCAAGAAGGCTCGTGGTTCCGAGAGGGAATGTGTCACCTCCTTGTGCGAAACGACATACGTACACATCCTTCTCCCGCCTTAATTTTTGTATAAACACATCCCAAATAGGAGTACCATGCTAAAATTTGGAATTATTCTGGACTCGTTTCGCCTTTTTTATACATTGATTGAGTTTCTGGGCATTTAATGTGCATAATTCAAATTTGAACTACAAGCACAGGCTCCAGTGCACCAAAGTTGTTTGAAAAATCACATGTGTGTCCTTGGGTGAATTTCTAGGTCCCATGCAAGAGATTGGAGTGAAATTCAAACATCTGGGCGTTGTGGCTCGGCCGAGAAGATTGAGAAACTTGTTTTTTTAATTCCTGTAATTCCAATACACGCCTGAAAATCATGAAACTTAGCATGGTGTCATGACATGGCACCAACATGCTGCGGTATTTTTTTTGGCCGAATTGGGACAAGCTTTGGTGTAAGCTTCTTGAAAACCGGAGCTTCCCTCAAGAAGGCTTGTGGTTCCGAGAGGGAACGTGTCACCTCCTTGTACGAAACGACATACGTACACAACCTTCTCCCGCCTTAATTTTTTTACACAACAAGATTAGACCAAATAGAAGTGCCGTGCTAAATTTTTTTGAATTATTCCGGGCTCGTTTGGCCTTTTTTATACATTAATTGAGTTTCTGGGCATTTAATGTGCATAATTCAAATTTGAACTACAAGCACAGGCTCAAGTGCACCAAAGTTATTTGAAAAATCACATGTGTGTCCTTGGGTGAATTTCTATGTCCAATGCAAGAGATTGGAGTGAAATTCAAACATCTGGTCGTCCTGGCTCGGCCGGAAAGATTGAGAAACTTGGTTTTTTAATTCTTGTAATTCCAAAACACGCCTGAAAATCATGAAACTTGGCATGGTGTCATGACATGGCAGCAACATGTTGCGGCAATTTTTTTGGTCGAATTGGGACAAGCTTTGGTGTAAGCTTCTTGCAAACCGGAGCTTCCCTCAAGAAGGCTCGTGGTTCCGAGAGGGAACATGTCACCTCTGTGTGCGAAACGACATATGTACACTACCTTCTCCCACCTTAAATTTTTTTACACAGCCAGATTAGACCAAATAGAAGTACCGTGCTAAATTTTGGAATTATTCCGGGTTCGTTTGGCCTTTTTTATACATTAATTAAGTTTATGGGCATTTAATGTGCATAATTCAAATTTGAACTACAAGCACATGCTCCAGTGCACCAAAGTTGTTTGAATAATCACATGTGTGTCCTTGGGTGAATTTCTAGTTCCCATGCAAGAGATGGGAGTGAAATTCAAACATCTGAGCGTCGTGGCTCGGCCGAAAAGATGGAGAAACTTGGTTTTTTAATTCCTGTAATTCCAAAACACGCCTGAAAATCATGAAACTTGACATGGTCTCATGACACGACACCAACATGCTGTGGTAATTTTTCTGTCCGATTTGCGAAGGCGCACACATTAACAATCAACAAATTCATTTTGGAACATGTGCTCTCACGCTACAAATCGGAAACAAAAGTATTATTGAAACCGTGGGTGTTCGACTTACCAATTACATGCGGCTATGTGTCCCCTTTTTTATTGGCTAGGAGGTGCTGGGCGGGGTAGCTATTTGAGTACGGGAGGCGTGCGATCAGACCCCTACGCGTGCTCATCGGGAGGAGAGCCCTTTTGACCGCTACCTGCCGCGCGCCTCCCTCCCAACGTCTCCATTAATGGCGCCCGAGCACCTGTTCTATGGCGTGGCTATATGTCTCACTGGACTGACATTTAAGAGGGAAAAATGAAAATCGGAAAAGAAAGTTTTGCACGGATCTTGATGTAAGATCCGACGGACCTCTATAGCATCGACTGCGACTTATAACAAGCATGATGAATATAACCACGATGACATTGGATAATAATTATCTTACATATTTATAAACATAATTAAAAAAAGCCACATGTGGTAACGCCTGATATACACAAGGGCAAAAGAAGAAGGAAGACAACTAGTCTCCGCCGCTGGCGGCGACGAGCTCTTTCTTGTCCTCAAGATACTGGTTGAGAGCATCCACGGATTCCTCCAACAGCCTTCTGCGCTCGTTGCGCAGCATGACATTCTCGTCCATAAGTTTCTTGATGATGACGCCGGTCCTCTTCAACAAGGCAGTGGTCTGCTCCTGCTGCTCCCCACTTCCAACGATCTTCGCCCTCAGCATGTCGCGCTCGGCCCGGAGCTTCGCATGGCTCTCAGTTAGTTGCCAGATGACGTCGGTAGACTGTTCAAACGAGGCTTGTAGGTCATCCTGCAACCTCGCCCACCTGGAGATCTGATCCATCTGCCTAAGGACGAGGGCACGAATGCGCCTGTAAGAGTCCTCGCCTGCCCGCGAGGCATTTTCCCAGGCCGCCGCGACAAGGGAGGATATCTCTGCTGCATTCGCGGTGCGGCGGGACATCTCTTCTGCTTCCGCGGCACGGCCGGACCAGTTTGCTGCATCGATGGCGCAGTGGGTCCTCCGTGCTGCTTCGGCGGCGCGACGGGACCTCTCTACTGCTACAACAGTACGACGAGACATGTTGGCTGCTATCACGATGAGGCGGGACATCTCTCGTGCTCCCGCTTCCAGGCTCGCCTCTCCTTGGTGGCAATCTCTTGACCCAAAACTCACGCTGGCCATGGCAGACGCAAGGGAACGATGATGAATGACTTGTTTGTTTTTGACTTTTTGTGGATGAGGAGTTGAGGAGGAATGTGCAGTCATCTTGGAGTAGTAGTATTTATAACCGCGTAGTAATACGCTCCTAAGTGGGAAATCGTTTAGGTTTTGATCGGTGTGAACAGGTTTGCAATTTGGAATGTGATGGGACGCATGCTCAAAATTTACTGACGGTAATAAGTGCAACACTATTTCCGGAAGGCGTAACGTGGGCACATACGCCTTCTCGGCCGCGTACGTGGCGTTTGCACCATAGGGTGCACCAAAATAGGCAATGTCAGCACACGTCTTGTTCCAACAACCGTGCGCGCTCGTTATTACCATCGCACGCGCTTCTTTTAATTAGAATGGGTGTGCCCATCTAGCGCACACACACGTTGATCTATCTAACTGTTTCAGTTTGTTGTGGCTAATCGCAAACAGTTCATCCATGTGAAGTGTATGCCATCAATCGTAGACACTTTGATCTGGCTTACCCGTTTATGTTCTGTTGCCTAATCGCAAACAGTTAATCCTTCTGAAGCGTATGCCCTCAATCACACACACCTTGATCTGGCTGACCGTTTCTTTTGTGTTGCCTAATCACAAATAGTTCATCCGAGTGAACTGTATGTTGTATATCGCACACACCCTCATCTGGCTGCCCAGTTCTTTTGTGTTGCCTAATCACAAACAGTTCATCCGAGTGAACTGTATGTTGTGTATAGCACACGCCTTCATCTGACTGCCCGTTTCTTTTGTTCCACCTCATCGCAAATAGTTAAGTGAACTGAATCGTATGCCCTTCATCGCACACACAACTAAAATCTGAACCGTGTTTGATGCATCCATCTTCGCAAATATTTTACACATTTTTGACGGTTTCCATACACCACCGTTTGCGATGATTGCATCGCACACAGTTTCTCGAAGGGTCTCTGATCGTAGTGTCGCGTTAGCAGCATCCTGCAGTAGTGTGTAGCAAGTTCTACTTTGAATAATTTTCTCCTTTATCACCCAAATGACCAGAACCTGGAACATTCTTAACTCGAACATTAGAGGCCTCAATGACCCCAAGAAATGGACTACTATCTCAAATAAAATTTAAGAATCTAAATGTTCTATCATATGCCTGCAAGAAACAAAGAGAGAAGTCATTGACACAACTTTCCTCCAAAATTTCTGTCCTAGAAGAATCTCAAAATTTGCTTATCCTCCATCTGTGGGTGCATCAGGTGGGCTTTTGGTAGCGTGGAATGCAACTTTTTTAGGACAATTATTTCGTATCAATGACTTCTCCATATCTATCCAATTCACCTCTAAACATGATGGAGAGTCATGGATCCTTACCAATGTCTATGGACCTTGTTAGCACAACATAAGGGTAGTTTTTCTTAATTGGTTTCAGAACTTTCCAATGGAAGATGATATAGACTGTATTATCTTGGGAGATTTTAATTACGTCAGATACCCCCACAATAGAAGCAGAGAGGGAGGCAACATCAATGAGATGCTCACTTTTAATGAAGCCATTAATAAGCAAGCACTGATTGAAATTCCTCTGAAAGGTAGAAAGTTCACTTGGAGTAACATGCAAGATGCTCCTTTGCTTAAAAAGCTTGACTGGTGTTTTACCTCAGAGGCATGGACACTCAAATATCCAGTCACTCTTGCTTACCCTCTAGCTATAACAACCTCAGATCATGTCCCAATCAAAATTTCTATTGGTACTGCCAACCCTAAATCAAATGTTTTCAGATTTGAATTTTTTTGGTTAGAACATCATCAATTCAGAGATGTAGTGGAAAATATATGGTCACAAGAAGTAAATGAACGTGACAGTGCTAAAGTTAATGCCACTAAGTTCAAAAGATTGAGGAAGGGGCTAGAAAAATGGGCCAGAGAACTCTCAAACATGAAGAAAATCATTGATAACTTTAATAACTTCCTGATTCTTTGTTATGATTATCTTGAGGAATATAGAAGCTTATCAACACAGGAATCAAGTGGCAGAGATATCATCAAAAATCACTTGCAAACTACTCTGGAACACCAAAGGCTATATCGGAAACAGAGAGCCACAATTAGGAAAATGAAGATGGGTGAAGAAAATACCAAGTACTTCCAAGCTATGGCCACCATCAAATATAGGAATAACTGAATTGCTGTGTTACAGGATGAAATAGCTTTTGAGCACCATGACCATCAAGCTAAAGCTGCCATTTTGTACAGAGCTTTTAAAGAAAGAATGCGTTCAAAGGCTACAACAAGCAATCCTCTACAACTTCACTACCTATTGATCCCTCTTGATGATCTTTCTGACCTGGAAGCCTCCTTCACTAAGGAGGAAATTGATAAGGTCATTCAACATATGCGTGCTGACAATCTCCTGGGCAAGATGGCTTCAATGTTGCATTCCTTAAGCACAGCTGGGATATTATTCTTCCTGACTTCTATAAGTTCCTTCATGATTTTCACTCAGAAAAGGTCAAATTACAGAGCATCAACTACTCCTTCATCACTTCGATTCCAAAAAATGGCATAGCTTCCAGTCCAGCATAATTTAGACCCATCTCCTTGCTAAACTGCACACTCAAGATAATCACAAAATTGTTGGCCAATAGATTACAGAGATGCATCATGTAGATGGTACACAGAAATCAATATGGTTTTCTTAACAAGAGATGTATCCAGGACTATTTAGCTTGGACTTATGAATATATTCATCAGTGCTACCAGAGTAAAAAAGAGCTCATTCTGCTGAAACTAGACTTTGAAAAGGCCTTTGACATGCTCAACCATGACACCATCATAGAGATGATGCAGGCCAAGGGATTTGGAGATAAATGGATCCAATGGATCACGATGATTTATGGGACATGATATTCTTCAATCCTACTAAATGGGGTACCAGGCAAGCAATTCCTCTGTAAGAAAGGAGTCAGACAAGGAGATCCCCTCTCTCCATTGATTTTTGTCATTGCAGCTGATATCCTTCAGTCAATGCTCAATGAACCATGCTTAACTCTCTGGTAGACTCACCATTGCAACACAGCTCATCACTGATTTCCCCATCATTCAATATGCAGATGATACTATTTTTATTGCTCATGCTAACTACAGACAAGTACAACATATCAAAAATCTGCTATTGTATTATGCTGAATACACTGGTTTGAAGATAAATTATTCAAAGTCCACCATTGTTTCAGTTAATACACCCCAAGAGAAAATGCTAGAACTATCCAATCTCCTTGGTGTAAAATTCGAATTCTACCTTACACATATCTTGGAATTCCTCTGTGTACTGTCAAACCAAGAGTGGAGGACTATATTCCAAGGATGAAAAGAATTGAAAACAGATTGTCGAGCTGTTCCACCCCACTATCAACTGGAGATAAGCTTACACTCGTCAAGTCAGTGTTCACAACCATGCCAACATTTTTCATGTGCACTTTGATGATTCCCAAGACTGTGGTCAAACAAATCAACCCATACCCGATGAATTGCTTTTGGAGAAAATATGGTACAAAAGAAAGAGGCGCTACCCTGATATCTTGGAATCAAGTCTGCCTACCAAAAACCCATGGAGGTCTTGGGGTCTTGGAACTGCACACCCACAACCAAGCACTTCTCATGAAATTCCTACACAAATTCCTTAAAAAGGAAGACATCCCTTGGGTGAATATCATTGGGGGACATACTATCAAGATAGACAAAGTGGTTGGTTCTTTCTAGTGGAAAGCTATTCTGAAGCTGCTACCTACTTTCAAACAACATTCAGTGTGAAAAGGAGGAACATGATATAGAGTTATGCTTTGGACTGACAAATGGACATATATTCCTTTATATATCCAATACCCTGAACTTCATTCTTTTGCTATAAATAAGGAAATTACACTACAAAATGCTCAACAAGAGGATGACTTCAACCACAATTTCCACAGGCCCATGTCACTGCAAGCTTTCAACCAGTTCAATATCCTCCTATATACCATCAACAACAGAATAAGGGCAACAAAAAGAGACTCTTGGTCCATTAGTGTCACCTCACATAAATTTTCATCCATGAGACTATACAAAGCAATCACAGGAGTAAGCAAGGCACACAACATCTTTAAGATGCTATGGAAATCAACCTATAGACTCAGACATAAGATCTTTTTCTCGCTACTTATGCATGACAGAATCAGCACTAGAAATAAGTTAAAGCTCAAGAACATGTACCTGGATGACTACAACTGTGCGCTATGCATAAATGCTACAGAGGAAACAACTACTCACCTATTCTGGGACTGTCAATTTGCTTGGACATGTTGGAATCTGATAAATCCTAATAAGCAGAGAGGTATATCTGCTTATGATGAAATTCTTTTCACTATGAGCAATTTACCAAAGGATATTGTGATGGAGGTTGTTATCATGGGTTCTGGAGTATTTGGATGACCAGAAATGACAAAATCTTCAGAAGGGCACCACTAGATTATGATTCATGGAGGTTTTATCTCAAGAAAGGTCTTGAAGTAACCAGAATAAGAGCAAAGCAAGAGAAGGCTGGCATGATGAGCGCTTGGATGGCACAGAATATATAAATTTTCTTATGTTTCACAAAACTGCTATTGGGTGACTGTGTTATTGAGTTGTAATACTTTCTTGTTTATTTTTAATTAATGGAAATACCATAGAACGATTGTTTTACGGTTTTGGCTAAAAAAACTAGTTTTAAATCATCTATTAGAGCACTAGTTTTACATCAAGTATTATACACCATCTGTAGGAGTTGAATGTTTCTTTGGTCATGCAAAAACCACTATTTGGTGATGTAAATATTACATCTAGCACTCTTTGTGATGTATTTTACATCATCACTATTGGAAATGCTTTAAGAAGCACTGCACTAGGTGGGGGTGTGTGTGTGTGTGTGTGTGTATATATATATATATATATATATATATATATATATAATCTTCTGTATTCCTCTGCAGATGCAGGTGCTTGATCTTATTAAGGATAGTAAAACCAAGGCTTATTGAGGCTAAAGCGGGCCCTCTCACGCCATGAGCTACCTTTCTGCCCGTCCATTGTCCCAATCAAGCCCTCGTGGTCAGGTTGATCGTGATCCGGCATGGTCAATAACCTCTCGGAGTTGGTTTAGCAATTGCTAAGGCGCGATGTCTTCGCACGTTCGTAGTCGTATCGTCAAAGTCTACTCCTCCGAAAACGATAATCACCATCTCATCGAAAGACGAGACAACTTTGCCTCTATCAAGTGGTATTAGATCTAGGTTGCTTGGTGAGATTTTATAGTTTTTCATAGTTAGATCGAGTCTGTTCTTCATACCTACAGTCCACGAGAAAAGACAATTTTTTTAGGGTTAGTTCATCATATCCGAACCAATCTGAGCCATTGCATAATCTTTTCTGTGTTTGATTAGTTGAATTTTCCGTTGCATCGTCGTGTCAAGTTGATGGTCTTAGCGTCTAGTCTTTTAGAGTTCCGAGTTCCGGACATAAGTTGTCACGCCACCGCCACAACATCTTCATCGCCCCTGCCATATACCATCATCAATCCGTATCCATATACCACCACCACTGCCATATCCTACCACCGATGCCATATCCTATGACCATATATCCACCACCAATCCGAGTTCTTTTCATATTAGGTTTGTTCTCGAGATCCATCTAGTTTCGGATTCGTGTTTTCCTTGCCTGCGTAGGCCTCGAAGAAAAAATTTGGCAGGTGAAAATATGATAAAGGCAAAGGTGTCCCGTCTTTCGATGAGATGGTGGCTATCATTTTTGGCGGAGTAGACTTCGACGATCCGACTACGAACGTGCGAGGACGTCGCGCCTTAGCAATCGCTAAACCAATTCCGAGAGGTTGCTGGAGCATGATCAACCTGACCATGAGGGTCTATTTCCTGCAAGCAAACGAAGAACAAGCAAGAAACTAAGATTCTAATCTGGATATTGCGAATATAAGAGGAAAGCTTTATTGATCAAGGTGTGGTTCTGTGATGTCTTTGTCTGGTCATTGAACACAAACGAAGTACGCGAAGTTGCAGCTAGGCGAACTTTAATCTAAACATAACCCAAAGTCTAAACGATGCCCTAAGGGCTGTATATATGGAGAAAGAGAGGGGGGATTTCGTGGCCCCTTGGAGAAGGGGTGTGAAACCAACCCTAACTTTGTTTTCCCCACACATACGGACTCTAAAAACAGCCTATACTTCACTATTTCGAAACTACATGGGTCTGGCCCAATAATAAGGTGACGCATCACCTATAATAGTCTCTGGACGAAATTTATGAAGTGGCATCTTGTATATTTCGTCCAAGGCTTCATGAACTCATTATGGTGGCTTCAAAGTCATGAAATCATCACTTGTAACTCTGTTCTTGTTTCCCTTGCGCATGCCATCATCTCCATGCTTGATCTTGCTCCAATGTTCATCCTTCTTGTCCAAGCTAGGCCCTTCATTTGCAAGCAAGACAAATGTATCCAATTTAGGCAGCATCATATTCTCATGAACATTAGAATCAGTACCAAGAAACGAAAGTACCCGGTAATTTAATTGGCATGCACGAGCTCTAGTAATTGGTCCAGTATATGTATCAGCAGGGGCCGTGGGTGTAACAAATGTATTGATGTCCTCATCATCATCCCCTTCTTGAATTGAAGTTGTCCTCGACTGAAGCTCATCTTCCTCATCCAAGTAAGGCTTCAAATCTACATTGTTAAAAGTGGGACTAACCTCAAAATCTGCAGGTAGCTCAAGTTCATATGCATTATCATTTATTTTCTCTAACACCTTAAAAGGACCATCAACACGTGGCATTAGCTTTGACTTGCGCAAATTAGGAAACCTATCCTTACGCAAATGTAACCAAGCAAGATCTCGAGGTGCAAAGACAACATGTTTTCTACCCTTATCTCCAGCAAGTTTATATTTAGCATTCATGTGCTCAATATTTTCCTTATTTAACTCATTCATTTTAAGATCAATTCAGCACGTTGTTTAGCATCAAAATTAACCTTCTCCGAAATTTGTGAAGGGGCATCTTGTATATTTCGTCCATGTCCTTGTAGGTCATCACGGAGCCTTCAAAGTGCTCAAATACGCACTAGAAACTCGATCCAGATCCCTTCACCTGCGCCTTCATCTCCATGCTTGATCCTACTCCAGTGTTCATCCCTCTTGTCCATGCTAGGTCCTTCATTAGTAATCAACACAAATGTATCTAATTTAGGCAGCGTCATATTCACATGAACATTAGAATCATTACCAAGAAATGAAAGTACCTGATAATTCAATTGGCGTGCGCGAGCTCTAGTAATTGGTTAAGTATGTATAATAGCAAGGCCAGTGGTTGTAACAATGGTATTGATGTCCTCATCATCCTCTCCTTCTTGAAATTAAGTCATCCTCGACGGAAGCTCATCATCCTCACCCAAATAAGGCTTCAAATCTGCAATGTTAAAAGCGGGACTAACCCCAAAATCTGTAGGCAGCTCAAGTTTATATGCATTATCATTTATTTTCTCTAACAACTTAAAAGGACCATCTGCACATGGCATTAGCTTTGACTTGCGCAAATCAGGAAACCTATCCTTACGCAAATGTAACCAAACAAGATCTCCAGGTGCAAAGATGACACATTTTCTACCTTTATCTCTAGCAAGTTTATATTTAGCATTCATACGTTCAATGTTTTCCTTAGTTAACTAATGAGGACATCACTAACAAGGTTACACCCACGGCCCCAACTGATACATATACATGACCAATTACTAGAGCTCGCGCACACCAATTAAATTGCCAGGTACTTTCGTTTCTTGGTAATGATTCTAATGTTCATGAGAATATGATGCTGCCTAAATTGGATACATTTGTCTTGCTTACAAATGAACGGCCTAGCTTGTACAAGAAGGATGAACATTGGAGCAAGATCAAGCATGGAGATGATGGCATGCGCAAGGGGAACAAGAACGGAGTTACAAGTGATGATTTCAGGACTTTGAAGCCACCATAATGAGTGTGTGAAGCCTTGGACGAAATATACAAGATGCCACTTCATAAACTTCGTCCAGAGGCTATTATAGGTGCCACGTCACCTTATTATTGGGCTAGGCCCATGTAATTTCGAAATACTTGAGTATAGGCTGTTTTTAGAGTTCGTATGTGTGGAGAAACAAGAGTTAGGGTTGGTTTCGGACCCCTCCTCCAAGGGCCACGAAATTCCCCCCTCTCCCTCCATATATACAACCCTTAGGGCGTTGTTTAGACTTTGGGTTTTGTTTAGATTAAAGTTCACCATAGCTGCAACTTCGCGTACTTCGTTTGTGTTCAACGACCAGACAAAGGCGTCACAGAACCCCACTTGATCAATAAAGCTTTCTTCTTGAATTCACAATATCCAGATCGCAATATCAGTTTCTTGCTTGTTCTTCATTTGCCTGCAGGAAACAGACCTTCATGGTCAGGTTGATCGTGCTCCGACGTGGTCAATAACCTCTCGGGGTTGGTTTAGCAATTGCAAAGGCGCGACATCCTCGCACGTTCGTAGTCGGATCGTCAAAGTCGACTTCCTCCAAAACGATAGCCACCATCTCATCGAAAGATGGGACACCTTTGCCACTATGAAGTGGTATCAGATTTCCACGTTGCTCGGTGAGATTTTACAGTTTTTCATAGCTAGATTGAGTCTGTTCTTCATACCGTGGCATTAGCTTTGACTTGCGCAAATTAGGAAACCTATCCTTACGCAAATGTAACCAAGCAAGATCTCGCGGTGCAAAGACAACATGTTTTCTACCCTTATCTCCAGCAAGTTTATATTTAGCATTCATGTGCTCAATATTTTCCTTATTTAACTCATGCATTTTAAGATCAATTCAGCACGTTGTTTAGCATCAAAATTAACCTTCTCCGAAATTTGTGAAGGGGCATCTTGTATATTTCGTCCATGTCCTTGTAGGTCATCACGGAGCCTTCAAAGTGCTCAAATACGCACTAGAAACTCGATCCAGATCCCTTCACCTGCGCCTTCATCTCCATGCTTGATCCTACTCCAGTGTTCATCCCTCTTGTCCATGCTAGGTCCTTCATTAGTAATCAACACAAATGTATCTAATTTAGGCAGCGTCATATTCACATGAACATTAGAATCGTTACCAAGAAATGAAAGTACCTGATAATTCAATTGGCGTGCGCGAGCTCTAGTAATTGGTTAAGTATGTATAATAGCAAGGCCAGTGGTTGTAACAATGGTATTGATGTCCTCATCATCCTCTCCTTCTTGAAATTAAGTCATCCTCGACGGAAGCTCATCATCCTCACCCAAATAAGGCTTCAAATCTGCAATGTTAAAAGCGGGACTAACCCCAAAATCTGTAGGCAGCTCAAGTTTATATGCATTATCATTTATTTTCTCTAACAACTTAAAAGGACCATCTGCACATGGCATTAGCTTTGACTTGCGCAAATCAGGAAACCTATCCTTACGCAAATGTAACCAAACAAGATCTCCAGGTGCAAAGATGACACATTTTCTACCTTTATCTCTAGCAAGTTTATATTTAGCATTCATACGTTCAATGTTTTCCTTAGTTAACTAATGAGGACATCACTAACAAGGTTACACCCACGGCCCCAACTGATACATATACATGACCAATTACTAGAGCTCGCGCACACCAATTAAATTGCCAGGTACTTTCGTTTCTTGGTAATGATTCTAATGTTCATGAGAATATGATGCTGCCTAAATTGGATACATTTGTCTTGCTTACAAATGAACGGCCTAGCTTGTACAAGAAGGATGAACATTGGAGCAAGATCAAGCATGGAGATGATGGTATGCGCAAGGGGAACAAGAACGGAGTTACAAGTGATGATTTCAGGACTTTGAAGCCACCATAATGAGTGTGTGAAGCCTTGGACGAAATATACAAGATGCCACTTCATAAACTTCGTCCAGAGGCTATTATAGGTGCCACGTCACCTTATTATTGGGCTAGGCCCATGTAATTTCGAAATACTTGAGTATAGGCTGTTTTTAGAGTTCGTATGTGTGGAGAAACAAGAGTTAGGGTTGGTTTCGGACCCCTCCTCCAAGGGCCACGAAATTCCCCCCTCTCCCTCCATATATACAACCCTTAGGGCGTTGTTTAGACTTTGGGTTTTGTTTAGATTAAAGTTCACCATAGCTGCAACTTCGCGTACTTCGTTTGTGTTCAACGACCAGACAAAGGCGTCACAGAACCCCACTTGATCAATAAAGCTTTCTTCTTGAATTCACAATATCCAGATCGCAATATCAGTTTCTTGCTTGTTCTTCATTTGCCTGCAGGAAACAGACCTTCATGGTCAGGTTGATCGTGCTCCGACGTGGTCAATAACCTCTCGGGGTTGGTTTAGCGATTGCAAAGGCGCGACATCCTCGCACGTTCGTAGTCGGATCGTCAAAGTCGACTTCCTCCAAAACGATAGCCACCATCTCATCGAAAGATGGGACACCTTTGCCACTATGAAGTGGTATCAGATTTCCACGTTGCTCGGTGAGATTTTACAGTTTTTCATAGCTAGATTGAGTCTGTTCTTCATACCTATAGTCCACGAAAAAGCCAATTTTTTTATTAGGGTTAGTTTATCATATCCGAACCAATCTGAGCCTTTGCATAATCTTTTTAGGGTTTTGCTTTGTTGAATTTGCGGTTGCATCGTCGTGTCTAGTTGCTGGTCTTAGTGTCTAGTCCTTTAGAGTTTCGAGTTCTGTCACAGTTTGTCACGCCGCCACCGCACCATATTCATCGCTGCTGCCATACCACCACCGCTCCCATATCCCACCACCGCTGCCATATTCCACAATCGCTGCCATATGCTACTTCTTGAGCTTGCGTTGTATTCCCTCGAAGAGGAAAGGGTGATGCAACACAATAGCGTAAGTATTTCCCACAGTTTTTGAGAACCAAGGTATCAATCCAGTAGGAGACCATGCGCAAGTCCCTCGCACCTGCACAAACAAATAAGAACTTCGTAGCCAATGTGATAAGGGATTGTCAATCCCTTTACGGCTACTTACGAAAGTGAGATCTGATAGATAGGATAGTATGATACTTTTGGTATAAGAACAGAAAGTAAATAAAGCAAAGTAAAGTAGATGGAGGATTAATATGTTGAGAATAGAACCGGGGGCCATAGGTTTCATTAGTGGCTTCTATCATGATAGCAGAATTCTACGATGGGTGAACAAATTACTGTCGAGCAATTGATAGAAAAGCGCATAGTTATGGGAATATCTAGGCATGATCAATATATATAGGCATCACGTCCGTGACAAGTAGACCGAAACGATTCTGCATCTACTACTATTACTCCACACATCGATCGCTATCCAACATGAATCTAGAGTATTAAGTTCATAAGAACAGAGTAATGCTTTAAGCAAGATGACATGATGTAGAGGGATAAACTCAAGCAATATGATATAAACCCCATATTTTTATCCTTGATGGCAACAATACAATACGTGCCTTGTTGCCCCTGCTGTCACTGGTAAAGGACACCGCAAGATTGAACCCAAAGCCAAGCACTTCTCCCATTGAAAGAACTATAGATCTAGCAGGCCAAACCAAACCAATAATTCGAAGAGACTTGCGAGGATATTATAATCATACATAAAAGATTTCAGAAAAGAATCAAATATTGTTCGTAGATAATTTTGATCATAAACCCACAATTCATCGAATCTTGACAAACACACTGCAAAAAGATTACATCGAATAGATCTCCTCGAAGATCAAGGAGAACTTTGTATTGAGATCCAAAAAGAGAGAAGAAGCCATGTAGCTAGTAACTATGGACCCGAAGGTCTGTGGTAAACTACTCAGAACCCATTGGTGAGGCTATGTTGTTGATGTAGAAGCATTCCGTGGTAGATCCCCCCTTCGGCGGAGCTCCAGAACAGGCCCCAAGATGGGATCTCATGGGAACAGAAGGTTGCAGTGGCGTAATTAGGGTTTTC
The DNA here is from genome assembly GCA_902687465.1 of Secale cereale. Lineage (NCBI taxonomy): Eukaryota > Viridiplantae > Streptophyta > Magnoliopsida > Poales > Poaceae > Secale > Secale cereale. Next base: position 414,165,853 of record LR738710.1, read on the forward strand.
TCTGTTGCCTCGATGTTTTCAGGGTACATGAATATATATAGGAGGAAGGAGGGCATCGGGGGAGTCAGAGGGGGCCCACGAGGGTGGGGGGCTCGCCCTGGACCCTCGTGGCCACCTCTCTCGTTCCCTCGCGTGTACTCCAAGTCTTCTGGGTAGATACAGTTCCAAAAATAACTCTCCCGAAGGTTTCATTCTGTTTGGACTCCGTTTGATATTCCTTTTCTGCGAAACACTGAAATAGGCAAAAAACAACAATTTGCACTGGGCCTTGGGTTAGTAGGTTAGTCCCAAAAATAATATAAAAGTGTATAATAAAGGCCATTAAACATCCAAAACAAAATATATAATAGCATGGAACAATCAACAATTATGGATACGTTGGAGACGTATCAAGCATCCCCAAGCTTAATTCCTGCTCTTCCTCGAGTAGGTAAATGATAAAAACATTTTTTTTTGATGTGGAATGCTAACTAACACAATTCTCAATGTAATTTCTCTTTGTTGTGGCATGAATGTTCAGATCCGAAAGATTCAAGATAAAAGTCTATGTTGACATAAGAATAATAATACTTCAAGCATACTAACAAAGCAATCATGCCTTCTCAAAATAACATGGCCAAAGAAAGTTCATCCCTACAAAATCATAACTAGTTATGCTATGCTCCATCTTCATCACACAAAATATTCCAATCATGCACAATCCCGGTTTCAGCCAAGCAATTGTTTCATACTCAAATTTTTTCAAACTCCTTCAACTTTCACACAATATATGAGCGTGAGTCATGGACATAGCACTATGTGGAATAGAGTGGTGGTTGTGGAGAAGACAAAAGAGGAAGATGGTCTCACATCAACTAGGCTATCAATGGGCTATGAAGATGCCCATCAATAGATATCAATGTGAGTGAGTAGGGATTGCCATGCGACAGATCCACTAGAGCTATAAATGTATGAAAGCTCAACAAAAGAAACTAAGTGGGTATTTGAGGAAGATCATGGTTGGAATATACAAGCCCATCGTTGGAATATACAAGCCAAGTTCTATAATGAAAATTCCCACTAGTATATGAAAGTGACTAAACAAGAGACTCTCTATCATGAAGATCATGGTGCTACTTTGAAGCACAAGTGTGGAAAAGGATAGTAGCATTGTCCCTTTTTTCCTTTCTTTTTTTTCCTTTTTTTCATTTTTCTTTCTCCATTTTTTTGGGCCTTTTTTTCTTTGGTCTTTCCTTCTTCTTTTTTTCTTTTTTTCTTTGGGACAATGCTCTAATAATGATGATCATCATACTTATATTATTTTACAACTCGATATTACAACTCGATACTAGAACAAAGTATGACTCTATATGAATGCCTCTGGCGGTGTACCGGGATGTGCAATGAATCAAGAGTGACATGTATGAAAAATTATGCATGGTGGCCTAGCCACAAATACGATGTCAAGTACATGATCATGCATGTCAATATGACAATGATGAAGTGTCATAACAAACAGAACGGTGGAAAGTTGCATGGCAATATATCTCGGAATGGCTATGGAAATGCCATGATAGGTAGGTATGGTGGCTGTTTTGAGGAAGGTGTATGGTGGGTGTATGGCACCGGCGAAAGTTGCGCGGTACAAGAGAGGCTAGCAATGGTGGAAGGGTGAGAGTGCGTATAATCCATGGACTCAACATTAGGCATAAAGAACTCACATACTTATTGCAAAAATCTACAAGTCATCAAAACAAAGTACTACACGCATGCGCCTAGGGGAAGGGTTGGTAGGATTTAACCATCGCGCGATCCGGACCTCCACACAAAGGATGACACTCAATGAAATACCTCACACTTCAAATTTGTCACACAACGGTTACCATACGTGCATGCTACGGGACTTGCAAACATTAACACAAGTATTTCTCAAATTCATAAATACTCTACTAGCATGACTCTAATATCACCATCCTCATATCTCAAAACAATCATCAAGTATCAAACTTCTCATCATATTCAATGCACTTTATGTGAAAGTTTTTACTATACCCCTCTTGGATGCCTATCATATTAGGACTAGTTTTATAACCAAATTACATTACCATGCTGTTCTAAAAGACTCTCAAAAGGATATAAGTGAAGCATGAGAGATCAACAATTTCTACAAAGTAAAACCACCACCGTGCTCTAAAAGATATAAGTGAAGCACCAGAGCAAAACTATCTAGCTCAAAAGATATAAGTGAAGCACATAGAGTATTCTAATAAATTCTAAATCATATTTATCTCTCTCAAAAGGTGTGTCCAGCAAGGATGATTGTGGCAAACTAAAAAGCAAAGGCTCAAATTATACATGACCCTCCAAGCAAAACACATATCGTGTGGTGAATAAAAATATAGTCCCGAGTATAGTTACCGCTAGATGAAGACGAAAGAGGGGATGCCTTCCCGGGGCATCCCCAAGATTAGGCTTTTGGTTGTCCTTGAATTTTACCTTGGGGTGACTTGGGCATCCCCAAGCTTAGGCTCTTGCCACTCTTTGTTCCATAGTCCATCAAAGCCATACTCAAAACTTGAAAACTTCACAACACAAAACTTAGCCAAAAATCTCGTGAGCTCCGTTAGTATAAGAAAACAAACCACCACTCAAAGGTACTGTAATGAACTCATTCTTTGTTTATATTGGTGTTAAACCTACTGTATTCCAACTTATCCATGATTCATACCCCCCGATACTACTCATAGATTCATCAAAATAAGCAAATAACACACGAAAAACAGAATCTGTCAAAAACAGAACAACCTGTAGTAATCTGTAACTTTCGAATACTTATGTAACTCCAAAAAATTGAAATAAATTGGTAAACGTGAGGAATTTGTCTATTAATCATCTGCAAAAAGAATCAACTAAATAGCACTCTCTAGTAAACAATTACAGCCAATCTCGTGAGCGCTAAAGTTTCTGTTTTTTACAGCATGATCATATAAACTTCACACAAGTCTTCCCAAAGGTTCTACTTGGCACAAACACTTAATTAAACACAAAACAACATCTAAACAAAAGCTAGATGCAATATTTATTCCTAAACAGAAGCAAAAACAAATAAAATAAAATTGGGTTGCCTCCCAACAAGCTCTTTGTTTATAGCCATTAAGATAGGCTTGAGAATTCAATGATGCTCACATGAAAGATAAGAATTGAAGCACAAATAGAGTATCATATAGCATGTGAAAATCACATCTAAGTCTAACATATTTCCTATGTATAGGCATTTTATAGGAAAACAAATTAGCAAGACAAGCAAGATTTGACATATGCAAGGAAGGAGAAAGAAACAATCTAATCTCAACATAACGAGAGGTAATTTAGTAACATGAAAATTTCTACAACCATATTTCCCTCTCTCATAATAATTGCATGTAGGATCATAAGAAAATTAAACAATATAGCTATCACATAACATATTCTCATCACGATCCACATGCATGCAAAGTTGACACTCTTCCAAAATAGTGGGATTAACATTCACTAAAGTCACGACCTCTCCAAACCCACTTTCATCAAAAATTTCATAAGATTGAACATTCTCCAAATATGTGGGATCTAAAGTTGACACTCTTCCAAACCCACTTTCAATATTATTGCCAACATTATTATCAATCTCATATATATCATGGGGCTTAAATAAGTTTTCGAGATTGTAAAAAGCATCACCCAATCATGATCATTGCAACAAGTAGTGGGCATAGCAAAATAAGCATCCCCAAGCTTAGGGTTTGGCATATCATTAGCACAATTGACATTAATAGAATTTATAATAACATCATTGCAATCATTCTTTTTATTTAAGGAGCTATCATGAATCACTTTTTCTTTTAACAATTCCTCAGAATTTTAAGATTCATGAATTTCAAGCAAAACCCTATAAAGATAATCCAGTGCACACAACTCACTAGCAATTGGTTCATCATAATTGGATCTTTTAAAAAGATTAGCAAGAGGATGCGGATCCATATTTTAGCAAGCAAAGATGCAAGCTAATAGAGAGCACATGACAACACAAGCAAACAAGAGGCAAGCGAACAGTAAACACACAGAAAAAGAAGGGCGAATAAAACGGCAAGGGTGAAGTGGGGGAGAGGAAAACGAGAGGCAAATAATGTAGTGCGAAGGATAAGGGTTTGTGATAGGTACTTGGTATATGAATTTTGTGTAAGCCTCCCCGGCAACGGCGCCAGAAATTCTTCTTGCTACTTCTCGAGCTTGCGTTGTATTCCCTCGAAGAGGAAAGGGTGATGCAGCACAGTAGCGTAAGTATTTCCCTCAGTTTTTGAGAACCAAGGTATCAATCCAGTAGAAGACCACGCGCAAGTCCCTCACACCTGCACAAACAAATAAGAACTTAGTAGCCAACGCGATAAGGGGTTGTCAATCCCTTTACGGTTACTTACGAAAGTGAGATCTGATAGATAGGATAGTATGATATATTTGGTATTTGAGGAAGATGCCACTTCATAAACTTCGTCCAGAGGCTATTATAGGTGCCACGTCACCTTATTATTGGGCTAGGCCCATGTAATTTCGAAATACTTGAGTATAGGCTGTTTTTAGAGTTCGTATGTGTGGAGAAACAAGAGTTAGGGTTGGTTTCGGACCCCTCCTCCAAGGGCCACGAAATTCCCCCTCTCCCTCCATATATACAACCCTTAGGGCGTTGTTTAGACTTTGGGTTTTGTTTAGATTAAAGTTCACCATAGCTGCAACTTCGCGTACTTCGTTTGTGTTCAACGACCAGACAAAGGCGTCACAGAACCCCACTTGATCAATAAAGCTTTCTTCTTGAATTCACAATATCCAGATCGCAATATCAGTTTCTTGCTTGTTCTTCATTTGCCTGCAGGAAACAGACCTTCATGGTCAGGTTGATCGTGCTCCGACGTGGTCAATAACCTCTCGGGGTTGGTTTAGCGATTGCAAAGGCGCGACATCCTCGCACGTTCGTAGTCGGATCGTCAAAGTCGACTTCCTCCAAAACGATAGCCACCATCTCATCGAAAGACGGGACACCTTTGCCACTATGAAGTGGTATCAGATTTCCACGTTGCTCGGTGAGATTTTACAGTTTTTCATAGCTAGATTGAGTCTGTTCTTCATACCTATAGTCCACGAAAAAGCCAATTTTTTTATTAGGGTTAGTTTATCATATCCGAACCAATCTGAGCCTTTGCATAATCTTTTTAGGGTTTTGCTTTGTTGAATTTGCGGTTGCATCGTCGTGTCTAGTTGCTGGTCTTAGTGTCTAGTCCTTTAGAGTTTCGAGTTCTGTCACAGTTTGTCACGCCGCCACCGCACCATATTCATCGCTGCTGCCATACCACCACCGCTCCCATATCCCACCACCGCTGCCATATTCCACAATCGCTGCCATATGCTACTTCTTGAGCTTGCGTTGTATTCCCTCGAAGAGGAAAGGGTGATGCAGCACAGTAGCGTAAGTATTTCCCACAGTTTTTGAGAACCAAGGTATCAATCCAGTAGGAGACCATGCGCAAGTCCCTCGCACCTGCACAAACAAATAAGAACTTCGTAGCCAACGCGATAAGGGATTGTCAATCCCTTTACGGCTACTTACGAAAGTGAGATCTGATAGATAGGATAGTATGATACTTTTGGTATAAGAACAGAAAGTAAATAAAGCAAAGTAAAGTAGATGGAGGATTAATATGTTGAGAATAGAACCGGGGGCCATAGGTTTCATTAGTGGCTTCTATCATGATAGCAGAATTCTACGATGGGTGAACAAATTACTGTCGAGCAATTGATAGAAAAGCGCATAGTTATGGGAATATCTAGGCATGATCAATATATATAGGCATCACGTCCGTGACAAGTAGACCGAAACGATTCTGCATCTACTACTGTTACTCCACACATCGACCGCTATCCAGCATGCATCTAGAGTATTAAGTTCATAAGAACAGAGTAATGCTTTAAGCAAGATGACATGATGTAGAGGGGTAAACTCAAGCAATATGATATAAACCCCATCTTTTTATCCTCGATGGCAACAATATAATACGTGCCTTGCTGCCCCTGCTGTCATTGGGTAAGGACACCGCAAGATTGAACCAGCCAAGCACTTCTCCCATTGCAAGAACTATATATCTAGTAGGCCAAACCAAACCAATAATTCAAAGAGACTTGCAAGGATATTATAATCATACATAAAAGATTTCAGAAAAGAGTCAAATATTGTTCGGAGATAATCTTGATCATAAACCCACAATTCATCGGATCTCGACAAACACACCGCAAAAAGAATACATTGAATAGATCTCCTCAAAGATTGAGGAGAACTTTGTATTGTGATCCATAAAGAGAGAAGAAGCCATCTAGCTAGTAACTATGGACCCGAAGGTCTGTGGTAAACTACTCACAACTCATTGGTGAGGCTATGGTGTTGATGTAGAAGCATTCCGTGGTAGATCCCCCCTCCGACGGAGCTCCGGAACAGGCCCCAAGATGGGATCTCATGGGAACAGAAGGTTCCGGCGGTGGAATTAGGGTTTTCTCTGTCGCCTCAATGTTTTAAGGGTACATGGATATATATATATATAGGAGGAAGGAGGGCATCGGGGGAGCCAGAGGGGGCCCACGAGGGTGGGGGGGCGCTTGGCCCCCCTGGGCGCGCCCTGGACCCTTGTGGCCACCTCTCTCATTCCCTCGCGTGTACTCCAAGTCTTCTGGGTAGATACAGTTCCAAAAATAACTCTCCCGAAGGTTTCATTCCGTTTGGACCCCGTTTGATATTCCTTTTCTGTGAAACACTGAAATAAGCAAAAAACAACAATTTGCACTATGCCTTGGGTTAGTAGGTTAGTCCCAAAAATAATATAAAAGTGTATAATAAAGCCCATTAAACATCCAAAACAGAATATATAATAGCATGGAACAATCAAAAATTATAGATACGTATCACCATATTCCACCACCGCTGCCATATCCTCCCACCATATGTCCATCACAAATCCGAGTTCTTTTCATATTAGGTTTGTTCTCGAGATCCATCTAGTTTCGGATTTGTGTTTTCTTGCCTGCGTAGGTCTTGAAAAAAAAAGAGTCTGGAGACCCCCGGGCAGTTTTTAGGCCAAAATTTCGACAGGTGAAAATATTTTTTCCCTATCCTATTTTTAGGCTTTTCTGAGTCTTTTGAGACACGTGCCATCATACTGTTTTTTTACCGTACATTTTCATCGTTGCTGCCCTGATTTTGAAAAAAATCGTCAAAAAATTTCGTGCCTATCATCTTAGTTTGACTTGGGAAGAGTTTTGAGACACTCGCCATTATAGTGATTTTCGGCACACAAAAAAAGAGCACAAAAAAAGAGGCGATTTTTTTTCAGAGTGTGCTTTCCCCTTGATTACGTGCAGCACCATGATTTTGTAAGTGTTCTAGGCTCGTGTCTCTAGTATGGCCTAGCCTCGTACCAGCACAGTACCATCGTTGAGCGTTTATTCAACTTTGCATCTCTGAATTGAATATTGCCAATCCTTGTTGCTACCATATTATAAGCCTTCCCAGCTCCATATACATCTACGTCGTGCATTTGACTGTCCCTGGTAATCGCTTTATCCAAGCTTTGAGATTTTTGACTACCACGGTTGCCAATCACCACCTGTTGCTGGATAAGAACTGGTAAAAATTTGAGATTTGCTTGACAGATTTGTGACGCCCCACCACCACCATTTTCTAGTAGTTTGTAGGATCAAATTTTGTGTGTTTCTATTGCTGCTAACCATGCCAGGATCACAAGTCGATGAGACTGACTGGGAGAACATGATGAACAAGGAGTTGCATGATAAATTTCAGCAAATGATGACTCAATAGGTAGAAGATGTGATGACCAGTTTTGACGTCGCACTAGCGAGGATGGATGGCATTGAGAAGTCAATTGATACCAAGTTGGATGCCAAATTCGGTGAAGTGCTTGCGCGTCTACCTCCACCTGCTGCACCATTGCAACAACAACAACAACAACCACTTTCACGTCGCAAAACAGCCCTCCGCAAAGCGAGCCATGTCACTCTTCAGCCTGACCAAACTGTTGGTGCTGCTGTTGATACTTCTGTGGCTCCTGCTGCTGCTGCTAAGGAGGAGGACGATTACGTGGAGGATTACGAGGATGATGTTGATCAAAATCAGAACTACGTGCAACAACCAGCACCACAACCACCAGGTTGTCCACATGCAAATAATTGCAACGGTAAGGCTGCACCACACCCTCAGGTACGAGATCATGACCATCTCCCTAAACTAAAATTGAATATTCCACCATTTGAGGGTAGATATGTTCCTGATATATATCTTACTTGGGAGTTAGAAACCGAACAACGTTTTACATGTTTAAAATATCCCGAGGAGAGACGTGTTGCTGCTACTCTTTGTGCTTTCACTAGTTTTGCTTGTGTGTGGTGGTCTGAATATTGTAGATTATATCCGGATAATATTCCAACTACATGGGCTGCTTTGAAAACTGCTATGCATACTCGTTGGGTTCCACCATATTATCAACGTGAATTACTTCAGAAATTGCATCATTTAAGACAAGGAAAAAATTATGTAGAGGAATATTATCAGGAATTACAAACTGTTCTGATTAGATGTGGTATTGTTGAGAATAATGAGGCTATGCTTGCATGTTTTATGGGTGGCTTAAATAGAGAGATTTAGACAATTCTAGAGTATAAGGAGTATAATAATATCACTCATTTATTCCATGTTGCTTCCGAAGCTAAACGTGAAGTGCAGGATCGACAGGCCTTGGCGCCAACTAATTATTCTGCAGGTCGACCTTCATCATGGACACCACATGCATCATCTACTTCGGCACGTCCGTCTGCACCACCGCCTACTTCATCCGTCACTTCTAGCCATGATAAAAGCAAACAGGCACCACCACCATCAACCAGGAGTACACCTCCCGGTCCTACGCAGAGCTCTTCTTCATCCATGGCATCCACAGGGCCAACACATGATTTTAAATGTCGTCGTTGCACTGGCCGTGGTCACTATGCGAGCAAATGCCCATCTCAGCGTGTCATGATTGCTACTGAAGATGGTGGTTATGAGTCCGCTAGTGACTATGATGAGGAGATTTTGGCTCTTATTACACGTGAAGAACACGGTGGAGATGATTCTGAAAATGAGACGCAATACATGGCTCCTGAAGACGCTGACAGGTATGAATGTTTAGTTGCTCAACGTGTTTTGAGTGTGTAGGTCACACAAGCGGAGCAAAATCAGAGGCATAATTTGTTCCATACAAAGGGGGTTGTGAAGGAAAGTTCTGTTCGCGTCATCATAGATGGAGGGAGCTGCAACAACTTGGCTAGCATGGAGATGGTGGAGAAGCTATCTCTCACCACAAGACCACATCCACATCCTTACTACATCCAATGGTTCAACAACAACGGCAAGGTTAAGGTAACACGTACTGTTCGTGTGCATTTTAGTATCTCCACATATGCTGATTATGTTGATTGTGATGTGGTACCCATGCAAGCATGTTCCTTATTACTTGGTAAACCATGGCAATTTGATAAAAATTCTGTACACCATGGTAGAAACAATCAGTATACTCTTTTTCATAAGGATAAACGTATTACTTTGCTTCCTATGTCTCCTGATTCCATTTTGAAAGATGATATTAATAGAGCTAATAAAGCAAAACAAGAGGGAAAATCAGATTGTGTCAAAAGAATTTGAGCAACAAATAAAGCCTAATAACACACCATCATCTCATGTTGCATCTGAAATTAAATTTAAAAGTGGATGTTTACTTGCCATCAAATCTGATATTGATGATCTAGATTTCAGCAAATATGTTTGTTATGCTTTTGTGTGCAAAGAGGCATTATTTTCATTCAAGGACGTGCCATCCTCTTTGCCTCCTGCTGTCACTAACATTTTGCAGGAGTTCGCGGACGTCTTTCCACAAGACGTGCCATCGGGACTACCACCAATTCGAGGGATTGAGCATCAGATTGACTTAATTCCCGGTGCATCGCTACCCAACCGCGCACCATACCGTACCAATCCAGAAGAGACGAAGGAGATTATTCATCAAGTACAGGAGTTACTTGACAAAGGTTATATACGCGAATCCCTTAGTCCTTGTGCTGTTCCTATTATTCTAGTGCCAAAAAAGGATGGTACATCCTAGATGATTTGCTTGATGAATTGAGTGGCTCTGCAATATTCTCCAAAGTTGATTTGCGTAGTGGATACCATCAAATTCGTATGAAATTGGGAGATGAATGGAAAACAACATTTAAAACTATGTTTGGATTATATGAGTGGTTAGTCATGCCTTTTGGGTTAACTAATGCACCTAGTACTTTCATGAGATTAATGAATGAAGTTTTACGTGCTTTCATTGGACGATTTGTGGTAGTTTACTTTGATGATATATTGATTTATAGCAGAACTTTGGAGGAACATTTGGAACATTTACGTGCTGTTTTTATTGCTCTACGTGATGCACGTTCGTTTGGTAACCTTGGAAAATGCACCTTTTGCACCGACTGTGTATCTTTTCTTGGCTATGTTGTTACTCCACAGGGAATTGAGGTTGATAAAGCCAAGATAGAAGCTATTGAGAGTTGGCCGCAGCCCAAAACGGTCACACACGTGATGAGTTTCCTTGGCCTCACTGGATTCTATAGGCGTTTTGTACGAGATTTCAGTACCATTGCTGCACCTCTCAATGAGCTTACAAAGAAGGATGCATCTTTCGTTTGGGGGACTGCACAGGAAGAAGCATTCATGGTATTGAAAGATAAGTTGACACATGCTCCTTTACTCCAACTTCTTGATTTTAATAAGACTTTTGATCTTGAATGTGATGCTAATGGAATTGGGTTAGGAGGTGTGTTATTACAAGATGGTAAACCTGTTGCATACTTCTCTGAAAAATTGAGTGGGCCTAGTCTGAATTATTCTACTTATGATAAGGAATTATATGCTCTTGTTCAGACTTTGGAAACATGGCAACATTATTTATGGTCCAAAGAATTTGTTATACATTCTGATCATGAATCTTTGAAGCACATTAAAAGTCAAGCAAAATTGAACCGTAGACATGCTAAATGGGTTAAATTCATATAGACATTCCCTTATGTTATTAAACATAAGAAGGGAAAAGAAATTGTTATTGCTGATGCATTGTCTCGTTGTTATACTATGCTTTCACAACTTGACTTTAAAATATTTGGTTTGGAGACCATCAAAGATCAATATGTGCATGATGTTGAATTTAAAGATGTATTGCAGAATTGTAAAGAAGGGAGAACATGGAACAAGTTCGTTGTTAATGATGGATTTGTGTTTCATGCTAACAAGCTATGCATTCCAGCTAGCTTTGTTCGCCTTTTGTTCTTGCAGGAGGCGCATGAAGGAGGATTAATGGGACACTTTGGCGTAAAGAAGACAGATGACGTACTTGCTACACATTTCTTTTGGCCAAAGATGAGACGGGGTGTTGAGCGTTTTGTTGCTCGCTGCACTACATGTCAAAAAGCTAAGTCACGACTCAATCCTCATGGTTTATATATGCCTTTGCCTGTCCCTAGTGTTCCTTGGGAAGATATATCTATGGACTTTGTTTTGGGTTTACCTCGAACAAAGAAGAGGAGGGATAGCATATTTGTTGTCGTGGATAGGTTCTCGAAAATGGCACACTTTATACCATGTCATAAAAGTGATGATGTTGCTAATGTTGCTGATTTGTTCTTTCATGAAATTATTTGCTTGCATGGTGTGCCAAATAATATTGTTTCAGATCGTGATACTAAATTTCTTAGCCACTTTGGAGATGTGTATGGGCTAAGTTGGGGATTAAACTACTTTTTAGTACTACTTGTCACCCCCAAACTGATGGACAAACTAAAGTAGTCAATAGAACTTTGTCTACTATGCTTAGGGCTGTTTTGAAGAATAACAAGAAAATGTGGGAAGAATGCTTGCCTCATATCGAATTTGCTTATAATCTTTCTTTGCATTCTACTACTAAGATGTGCCCTTTTGAAATTGTCTATGGTTTCCTACCTCGTGCACCTATTGATTTGTTGCCTCTTCCATCTTCGGAGAAGGTTAATTTTGATGCTAAACAACATGCTGAATTGATCTTAAAAGTGCATGAGTTAACTAAGGAAAATATTGAGTGCATGAATGCTAAATATAAAATTCTTGGAGATAAGGGTAGAAAACGTGTTGTCTTTGCACCTGGAGATCTTGTTTGGTTACATCTGCATAAGGATAGGTTTCCTAATTTGTGCAACTCAAAGCTAATGCCACGTGTTGATGGTCCTTTTAAGGTGTTAGAGAAAATAAATAATAATGCATATAAACTTGAGCTACCTGTAGATTTTGGGGTTAGTCCCACATTTAACATTGCAGATTTGAAGCCTTACTTGGGTGAGGAATATGAGCTTCCGTCGAGAACGACTTCAATTCATGAAGGGGAGGATGATGAGGACATCACTAACAAGGTTACACCCACAGCCCCAACTGATACATATACAAGACCAATTACTAGAGCTCGCGCACGCCAATTAGATTACAAATGATTCTAATGTTCATGAGAATATGATGCTGCCTAAATTGGATACATTTGTCTTGCTTACAAATGAAAGGCCTAGTTTGGACAAGAAGGATGAACATTGGAGCAAGATCAAGCATGGAGATGATGGCATGCACAACGGGAACAAGAACGGAGTTACAAGTAATGATTTCAGGACTTTGAAGCCACCATAATGAGTGTGTGAAGCCTTGGACGAAATATACAAGATGCCACTTCACAAATTTCGTCCAGAGGCTATTATATGTGATGCGTCACCTTATTATTGGGCCAGACCCATGTAATTTCGAAATACTTGAGTATAGGCTATTTTTAGAGTCCGTATGTGTGGGTAAACAAGAGTTAGGGTTGGTTTCGGACCCCTCCTCCAAGGGCCACGAAATTCCCCCCTCTTCCTCCATATATACAGCCCTTAGGGCGTCGTTTAGACTTTGGGTTTTGTTTAGATTAAAGTTCGCCATAGTTGCAACTTCGCGTACTTCGTTTGTGTTCAATGACCTGACAAAGGGGTCACAGAACCCCACTTGATCAATAAAGCTTTCCTCTTGAATTCGCAATATCCAGATTGCAATGTCAGTTTCTTGCTTGTTCTCCGTTTGCCTGCAGGAAACAAACCTTTGTGGTCAGGTTGATCATGCTCCAGCGTGGTATAAGAGTGAAATCAGATTGTGGCAAAAGAATTTGAGCAACAAATGAAGCCTACTAACACACCATCATCTCATGTTGCATATGAAATTAAATTAAAAAGTGGATGTTTACTTGCCACCAAATCTGATATTGATGATCTGGATTTCAGTAAATCTGTTTGCTATGCTTTTGTGTGCAAAGAGGTATTATTTTCATTCGAGGACATGCCTTCCTCTTTGCCTCCTGCTGTCACTAACATTTTGCAGGAGTTCGTGGACATCTTTCCATAAGATGTGCCATCGGGATTACCACCTATTCGAGGGATTGATCATCAGATTGACTTAATTCCTGGTGCATCGCTACCCAACCACACACCATACCGTACCAATCCAGAGGAGACGAAGGAGATTATGCGTCAAGTACATGAGCTACTCGACAAAGGAGATTATGCGTCTGTTCCTATTATTCTAGTGCCAAAAAATGATGGTACATCGTGTATGTGTGTTGATTGTAGATGCATTAATAATATTACTATTCGTTATCGTCATCCTATTCCTAGGCTAGATGATATGCTTGATGAATTGAGTGGCTCTATAATATTCTCCAAAGTTGATTTGCGTAGTGGATACCATCAAATTCGTATGAAATTGGGAGATGAATGGAAAATAGCATTTAAAACTAAGTTTGGATTACATGAGTGGTTAGTCATGCCTTTTGGGTTAACTAATGCACCTAGTACTTTCATGAGATTAATGAATGAAGTTTTACGTGCTTTCATTGGACGATTTGTGGTATTTTACTTTGATGATATACTGATTTATAGGAGAACTTTGGAGGAACATTTTACATGCTATTTTTATTGCTCTACGTGATGCACGTTTGTTTGGTAACCTTGGGAAGTGCACCTTTTGCACCGACCGAGTATCTTTTCTTGGCTAAGTTGTTACTCCATAGGGAATTGAGGTTGATAAAGCCAACATTGAGGCTATTGAGAGTTGGCCGCAGACCAAAACGGTCACAAACGTGAGGAGTTTCCTTGGCTATAGGAGTTTTGTGAGAGATTTCAGCACCATTGCTGCACCTCTCAACGAGCTTACAAAGAAGAATGTGCCTTTTGTTTGGGGTACTGCACAGGAAGAAGCCTTTGCGGTATTGAAAGATAAGTTGACACATGCTCCATCACTCCAACTTCCTGATTTAAATAAAACTTTTGAGCTTGAATGTGGTGCTAGTGGAATTGGATTAGGAGGTGTGTTATTACAAGATGGTAAACCTATTGCATACTTTTCTGAAAAATTGAGTGGGCCTAGTCTGAACTATTCCACTTATGACAAGGAATTATATGCTCTTGTTCGAACTTTGGAAACATGGCAACATTATTTATGGCCTGAAGAATTTGTTATACATTCTGATCATGAATCTTTGAAGCACATTAAAAGTCAAGCAAAACTGAACCATAGACATGCTAAATGGGTTGAATTCATAGAGACTTTCCCTTATGTTACTAAACACAAGAAGGGAAATAAAATGTTATTTTTGATGCATTGTCTCATCGTTATACTATGCTCTCACAACTTGACTTTAAAATATTTGGTTTGGAGACCATAAAAGATCAATATGTGCATGATGCTAAATTTAAAGATGTATTGCAGAATTGTAAAGAAGGGAGAACATGGAATAAGTTCGTCGTTAATGAAGGATTTGTGTTTCGTGCTAACAAGCTATGCATTCCAGCTAGCTCTGTTCGTCTTTTGTTGTTGCAGGAGGCGCATGGAGGAGGATTAATGGGACACTTTGGCATGAAGAAGACGAAGGACGTACTTGCTACACATTTCTTTTTGACCAAAGATGAGACGGGATGTTGAGCGTTTTGTTGCTCGCTGCACTACATGTCAAAAAGCTAAGTCATGACTCAATCCTCATGGTTTATATATGCCTTTGCCTATCCCTAGTGTTCCTTGGGAAGATATATCTATGGACTTTGTTTCGGATTTACCTTGAACAAAGAAGGGGAGGGATAACATTGTTGATGGGGCTAGAAAGAAAATGATAGGTTTGGGATTCTCCTTGTATGTCCATTGATCATCCGAGAGTTTCTGGTGCTATCACCCTTAGAATCAGAGTCACGGATCTTCAAAAATCTTTCTCGTGCGATGATGTTCTTGTTGGAGATATGCCCTAGAGGCAATAATAAAAGCATTATTATTGTATCTCCTTGTTCATGATAATTGTTTGTTATTCATGCTTGAATTGTATTGTACGGAAATAGCGATACATGTGTGAATCAATAGACCACAATGAGTCCCTGGTAGGCCTCTAGTTACCAGCTCGTTGATCAACGGATGGTCACGGTTTCCTGACCATGGACATAGGATGTCAGTGATAATGGGATCACATCATTAGGAGAATGATGTGATGGACAAGACCCAATCCTGAGCATAGCACGAGATCGTTTAGTTCGTGATGCAATAGCTTTTCGGTGTCAAGTATTTATTCCTTAGACCATGAGGTTGTACAACTCCCGGATGTCGTAGGAATACTTTGGGTGTGCCAAACGTCACAACGTAACTGGGTGGCTATAAAGGTACGCATCGGGTATCTCCGAAAGTGTGTGTTGAGTTGGTACGACCCGAGACTGGGATGTTGTCACTCCGTATGACGGAGAGGTACCTCTGGGCCCACTCGGTAAGACATCATCATAATGAGCTCAATGTGACTAAGTAGTTAGTCACGGGATGATGGATTACGGATCGAGTAAAGAGACTTGCCATGACGAGATTGAACAAGGTATCGGAAATACCGACGATCGAATCTCGGGCAAGTACCGTACTGATGGACAAAGGGAATAACATACGGGATTGAGTGAATCCTTGACACGGTGGTTCATCCGATGAAGATCATCGAGGAACACGTGGGAACCAACATGGGTATCCAGATCCCGCTGTTGGTTATTGACCGGAGAGTGTTCTCGGTCATGTCTACGTGTCTCCCGAACCCGTAGGGTCTACACACTTAAGGTTCGGTAACGCTAGGGTCGTAGAGATAAATGCACGTGGAAACCCAAAAGTTGTTCGGAGTCCCGGATGAGATCCCGGACGTCACGAGGAGTTCCGGAATGGTCCGGAGGTAAAGATTGATATATAGGAAGGCATGTTTCGGCCATCGGGTGATCTCCGGGGGTCACCGGGAGCGTCCCGGGACCACCGGAGGGGCCCCGGGGGTCCACCAGGTGGGTCCACCCATCCCGGTGGGGCCCCTAGGCCGCAAGGGGAAGTGTCCAGCCCTAATGGGTTGGCGCGCCACTAGGGGCCCACCTCCCCATGCGCCTAGGGTTGAAACCCTAGGGGGGAGGGGGCGCCCCACTAGCCTTGGGGGGCAAGGAACCCCCCCTGGCCGCCGCCCCCCCTGCAGATTGGATCTGCAGGGGCCCTGGCGCACCCCCTGGCCCCCTATATATATGTGGGGGGGGGAGGGCAGCCGCACCCTTGCCCTGGCGCCTCTCCCCCTCCCGTCACACCTCCATACTCCCACGCAGGGCGCCCGGCGAAGCCCTGCTGCGATCTCCACTGCATCCGTCATCACGCCGTCGTGCTGCCGGATCTCTGACGACTTCTCCTCCCCCCTTGCTGGATCAAGAAGGAGGTGACGTTGCTGCACCGGACGTCTGTTGAACGCGGAGGTGCCGTCCGTTCGGCGCTAGATCATCGGTGACGAAGAACGCGAAGAGTACGACTACTTCATCCACGCTTCTTCGAAAGCTTCCGCTCGCGATCTACATAACGGTATGTAGATGCACTCTTACTTGCTCGTTGCTAGATGTCTCCATAGTTGGATCTTGGTGAAAGCGTAGAATTTTTTTGAATTATGCTACGTTCCCCAACAGTGGCATCTGAGCCAGGTTTTATGCGTAGCATCTTGCACGAGTAGAACACAAAGCAGTTGTGGGCGTTTGAGTTTGTTCAACTTTCTTACCATTACTAGTAAATCTTGATTCGGCGGTATTGTGGGATGAAGCGGCCCGGACCGACTTTACACGTACGCTTACGTGAGACTGGTTCCACCGACAGACATGCACTAGATGCATAAGGTGGCTGGCGGGTGTCTGTCTCTCCTACTTTAGGTGGATCGGATTCGATGAAAAGGGTCCTTATGAAGGGTAAATAGAAGTTGACAAATCACGTTGTGGTTTTGGCGTAGGTAAGAAACATTCTTGCTAGAAATCCTATAGAAGCCACGTAAAACTTGCAACAACAATTAGAGGACGTCTAACTTGTTTTTGCAGCATGTGCTATGTGACGTGGTATGGCCAAAACGAAGATGTGATGAATGATATATGTGATGTATGAGATTGATCATGTTTTTGTAATAGGGAATCACGACTTGCATGTCGATGAACTTGACAACCGGCAGGAGCCATAGGAGTTGTCTTAATTATTGTATGACCTGCGTGTCACTGAATAACGCCATGTAATTACTTTACTTCATTGCTAAACGCTAGCTATAGTAGTAGAAGTAATAGTTGGCGTGACGACTTCTTCAAGACGCGATGATGGAGATCATGATGATGAAGATCATGGTGTCGAGCCGGTGACAAGATGATCATGGTGCCCCGAAGATGGAGATCCAAGGAGCAAGATGATATTGGCCATATCATGTCACTTTAATTGATTGCATGTGATGTTTATCATGTTTATGCATCTTGTTTACTTACAACGACGGTAGTAAATAAGATGATCTCTCACTAAAAAAAATTCAAGTATTGTGTTTCCCCTAGCTGTGCACCGTTGCTAAAGTTCGTTACTCCGAAGCACCACGTGATGATCGGGTGTGATAGGTTCTAACGTTCGCATACAACGGGTGTAAGACAGATTTACACACGCGATACACTTAGGGTTCACTTGATGAGCCTAGCATGTACAGACATGGCCTCGGAACACAGAAGACCGAAAGGTCGAACACGAGTCGTATAGAAGATACGATCAACATGAAGATGTTCACCGTTGATGACTAGTCCGTCTCACGTGATGATCGGACACGGGCTAGTCGATTCGGATCGTGTATCACTTAGATGACTAGAGAGATGTCATTTTGAGTGGGAGTTCATTAAAAATTGATTAAGATGAACTTAATTATCATGAACTTAGTCTAAATTCTTTACAATATCTCTTGTAGATCAAATGGCCCACGCTCAGGTTTCCCTCAACTTCAACGCGTTCCTAGAGAAAACCAAGCTGAAAGACGATGGTAGCAACTATACGGATTGGGTCCGTAACCTGAGGATTATCCTCATAGCTGCCAAGAGAACTTATGTCCTAGAAGCACCGCTAGGTGACGCTCCCGCCCCGGCAAACGAAGACGTTATGAACGCTTGGCAGTCGCGTTGTGATGATTACTCCCTGGTTCAGTGCGGTATGCTTTACAGCTTAGAGTCGGGGCTCCAAAAACGTTTTGAGCACCACGGAGCATATGAGATGTTCGAAGAGCTGAAAATGGTTTTCCAAGCTCATGCCCGGGTCGAGAGATATGATGTCTCCGACGCATTCTACAGCTGTAAGATGGAGGAGAACAGTTCTGTCAGTGAGCACATCCTCAAGATTTCAGGATTGCACAACCGCTTATCTCAGCTGGGAATGAATCTCCCAGATGAAGCGGTCATTGACAGAATCCTCCAGTCGCTCCCACCAAGCTTCAAGAGCTTCGTGTTGAACTTCAATATGCAGGGGATGGAGAAGTCCATTCCCAAGGTGTATTCGATGCTGAAATCAGCGGAGGTAGACATCAAGAAAGAACATCAAGTGTTGATGGTCAATAAAACCACTAAGTTCAAGAAAGGCAAGGGTAAGAAGAACTTCAAGAAGGACGGCAAGGGAGTTGCCACGCCTAGCAAGCATGTTGCCGGGAAGAAGCCAAAGTATGGACCCAAGCCTGAGACAGAGTGCTTTTATTGCAAGGGAACGGGTCACTGGAAGCGGAACTGCCCCAAATACTTAGCAGACAAGAAGGCCGGCAACGTCAAAGGTATATATGATATACATGTTATTGATGTGTACCTTACCAGCACTTGTAGTAGCTCCTGGGTATTCGATACCGGTGCAGTTGCTCATATTTGTAACTCAAAACAGGAGCTGCGGAATAAACGGAGACTGGCGAAGGATGAGGTGACGATGCGCGTCGGGAATGGTTCCAAGGTCGATGTGATCGCCGTCGGCACTCTACCTCTACATCTACCCTCGGGATTAGTTTTAAACCTAAATAATTGTTATTTAGTACCAGCTTTGAGCATGAACATTGTTTCTGGATCTCGTCTTATGCGAGATGGCTACTCTTTCAAATCAGAGAATAATGGTTGTTCTATTTATTTGAGAGATATGTTTTATGGTCATGCCCCGCTGGTCAATGGTTTATTTTTGATGAATCTCGAATGTAGTGATACACATATTCATAGTGTAGATGCCAAAAGATGTAAAGTTGATAATGATAGTCCCACATACTTGTGGCATTGCCACCTTGGTCATATTGGTGTCAAACGTATGAAGAAGCTCCATTCAGATGGACTTCTAGAGTCTCTTGATTATGAATCATTTGACACGTGCGAACCATGCCTCTTGGGCAAGATGACCAAGACTCCGTTCTCCGGAACAATGGAGCGAGCAACCAACTTATTGGAAATCATACATACCGATGTGTGTGGTCCAATGAGTGTTGAGGCTCGCGGAGGCTATCGTTATGTTCTCACCCTCACGGATGACTTGAGTAGATATGGGTATATCTATTTGATGAAACACAAGTCTGAGACCTTTGAAAAGTTCAAGGAATTTCAGAATGAGGTTGAGAATCAACGTGACAGAAAAATAAAGTTCTTACGATCAGATCGTGGGGGTGAATATTTAAGTCATGAATTTGGCACACACCTTAGGAGTTGTGGAATTGTTTCACAATTGACACCGCCCGGAACACCTCAACGTAACGGTGTGTCTGAACGTCGAAATCGTACTCTGATGGACATGGTGCGATCTATGATGTCCCTCACCGATTTACCGCTATCTTTTTGGGGTTATGCTTTAGAGACTGTCACATTCACTTTAAATAGGGCTCCGTCGAAATCCGTTGAGACGACTCCGTATGAACTTTGGTTTGGCAAGAAACCGAAGCTGTCATTTCTAAAAGTTTGGGGTTGCGATGCTTATGTCAAGAAACTTCAACCTGAAAAGCTCGAACCCAAATCGGAGAAATGCGTCTTCATAGGATACCCAATGGAAACAATTGGGTACACCTTCTACCACAGATCCGAAGGCAAAGTCTTTGTTTCTCTTGAAAGAAGTGAGTGGGAGGAAAGTAGAACTTGATGAGGTGACAGTCACCCCTCCTGGACAGGAAAGTAGCGCAGCGCGGGAAACTGTTCCTGAGGTGCCTGCACCGACAAGGGAGGAAGTTGATGATAATGATCATGAAGAAACAGATCAAGTTACTACTGAACTTCGAAGGTCCACAAGGGCACGTTCCGCACCAGAGTGGTACGGCAACCCTGTACTGGAAATCATGTTGTTAGACAACGGTGAACCTTCGAACTATGAAGAAGCGATGGCGGGCCCGGATTCCAATAAATGGCTTGGAGCCATGAAATCCGAGATAGAATCCATGTATGAAAACAAAGTATGGACTTTGGTGGACTTGCCTGATGATAGGCACGCCATAGAAAACAAATGGATATTTAAGAAGAAGACATACGCAGATGGTAATGTAACCATCTATATGGCTCGGCTTGTCGCTAAGGGTTATCGACAAGTTCAAGGGATTGACTACTACGAGACTTTCTCTCCCGTAGCGATGCTGAAGTCAGTCAGAATCATGTTAGCTATTGCCGCATTCTATGATTATGAGATATGGCAAATGCACGTCAAAACAGCATTCCTTAACGGCTTCCTCAAGGAAGAGTTGTATATGATGCAACCGGAAGGTTTTGTCGATCCAGAGAACGCTAACAAGATATGCAAGCTCCAGCGCTCGATTTACGTGCTGGTGCAAGCATCTCGGAGTTGGAATATTCGCTTTGATGAGGTGATCAAAGCGTTTGGCTTTATACAGACTTATGGAGAAGCCTGTATTTACAAGAAAGTGAGTGGGAGCTCTGTGGCATTTCTCATATTATATGTGGATGACATATTGCTGATGGGAAATGATATAGAATTCTTGGAAAATGTAAAGGCCTACTTGAATAAAAGTTTTTCAATGAAGGACCTTGGAGAAGCTGCTTACATATTAGGCATCAAAATCTATAGAGATAGATCAAGACGCCTCATTGGTCTTTCACAAAGTACATACCTTGACAAAATATTGAAGAAGTTCAATATGGATCAGTCAAAGAAAGGATTCTTGCCTGTTTTACAAGGTATGAGATTGAGCAAGGCTCAGTCGCCGACCACGGCAGAAGATAGAGAAAAGATGAGTGTCATTCCCTATGCCTCGGCCATAGGTTCTATCATGTATGCCATGCTGTGTACCAGACCTGATGTGAACCTTGCCATAAGTTTGGTAGGGAGGTACCAAAGTGATCCCGGTACGGAACACTGGACAGCGGTCAAGAACATCCTAAAGTACCTGAAAAGGACTAAGGATTTGTTTCTCGTTTATGGAGGTGACGAAGAGCTCATTGTAAAGGGTTACGTCGATGCTAGCTTCGACACAGATCTGGATGACTCCAAGTAACAAACCGGATACGTGTATATTTTGAATGGTGGGGCAGTCAGCTGGTGCAGTTGCAAGCAGAGCGTCGTGGTGCATTCTACATACTCCATATGACGGAGAGGTACCTCTGGGCCCACTCGGTAAGACATCATCATAATGAGCTCAATGTGACTAAGTAGTTAGTCACGGGATGATGGATTACGGATCGAGTAAAGAGACTTGCCATGACGAGATTGAACAAGGTATCGGAAATACTGACGATCGAATCTCGGGCAAGTACCGTACTGATGGACAAAGGGAATAACATACGGGATTGAGTGGATCCTTGACACGGTGGTTCATCTGATGAAGATCATCGAGGAACACGTGGGAACCAACATGGGTATCCAGATCCCGCTGTTGGTTATTGACCGGAGAGTGTTCTCGGTCATGTCTACGTGTCTCCCGAACCCGTAGGGTCTACACACTTAAGGTTCGGTAACGCTAGGGTCGTAGAGATAAATGCACGTGGAAACCCGAAAGTTGTTCGAAGTCCCGGATGAGATCCCGGACGTCATGAGGAGTTCCGGAATGGTCCGGAGGTAAAGATTGATATATAGGAAGTCAGGTTTCGGCCATCGGGTGATCTCCGGGGGTCACCGGGAGCGTCCCGGGACCACCGGAGGGGCCCCGGGGGTCCACCGGGTGGGGCCACCCATCCCGGTGGGGCCCCTAGGCCGCAAGGGGAAGTGTCCAGCCCTAATGGGCTGGCTCACCACTAGGGGCCCACCTCCCCATGCGCCTAGGGTTGAAACCCTAGGGGGGAGGGGGCGCCCCACTAGCCTTGGGGGGCAAGGAACCCCCCTGGTCGCCGGCCCCCTGCAGATTGGATCTGCAGGGGCCCTGGCGCACCCCCTGGCCCCTATATATATGTGGGGGGGGGGAGAGGGCAGCTGCACCCTTGCGCTGGCGCCTCTCCCCCTCCCGTCACACCTCCATACTCCCACGCAGGGCGCCCGGCGAAGCCCTGCTGCGATCTCCACTGCATCCGTCATCACGCCGTCGTGCTGCCGGATCTCTGACGACTTCTCCTCCCCCCTTGCTGGATGAAGAAGGAGGTGACGTTGCTGCACCGGACGTGTGTTGAACACGGAGGTGCCGTCCGTTCGGCGCTAGATCATCGGTGACGAAGAACGCGAAGAGTACGACTACTTCATCCACGCTTCTTCGAAAGCTTCCGCTTGCGATCTACATAACAGTATGTAGATGCACTCTTACTTGCTCGTTGCTAGATGTCTCCATAGTTGGATCTTGGTGAAAGCGTAGAAAGTTTTTGAATTATGCTACGTTCCCCAACAGTTCTTCGGGTATAAGCTCTGCACTCCTTTGAAATTTTGAATCCTTTATCAAAAGAGTGGTCTTCCAAATACTAAACTTCCATGGATGATAGGTCATACTCAAATACTAAATGCTTATTAATTCTCTCGTGGTGGTCATGAAGAAAATTTCTGTGGGATTCCTGCAGAAAAGGGTCTTGGTTAAACCTCACTGTATGACCTACTATTGGAAACGGGTGCCTTTTACAAGGGTGAACGTCATACCATTCCAAGGTTTAGGCTTAACACCGTCGTCTCTCAGTTATTGGCAAGTCACTCTAGATTTACCATCTCACATAGCAAGAGCGAATAATAAGAGTAAGTCAGCATGGTGATCAATGCATTCTGCACCCCAAATCATTACCTCGTATATGGTTTGGAAAATTTCACATTCTAACACTCGGCCATCCTCACAAGGATTGCACAATTTTTTCTTGTTCATGAACTAAGTTCAGACAAATCCATTTGGTCATCATGCCAACAAAACAATTTATCGTTCCTTTCGACTCTCGGGTTTGCGTCAGCTACTATAAAACGTCTACTGATGAATCGTAGCTCCCTCCAGGTTTCTTCCTTCAGCAAGTTTGTGCTTGCTTCTTGGTGCATCCTGGCGTCTGTGGGTTTTGCTTATACTCATACCTAGGTTGCATCCATCTTCACTCCATTCTGGGAATTTGTAGTGAATCCTTTGGTGCAGGTCTTCGGTTTAGAATAGATAGATTGGAGAAAGAGATATATACCCATACAAGCATCACAGTAGTTTTCAAAATAAGTTTTGATGTGCGTTGTCAGTAAACAAACACAATGATAGCTCACAAAATGCCGCAGGATATCCACGGCGACCTATGGGACTAGGAGGCCCCTTGCTGGTTCGGCAAGGGGATATCGCATTGCACAAAGAGTAGACCAGCGCACGGCAGCATGGAAGAGAGCACACATGCAATTTACCCAGGTTCAGGCCGCCATGAGGCGTAGAACCCTTCTCCTGCTTTGGTGGATTGACGGTGAAATGGAGGTGGTGGAGCATAGTACACTTGCCCGGCAGGGGTTGCCTTAGGCAGCGGCGACTACGTGCGTATGGGGGTGCGGGTTCAAAAACTTTCCAACCCTTTCTACTATTTCCATGTGCCTACTTTTATAGATCAAGGGGCTACCACAATGGCAAAGTAGTCATTATGCACTAATATGATAGCAAACAATGCTATCATACCTAACTCTGCGGGCTGACAGGGTGCATTAGATGCACCGCTTAGTATCACATCATTAGCTGCCCGACAAGGCTTGCCGGGCTATCTTGCCAGCTCCGTGCCTGTCCTCTTGACACGTCGCGGGACGGGTGTCATCTACAGGTTCTTCTCGTAGGGAAAGGTTGCCATGTGGCCAATGGCTGCCACTTAATCATCTTGCGGCTTGACACCGCATTGATCGACGATGTGGGTCATGCTTGAGTGATTGATGAGGTGGTTTTGCCTCCGTGATCCCCTGCAGGCCCTGCCGGGATGTCTTGATTGTCTCCTTCTGAGGACGGCCTTGCCCCACGCCGGGCTCGCCTGCCCGGCAAAGGAGGCCCTTCTCTTGGCGACGCCTTGCTTCTCTGGTCTGCTTGTTGGCCTCATGGACCTCTTGGTCTCTTGTACATCTTGGTCTGGTGCTTCAATCTTGTCTTTGCACCTGTGCACAGTCTGGTCAATGGACCCAGGGTTTGTTGAACCGACAGAAGCCCCCGTGCCTGCCCGGATCACGCTGCTGAGCGTCCTCGGGGAAGGGCCTAATAAGTGCGTAGGCGGGGTTGCTGAAGAGGATGGATACTTGAGGTCTTCCTTACTGTTTCATCAGCCTTGATTCTGGGCCAGTTTTTGGTTTCCCCGCGTGTTGTGCGTGACGTCGAGGGAGAACTTGGATCTTGGCCCGCAGATTCTCCTCGCCCCACGATCACGGGGCAGAAACTGCCATCCCACTCGCCCCCCGTTCCGCATGTGTTTGCCACATGTTCCGCATGCATTGTGCTTGGTAGGTGGTGGATGCAGAGGACACGGGAAGGGGTGACATGGCTGAAAACCGAGCGTCGATGGTTGGAGTAGAGGGGCGGCTTCGACCCCCAAAGTCTCGGTGGGTGCAGGGGGCGCATTGGAGGAAAGGGGCGGCCGTCTCTCGTATGAGGAGCCGGTCCTCTGCCCTCTTTCCCTATAAAAGGGAGTTGGGGCAGCGCTTCTCTGCACACACTCCTCCTTCTCTGAGATCCTTTTCTTCTAGTCATGGCGCGAGGGCGAGGGTGCGGCGGTGCTTCGGCGGAGGCGACGAGGGCTTCTGCTCGATAGCGTGCCCCTCCTCCCCTGAACCCTGAGGTAGCGGAATCGTCCACTAGGAGAGGAGGAAGGGGTCGCAGCCTCGGTCGCCGTGGTGCTCGAGGAGGAGGGGTCGGGGCGGTGTCCTGGTGGCGCCCCCGCTGGCGGCTCCTCCCCCAATTGAAGGCCATGCTGGTGACCAGGCTCGGGAGTTCATCATCAGGCTATGCAAGCCTTTGTGTGGTCATCTTCGCCTCCCAACTCCTTTTGCGCGGGAGATGGAGCTTGAACAATCATGCGCCCTGCTGCTGCACATGAGGGGCTGCAGTAACGAAGGTTTGAGGGTTGATGTTGATTTCCCTGCCCCTCATGTGATGTATCTCCGTCATGGCTGGAAGATGTTTGCTCGTACCCACGGCCTCTCGGAGGGGCACGTTCTTCAGTTCAAGTTGATGGAGAACGACCAGCTCTCCGTCAAGATCTTCTGGCGCTCGGGTAGTCGCTTAGGGTGCTGCGTGGAGAGCTCGACCGACAACGAAAGCTCCTCCTCGAGTGAAAGCGGTGAGGAGGACAGTGACGGAGATTACGACGGCAACGGGTGGGGGAGCGACAACTCTAACTCCAGTTGATCGTCGCCCGCACCATCTTCATCAGGTGCTGTCCGTGGGGATGGTGCTCCTGGTCTCCTCCAACAGTATTCCAGCTGGACCCCGGCAGGCTTCCTCTTGAGTTGCGGCTCTACTGCCCTTGTCGTGCCCTGCTGGCCCTGGTGACGGTGGTCCACGGGTCGCCTCCGCTCTGCTCCCTATAGTTGTGCTCCCCTGGTGGCCCCGTTCCCGCCGGTCTACCTCTCCTGGAGCCCGGAGGGGGTGATCCGGATTCTTGCGTAGGCGCTCCTTTTGTCCTCCCTCGCCTTCAACGGTCGTGCTTGGGAGGAGGGGGACAAGAAAAGTCATCACGGGGCACTTATCTTTTTTCAATCTTAAACTTGTAGGAAATTGCCAAATTTTAATTTAAATACTGTAATTCCTCGAGCCCATCTTTGTGTTCTATATTGCTTATACTTGTATCAGCATATGAATGAAAAAATAAACCTTGCCGGGAGCCCGTGCATGTGTATGTCCATGCAAAGGCGGAATGCCTCTTTACTGTAATAAAACGAGTTTTTCCCGGTAGGCCTATCCTACCGGCACCCACTTGGTCTGCCAGAGAACTACGTCTGTCGAGGAACAGACAGAGGGGCCAGCCCCCCGCCAACTCCTTTTTACCAAAGGCCACTGCGACCATTCTAACCGAACCTACGTTCGAGTTAGGGATGGGAGCACCTAAGTCTCAAAAGGAGAAGTGAGGCTTTCCCATGCAAAATTATAGCCTTATAGAACACCTACGGACAGGAGGTATAACTTACCTGTTTGGCTTGCCAGGCATTGCAGTGCTGGGCAATCTTCTCAACTCCTTGTTGAAGCCAAGTCCACGGCAGGAACCTGCAACTTCATGTAGATGAGAATGAATGCAGGATGCGATCCTATCTATATGCATATGCAAATGCTCATGAAATGCTTATGCAGTGATCTTGGTTGGGCCCCCCTCTCAGTGCTTCTTTATTTTCTCGTGCATGGGGTCATCGCCCCGGCTCTGTACAAGGGGTTACATGCAACTGAGGCAAGGCATGTACGAAAGGGTGGCTACCGGGCAAGGCCCGACAACCGCGCCTTACGGGTAGTACTTGCGGAGATGCTCAATATTCCATGAGTTTTGCAACTGAGTGCCACTCCAGTCTCCAGACGGACTGCGCCAGGTCAGGTGACTCGTACCACCCGGTAAGAGCCTTCCCACTTTGGTGATAGCTTGTTTGTACCCTTGGTGGATTGAACGCGCCTAAGGACAAGGTCACCTTTCTCAAGAGACCGGGCATGAACCATGTGGCTGTGATAGCGATGCAGGGCTTGCTGGTAGCGTGCAACATACGTAGCAGCCCGGAGACAGTTCTCTTCGAGTAGCACAACATCATCACGCCGGTGCTCAACTTGCTCCACTTCATCATAGGAAAGCACTCGAGGAGACCCATAAATGAGTTCCGTGGGGATAACTGCTTCTGCCCCGTATACCAGGGAGAAGGGAGTCTGCCCAGTAGCTTGGTTAGGTGTCGTTCTGAGGGACCAGAGAACTACCGGCAGCTCCTGATCCACAGCCTGCCGTGCTTCTGCAGCGTATCGAAAGTTCTTGTCTTGAGTCCACATAGTACTTCAACGTTCGCCCTCCCAGCTTGTCCATTGCTCCAGGGGCGTGCCACAGAGGCGAATGAGACCATGCATCCGAGGGTACGAACATATTGTATGAAGGCGTGGCTCATGAACTGAGTGCCATTGTTGGTGATGATCTTTGCCGGAACTCCAAAACGACACACCAATTCTTTCAAGACTTTGATAGCTGTCTGAGCAGTCACCTTTCTCATGGCATTCACTTCCGGTCACTTTGTAAAATTATCGATGGCAACGAACAAGAATTCAAAGCCCCCGATTGCTCGGGGGAAAGGGCCGAGGATGTCGAGCCCCCAGACCGAAAATGGCCATGATAGAGGGATTGTCTGAAGAGCTTGGGCATGCAGGTGTCTTTTCTTAGAATGGAATGTTGGAAATATGCCCTAGAGGCATTAATAAAATGGTTATTATTATATTTCCTTGTTCATTATAATTGTCTATTGTTCATGCTTTAATTGTATTATCCGGAAACAGTAATACATTCATGAATACATAGACAACAACGTGTCCCTAGTAAGCCTCTAGTTGACTAGCTCGTTGATTAACAGATGGTCACGGTTTCCTGACCATGGACATTGGATGTCATTGATAACGGGATCACATCATTAGGAGAATGATGTGATGGACAAGACCCAATCCTAAGCCTAGCACAAGATCGTGTTGTTTGTATGCTAAGGCTTTTCTAATGTCAAGTATCATTTCCTTAGACCATGAGGTTGTGCAACTCCCGGATACCGTAGGAATACTTTGGGTGTGCCAAACGTCACAACGTAACTGGGTGGCTATAAAGGTACACTACGGGTATCTCCGAAAGCATATGTTGGGTTGGCACGAACCAAGACTGGGATTTGTCACTCCGTATAACGAAGAGGTATCATAATGAGCTCAATGTGACTAAGGGGTTGGTCACGGGATGATGTGTTACGGAACGAGTAAAGAGACTTGCCATGACGAGATTGAACAAGGTATCAGTATACCGATGATCGAATCTCGGGCAAGTATCGTACCCATAGACAAAGGGAATTGCGTACGGGGTTGATTGAATCCTCGACATCGTGGTTCATCCGATGAGATCATCGGGGAGCATGTGGGAGCCAACATGGTTATCCAGATCCCGCTGTTGGTTATCGGTCGGAGAGTCGTCTTGGCCATGTCTGCATGTCTCCCGAACCCGTAGGGTCTACACACTTAAGGTTCGGTGACGCTAGGGTTGTAGAGATATTAGTATGCGGTAACCCGAAAATTGTTCGGAGTCCCGGATGAGATCCCGGACGTCACCAGGAATGGTCCGGAGGTGAAGATTTGTATATAGGAAGTCCAGTTTCTGCCACCGGGAATGTTTCGGGGGTCACCGGTATTGTACCGGGACTACCGGAAGGGTCCCGGGGGTCCACCGGGTGGGGCCACCTATCCCGGAGGGCCCCATGGGCTGAAGTGGGAAGGGAACCAGCCCCTGGTGGGCTGGTGCGCCCCCATGGGCCTCCCACTGCGCTTAGGGTTGGAAACCCTGGGGGTGGGGGTGCCCCACCTGACTTGGGGGGCAAGTCCCCCCCCCTTGGCCGCCGCCCCCCCTAGAGATTGGATCTCTAGGGGCCGGCGCCCCCCCAGGGCCCCTATATAAAGGGGGAGGGAGGGCTACGCACCCTAAGCACTGGCGCCTCCCTCTCCCTCCCTTGACACCTCTTCCTCCTCCCGTAGCGCTTGGCGAAGCCCTACTGGAATCCCGCTGCTTCCACCACCACGCCGTCGTGCTGCTGGATCTCCATCAACTTCTCCTCCCCCCTTGCTGGATCAAGAAGGAGTAGACGTCTCCGCTCCGTACGTGTGTTGAACGCGGAGGTGCCGTCTGTTCGGCGCTAGGATCATCTGTGATTTGGATCACGACGAGTACGACTCCATCAACCCCGTTCTCTTGAACGCTTCCGCACGCGATCTACAAGGGTATGTAGATGCACTCCCCTCTCCCTCATTGCTAGATGACTCCATAGATTGATCTTGGTGATGCGTAGAAAATTTTAAAATTCTGCTATGTTCCCCAACGATGGCATCATGAGCTAGGTCTATGCGTAGTATCTTACACGAGTAGAACACAAAGTAGTTGTGGGCGTAGATCATGTCAATTTACTTGCCGCTACTAGTCTTATCTTGATTCGGCGGCATCGTGGGATGAAGCAGCCCGAACCGACCTTACACGTACGCTTACGTGAGACAGGTTCCACCGACTGACATGCACTAGTTGCATAAGGTGGCTAGCGGGTGTCTGTCTCTCCCACTTTAGTCGGACCTGATTCGATGGAAAGGGTCCTTATGAAGGGTAAATAGAAATTGGCATATCATGTTGTGGTTTTGGCGTAGGTAAGAAACGTTCTTGCTAGAAACCTATAACAGCCACATAAAAACTTGCAACAACAATTAGAGGACGTCTAACTTGTTCTTGCAGCATGTGCCGCGTGATGTGATATGGCCAAAAGGATGTGATGAATGATATATATGTGATGTATGAGATTGATCATGTTCTTGTAATAGGAATCACGACTTGCATGTCGATGAGTGTGACAACCGGCAGGAGCCATAGGAGTTGTCTTATTTTATTGTATGACCTGCGTGTCACTGAAAATGCCATGTAATTACTTTACTTTATTGCTAACCGTTAGCCATAGTAGTAGAAGTAATGTTTGGCGAGACGACTTCATGAAGACACGATGATGGATATCATGATGATGGAGATCATGGTGTCATGCCGGTGATGATGATGATCATGGAGCCCCGAAGATGAAGATCAAAAGGAGCAAAATGATATTGGCCATATCATGTCACTTTTTGATTGCATGTGATGTTTATCATGTTTTACATCTTATTTGCTTAGAACGACGGTAGTAAATAAGATGATCTCCCACTAAAATTTCAAGAATTGTGTTTCCCCTAACTGTGCACTGTTGCTAAGGTTCGTTGTTCTGAAGCACCACGTGATGATCGGGTGTGATAGGCTCTAACGTTTGCATACAACGGGTGTAAGCCAGATTTACACACGCAATACACTTAGGGTTTACTTGACGAGCCTAACATGTACATACATGGCCTCGGAACACGGAAGACAAAAAGGTCGAGCATGAGTCGTATAGAAGATACGATCAACATAAAGATGTTCACCGTTGATGACTAGTCCATCTCACGTGATGATCGGACATGGCCTAGTCGATTCGGATCATGTATCACTTAGATGACTAGAGAGATGTCTATCTAAGTGGGAGTTCATTAAATTTGTTTAGATGAACTTAGTTGTCATGAACATAGTCTAAAATATTTACAATATGTCTTGTAGATCCAATGGCCCACGCTAATGTTGCCCTCAAATTCAACGCGTTCCTAGAGAAAACCAAGCTAAAAGACGATGGTAGCAACTATACGGATTGGGTCCGTAACTTGAGGATCATCCTCATAGCTGCCAAGAAAGCATATGTCCTTGAAGCACCGCTAGGTGATGCACTCATTTTCCCAGCAGCCCAAGATGTTATGAACACCTGGTAGTCACGTAGTGATGATTACTCCCTGGTTCAGTGCGGCATGCTTTACAGCTTAGAATCGGGGCTCCAAAAGCATTTTGAGCAGCACGGAGCATATGAGATGTTCCAAGAGATGAAAATGGTTTTCCAAGCTCATGCCCGAGTCGAGAGATATGATGTCTTCGACGCATTCTACAGTTGTAAGATGGAGGAGAATAGTTCTGTCAGCGAGCATATACTCAAATTGTTTGGGTTGCACAATCGCTTGTCTCAGTTGGGAATTAATCTCCCAGATGAAGCGGTCGTTGACAGAATCCTTCAGTCGCTCCCACCTAGCTACAAGAGCTTCGTGATGAACTTCAATATGCAAGGGATGGAGAAGTCCATTCCCGAGGTGTATTCAATGCTGAAATCAGCGGAGGTGGAGATCAAGAAAGAACATCAAGTGTTGATGGTGAATAAAACCACTAAGTTCAAGAAAGGCAAGGGTAAGAAGAACTTCAAGAAGGACGGCAAAGGAATTGCCGCGCCCGGTAAGCCAGTTGCCGGGAAGAAGCCAAAGAATGGACCCAAGCCTGAGACTGAGTGCTTTTATTGCAAGGGAACGGGTCATTGGAAGCGGAACTGCCCCAAAATACTTAGCAGATAAGAAGGCCGACAACGTCAAAGGTATATGTGATATACATGTTATTGATGTGTACCTTACCAGCGCTCGTAGTAGCTCCTGGGTATTTGATACCGGTGCAGTTGCTCACATTTGTAACTCAAAGCAGGAGCTGCGGAATAAGCGAAGACTGGCGAAGGACGAGGTGACGATGCGCGTCGGGAATGGTTCCAAGGTCGATGTGATCGCCGTCGGCACACTACCTCTGCATCTACCTTCGGGATTAGTTTTAAACCTCAATAATTGTTATTTAGTACCAGCTTTGAGCATGAACATTGTATCTGGATCTCGTTTAATGCGAGATGGCTACTCATTTAAATCTGAGAATAATGGTTGTTCTATTTATATGAGAAATGTTTTATGGTCATGCCCCGCTGGTCAATGGTTTATTCTTAATGAATCTCGAACGTGATGTTGCACATATTCATAGTGTGAATGCCAAAAGATGTAAGGTTGATAATGATAGTCCCACATACTTGAGGCACTGCCGCCTTGGTCATATTGGTGTCAAACGTATGAAGAAGCTCCATGCAGATGGACTTTTGGAGTCTCTTGATTATGAATCATTTGACACGTGCGAACCATGCCTCTTGGGCAAGATGACCAAGACTCCGTTTTCCGTAACAATGGAGCGAGGAACCAACTTATTGGAAATCATACATATTGATGTGTGCGGTCCAATGAGTGTTGAAGCTCGCGGTGGCTATCGTTATGTTCTCACCCTCACTGATGACTTAAGTAGATATGGGTATGTCTACTTGATGAAACACAAGTCTGAGACCTTTGAAAAGTTCAAGGAATTTCAGAATGAGGTTGAGAATCAACATGACAGAAAAATAAAGTTCTTACGATCAGATCATGGAGGAGAATATTTGAGTCACGAATTTGGCACACACCTAAGGAACTGTGGAATTGTTTCACAACTGACGCCGCCTGGAACACCTCAGCGTAATGGTGTGTCCGAACGTCATAATCGTACTCTGTTGGACATGGTGCAATCTATGATGACTCTTACCAACTTACCGCTATCATTTTGGGGTTATGCTTTAGAGACTGCCGCATTCACTTTAAATAGGGCACCATCAAAATCTGTTGAGACGACACCGTATGAACTTTGGTTTGGCAAGAAACCTAAGTTGTTGTTTATAAAAGTTTGGGGATGCCATGATTATGTCAAGAAACTTCAACCTGAAAAGCTCAAACCCAAATCGGAAAAATGCGTCTTCATAGGATACCCTAAGGAAACTATTGGGTACACCTTCTACCTCAGATCCGAAGGCAAGGTCTTCGTTGCCAAGAATGGATCCTTTCTGGAGAAAGAGTTTCTCTCGAAAGAAGTGAGTGGGAGGAAAGTGGAACTTGATGAGGTGATAGTCACCCCATCCGAACCAGAAAGTAGCGCAGCATGGGAAGATGTTCCTGTGGTGCCTGCACCGACTAGGGAGGAAGTTAATGATAATGATCATGAAGCTTCAGATCAAGTTACTGCTGAACTTCGTAGGTCCACAAGGACACGTTCCGCACCAGAGTGGTACGGCAACCTTGTCCTGGAAATCATGCTGTTAGACAACGGTGAACCTTCGAACTATGAAGAAGCGATGGCGGGCCCGGATTCCAACAAATGGCTTGAAGCCATGAAATCCGAGATAGGGTCCATGTATGATAACAAAGTATGGACTTTGGTGGACTTGCCCGATGATCGGGACGCCATAGAAAATAAATGGATCTTTAAGAAGAAGACTGACGCGGATGGTAATGTGACCGTCTATAAGGCTCGAATTGTCGCTAAAGGTTATCGACAAGTTCATGGAATTGACTGTGATGAGACTTTCTCTCCCGTAGCGATGCTGAAGTCCGTCCGAATCATGTGAGCAATTGCCGCATTCTATGATTATGAGATATGGCAAATGGACGTCAAAACGACATTCCTTAATGGCTTCCTCAAGGAAGAACTGTATATGATGCAGCCGGAAGGTTTTGTCGATCCTGAGAATGCTAACAAGGTATGCAAGCTCCAGCGCTCAATCTATGGGCCGGCGCAAGCATCTCGGAGTTGGATCATTCGCTTTGATGAGGTGATCAAAGTGTTTGGGTTATACAGACTTGGGGAGAAGCCTGTATTTACAAGAAAGTGAGTGGGAGCTCTGTAGCATTTCTCATATTATATGTGGATGATATATTGCTGAAGGGAAATGATGTAGAACTCTTGGAAAGCATAAAGGCCTACTTGAGTAAGTGTTTTTCAATGAAGGACCTTGGAAAAACTGCTTACATATTAGGCATCAAGATCTATAGAGATAGATCGAGACGCCTCATTGGTCTTTCACAAAGCACGTACGTTGACAAGATATTGAAGAAGTTCAATATGGATTATTCCAAGAAAGGGTTCTTGCCTGTATTGCAAGGTATGAAATTGAGCACATCTCAATGCCCGACCTCGGCAGAAGATAGAGAAAAGATGAGTGTCATCCCCTATGCCTCGGCCATAGGTTCTATTATGTATGCCATGTTGTGTACCAGACCAGATGTGAACCTTGCCATTAGTTTGGTGGGGAGGTACCAAAGTGATCCTAGTATGGAACACTGGACATCGGTCAAGAACATCCTGAAGTACCTGAAAAGGACTAAGGATATTTTTCTCGTTTATGGAGGTGACGAAGAGCTCGTCGTAAAGGGTTACGTCGATGCTAGCTTCGACACAGATTTGGATGACTCCAAGTCACAAACCGGATACATGTATATTTTGAATGGTGGGGCACTCAGCTGGTGCAGTTGCAAGCAAAGCGTCGTGGCGGCATCTACATGTGAAGCGGAGTACATAGCTGCTTCCGAAGCAGCGCAGGAAGGAGTCTGGATGAAGGAGTTCATCACCGACCTAGGAGTTATTCCAAGCGCGTCGGGTCCGATGACTCTCTTCTGTGACAACACTGGAGCTATTGCCATTGCCAAGGAGCCCAGGTTTCACAAGAAGACCAAGCACATCAAGCGCCATTTCAACTCCATCCGGAATTATATTCAAGATGGATACATAGATATTTGTAAAGTGCATACGGATCTGAATGTCGCAGATCCGTTGACTAAACCTCTTCCACGAGCAAAACATGATCAACACCAGAACTCTATGGGTGTTCGATTCATCACAATGTAACAAGATTATTGACTCTAGTGCAAGTGGGAGACTGTGGGAAATATGCCCTAGAGGCAATAATAAAATGGTTATTATTATATTTCCTTATTCATGATAATTGTCCATTGTTCATGCTTTAATTGTATTATCCGGAAACAGTAATACATTGGTGAATACATAGACAACAACGTGTCCCTAGTAAGCCTCTAGTTGACTAGCTTGTTGATCAACAGATGGTCACGGTTTCCTGACCATGGACATTGGATGTCATTGATAACGGGATCACATCATTAGGAGAATGATGTAATGGACAAGACCCAATCCTAAGCCTAGCACAAGATCGTGTAGTTCGTATGCTAAGGCTTTTCCAATGTCAAGAATCCTTTCCTTAGACCATGAGGTTGTGCAACTCCCGGATACCGTAGGAATACTTTGGGTGAGCCAAACGACACAACGTAACTGGGTGGCTAGAAAGTTACACTACGGGTATCTCCGAAAGCATCTGTTGGGTTGGCACGAACCGAGACTGGGATTTGTCACTCCGTATGACGGAGAGGAATTCTGGGCCCACTCGGTAAGACATCATCATAATGAGCTCCATGTGACTAAGGGGTTGGTCACGGGATGATGTGTTACGGAATGATTAAAGAGACTTGCCATGATGAGATTGAACAAGGTATCGGTATACCGACGATCGAATCTCGGGCAAATATCGTACCGATAGATAAAGGGAATTGCGTACGGGATTGATTGAATCCTCGACATCGTGGTTCATCCGATGAATCATCGAGGAGCATGTGGGAGCCAACATGGGTATCCAGATCCCGTTGTTGGTTATTGGCCTGAGAGTCGTCTCGGCCATGTCTGCGTGTCTCCCGAACCCGTAGGGTCTACACACTTAAGGTTCGGTGACACTAGGGTTGTAGAGATATTAGTATGCAGTAACCCGAAAGTTGTTCGGAGTCCCGAATGAGACCCCGGACGTCACTAGGAGTTCCGGAATGGTCCGGAGGTGAAGATTTGTATATAGCAAGTCCAGTTTCGGCCACCGGGAAGGTTTCGGGGGTCACCGGTATTGTACCGGGAGCACCGGAAGGGTCCCGGGGGTCCACCGAGTGGGGCCACCTATCCCGGAGTGCCCCATGGGCTGAAGTGGGAAGGGAACCAGCCCCTGGTGGGCTGGTGCGCCCCCCATGGGCCTCCCCCTACGCCTAGGGTTGGAAACCATGGGGGTGGGGGGCGCCCCACCTGACTTGGGGGGCAAGTCCCCCCCCCCTTGGCCGCCGCTCCCCCCTAGAGATTGCATCTCTAGGGGATGGCGCCCCCCAGGGCCCCTATATAAAGGGGGGAGGGAGGGCTGCGCACCCTAAGCCCCGGCGCCTCCTTCTCCCTCCCGTGACACCTCTTCCTCCTCCCGTAGCGCTTGGCGAAGCCCTGCTGGAATCCCGCTGCTTCCACCACCACGCCGTCGTGCTGCTGGATCTCCATCAACGGATCAAGAAGGAGGAGACATCTCCGCTCCGTACGTGTATTGAACGCGGAGGTGCAGTCCGTTCGCCGCTAGGATCATCGGTGATTTGGATCACGTTGAGTACGACTCCATCAACCCCGTTCTCTTGAACGCTTCCGCACGCGATCTACAAGGGAATGTAGATGCACTCCCCTCTCCCTCGTTGCTAGATGACTCCATAGATTGATCTTGGTGATGCGTAGAAAATTTTAAAATTCTGCTACGTTCCCCAACATGGAACTGATAGGCTTCACATGTCGTGATGAGCTCAACCGCATCTTGGAGGGCTGTGAGCCAATAGAATCCTTGCCGGATTGCTTTCCCAACTAATGCCCTTGCTCCAATGTGGGAGCCACACATTCCTCTGTGAATCTCAGCCAGCAGTTCCTTTCCATCCTCCCGGTAGACACACTTCAATTGCACACCATCAGGCCTTCTTCTGTATAGAGTGTCATCGACAAACTGATACATACCGGCCCTCTGGGCTACTTTTTCAGCTTCATATTGGTCGTCAGGGAGTTCTCTGGTTTGGAGGAAGTGGAAAATGTGCCTTGCCCAAGATGGAGCATGTGGCTCGGCAACGAGGACTAGCGGCACCTCCTCTACTGCGGGAGCACCAGCCTCGTCCGCGGGGTCTGTTGGCCCGGTTGGAGGGGGTGGTCCGGTAGGGTGTGAGGAGTTGTTTTCGGCAGGGTCTCTACCGGGAAGAGACGGCTCGACGGGGAGAGGCTTACAGTCCAACTTTCTTCTTTTGTGGGCCATTGTTGCTGGTGATATAGAGGGCTGAGAGAGACGGAGAACAAAAGTTGCTGGTTCTGCAGGAAGCTTTTGCGCAACACACTTTGACAGGTGATCGGCTATGTTGTTTTCCGCACGGAGTACGTGCTTTGTTTGCAAACCGTTAAAGTGCTCCTCCAATCTCCTCACTTCCTTGATGTATGCCTCCATCAACGGACTTTGGTAATCCTTGTTGACTTGTCTCACCACAAGCTTTGAATCTCCTCGAATGATCAGTTTCTTAATTCCCAATTCTGCTGCAATTCTGAGCCCGGCAAGGAGCCCTTCATACTCTTTAGTATTGTTGGTGGCTTATTCTCGGGCAAAATGCATTTGGACGAAGTACTTCAAGTGCTCCCCGGAGGGGGAAACAAGAAGCACGCCAACTCTTGCACCTTGTAGGGAAAAAGCACCATCAAAATACATAATCCATTCCCTGGGTGATTCCTTGCCGGGGATAGATGTCTCTATTATCTCCTCAAGGGTTGGCGTCCATTCTGCAATAAACTCTGCCAATGCCCTACTCTGGGTAGTTGATGTGCTCTCATACTCAGGGTTTCGGAGTATCCTTTGCAACGGAAAACGAGTGACAACTGTGATCTCGTGGGCTTGGAAGTAGTGGCACAGTTTCCTTGAGGCCATAACGAGACCAAAGATCAATTTTTGCACACCAGAATACCTCGATCTAGCCCCCTATAATAAGGAGCTGACGAAGTACACCGGGCGCTACACCACCTTCTTCCTTGCCACGTCCTTGGGGTTGCTCTCATTGTCATGCTCATTACTGTCTTGATCCTTCTCTGACTCTGCCATGTTCTGCTTGTTTTCTGCCTCATCCACTTCTCGCTGCGCTACCAAGGCCGCACAGACCAGTTGGTTGGTTGCCGCCAGGTATAGCAACAATGGTTCTTGGGGTTTGTGCGCAACCAAGGTAGGTACAGACGAAAGGTAGGCCTTCAACTCTTGCAGGGCTGCATCTGCTTCCGGGGTCCACTTCACAGGCCTTGCCTTCTTCAAAATCTTAAAGAAGGGCAGGGCATGCTCGGCAGACTTGAAGATTAATCTGCTTAGCGCGGCAACGCGTCCTGTTAAGCGCCTCACATCTTTAACTGTCCTTGGTGCTTGGATCTGCTCAATGTCTCTGATCTTGTCAGGGTTAGCTTCGATCCCCCGGTGGGATACGAAGAATCCAAGTAGCTTGCCAGAGGGGGCACTTCTCTGGATTAAGTTTCAAATTGATCTTGTGCAGATTGGCAAATGTCTCCTCCAAACCTTGGATAAGGGTGGCCTTATCCTTGGTTTTGACCATGATATCATCCATATAGGCTTCTATATTTCTGTGTAATTGTGGCTCAAAACCAATATGGACTGCCCGCCACTCTTTAATCAAAATGGCATGCGGTTAAAGCAGTACGTATCACATGGAGTGATGAATGACGTCATCTCTTTGTCTTCCTTGGACATGAAGATCTGATGATATTCGGAGTATGCATCCAGAAAGGAGAGAAAATCACATCCTGAAGTGGAATCCGCAATCTGGTCCATGCGTGGCAAGGGGAATGGGTCTTTCGGACAAGCCTTGTTGAGATCTATGAAATCAATGCAAAGCCTTCACTTCCCGTTGGCCTTCCGGACTACCACTGGATTTGCTAACCACGTAGGGTGCAGTACTACTCTGACCAAACTAGCCGCCTCCAGTCTCTTGATCTCTTCAGCAATGAACTGATGCCTCTCCAAGGACTGCTTCTGGACTTTCTTCTTCATAGGTCGGGCATGTGGGCAGACAACAAGGTGGTGCTTGATTACCTCTGTGGGAACACCGAGGATATCAGATGGTTGCCACGCAAATACATCAATATTCGCTCGTAGGAAGGCAACGAGCACGCTTTCCTATTTTTTCATCGAGGGTGGCGCTGATAGTGAAAGTACCATCAACGCCAACCAGCACTGCCGGGACCTTCTTCACTTGGGGTGCAGCAACCTTGGATCTCTTGCTATTGGAACACTCCGACACGTAGTCAACGTGTGCCATGCACTCGGAGGGGGCACGCTTGCCGGACTTCTTACCGGAGGTCCGACCATCCTTTTCCTTTCCTTTGCTTTCCTTGGTAGGAGCTGCCGCTGCATCTACTGCGACTGCATCTCGGTACATCTTGTCAACACAGATAATTGCATCCTTCTCATCTGATGGGATGGTGATGACTCCTAGTGGCCCAGGCTTCTTCAAAGTATGGTAAGCATAGTGGGATGCTGCCATGAACTTCGCCAAGGCCGGGCGTCCGAGATTCCCATTGTACGGCAAGGGGAGATCAACCACATCAAACACAATCTTCTTAGTCTGATAGTCCAGTTCTCCCCCAAACGTCAGCGACAACGTAATCTTTCCCGTGGGACGGCTCCTGCCAGGATTAACTCCTTGAAATGTGTCGGTAACCGCTAGCTCTTCTTCTCCTATCTGAAGCTTGTTGATGACAGTCGGGGAGATCAGATTCAACCCGGCCCCGCCATCCACTAACATCTTTGTGACCTTGAGGTTTTGAATTGTTGGGGAGACCAACAATGGCAAACATCCTACCGTAGTGGTGCGGCCAGGGTGATCTTTCTCGTAAAAGATGATGGGCGTGTGGGCCATTTGAGCGGCTTCTGGGCCTCTGGCGCTGGTTCCACGACATTGATCTCTCGCGCCCACCGCTTGAGCTGGTGGTGAGAGGCGTGCAAAGATGCACCCCCAACAATGCACATGGCATCACTGGCCTTCTGAAACTCCTGCTTACTGGTTTCCTCTTCATCCCCTCCATCACTTACATTATCCCCTGGTGGGTTTTCCTTGGTTCCGAAAGGGTTTGCTGGGGCGGTTTGCTTCACCGCCTCGGCCCTTACCACCAGCGGCATTCTAACCCTTTTCCTTGTCATGCTTATCATATTCTGCCCTTTGTTTCTTGACAAGCTGCTTAACCTGGTAACACCCCTGAGGATCATGGCCCTTGGTCCAATGGATCTTGCAGTACGGTTCGTCACCCTTCCTAGCTTTTTCGGCGGCAACGGCTTCCCGGAAGGCAGCGCAAGCGGTAGCTTCCTTGCCGGGGGCCTCAACCTTGGCCTTCTTGTCGGTACTAGGTGTGCGTGATCCTTCAATAGTCATAGCTGCCTCATCTCTTGGCTTCTTACTGCTCTTCTTGCCCTTTCCCTGACTGGTTGATTCCTCCTCATCCTCTGAATCAACATTGGGCAATCTTCCTCTCCAGGCAACTTCCTTCCTTCCTCCATCCGAGCGCACTTATCCACGAGCGTGTATAACTCCTTCACAGTCTTCGGCAACGCACGTTCATCTTGGAACGAATGCGGCGGTTGCGCACATTGGACTGGAAAGCTACTATAACAGCTGCCAGATGGATATTTGGAATATTTCTATGAAATTCACTGAATCTTTGTAAATACTTACGAAGAGTGTCTCCTTACTTCTGTTGAAGGAGTTGCAGGTCGATGGGCCTGCTGGGCTCTTGGTGGCCACCGGTGAAAGCACCGATGAACTCGTGGCACAGGTCTGCCCATGAAAAAATGGAGCCTCCCGGTAGGTGCATCAACCAAGACCACACGTTGGACTTGAGGGCCAAAGGGAAGTAGTTGGTGAACACCTTCTTGTCTATACCCCAGGCAGCCTGAACAGCGATGGTGTAGATGCTCAGGAACTCTGCCGGGTTCAGCTTCCCATCGTACTTCTCAGGTATCTCTGGCTTGAATGTGCGAACGGACGGCCAACGGACTTTCCACAGTTCTTGCGCGATGGCAGGGCAGCCGACCTCGAATGGTAGGCACCCGCCAACACCGAGCGCAGGCTCATCGACACTGAGGCCGTCGCACACGCCGGTCTGGCGGAGATCGTCGCGGCATCGGTGTCTCCCTGCCGCCTATCCTCCAGGGATCGATTTTGGCCAGGGCATGCTTGAGGGCCAGAAGAGGCCATCGAGACGTCGTCGCGGTCTTGATTCTGTTGCGCCCGCATCGGCTGCCATGGTGGGGACTGCACCATGGGGACGGCCCCCTCTATTCAGCTAGCGGTACGGGCGGTTGTTGTTGCTTGGGGAGGTCGTGGCGGGCCAGCTTGTCGAGAGCCCCCGGCCTCGGTGAAACCGAGTAGGCTTTAGATGGTGGCACGCCATTCATGCATCTGCTCGACTACTGGCGGAAATCTCAGTAGCAGCTGAGCTCGCGCCATAGCTTCCGTGGTTGTGCTTGGTATAGATGTTGATAATGTCGATCGCACTGTCGCCTGGCTCTCGACGGTGCCAGCAGCCACGGTGCCACGTCCACGCTGTCGTGGGACCACCACCTAGGTAGCGGGATTGCGCGGCGGTGGTGCTCGATGGTCAGCGGCTCCGTCGAGCGCAGAGGCTTGTCCGGGCGGAAGTACATGCGTCGTGTTCGTCCCCATGGCGGGGGCGGACGGAGGGAGATGGTTTACCCCAGATCGAGCGCCGTTGCAGTGACTATGCCCATCGGTGGGAGGAGGGGGTGCGGACGGAGTGACCCTCTCGCCCACACCTTGCCGAGTGTGACCGCCGAGGCGCTGCTGATGTTGTTCTCCTCCGACATCTCCTGCCCCCGTGCCGGCCGCGGGGGAAGTGGTGATGGCACCACCTGCTCCAACCACGTCCCCAGTAGCGTTCATGTCTCCGCTCGCATCTGCATCCCCCACGACATTAGAGGCCGCGGGCGGTGGATGGGTGGGCAGAAGCCCCGAATTTCTTCTTGGGCGCCACAGTTGATGGCGCCGTCGAAGATGAAGACGGTGACGAAGATGACGCGTTGCGCACAGTTTAAGGTTCGCGCGAGCGAGCCGCCTACCTAGCACGTCAAAGATGTCGCGGGATATCCATGGCCACCTATGGGACTAGGAGGCCCCTTGCTGGTTCGGCAGGGGGACGTCGCGTTGCACAAAGAGCAGACCAGCGCTCGACAGCACGGCAAAGAGCACACATGCAATTTAACCAGGTTCGGGCCACCGTGAGGCGTAAAAACCTACTCCTGCTTTGGTGGATTGATGGTGGAATGGAGGAGGTGGAGCTTAGTGGACTTGCCCGGCAGGGGTTGCCTTAGGCAGTAGCGACTACGCCCGTATGGGGGTGTGGGTTAATCAACTTTCCAACCCTTTCTACGATTGCCATGGGCCTCCTTTTATAGATCAAGGGGCTACCACAGTGGCAAAGTAGTCATTATGCACTAATATGATAGCAAACAGTGCTATCATACCTAACTCTGCGGGCTGACAAGGTGCATTAAATGCACCACTTAGTGTCACATCATTGGCTGCCCGGCAAGGCTTGCCGGGCTATCTTCCCAGCTCTGCGTATGTCCTCTTCACACGTCGTGGCACGGGTGTTATCTACGGGTTCTTCTCGTAGGGAAATGCTGCCATGTGGCTAATGGCTGCCACTTAATCATCTTGCGACTTGACACCGCATTGATCGACGACGTGGGTCATGCTTGAGTGTTTGGTGAGGTGGTTTTGCCTCCGCGAGCCCCGGCAGGCCCTGCCAGGATGTCTTGACTGTCTCCTTCTGAGGACGGCCTTGCCCCTCGCCGGGCTCACCTGCCCGACAAAGGAGGCCCTTCTCTCGGCGACGCCTTGCTTCTCTGGTCTGCTTGTTGGCCTCATTGACCTCTTGGTCTCTCGTACATCTTGGTCTGGTGCTTCAATCTTGTCTTTGCGCCTGTGCATAGTCTAGGTAACAAACCCAGGGTTTGTTGCACCGACACAAAACACATCTAACAATATACGTATATATAAATCTTGTATTTTCAAGGTCTTCAAACATTGTAACTTTTGTCTTACATCAATGAAGAAATCTTCATAACACCAAGTCTTATCGTAGATTGTTCTTCTTAAAACTTGAAGCATACTAAATAGATAGGGTATAAACCTCGCAAGCTTATTCTACGAATAATAGAAATACCAATCACATCACACATCATCAATCAATAAGAAACACAAAAGTCACACCGCACAAGCAAAACCTACACGTAAGGTCATATCCACAAGAGATATGATCTCATCATACTACACACAAATCATTGATCGGACTCAACTCAGTTGTCGTGGTCTGCGAACTAAAGTCCTCAAATGATAGTAATACAACTACAAGGGACATCTACTATTGAAAAGAGAAGGTAACTAGCAAAAGATAAGAATAGAAGAGTGAAGACTACTAGGTAGATAAACTTGTAAAATAAGTTTTTTACTCCAATGTCTTTTCTAGTCCATTTTCTAGGGTCATGACCTACAGTCAACACACTGCTCTGATACCGTCTGTAACAACTTGGCCCTGATAAGATTCGATAGCTCTATGCTTATTGTGCTAGTCCCTGAATCTATTCGCTAGCACACATAGTACATACAAATATCAAAAACAAGTGCATCATTTACTACAACGAATGATCCAGAAATTAATAATGTATTACAAACTGAGTAGCACATAGCTTAGCTTAATTCAATAATAACAACAAAAATGTAGCATAAGAAAACGATGAGTCCCGTCAATGCCCACTCACGAAAATGCTGAGTGAAGACTCGCGACCCTATTGTATCTCAATGATAATCTGAATATCCTGCAACATAATAAGTTGCAGCCACAAGGGTCAATACAATGAATGTATTGGCAAATGACACATAATGATATAACAAAACTACCTCCACAAGCAAGGTATGACAAACAAAACACTCAAAGTTTGGTTTCGCGTAAAACTACCTTCACCTAAGTCCACTACATAGGCAAGGTGCACACAAACACACATGGCAAACATCTTCCAAGATGTATCAAGTGCACTCAGTCGATGGGGCTGTCAATGGGGACTCCAA
This sequence comes from Secale cereale, assembly GCA_902687465.1. Classification (NCBI taxonomy): domain Eukaryota; kingdom Viridiplantae; phylum Streptophyta; class Magnoliopsida; order Poales; family Poaceae; genus Secale; species Secale cereale. The sequence continues at coordinate 414,210,123 of LR738710.1, forward strand.
AGCACTCAGCCATCAACGCATTCACCTGATTTAAGTCCAGACAACTCAAGTGCGCTCATTCATGGCGCATTCTCTAGGGATAATAGAGCGCTTAGCCAGTGACGCATTCACGTGAGGAAAAGTCATGAGCCTATATCTATAAACACTCACCACTTCCATGTATCACTCGACACACGCCCGCGTCCACCACAACAAACTAATCACATAACACAACCAACTCCAAAATATGACAACACGGAATATAATGTTCAAGCAAACAAATATCATAACACAATAGCTACATATGCATAACAGAAAATATAGGATGACCATAATCAAAAGTGAAACTTGCGTTGAATGGCAATGAAGTACGCTAACACTTAATTACGATCCGCTTCACACTCCGGACAATCTATATGTTCAAATGAATGCACCGATAAATAAATCGTACTCACATAACTCTAAAATAAAGTAAACATCAAGGAATTAAAATAAAACCCCTATAACAATAACAAAAAAGTAGGTATAGATTATCTACATGCTAGTAGGATCACAATGCAGAAAGCAAAAGGAGTCAACTAATTTGGACCAATGGTTTGAAAGATATGGGCTCCCAAAGGTTAAATTCAAATTTGATTAAATTCAAATTTAAACAGTTCAAAAATGTGAAATTTTGGTTCTACAGTATTATCCCATTCACTACGAGTACACAGGAAAAAGAATCGATGAATTTGGAGTTACAGATCTCAAAATATACCTAAACGAAAATATGATATGAAATCTGCCCACGAAGATTGTGCCATGACAGTGTTCCTGGAAGAACTGTCACGGCTGCTATGACGTTGTCACGTGCTGCATTTCTACTATCTCAGAAGTGTTCATTGCGAGGTCTAAACGGCGAACATCCTCAACTTAAAGGAAAACGTTTCGGTTAAAAAAATTGTCGATATAATCTCGGTCGTCGGAGGGAGATCGGACGGATGGGAGATGCTCACCGCGGAACACAGGGAAGGATGTCACCGGAGTTGCGGAAGAAAAATGCGGTGATTCCTAGCTCCGACGGTCCATTTGATCTGGAGGTCTCCGAGGCTCATGGATGATACTTGGAGATGCGGATGAGCTCGGAGGTCTCGTGTGACACCCCAAGACCGACACTTCAGATGCCTTCCATGGATTCTGAGTTTTGTAGTGTGTTTTATTTGTGTGTTGCATTCGTCATGTCATCATTTGCATTGCATTGGTAGTTTGCATCCACATGTTTTCATAAAACCAGTAGTCATTCGTAGTTGCCGCTTTTCCTTTTGTCTCCAATGTCCTTTCTCAGTCCAACTGGGTATTTCGAGTCCCTCTTGTCTGACCATTTGACCCTCCTTGCACAGTGCACAGACCCTTCGGGCGCGTCTGAAAACTTCCCCGAAACCCGAACCGGGCACTCGTCACCGTTGGGTCCGGATCAACCCCAAACATCCCTAAAACATTTCCTTTTTTTATTTGGACTCCCTACCTATTTATTTCTCGACCGTCTGATTGCGATCGGATGGACGAGATACCCCTAAACCTAACCCACTTGCTATATAAGTAGAGCAACCCTAAAATCTCAGACGACTGTTCCATCCAATACCTCCGCCGCCACCACTCCACCTGGTCTCTCCTTCCACCTCGGGATCCTGCCCGATCCACCCATTCAACCACCTTCCTCCCGCAGCCTGTTTCGGATCCACTTGGTCAACGCGGAGTCCACCCCGACCAACCAGCGCCGCTCCACCTCGTCCCCGCCTACCTTCATCTCACTGTCGCCCCGGCTGCCTCCGCCAGCGCTGGAGTGCGCCAGCGCGTCGACGACCAAGCCGTCGCCCAAAGGTCAAGGCCATCGTTTTCCTTGCCCCGTCTAGCCTTCCCCGACCAGCTCCTCGTCGCATGCGCACCTGCCGGACCCCTACCTTGCCTCGTCGTCGGACCACCTTCCTTCGTCGCCCTCGTGCCATCCCAGCCTCCTCGTCGTTTTTCTCCTTGCTGTGGCCTCCTCTGCCGCCGGGAAGCGCCGCCCCGCCACCTTCCATTACTCGCCACCAACCTGAGCCCCGGCGAGCTCTCGTTAGTCGTCGTCCAGGACCCTACCCTCGGCGACTAGGTCATCAACCTCGCTGCGCCCCGTTCTTCTCTTCACGCTCCTCCCGCTTGCCTTTCCGTGAGCTTCCGTGACCCCGCCGCGACGCCCTCTGCTAACTCTTGAGCTTGTGTTGTATTCCCTCGGAGAGGAAAGGGAGATGCAGCACAGTAGCGTAAGTATTTCCCTCAGTTTTTGAGAACCAAGGTATCAATCCAGTAGGAGACCACGCGTCAGTCCCTCGCACCTGCACAAACAAATAAGAACTTTGCAGCCAACGCAATAAGGGGTTGTCAATCCATTTACGGTCACTTACGATGGTGAGATCTGATAGAGATGATAATTATATTTTTGGTATTTTTGGTATAGAAACAAAAAGTAAAGAAAGCAAATAAACAACGGCGGCAGAAATTGGCTAGTTGACAGGAAAGTAATATGATAGAGATAGACCCGGGGGGCCATAGTTTTCTCTAGTGGCTTCTCTCATGATAGCGATATTCTACGGTGGGTAAACAAATTACAGTCGAGCAATTGATAGAAAAGCGAATAATTATGAGATTATCTAGGCATGATCATTGTATATAGGCATCACGTCTGAGACAAGTAGACCGACTCCTGCCTGCATCTACTACTATTACTCCACACATCGACCGCTATCCAGCATGCATCTAGTGTATTGAGTTCATACGAACAGAGTAACGCCTTAAGCAAGATGACATGATGTAGAGGGATAAACTCAAGCAATATGATGAAAACCCCATCTTTTTATCCTCGATGGCAACAATACAATACGTGCCTTGCTGCCCCTACTGTCACTGGGAAAGGACACCGCAAGATTGAACCCAAAGCCAAGCACTTCTCCCATTGCAAGAACTATAGATCTAGTAGGCCAAACCAAACCAATAATTCGAAGAGACTTGCAAGGATATTATGAGCACACATAAAAAGTGCAGAGAAGAACCAAATATCTTTCATAGATAACCTTGATCATAAACTCACAATTCATCGGATCTTGACAAACACACTGCAAAAAGAGATTACATCGAATAGATCTCCTCGAAGACTGAGGAGAACTTTGTATTGAGATCCGGAGAGAGAGAATAAGCCATCTAGATACTAGCTATGGACCCGAAGGTCTGTGGTAAACTAGTCACAACTCATGGTGAGGGAGATGATGATGGTGATGAAGGCCTCTGTGATGGATCCCCCTCCCTGAACAGGCTCCAAGATGGGATCTCCACGGGAATAGCAGCTACGGCGATGGAATTAGGGTTTTCTCTCTGCGTCTGGAGTTTCTGGGGTACGTAGGCATATATAGGAGGAAGAGGGGCACTAGGGGCCACCGGGCCTGCCCTCGAGGCAGGGGGGCGCGCCTTGGGAAGGGGACGCGCCCCCCCATCCTCGAGGGTGGGTCCCCTGTCCTCTGGCTTGGCCCCGAAGTTTATCTCGCATGATTTTCTCCAAAAATATCTCTTGCGAAGGTTTCATTCCGTTTGGACTCCATTTGATATTCCTTTTCTGCAAAACCCTGAAATAGGCAAAAAAAAACAGCAATCTGGATTGGGCCTTTGGGTTAGTAGGTTAGTCCAAAAAATGATATAAAAGTGAATGATAAAGCCCATTAAACATCTAAGACTTCATAAATAATAGCATGGAACAATAAAAAATTATAGATACGTTGGAGAGTATCACCCTCTGCAGGTCAACATCACCACCAGATCCTCCATCACAGCTCCTTGCCGTCACCAAGACCTTGCCTCACGCCCTGGGTCTGGACCCGTCCCCGACCTCCTCCCCGCCGAATCTGCTCGTCCTCGCCTCATCTGCGTCACCGGAGCCACGCCTCCCTGCGCCCCGCAGCCCTGCCGCGTCGCTCCCTTGATTCGTTCGAGCAGAGACAAGACGATCGAAGTAGCCGAGCGTCGACTCCGCCTCACCTCGCGCCAAGCCTGCCAGGCCTCCTAACCCGCGGCGCCATCGATCTGGGCCTTGGCACATGGTGAGCCACTGATATGCCCCCTTTGCGCTGTTGGGCCAGCCAGATGCGGCCCGTATCATGTTTTTCTCAGTTCTGCGAATTTAGCATTATGCAAGTTGCCAGTTCACAATTTAGTCCTTGCACTTCATGCATATAATAACTCCGTAACCATGCATCGGAATTAAACAAGTTATATATGCAAAATGCTTAGAATTTTGTGTAGATTAATAATTTGCAACTTTCATCCTGTTTAACATGTTTAAACTTGTTATTTGAATTATTTTCTTAATAACATGTTGAAATGGTTTATTTCATAACTAAATAACCGTAGCTCCAAATTTAATAAACTTTATATGTAAATGGGGTGGAAAAATGTGTAGAATAACTTGGTGCTTTTACTTTTGTTGTTTAATAACTTTAAAATTAATTAATAGGAAGAACAGTACCAAATTCATAATATGCACTTGGGGATTTTCCCAAATTCTTGTTTGTTATTTCCGACCTCATTTAAATTGCTTAAATAGATAGTTTACTTATGCTTCACCTCTTGCCATGTTAAGAACATTAAAAATGTTGGGTTCATAAACGAGAGTCAACTAAATAAATAGATGTGGTGTTTCGTCAATATGCAACTTGTTGCATATTGAGCTCCAAATAACATGTAGTATTGTTTGAGCACTTTGCCATGCCATGCATTTTTACATCGGACATGCATCAGACTTGTTTGTGCATTATATGCCATGTTATGTGTGTTTACCATGTTGTTTGCTTCTTTCCGGTTTGCTTCTCTCGTTAGCTTCGGTTTTGTTCCAGAGTTGTGAGGATTCATTCGACTACGACCGTTTTTCTTCTTCATGGACTCGTTCTTCTTCCTTGCGGGATCTCAGGCAAGATGACCGCTCCTTGATATCACCTCTATCTTTGCTTTGCTAGTTGTCTCGCTCTATAGCTATGTCGCGATGCCCATTCTTGTCTTGTTTGCCTCCTATGTTGCCATGACACACTCTAACTGCCTTCTAGCAAACCGTTGATTGGCTAAGTACGCAATTGCTCAGCCCGTCTTATAGCGTTGATAGATGCAGGTGAAGATGGAAGATGTTCCATGTTGGGACATGGATTCTTCGGGATAACACAATATATATCTTATTTAATTAATGCACATATATACTTGGTAATAGGTGGAAGCTTGGACTTTTGGTTGGTGTTTTGTTCCACTCATGCCGCCTTAGGATCCGATAAACCATTGTTATGTTCCTTGATATTGCGTTCCTAACTCGGTTGGGGTTTATGGGCCCCCCTCGATAATTCTCTCTGTTTAAAGCTTTTCCAGCAAGGCCCATCCTGGGATTTACCATTTGCCTAATAACTAAAAACTGCATATGGGGTAATTAACCCGTGGATTCTTAATAAACCCTGGGCCAGTGCTCCTCATGAGTGTTGGTCCAAACTAGAGCCACTTGCGGTGCCACCCATTTAATGGGGTCTTCGGTTGCCGTACGTAGTGTTCATCCGATCGTGGCCTGAGACGAGATACGTGCGGCTCTTATCAGGGTGTCGGCACGTCGGGAGGTCTTGCTGGATTAGTTTTACCTTTGTCGAAATATCTTGTGCACGAGATTTCGAGAACACTCGGGTCTTCCCAGTTTGGAGTTGTTACTCCGCTGATCGTGAGAGCTTGTGATGGGCTAAGTTGGGACACCCCTGCAGGGTTATGATCTTTCGAAAGCCGTGCCCGTGGTTATGTGGTAGATTGGAATTTGTTAATATACGGTTGTAGATAACTTGACACCATAACTCTATAAGAATACACTACCTGTGTGAGTAAACGTGATGGTCTCTTTTCGAAGGGGTTCAGAAAGTGAACACGGCGGGGTTAAGTATGAACGTAAGTAGACAGGATCACTTCTTGATCAGTACTAGTTGCGATCGTTGGCATATGTTCTCTTCTCGCTCTAGCTTCGTAAGCTAGCCTCATATATGCTTAGTGCTTGCTGCAGTCACTTCATAACCTCTCCACACCTAAAAGCCTTGATAGTTTTGGTATCCGGTAACAAGATTGCTGAGTCCTCGTGACTCACAGTTTACTACACAAACAGAGGTGTAGGTCCAACCGAGTACGATGCAGGTGATGGCCAGGAGCTCAAGTGGGAGTTCGATGAGGAACGTGGGCGTATGTACGTGATGTTCCCGACGATCAGTAGTGGTTCCTACTAGGGACGATCGTGCATAGTGGGTGGTTATCCTCCCTTTCATCTGTAATCATCCATAGGCGAACTTATGTGTACTCTGGATGATGCATGACTTATTTATGCATTGTGTGAAGTGGCGATTGTATGCCGACTATATTATTTGTACCTTTGTTCTTGTACATGGGAATGTGTGAAGATGACCATCTTGACATCATACCAAAATGCGGTTATGCCTCTAAGTCGTGCCTCGACACGTAGGAGATATAGCCGCATCTTGGGCGTTACAAGTTGGTAATCAAAGCCTTCCCCGACCTAGGAGCCCCTGCTTGATCGAATCGATGCCGATGTTGAGTCTAGAAACAAAAATTGCTTCGAGTCTTAGGAATATATATCGGAGAGTAGGAATTCTTTTTCTCATTATCTCCTTCGTCGCTCTAGTGAGGACTCCTGACGTAGAAGTTTTGACTTCCAATCCTTATTTTTCACCAAAAAAATTAGGACCATGAAAGTATTGTTGGGATCGTTCCGCTATCTTTGTGATGTGCATTTTGTCTTGGTGCCTCCCTCTGTTGGGGGTTAGTCCCAGGGAGTTAAGATATGAGGTCTTGTCATCGCATTGTGTATCATTACAGTTCCGGAATACCAGAGGTCGCCGACATCGAAGATGATTCTATGCATGTCTGGTGGTGAGATAACCTCGACGCCACCCAGTATTGGGGCGATTGATCGGGAGTATTACCACAACTAGTATAGCGGATGCTTTTCGAAGGCCTGAGGTACACTGTTTCCGAAGGTGCTTGGTTATGTGTTGACGGATGGATATAGCTGGATGTAGGGCTTGCTAGTTGGGTGAGATATTGTTCTTCCCATGTATCCCCAACACCAGATTGCATAACTAGAAAGTTTCCGAAATTAATAGGTGGGAATTCAAGTAGCTCTAGGTATTCTTCCAACGAATACATGATATGAGGTTGGGGCGAATACATGATATGGGGTTGAGGTTCAACACCTAGTGATTTACTTGCCACAGTCGATTTTACACTGGTTACGTTGCGTCTTAATGAATCCTTGGCTATACTGATCAGGGATGCAATGTTATTTGTAACGTCGTGCCCGGGGGGCCTCATCACGAAAACTTTGGATGGAATCTCTATCATATGTTTGTTCCGGCTTATTCTGCAAGCCAAATCCTTTGTTTTATTTTGAGTTGTGCTATTCGAGTTGCTTCAATGTCAAGTGTTGATTCCATACCTTTCCTAAGCGGTGTTCTCATATTTCTATGGGAATGCTAGTCCTTCTTGATCATCGAGATTGTCATGTAAATTGTTCTCAACCGGCGTGTTTCTCTTCAAGTTAACCCGATCCTTTAAATATGTGCAAGACCAATTCTTGGTTTTTCTCAACAATGTCTATTTCATTCAGCCCAAGTTGTCTTTGTTTTTCCCCACCCTCCCACCCTTTTTCTTTGTTGAGCCAGATCTTTGTGGAGCCAGAATTCTTGGTCAAGTATCCATTATATTCATGTGAAGTCCCTTCATTCTTTTCCTTCAATATCATTATCCGGTGATTGTCATGAAGACGATAAGGAAGCTTCAACTTCATCGTTGTTCCATTCTCATTTACTTCTCCGATGGATTTAATTCAAGCTTCAGTGTTTATCATATTTTTCCTCTTGTTTCATTTGTTTTCCCATGTCTGAATTTCTTACCTAAGTCTCTCTTATTTATTCAACTCCCTCTAATTCTTTTCCGGAGTGTTCAAGATATCTCGAAAGATTCGTGTTTCCATTCTTAATCAAACAGGCTTGGTGTAGCCTGACTATCTAGAAGGCCCTTCACAAGCTCAGGATCTCCGTCTGGGTAGCAAGCTACTCGTCGACATCAACGCCTATGTAAAACCCATCAGAAGGGGCAGGGTTCTCCTCTGCAACAGTTATTAAGCAAACATGAGTACAAAGGTACTCAGCTAGTCTTACAATAGAACCTATCATACATGCATCATTATCAACAAGGGTAGTGGAGCTCATAGCAGCAAGCCAGCTTTGACTCTTGGCTAACCTATACTACAACTCTCAGCAGATTGCAAGATCACACTACGTACACGAGTCCTCTACTCACCACAACAATACACTACCGTGGATCCTCTTCCGTCATCCTACGAAAGGGTCATCCACGGCACTCACACTTGTCTTGAGGATTTTAGTAGTATCCATCAACTTGTCTATGAACTGTATAAGCAACCAAATGGTCCGTACCGCGAACAATGGCTATTCGAATAGATTGGTAACCCTACAGGGGTGTACTTCTTCACACACGCTTCCACCACTTATCGTTGTTTACTCGACATGTACTCGACAACCTTCAAGTGGAAGCCCAGCAAGGGTGTCGGCCACGACCTGACTAACCACACAAGTCCCTAGTCCAGGTTTATCGCCTATTTGGGTTCCATCCGTGGGGAGATCCGGCCGGGGTGTCGCTCACGGCCCCAAACGATGTGTACAGGGTTCCCGAGTCACCAAACGGGCGACCGGTACACCGTGCCACGTACCTGCCGCATCACAGCCCACCACGAGGGTCAGCGCTGTGCACGACCACCAGTAAACTACAAACACCAGAAACTAGTTGCAACTCCTGGACAGAGGACAAGGGCAGTTAATAAGTCAAGAGAGCTTGGAGCGCCCGGAACCAAATGCGTGGTAGTAGCTGTAACTTGAATCACACATACAGATCTCGGGTCCTATGGACGGTTCCAATGAAACAACCCACCATGTACTCCTACATGGCCTTTCATCGATACCTTTACCAAACATGTTCCACACTTCCCTCTCTTTATCGAGCATGATCATTTCACTCTGATCCATCACCAAGATGAACCAGACCTGACACAACTCCAAGCATAGCAGGCAACATAAACAAATAGCATGGTGGAACACAGATCACATGGCTCAATCAACTCCTACACATGCTAGTGGGTTTCAACTATTTACTGTGGCAATGACAGGTCATGCAAAGGAATAGGGCTCAACTACCGTAGCAAGTAGTAGTTCACACGATGTTGCCTTAATGCAGTAAAAGAGAGCAGGAGCGAGAAGATAGGTTTGCATCGGAATGATCAATGGGTTGCTTGCCTGACAGATTGGTTGTCGGGTACTGCTCTTCAGTTGGATACGCAGATGTATCCTCGGGAGCAGGACCTACCACGGAGAACACCGACGATACAATCAATATACAAACAAATGCAGCAATATGATGCATGCTCATGACATGGCAAGATGAATGTGTTTTGGGCTAATGCAACTATAAACAAAATAGTTTGAGTCCATTTGAATCAAAGATGCAAATTTATACCCAAACTATTATTTATTAAAGTGCATTATCATGTTTTGATGTGAACAGCAAGGTTAACTTGCTCAAACATGCATGAAACCAGTGCCACTAGAAAGATTGGATTTTTCTGATCAATTTTCATATATAAATCTTTTCCATCTGAGCTACTGTTGAATTTATATGATTTTTTGAAGTTTAAAGCATTTTCTGGAATTTCCTGAATTGTTTTAAATCAAATAATCCCAGAAAAGCATTTACTGCGTCAGCATGACATCATGCTGACGTCATCAGGTCAATAGACCTGGTCCAGGTCAAACCTGACTGGTGGGTCCCGCATGTTAGTGTCATTAGCTTAACTAATTAACTAAACTGCTAATCCTAATTAAATTTGGCACCGGGGCCCACCTGTCATTGACTCCAAGGGGTCAACCTAGGCCTACCCGTGGTCAAACGGGGTCAAACTGACCGGCGTTTACCCGCCGGCGAGGCCAGACGCGGCGGTGCAGGGCGGGATTCGTGCTCCGGTGACCAAATCGACGGCGGAGCACGTCTACGTGATGCTGGGGAAGAGCCGCATCGAGTGGTGGTGGTGGTTGGCCTCGGGGTCGCCGGAAAAGGCACCGGCGACAACCTTGGCGGCTGCCAGAGCTCGAGTGAGCTCGGGCTAGTCGCTAGGAGGCACGGTGAGGCTCGTGGTGTGGCATGTCAGGCTCCTGGAGGTGCGGTGGAGCTGAGGGACAGGGTGGCGCGGCCGTTGGGTGGCCGGAGCCTCGTCGGCGACGAGCTCCGCGACGGCGCGTGCAGGTGAGCTACGTGCGGTCGTTATAGAGCTCGAGGGGGGAAACGGAGAGGATGGGGAGGTAGCCAAGCTCACGGCGGTTGCGTTGGAGTTAATGGCGAGGTCGGGGACGAGCTGCTGCGATGGTGAGGTCGTTGGTGATCTCGATGGCCGAACGGAGGAGAAGTGCTCGGGGACGGCATGTTGGAGCTTCTGGCGATGCGTGGCTCATCGGGGAGGCGTAGCAGACGGTGGCGGAGCTTGGGGACACGACGACGAGGCAAGGGGAGCTCGGTGGATGCAGCTATGGCGGCAGGACGGCGGCGGCTGCGGCGGCCATGGCGCGGGGAGGGCGAGGGAGAGAGGCAGGGGAGGAGTGGATGTGTCCAGCGGCTTCGGGGCGCGACGTGGAGGTCGTCCAGGCCGTTTCCGTGGCGAGGCGGCTAGCAGGTGGCGTCGTGGCGAGCTCGGAGCTCGTCGGCGTCACCTCCCTGCCTGCCTGGCGGGGACGAAGCAGCTGGCTATCTCGGGCCAGCACAGTGATGGGCCGCCAGGTGGGCCGGGGTGGTCCAGGTAAGTGGGTTGTGCCCTCTCTCTCTCCTTTTCTATTTTTCTTTCTGTTTTGTTTCTTTTTCAACTTTGTTGAATTAATAAAAATGCTGGAGCATTTTTATAAATCATAAAACTAGTCATGCCCATTGTATATAATATGAACATCATGGAACATTTTAGTTTATGATTATTTGGGCACCTAAAATATTTTATAGCATTTAAATGCCCAAATGCAAATACAATATGAATTAATCCAGTGACCTTTGGATGTCCTAGAAAATTGTGCACCATTTTTGTCAGAGGTTTAAGACCAAGGCAAAGATGATGAACATTTTTGAAGGGCATTTTGGGTACATTGGAAAAGATTTTATTAAACCCTAGTTGTTAGAAGAGGGGTGCTCGGGTTTCTGTCATTCCCATTTCAGGTTTCTGCAAAAAGTAAATATGATGCACACTCTAGCTAGTCCTAATGCATGCACTGACTAGGGATGTGACAACTCACCCCCACTCAAAAGAATCTCGTCCCGAGATTCAGGTTCCTCCGGAAAAAGGGTGGGGTACTCAAGTCGAAGACGATCCTCCCTTTCCCAAGTAGCTTCGTTCTCGGAATGATGTGACCATTGAACCTTGAGAAACTTGATATTATGACGTCGAGTGGTACGCTCGGTTTGATCAAGAATACGAACGGGGTATTCTCGATATGTAAGATTGTCTTGGAGGTCAAGCGTTTCGTGGTCCACTCCGCGGATAGGATCCGAGAAGCAACGCCCGAGTTGAGAAATGTGGAAGACATCATGAACTCTGGAAAGATGTGGAGGTAGTTCCAATTGGTAGGCAACTTCTCCTCGTTTGGCAAGAATGCGAAAAGGACCGATGTAACGAGGAGCCAATTTGCCTTTCATACCGAAGTGATGGGTTCCCTTAAGAGGAGTAACTCGAAGGTAAGCCTTATCGCCGACTTCATAAGTCACAGCCTTATGATGACTATCATATTGGCTCTTCTGGCGAGACTGGGCTGTTTTCAATTTCTCACGAACGATGCGAACTTGCTCTTCTGCTTCCTGGATCATATCCGGACCAAAGAATTGTCTTTCCCCGGTTTCTGACCAGTTAAGAGGCGTTCGACACCTTCGTCCATACAGAACTTCGAAGGGAGCCTTGCCCAAGCTAGCTTGATAGCTATTGTTATAAGCGAATTCGGCGAATGGAAGACACTTCTCCCAATCCATACCGAAAGAGATGACAGAGGCTCGAAGCATATCTTCCAGAATTTGATTGACTCATTCTACTTGACCACTAGACTGAGGATGAAAGGTGGTGCTAAAAGAGAGATGAGTCCCCGTAGCATTTTGGAAACTTTCCCAAAATCGAGAGGTGAAAAGACTTCCACGGTCTGAGTTAATCTCCAACGGCACCATGAAGAGATACTATCCGAGAGATATACAAGTCTACTAGCTGGCTAGCGGTTATACTCTCTCGAACAGGTAGGAAATGGGCTACTTTAGAGAGGCGGTCGATGACGATGAAGATAGCATTATTCCCTTTCCTGGTCCTGGGAAATCCGGTAATGAAGTCCATACCGATCTTATCCCATTTCCATTTAGGAATAGCTAGAGGTTGAAGGGTGCCAGCAGGCCGTTGATGCTCTGCTTTAACTCGACGGCAAACGTCGTAGTTAGCAATGAACTGAGCGATTTCTCTCTTCATCCTAGTCCACCAGAACCTCTGGCGTAGGTCCTGATACATTTTAGTACTACCGGGATGAACCGTGAGAGGAGATTCATGGGCCTCCTTAAGGATCAACTGCCGTAGATGTTGGTTCTTGGGAACCACTAAACGGTTCTCTAAGAAGACAACACCTCTGTTATCAATGGAGAAACAACCTGCAACTCCTTTATGAATGTTTCTCTTGATTCGGGAAATCCTTGTATCTTGCTTCTGGGCAGCTATGATTTGATCCGTAAGGGTGGGTTTCGCCACCAAGGTGGAAAGGAATCCTCGAGGAACAATGTGAAGGTTAAGCTTACGAAATTCCTCGTGGAGAAGTGGTTGCCCTTTTTGTAACATCAGGTTGTTACAATAAGACTTACGACTTAGTGCGTCAGCCATGACATTGGCCTTCCCAGGGGTGTAGGTGATTCCTAAGTCGTAATCTGTGAGCAACTCAACCCAACGTCTTTGCCTGAGATTCAAATCCGATTGGGTGAAGATGTATTTCAGACTTTGGTGATCAGTGAAGATTTCACAGCGATTACCAAGAAGGTAATGTCGCCATGTTTTGAGTGCGTGGACTACAGATGCAAGCTCTAGGTCATGTGTAGGATAGTTATCCTCTTGTGGATGCAACTGTCGAGATGCTAGGCAATCACTTGACGATCTTGCATGAGTATGCAACCTAGTCCTTGTCGCGAGGCGTCGCAAATAAAGTCCTTGTAAAAGTCTGGTGGTACCAGTACGGGAGCAGATGTCAGGCGTCTTTTCAGTTCCTGAAAGCTGGACTCGCACTATGGGGTCCACTCGAACTTTTTATCTTTCTTGAGGAGTTCAGTTAGAGGTTTAGCAACCTTGGAGAAATTCTCGATGAAGCGTCAGCAATAGCTCGCTAAGCCAAGGAAACTCCTAACTTGCTTGACCGATTGAGGTGGAGTCCAATCAAGGACGGCCCGAACTCGCTCGGGATTGACGGCAATACCCTTACCAGAGATTGCATGGCCTAGATAGGTCACTTATGGCAACCAGAATTCACACTTGGAGAATTTGGCATAAAGGCGGTGCTCTCGAAGTTTTGTCAACACCAGCCTTAGATGCTCGGTATGATCTTCCTTGTTCTTGGAGTAGATGAGTATATCATCGAGGTATACCACGACGAATTTATCCAAGTACTCCATGAATATAGAATTCATTAGCCGGGAGAAAGTGGTTGGGGCATTGGTTAACCCGAAGGACATGACGGTGTACTCGTATTGGCCATAACGAGTAACAAAGGCCATCTTGGGAATGTCCCCGTTCTTGATTTTGATTTGATGGTAGCCCAACCTCAAATCCATTTTGGAAAAGACTGAGGATCCAGTGAGCTGATCATACAGGTCATTGATCCTGGGGAGCGGGTACTTGTTCTTTATGGTGACCAGATTGACAGGTCGATAATCTACAACCATCCATTCCGTTCCATCCTTCTTCTTGACGAAGAGGATGGGACAAGCCCAAGGGGAAGAACTAGGACGGATGAAACCCTTTTTCAAGGACTCGTCGAGTTGTTTCTTAAGCTCAGCTAGTTCTAGGGGTGCCATCTTATAGGGTCTCCTAGAGATTGGGACAGTTCCTGGAACAAGATCTATCACGAACTCGACATCTCTGTCAGGTGGAACACCTGGCAGTTCTTCTGGAAAGACATCCGGAAAGTCACAGACTACCGGGATATCTTCGAGTTTTGGTAGAAGACTGGCATTAAGGGAGTAGAGCTGACGCTCAGCCATTCGAACCAAAACATTGACTGTCTTGTCGGATGGGTGTGTAAGTTGAAAAGTCCTAGTGTAGCAATCAATCTTGGCGTAATGAGCTATCATCCAGTCCATACCCAAGATGATGTTTATGTACGAGGACTTGAGAGCTATTAGTGATGCAAGGAGAACAAGTCTATCGATAAGAATTTCATTTCCATGGCTCACCCTAGAGGTTTGCCATTTTGAACCAGAAGTTTGAATAACCATGGAAGTGGGCATGTCACAAAAAGTCATGTTGTGCATTCGAGCATAGCTCTCAGATATGAAAGAATGAGATGCTCTAGTATTGGAAAGAACAGATGCCGGATGGCAGTTAACAAAAAGCGTATCAAGGACGACGTTAGGATCCTCATAAGCTTCCTCAGCAGAGACATAGTTGACATGACCACGTGCAGTGGGGATTGGCTTGACATAGTTCACCTTGCCTGTTGGCTTACCACGGACAACGGACCTTCCTGGCTCGTTTCGAGGACACTCTCGCATGTAGTGCCCTGGTTCTCCACATTTGAAGCATGTCACAGTGCCAGTGCGTGGTGCAAAGTTGGCAGGTGGTCCTCCATAAGTCTTGGCCGGTGCATACTGTTGGGTTGGGCGAGGCGCCTCATAGGATGGCCTCGGAGTGAACCTGGGTGGCAGGGCAGTGTTAGGGACCCACACACGGCGCTTGTGAGAGCCAGAGCCGGATGAGGAACCAAAGTCACGAGGATGCTTGCGTGTGGCTTCAAAATCAGTCTGGCCCGTCTCAGCACTGATGGCTTTGTTCACCAACTTCTGGAAGGAGGTGCACTCGTGCAGACGTAGATCTCAGTGAAGTTCAGGGCTGAGTCCCTTGCGGAACCTCGCGTGCTTCTTGGCATCGGTGGACACTTCCTCGGGAGCATAGCGTGCCAAGTTGCCAAACACGCGACTATAGCCATCCACGGTTAGTCGGCCCTGGGTGAAATTGCATAATTCCTCCCGCTTGTGATCCATGAGACCTTCCGGAATGTGATGTTCACGGAATGCCTCACTGAACTCTGCCCAAGTAGTGATTTGGCCAGTAGGACGCATGGCCTCAAAGTTTTCCCACCAGAGGCTAGCAGGGCCCTCAAGATGGTAGGCGGCGTAAGTAACCTTGTCAGCTTTGGCCACACGGGCAGAGTCTAGCTTGTGGGTGATACTGCGAAGCCAGTCATCCGCATCAAGAGGTTCAGCGGAATGATGGAACTTCGATGGGCACATCTTGATAAAGTCATTAACTGACACCACGTCATTCCTCTGGCGTAAGGCAGTATTCTGCTCTATGCGTTCCAGCAGACGGTTGGTCTCTCTCTTGTTCCTTTCTACCTCGAGCATAACTTCAGCCAAGGAGGGTGGTTGGGGCAGATTCTCATCTCTAGCCCTACTGGCCTCACCCTGCTCCTGAGCAGCAGGAGTGCTGCAAGTGTTGACCATCCTAGGAAAACAAAACAACGGTTTAGACAAGGATGGCAAAACTTTGACATAGGAGTGCAGAATGTAATGGATGACACGGAATGCAGAGATGTCCATCTGTACGACATGGTAATATAGAAACTGCCATATATACACCAGTGGTCATACACACCATACATAGTTTAGTACAAGCCAAGGCTAAAGTACAACTACGGTGAAAGACGATACATCTCATCAGAGGCACTCCAAGCTCCTATACATTATTTATCTACGCCTCCGGAAATCAGAACACACTAAGTCATATTCCACAAGACGCGCAGGACTGTGGAAATACAACTACTACGACACTACTACTGCCACGGTCTAACTCAGACATTCCCGTAGTAATCTTCATAAAGATTACCACCGTAGCCTGGAAGTGGAACATGTGGATCTGGAAACTCTCGAGCACTCGAAGGCTGTGGACCGTAGGGACATGGATGCGGTCTCGGTCCCGCTACTGGTGCTAACCGATGCCCACGTGGAGGTGTAATACCCCCAACGTCACACCAATCCATACGATCGGGCAGACGAGTCCGCACGGGGTACAAATCCCGCATATCCAGATATCCGACGTGCATGGCAGGTGCAAGCCGTGTCAAAGTAGTCCAGTGGGCGGCTCGAGTGTCATAAAGCTCCATCCGGAGGGCACGGACCTCACGGTCCCTATCCTCCAGCATCTGAGTAGTAGTCTGAAGCAGTGGCTCCTCATGAGCGGCATCAGTATACACACCAGTGTAGTAGCCTTCCTCTCCAAGAAGTGAGGCTGGCATGTAGCAGAACTCGGTGTTCAGCAGCAGGGCATGCCTAGCCCGGATGATGGTCATCATCGAGTGAGCGGCATCCTGCACTACCATCTCGATGGTAACCCCGAGTCCATAAGACCAATGGATGGGGTCGGTAGCTCCGGGATACGAAGGGTATATCCGAACTGTGCAGAAATACTGACTCTGGTTGAAATCCCGGTACTGTTCCTCCACAGTGTACTCAGGATACCAACGGTAGCCGATCTCAGCCAACACACGGACTAGCATGGCCGTGTGACCTGGCACATTAATGCACCGGGTCAAACGGACCACCTGGTGGGGTGTGCGATCAGACATCTGAAACACGAAATAATGCAAAGGCATTAGAATTTCTGGAAGAAATCGGGCAGCATAACAATTGTAAATGCTCAAAAAAGATTTTGAGACATCATACAAATGATAGCATAGCCACTCAACAACATCATATCAAGGTTCCGGGTCCAACTAATCAACATACTAGAAGGGTAGAAACTGAACTGAGGCTTGAAACCAACAATCCTAAGAGTCTACGGATTAGTGACACATGAACCTAATAAAGATGAGAGGCCTAGTCCTAAACCCCCGTAGAAAGAATAGGCTGACTCAGATCAGAAGGGCATAAGGTAAAGAAGTAAAAAGAGCCTTACGTTCCCTTCCACAATCAATTACCCTACATATAACTAAGAATTTTCTAGACTCGGCATCGACCGGTTTGGCTTAAAGAACCTACAGGCAGTCCGGCTCTGATGCCAACACTGTCAGGACCCTGATCCTAAGTCACACCGATCTAGCTTGTAACACATCATATCACTTTCAGGCCTCACGCACGGTATCCCCACGGGTGCCACCTTACCTGGCCTGGGACCGTTTGCGCATTTTCGCACATGCATATGATATTGTCGCTAGCATCCATATGACAGAGAACCCGGGCCGACATGGCTAGTTATAAACCAAAAGTGGCGCTAAATTATAGAGACAGGCATCCATGACCCAGCAACGAACGTGTCGGTCATGAACGTATGAACCCAAGTCGTAGCAAGCTACATGGACTTAAAGGAACAACGCGTGACATTTCCCCTAAGGGACAGACACAGGAACGAACAAGGACACATGTCGGCCAGCCTACGTGTTCCGGAGCAGTAGCAAGCTACCAAGGCTCAGTGGAAGCACTAGGAGGCATTTCCCTGTAAGATAGGCTACCAAAGGTAAACAACTAGGTGTCGGATCCCACACATACCAATCATTTCAATCATACACACAATATGCTCAATATGTGCAAATACAACATTGCATCACAACAAAACTCTATGACTCAAAGTACTTCATTTAAGAGGCTCCGAAGAGCCATACATAACATATCCATACAGATAGGGGTCACATGACCCAACACTCAAGTCATACAAGCATACAAGCACAAGCGGAAGCTAATATGTCTGAGTACAGACAACTTGGAAATAAAACAGGCTTCGTGTAGCCTGACTATCTACAAGGCCCTTCACAAGCTTAGGATCTCCGTCTGGGTAGCAAGCTAATCGTCGACATCAACGTCTATGTAAAACCCATCAGAAGGGGCAGGGTTCTCCTCTGCAACAGTTATTAAGCAAACAAGAGTACAAAGGTACTCACAAGTCTTACAACAGAACCTATCATGCATGCATCATTATCAACAAGGGTAGTGGAGCTCATAGGAGCAAGCCAGCTTTGACTCTTGGCTAACCTATACTACAACTCTCAGCAGATTGCAAGATAAGACTACGTACATGAGTCCTCTACTCACCACAACAATACACTACCGTGGATCCTCTTCCGTCATCCTACGGAAGGGTCATCCATGGCACTCACACTTGTCTTGAGGGATTTAGTAGTATCCATCAACTTGTCTATGAACTGTATAAGCAACCAAGTGGTCTGTACCGTGAACAACGGCTATTCGAATAGATTGGTAACTCTGTAGGGGTGTACTTCTTCACACACGCTTCCACCACTTATTGCCGTTTACTCGACATGTACTCGGCAACCTTCAAGCGGAAGCCCAACGAGGGTGTCGGCCATGACCTGACTAACCACACAAGTCCCTAGTCCAGGTTTATCGCCTATTTGGGTTCCATCCGTGGGGAGATCCGGCCGGGGTGTCGCTCACGGCCCCAAACGATGTGTACAGGGTTCCCGAGTCACCAAACGGGCGACCGGTACACTGTGCCACGTACCTGCCGCATCACAGTCCACCCCGAGGGTCAGCGATGTGCACGACCACCAGTAAACTACAAACACCATAAACTAGTTGCAACTCCTGGACAGAGGACAAGCCGTTAATAAGTCGAGAGAGCTTGGAGCGCCCGGAGCCCAATGCGTGGTAGTAGCTGTAACTTGAACCACACATACAGATCTCGGGTCCTATGGACGGTTCCAATGAAACAACCCACCATGTACTCCTACATGGCCTTTCATCGATACCTTTACCAAACATGTTCCACACTTCCCTCTCTTTATCGAGCATGATCATTTCACTCTAATCCATCACCCAGATGAACCAGACCTGACACAACTCTAAGCATAGTAGGCAACATAAACAAATAGCATGGTAGAATACACATCACATGGCTCAATCAACTCCTACAGATGCTAGTTGGTTTCAACTATTTACTGTGGCAATGACAGGTCATGCAAAGGAATAGGGTTCAACTACCGCAGCAAGTAGCAATTCACATGATGTTGCCTTAATGCAGTAAAAGAGAGCAGGAGCGAGAAGATGGGTTTGTATCGGAATGATCAATGGGTTGCTTGCCTGACAGATTGGTTGTCGGGTACTGCTCTTCAGTTGGATACGCATATGTATCCTCCGAAGCAGGACCTACCACGGAGAACACCGACGATACAATCAATATACAAACAAATGCAGCAATATGATCCATGCTCATGACATGGCAAGATGAATGTGTTTCGGGCTAATTCAACTATAAACAAAAAGGTTTGAGTCCATTTGAATCAAAGATTCAAATTTATACCCGAACTATTATTTAATAAACTGCATTATCATGTTTTGATGTGAACAGCAAGGTTAACCTGCTCAAACATGCATGAAACCGGTGCCATTGGAAAGATTGGATTTTTCTGATCAATTTTCATATATAAATCTTTTCCATCTGAGCTATTGTTGAATTTATATGATTTTTTTAAGTTTAAAACATTTTCTGGAATTTCCTGAATTGTTTTAAATCAAATAATCCCAGAAAAGCATTTACTGCGTTAGCATGACATCATGCTAACGTCAGCAGGTCAACAGACCTGGTCCAGGTCAAACCTGACTGGTGGGTCCCGTGTGTCAGTGTCATTAGCTTAACTAATTAACTAAACTGCTAATCCTAATTAAATTAGCCGCCTGGGCCCACCTGTCATTGACTCCAGGGGGTCAACCTGGGCCCACCCGTGGTCAAACGGGGTCAAACTAACCGGTGTTTAGCCGCCGACGAGGCCAGACGCGGCGGTGCAGGGCGGGATTCATGCTCCGGCGACCAAATTGACGGCGGAGCACGTCTACGTGATGCTGGGGAAGAGCCGCATCGAGTGGTGGTGGTGGTTGGCCTCGAGGTCGCCGAAAAAGGTGTCGGCGACGACCTTGGCGGCTGCCGGAGCTCGGGTGAGCTCGGGCTAGTCGCTAGGAGGCAGGGCGAGGCTCGTGGTGTGGCGTGTCAGGCTCCTAGAGGTGCGGTGGAGCTGAGGGACAGGGTGGCGCGGCCGTTGGGTGGCCGAAGCCTCGTCGGCGACGAGCTCCGTGGCGACGCGTGCAGGTGAGCTACGTGCGGTCGTTACAGAGCTCGAGGGGGAAACGGAGAGGATGTGGAGGTAGCCAAGCTCACGGCGGTCGCGTTGGAGTTGACGGCGAGGTCGGGGATGAGCTGCTGCGACGGTGAGGTCGCCGGCGATCTCGACGGCCGAACGGGGGAGAAGTGCTCGGGGACGGCGTGTTGGAGCTTCTGGCGATGCGTGGCTCGTCGGGGAGGCGTAGCAGACGGTGGCGGAGCTTGCGGACACGACGGCGAGGCGAGGGGAGCTCGGTGGATGCGGCTATGGCGGCAGGACGGCGGCGGCTGTGTCGGCCATGGCGCGGGGAGGGCGAGGGAGAGAGGCAGGGGAGGAGTGGATGTGTCCAGCGGCTTCGGGGCGCGACGTGGAGGTCGTCCAGGCCATTTCCGCGGCGAGGTGGCAAGTAGGTGGCGTTGTGGCGAGCTCGGAGCTCGTCGGCATCACCTCTCTGCCTGCCTGGCGGGGACGAAGCAGCTGGCTAGCTCAGGCCAGCACAGTGCTGGTCCGCCAGGTGGGCCGGGGTGGTCCAGGTAAGTGGGATGTGCCCTCTCTCTCTCCTTTTCTATTTTTCTTTCTGTTTTGTTTATTTTTCAACTTTGTTGAATTAATAAAAATGCTAGAGCATTTTTATAAATCATAAAACTAGTCATGCCCACTGTATATAATATGAACAGCATGGAACATTTTAGTTTATGATTATTTGGGCACCTAAAATATTATATAGCATTTAAATGCCCAAATGCAAATACAATATGAATTAATCCAGTGACCTTTGGATGTCTTAGAAAATTGTGCACCATTTTTGTCAGAGATTTAAGACCAAGGCAAAAATGATGAACATTTTTTAAGGGCATTTTGGGTACATTGGAAAAGATTTTATTAAACCCTAGTTGTTAGAAGAGGGGTGCTGGGGTTTCTGTCATTCCCATTTCAGGTTTCTGCAAAAAGTAAACATGATGCACACTCTAGCTAGCCCGAATGCATGCACTGACTAGGGATGTGACAACATAACATATTCTCAATATGATCCACATGCATGCAAAGTTGACACTCTTCCAAAATAGTGGGATTAACATTAACTAAAGTCATGACCTCTCCAAACCCACTTTTATCAAAAATTTCATAAGATTGAACATTCTCCAAATATGTGGGATCTAAAGTTGACACTCTTCCAAACCCACTTTCAATATTATTGCAAACATTATTATCAATCTTACATTCATCATGGGGATTACATAAATATTCAAGATCATAAGAAGAATCACCTTAATCATGATCATTGCAACAAGTACTGGACATATCAAAACTAGCATCCCCAAGCTTAGGGTTTGGCATATCATTAGCACAATTGACATTAATAGAATTTATAATAACATCATTGCAATCATGCTTTTTATTTAAGGAGCTATCATGAATCACTTTTTCTTTTAACAATTCCTCACAATTTTCAGATTCATGAATTTCAAGCAAAACCTCATAAAGATAATCTAGTGCACACAACTCACTAGCAACTAGTTCGTCATAATTGGATCTTTTAAAAATATTAGCAAGAGGATGCAGATCCATAATTTAGCAAGCGAAGATGCAAGCTAATAGAGGGCACATAGCAACAGAAGCAAACAGAAAGGCGAACGGAGGAAGGGCGAATAAAACGGCAAAGGTGAAGTGGGGGAGAGGAAAATGAGAGGCAAATAATGTAGTGCGAAGGATAACGGTTTGTGATAGGTACTTGGTATAGGACTTTTGCGTAAGCCTCCCCGGGAGCGGCGCCAGAAATTCTTCTTGCTACTTATCGAGCTTGCGTTGTATTCCCTCGAACAGGAAAGGGTGATGCAACACAGTAGCGTAAGTATTTCCCTTAGTTTTTGAGAACCAAGGTATCAATCCAGTAGGAGACCACACGCGAGTCCCTCGCACCTGCACAAACAAATAAGAACTTCGCAGCCAATGCGATAAGGGGTTGTCAATCCCTTTATGGCCACTTACGAAAGTGAGATCTGATAGATAGGATAGTATAATATTTTTGGTATTTTTGATATAAAAACAGAAAGTAAATAAAGCAAAGTAAAGTAGGTGGAAGATTAATATGTTGAGAATAGACCCAGGGGCCATAGGTTTCACTAGTGGTTTCTCTCATGATAGCAGAATTCTACGGTGGGTGAACAAATTACTGTCGAGCAATTGATAGAAAAGCGCATAATTACGAGAATATCTAGACATGATCATTATATATAGGCATCACGTCCATCACAAGTAGACCGAAACGATTATGCATCTACTACTATTACTCCACACATCGACCGCTATCCAGCATGCATCTAGAGTATTAAGTTCATAAGAAGAGAGTAATGCTTTAAGCAAGATGACATGATGTAGAGGGATAAACTCAAGCAATATGATATAAACCCCATCTCTTTATCCTTGATGGCAACAATACAATATGTGCCTTGCTGCCCCTGCTGTCACTGGGAAAGGACGCCGCAAGATTGAACCCAAAGCCAAGCACTTATC
Source organism: Secale cereale (assembly GCA_902687465.1). Classification (NCBI taxonomy): domain Eukaryota; kingdom Viridiplantae; phylum Streptophyta; class Magnoliopsida; order Poales; family Poaceae; genus Secale; species Secale cereale. Next base: position 414,233,087 of record LR738710.1, read on the forward strand.
CCATTGCAAGAACTGTAGATCTAGTAGGCCAAACCAAACCAATAATTCGAAGAGACTTGCAAGGATATTATAATCATACATAAAAGATTTCAAAAAAGAATCAAATATTGTTCACAGATAATCTTGATCATAAACCCACAATTCACTGGATCTCGACAAACACACCGCAAAAAGATTACATCGAATAGATCTCCTCGAAGATCGAGGAGAACTTTATATTGAGATCCAAAAAGAGAGAAGAAGCCATCTAGCTAATAACTATGGATTCGAAGGTCTGTGGTAAACTACTCACAACTCATTGGTGAGGCTATGGTGTTGATGTAGAAGCACTCCGTGATGGATCCCCCCTCCGGCGGAGCTCCGGAACAGGCCCCAAGATGGGATCTCACGGGAACAGAAGGTTGCAGCGGTGGAATTAGGGTTTTCCATGAAGGAGGGCATCGGGGGAGCCGGAGGGGGCCCACGAGGGTGGGGGGCGCGCCCAGGGGGAGGGGCGCGCCCTGGACCCTCGTGGCCACCTCCTTCATTCCCTCGCATCTACTCCAAGTCTTCTGTGAAGATACGGTTCCAAAAATAACTCTCCCGAAGTATTCATTCCGTTTGGACTCCGTTTGATATCCCTTTTCCGCGAAACCCTGAAATAGGCAGAAAAACAACAATTTGCACTGGGCCTTGGGTTAGTAGGTTAGTCCCAAAAATAATATAAAAGTGTATAATAAATCCCATTAAACATCCAAAATAGAATATATAATAGCATGGAACAATCAAAAATTATAGATACGTTGGAGACGTATCAGCGTCGGACTCAGAACACCGGGGAAGAGGAATTGTCCTCCGGTTTACCAAATACCCCAACTCGTCGAAAATGCGAGAATGATTTTCCACTCTTAAACTCTCGTTACCCGCTAGCGGGTCTTATACGTCAACTACTGAATTCGTCCGATTCAAACTATCAGGAAGTCTCCCACTCTTCATCTGGCGACTCATCTCAAAGTCAACTCCCATCTTCCAAGACTGCTCCTGGGTAAACAATTTCTTCCATGTTCATCTTTTCCTTGAATCTTTCTAACTTTGCAATGACTCACTTTAACTCATGCAGAGGCCAAGCTAAGCCTATCAAGAGAGCCAGGGCGAGTAAGCCGGCAGTTGATCCAAAGGTCATTGAGTCGGAGCAGCAGGTTATGGCAACAGATGTTCATAAGCCAACAGAGGAAGCCACTCATGATGCTCCTCCTGAGATTCCTGACGTCTCTATTGACCCTGCCAAAGCTGATTCTGCAACTGCTGAACCGCCAGCCCCGTCTGAGCCGGCAGAGAACCGGACTGATGATGTTACAATCACTGGTACTGCTTTCAGAGAGCCGGGCAATCCGACTGTGCTAGCCAAACATACTGCCAAGCAAGAACTCGTTGAGAAGCGGAAAGTGAGGTTTAACACGGCTCAGTACGCACAACTGAGCACTGGCGAAGTCCTTTCTGGATATCTCAATCAGGTCCACAGCAGTCGTGACCTTGAGATTGACATGGTGAAGCAGATGCACCAGAATTTTGAGGTAAGACTCTTGACCAAATTATAAACATCCTTCCAGCCCCCAAGTCTATTGGATATGATAGAAGTGAATATGTTGTAGACTTAGAAATAACTGACACCTTTTTGAATCAGCACACCTCTTAATAAGAAATCCGTCTTTGAGGAACATTGCATGTGTAGCCCCCAAGGGCCGGCTTAATCAGCATGAATGAACCGGTCCTAATTATCATTGTATAGAACTTGCATGCATACCCCTCATGAGCCGGTGGTAATGACTATTTGGCCGTCGGGTTAGTGTAAATGAATAATAATAAAGAAGCAATATGCATTAGCCCCCAAGTGCCAAGTACTCTTGCGTGTAAAGTGCTTGGGACATTTATTGGTATGAACCATCAATTTAGAAACACTTCTGCGTCCATTAGCCGCCAAGTGCCAAGTGTTGTTGCTTGCAAAAGGCTTGGGACTTTAATTACTGTAGAACGGAAACTAATTTGTTTCATGTTCTCTTTGTCTGTTCAGGATACTACTGCTGAATTGCAAGTGCAGTTAGATGATGCAAGGAACCGGCTTAAGCAGCAAGAGTCTGAGACCCAGAAGTCTGAATCAAAGTTTCAATTTAGCATGTCTGAATTAAATGAATTGAAGGCTAAACTTAAGACGGAGAAGTCTGCATGGGCGGAAGAAAGAACCGCCTTGGCGCAGAGAGCTGAAAAAGTCAAAGCAACTCTTGAAGAGGTGACAACTGAACTCACCGTGTTAAAGCATCATGTCTCGGAAATGACTTCAGCCATCTTCGGTAAGCCGCCATGTTGTAATATGAATAATATCTTGAGGTAACATAACCCGTTACTGACCAATTTATTGCTCATGTAGGTAGTAGGAGCAGTAATCTTGGCAGAGAGCCACTTGTAAAGCTCAAAGCTATCTACACCCTTGTGGAGCAGCTATACATTGGAGCGCAGCGCGTCTTGGCTGTTGTTTCTCCGTCCAACCAGGTACCAAAGTTGTTTGTGGATATTTTAAGAAGACTCTCCGTTCTACCTGCCAGAATAGATGAAATAAAGCGGTCGTCTGCAAGAGTCGATGCTGTAACAGCCTTGAGCCGGGCTAAGGCGTGGCTTCCAGAGCTGGACTGGTCCGACTTGTCCACTGGCTATCCAAGCCTAAAAGAAGACGACACAACTTTTGACCATAAGGACTTTGTTGCCTGCGTCAAGAACATCCGCCCTTTGGCCAGCTTAATCGTTAATGAAACGGACTTGTCCAAATATCAGTCGGCTTATAGTATGGAGAATCAGAAGATGCCCACTCCGTCTTACAAAGTGATGGAGCTGATCCCTCCAATCAGTAAGCATACTTTTGCCTGTGAAATTGATCCCTCTGAACTTATTGATGAAGAGGCTGAGTTTGAAGCTTTGGCTGGCTTGGATTGGTTGGCATAGAACTTTCAGACAGAGGAGGGCAAAGAACCGGAGAAGGATAACCCGGGGTCTTCAAAGAAGCAAGGCCAAGGAGAATGAGCCGCCGGGCGGTTCACATGCTTGATCCTCTTTATGAAAAACACTTATGTTGATTGCTTATTGAATCTTGTAATAGGGTAGTTTAACTTGAATCTGGCGTGCCATCGCGCATGGCTCTGTGTCTGTATGATATTATTAACCCGCCAGGCATCGAAATATGACTTTCTACAGTTGTGACAATATTGTCTTGTGTAGATCAGTATAATCCTTGTCCTGCACATAAACAGAGAACATATACCCTGGCGGCTTACCGCCGGGCGGGTCATTATGCCCAACCGGCACCAATGGGGACACATGTCCATAACCAGGGCCGGTTTAATTATTATAAAAATAGTCATACCCGAGGATATGATTTGGACTTCCGGCTTGATCAGTCTTCATACAGTCATAACCATTTAAAGGTATAGTTCCAGAAATAAGATTGTTACTTTCTGGCGGCGTAAAGCCGTTCAATAGGTTGGGTTGCAGAGACCCGGAGAGGCTTCAAATATGAGCCATAAGGAGAGGCAGCTTGGCCGAACTTGCAAATAACGCAAATCAAAACGGAAGACTCACAAAAAACAAAAAACAAAAAAACAGAGAAAAAAGATCGAAAGAACACTCGAGGCTTTTGCAGTCCGCCCAGCCAAAGATTCTTCTCAATGAAACTAGCCTTGGTGGCCACTGGAAGGTACGTGCATGCTATGAGCCGTCTCTCACAATACTGAATCGACATTTGAACCTAGACAAGTACGGGTCTTTGTTTTAAAGATAGACTTGCCTAGAGTACGCGGGGTTAGAGTTGCATCTTGCATCATAGGCTGAATTATCCAAGTTTCAAGGAAGGCGGTATTTTGAGCCTGGATCTATCCTGACTATCTGTAAGCCGTGCTCTCACAGTGACAGCCGGCGTTTGAACCTTAACAAGCTCAGGTCTTGGTCGAATACGTCATATAAGACTGATTTCCAAGAGTTCATCGGGTCAATCAGGATGACCTGATGGAGTTGAAGCAGCTGGGTACAGGTAGGATAACCCATAGGTTATGTCCTCTTTGGTCGAATACGCCTATGTTTGAACATAACCTGGTCAAATGGGTAGTAATGTTGTGTTCTCTTCGGTCGAATACACCTATGTTTGAACAGGAAGCCCCCAAGTGACATACTTGTTGGGGATCGGTGCGGAAAATCAAAAAATTTCCTACGCATCACCAAGATCTATCTATGGATATTACTAGCAACGAGAGGGGAGTCATCTTCATACCTTTGAAGATCGCAATGCGGAAGCGTTGCAAGAACGCGGTTAGTGGAGTCGTACACGAAGCGATTCAGATCGCGGTCGAATCTGATCTAAGCGCCGAACAACGGCGCCTCCGTGTTCAACACACGTGCAACCCGGTGACGTCTCCCGCACTTGATCCAGCAAGGGGAGAGGGAGAGGTTGGGGAAGACTCCGTCCAGCAGTAGCACGACGGCGTGGTGGTGGTGGAGGAGCGTGGCACTCCAGCAGGGCTTTGCCAAACACCGCAAGAGACGGGGAGGGAGAGGGGTAGGGCTGCGCCAAGCGAGAGAGGGACTCGTGCATCTGGCAGCCCCAAAACCCCACATATATATAGGGGGGAGGGGATGCGCCCCCATCTAGGGTCCC